>CM076415.1:15375795-15975795 GCA_038363315.1 Mugilogobius chulae | reverse complement strand
AAAACTCTCAAGGGGCTTAACGTTTGGCAACCTCCACAAAAAGAGTGTTGTAGTCTAGTAGTTCTCCAAACTCTTTACACAACTCAAGACAATACTGCCAGATCTAGAAAAAATTTGATCTTGTAGTTGTATTAGTTTGATTAAACCAGGTCTATGAGGGCACATAGTTGCAGAGTGGTTAACATTTGTAAACAGTATTGTCTGTAACTTTAACAGCACAGTGTTAGTGTGTTATTGTGTTTGCATGAGACTCCATTGAAACATTATTACTCTGTTAAATCAATTGTGTGCTTGTGTTGCAGCTGTGCCTCTTAGCCTGGAGGTTGTAGGTTCAGTTTCAGGTTAACTAGCTTCTATTCACTTCTGACAGCCTGCAGTCGCCTTTGTAGACTATTCTGAATATAATCATTTATAGGAATAATAATTTGATCATTACAATTTTAGTAAGACGCAGTACTTGATTTTGACTGTTTGAAAAATGTGAAAATGATTAGTTTAGTTTCACTTTTTAAACACAATTGTTAACAAACAGGTGGCCGGTCACTTTTAAGCTCCTTTTGGGTGAAATTTAGTTTGCTGTGTCTCATAATAATATAAATTTTGTTCTCTAAAATCCATGAAGTGCACTTTATGTTAGAATGAGTTGTTAGTTTACCGACACGACTCAATGTGTGCTGATTTACTGAAGTTGTAAAATGAATTTCTCAACTCATTAGGGTAAAGAATTTTGTGTTTCAGAACAGGGATGTGGCAAAATATCTTAATTGCAGTACATTGTGACGCAGTATTTGGTGATTTCGTTTTTGTAGGCCACTGTATTGATAAATTGCCAACATGTTTTGCTGTATTCTTACAATTTTTGGGGGCCATTACTGTTTTATTGCTTGTTAGAGAAAAGAATGTTCTTATGTAAAGCATTTGTTCCCAAGTTTCATGATTAAAACAAGTGTGTTTTATGTTATGATTGTGTAAGGCTGAGGTTCAGTAAAGAAAGACTGTAGTGTGGACTGTAAATAGTCAGACTGGTGTACAGTACTTTTAGTGATAGTTACATGTTATTGTTCAGTGAAAGTACTTGATGTGATGCTGGTATTTCACTGTGACACTGAACATTGCCATAGGCCTGTAATTACACCAGATCTGGCTTTCTTCTGCTAACCTTTACCGTTCTCCTGTTTGCTCTTTTGTCTTGGCCCTGCTTAAAGGAGAACGACATGTGATCGTCTCAAATGTCATGTAAACATAAAACACATCAGCTGAGGTCGGGACAGTTTCTCAATCAACATGGCAGCAGTAAAAATTCAGAACATTGTGTGAGCCACTATCAAGTTTAGTGTTGCTGCTGAATTTACCAATATTATTTTATAGGGGTGGGACCAATACAAATATGTTCTGAGATTTCAATATTTATTTTTAATTCAAACATTGTACGTTCTGTGATATATGTGAGAGAGGCTAAAGTGTCTCTGTTTTTCTGCCTCTGTTAACCTGATTTTTTGATTTTACATGTCAGTTACAAACTCATTGTTCAAAAGAATTGCAGTGGGTTGATTTTTTTTTTACTCACAAATAGCCTTTTTTTCTATTGTAACTTTATTTTACAGGAGAAAATGTCATTTGTCTCCATTGACTCTCATGCACTTCATACGTCTCAGACCTCACATTTAGAATGATGTCACCTGCCTAACCTCTACAACAGAGGTCTCCAACCCTTTTCACCAAAAGAGCTACTTTTGCAAAAGCAAAGTGGCGGTGGGCAACTACTTTTAGTGATGAACAAAAATTGAAGTCAACTGTTACATAGTTAAAAGGCCTAACTGAAACATTTTGTCAATATCTATTTAGAAGTGGACACAATTAGGCTTCCGAAGATGCATTTAAAGAAGAAATAGATATGTAAGAAATAAAACTGGAGTAACAATACATAATTTGTATGTTTCTAAAATCATTTGGTGAGCTACTGGTTGCTCCCGAGCTACAGGTTGGAGACCCCTGCTCTACAGTCAGACAAATGTGAATACTTTCTTTCTAACATCATTTTTCTAAAATATTTTTCTATAGGCCCTACTCACTTGGCTTTTTGTGGCTCCAGGTAGATACTTACAGCCATAGCATCGAAACTGGATGGGTTTATCTCTAAATTGAGGTTAAAATGTAGTGTTGACTTTTATAAGTAAAAGTCATTGTAGCCAAGGATCGTTTCAGGATCAGCAGAATTGAATTGAAGACAAAAAGGTGACAATAAAAGTAGTTTCTTCACACCAGCCCTATCCACTCCACAGCATCACATACACTCACCATCATTAACGTCAGGGTTAGGGTTAACCCTAGCCCAAACTGCTCCAAAGTGAACTGGTCTGACAATATTCAGACCAAACTGTAACTCTCTTTGACTTGGGACTTGACTCTGACTTAAAATCAATCTGCTGGATTGTATTTCCAAACTCTGCATTAGCATTGACTGGTATTTGCTTTTTGCAATATATAACACCACACGTGTGTCTATGATACTTTTACTGCTTCTGTTCATTTCTATGGTGGATGTAGATGTGTATTTACTTATGAATATTAATGAAAATCCTAATCTTAACCAAGCCATAGACCTAAACTTACCCATTTTTGTAACTTCAGACCTAAACTTAGCCGTTAAACCCAAAGAAAATTATACATGTCGTAGTATAGATGCGCTTTTCCTTGAGACCGTGTTGTATTTTCGACACTTTTGACCGCTCTCGTCTGCAGTATTTTCTCCACTGTCTGCTAGTTATGAGCTCTTTACTTAATGAACTCTTGTTACCCTGTGCAGTTTTATATTTTTCTGCGCTGATACCTGAGCAGATCCTTGTTTATGTGTCCTTAGCTGTGTTCTGCTGGATGCACCGGTGCTGGTTGGTTTGGCTGTGCCGTGTAATGGATGAGATGGTATTGTCTCTCTCTAACAAGTGTCCAGAGACCCGCCCAAGACAGGCCTATTTACTCCCAGCCCCAGTGGGATTTCAGCTGCTATTTATAGTCTCCACAGATTCATCCATCCCACTTCTCTCACTCACTCTTAAAGCTCCGTGCATCTGCCTATCTTCACCCGTCAACACTTAGGGTTTTATTAGCATATGCATTATTACAGATCTGTGCAATTTATTGAAATCGGATGGAATTTGCAGTTTTATTAAATGCATTTAGCAAATCTCAAAGGCTGCAAGTTCATTTTTATCACAAACAGCAAAATATCATGTTATTTTGTGCTTAAACACTGTACATTTTGTAGCTTAGATGTGTTATTAGTAAGACTGTTACAATGTCAAATTTTAGTATCATGATTACTGCAAGACAGAATATCCATGTGATAAGATTTAATGATTATTCACAATTACAGAGAAATCTTTTACTCTTAATGTCAAACTTTCCCACAAGTTTGTGACACTTTTTACCAAATCAGATGAAAAAATGTTAATGTGACATTTAGTGTGGACGCATTTGTGTTATTATAGGTTGTGTTAAAAAGATTGTGCTTTTTCTACAGTGTGAAAGATTTTTTTTTTTTTCTAAAATGGCTGTGTTTAGTATGGAAGCTTATAGCATTCATTTGAATTAAAATAGTTTCTGTTTTTACAAGGAAAGTTTCTGTTTTAACGTGAACATTTTCTGTTTAAAAGTGGATAGTTTCTGTTTTAACGGGGATAGTTTAAAACAAATCCTGTTTTTATGACAGAAATTTCAGTTTTTTTATGAGTAAAGTTTCTGTTTTAACTGGGAAAGTTTTGTCAAGAACAGAAGTGATGTGGAGATCTGCTTATTCAAATCCAAACTTGCTCTAGCAAAAATGTCTGAGTTGTTATTTTACATTGGACTTTACATTGGCATTGGGTAATTTTGTTATCTTCTCGAGTCACTGCGTTTGTTGAGATGTAAAGTCTAACCTGCTGGACACAACCATGTTTCTCCCAAATCAACTCACATATGGTCTGCTCCATGGTTGCAAGAGGATGCATCTGATATAGTAGTGTAGTAGTGACACAAGAAACAATCAGGAAGTGCTAGTCTGGTCCGGGGGACAGAGGTGAGCTGGTTGTCATGGTTATGTTGCTGCTAAACGGGCCTAAGCTGTTACATTTGTTATCTTTGTCCTACCTTACCCATTACCCCAACATTTTTCCTACGCCTACCCGTTCTCCTTAACTTAATCAGTTCCTCTGGGCCAGACTATCTGCGTTTATCATATTGGATCCTCATGGAGTACAACTGCGTCGCAAAATCACCTTCACTGTGGAACTTTAGACATAAAAACAAAAAACTTTTCTTGTAAAAACTGAAACTTTATACATGAAAACAGAAACTTTTCACATTAAAACCGAAACTTTTCTCGTTAAGACAAAGATTATTTTTATTCAAATGAATGCAATACGTCGCTGTTGTTTAGGATGTTAGTTCGCCCAAATATGATTCAAATACTAAAAACATTTTACATGATATTTTGTTCAAATCGTGCAGCCATTTTACATAGAATGAATTCAGATACAGTTGTTTTCCATCTAAACTACATGCTCTGACCTCATTCAGTCTCATATAAGTTGCTGTCTTTATTTTCGAGGTTACACTGAGTTAATTGCTTTGTGCAGCCGCTGCCCTCACTGACACCAACCATGTTTTCTGCTCCCTGTGGTGGATTTGAACCAATAACCTCTATCATCATTGCAAGAAACTGTTTTATATTCACAAATGTCAAATTTTTCTCTCTGTTTTATTGAATATCATAAGTGGGCATAACACGGCAATTAAGTGAAAGATTGGGAAATAGAATAAAAGTCATGTCAAATTGTGAATTATTTGGTTGTATTTTTTAATCTTGAGTTCCACAGACGATCCTCTGCCCTTAACAATGTGCCAAAAGCCAAACTTTTTTGTGTTGGATGTTTGTATAGTTCATCTTTCTTAAATTGTTATCATTGTTTTGAAAAAAGACTTAATAAAATCAAATCAAAAAGCTTGATCAATATACAGAAAATAATCACAATACATTTTTTCCTTAGAATCCCCCCAGCTTAAGAACCCACGTGTTCCTTACCTTCTGGGTAATGGAGCATTATAAACACTGTGTGTGAAGCTGGAATAATACTTTACGTTCACAGGCCTTTTTAAGCTGCTTCCAAGCTTGAATAAATGAATGGATTAGCTTCAGGAAGGCATGTACCTTGAAGACAGTAGCCATGGGTCGGTTTGAGTCACGCATGTTAATGATGGTGAGTGTTTCCACTGCAGGTCCAAGCTCCCGAAGGTCTTCTACGTAGGCAGCTGACATCACTCAAACAGTAGGCATGCTTCCTTAAATAAAAAAAAATGCACCTGAAGTATACTTTTTTTTTCTGGCATCAATCTGAGTGATTCACAAAAAGATTAATAATATTTTGAAGTCTGCGGCTCTGTAACTTGAGGGTCAGACTGTTAGAAACAAGAAACTTCTTCCAGTTTATCGTCACCTCTTTTAATTTATTTTTTTAACTTTTTTTGCAAAACCTTTGCGACTCTGAGGCGCATTTAAACCCGTTTTATTCAATGCATTGAGGTTGGATTATGTTGAACAAACACTGCGCACATTTTTTTTACTGTGGCCTTGACAAACAGCTGTTGCTAATGCGCTAGTTTGGCTTTGTTAAGTCTATCGAGGCAACAAGTAAAGTTTGCATCACTGGAAATACAGAGGTTTGTCACAGGATCAAGTCAGTGTTTGGGGAAGAACATTTGCTGTTTTCCGTCTTGTACAATAATCGTGCCTAAAGGGTGGACAGCCGTTAAGTTGGGTCTAGGGTGAAAACAGGACCAAAAGCGGCTCACTAGTACGGACCCAGCAAACAGAATGGAACAGGTCGCTTTGTGGAAACAGCATATTGGCCCGACTTGAACTGTTCCTATAGAAACAAGGCTAGTGGCGACGCTAAAAAGAAAAGCCAAAAAACTACATTTGATTACGATTAGTACTTTAGTTCTTTAGTCGATTAATCAGTCTTATTTGACCAACATTTGTATTAGTCGACACTTTCTTTTAAGTAGTGAATTACCTACAGATTCTGCAGAAAATCAATTCTAATTTCACTGCACTGTTTCTTTTCTTTGTTTGTATTCACTGTTGTTTTTGCTTCTAGTTGAATAAACTGATTGATGGGACTATAGGTCGACTATTTCCAAAATAAGAAATAATTTATACATTGAGAAATATTATGTAGTCTATAGAGAAGTAGAAAGTCTGGTTTGTTTTTCATTTCTTTGCTGTCGTCTTGTGTTTATCTGTGAGTGCGGCTCAAGTACTCAGCTCCATTTTTCTTTGGCCATCAGATTGACCACAGATAAACTGGATAAAGCTCCCGGAAAATGAAAAGCATTAGAAGGGTTTGTGGCATTTCTGGTGACGTGACAAGGGAGTTGCTTTTTCCATCTGCCGCCATGTTGTATCTGGTCTGTCGCTAATGTAATCAAAAGTAATCTCCAGAGGAAATCTGCATAAACTGCTCAAATATCAGAATAATCCCAGTCTTTACTGTCACTTAACTGTGCTGTTTCCACAACAACCGGTTATTAATTACATTGTACAAAAGAACTGCATGTGAAGAACTGAACATGCTGCAATTGATTATGTGGCTGTAACTCGAGTCCACTTAGTGTCAGTTAAATACTTTATTAGTTTAGGGTGTTTTTCTTATAGTTTTCCATAGGTTCAATATGTTGTACTGTAGATCTGCAGCTGACACATGGCATTTACACTGGCTCTACCAAAATATGTATTTTTTATTTTTTAATTACTTGTATTTCAGCTTCTTGTTTGGACATAAACTTATTTTGTGTATAAGAAAGGTCAACTCCATCCTGGCACTTTTCAGGGTCATGTTGTAATCACTTTGTTAAAAAAAACAGTTTGTATAATCTTTAGGAGCTCCAAATGGCCTTTATTAGCTAAAAAAAAGTATCTTCATCATCGCTTGCATGGAGTCAATGAACCAGTAGTTTGTTGTTGCACAGAAGAGGCCAATAAAATATGACCACGCTGCTGATTCGTGCATAATCTCAATGGACAAACAAGTCCTAACAACACCTTGATGGACCAACAGACACTCACTCATGCAGCACAATAATGAAGAGAAATCATCCACCTATTTAAAAGTCAGCATTTTGAACTGCGCTGTATTCTGTCATGTCTTTGGGCAAGGCTCTCCACCCCCTTCCAAGAGGACATCCAGACTCCTCATCACAATTTATCATGATTCTTGTAGACGTATTAATATTGCCTTAACTGATTTTCACACTGCAAACACACTTGGTTTTAAATCTAACAACTTCCTCTCATAAATCCTTCAACACATGTTTAAAATCAACATGTATTCATTTTTGTTGGAATTATGGCTTATAAATTTCTTTTAACAAACAAAAAGTGAAACTGGGGAGGACCACTCAAGCGCAGCCAATCAGAGAGCTGCATTCGGCTTATGATGAAAACTAAAATTCTTTATTATTCAGTTCAGACAGGACTTAGTTGTTGTTTTTTGCCCAAAAAGTGCTGCATTTACCCTGTACTAAAACACAAAGTTTACTAAGTTACAACAAAAAAATATTGTTATCACAACTTTAAGGTTTGAGCGATATTGAAAAAATTACTATCCTGATAATTTTTTGGCGTATGACGATTGCGATATTTGGTCGATATTCTGTCAAACATAAACGTCTCTTCACAAGTATTACCTTAGGTTTGCTTGAGTAAATGTGAAGTTTTGTCAATTCAGTCACTTGGAAAACATAAAAAAAAAATTGAAATAGACAAAACACTACATAAACATTACATATTTCAAATGAGATTGCCAATGGAACAAGCGTTTTCTAAATTTTTGAACCAAAAGGCCTCTACACATGCACTGCTGTATTGGAAAATCTTACTTTAAGATAGTAAAAACAATCCAAATTTAGATCCACCTCTGTCCACCCCTGGGTTCTTAAATATCGAAATAAATTGACAAAATATTAGATTAAATAGTCCATATTTAGAAAAGTGCTTGCGACAATGAGAATTTGGTGCATCTTTGGTTGAAAATATTATCCCAGACCTGATTTAGAGCATAGAACTTGCATTGGTCAAAAGATTTGGTAATCACAACATCACAATTACATCCCCCCAAAAAGCAGATCGACACAAAAACATTTGATATTTATCGCCATTTCACCCAGCTCCAAACACTACTCAAGCCACACAGCGACAGAGAAACAATTAGCTCTACCGAGAGGACATTTTATCTGTAATTACCATCGTTAAACATGAGCTAAATGGACTGCTGGCCCCATCACCATTAGCAGCACATCTCCAGACAGCCACACGAACTCTTTCATCAGGGGACGTCCAGAGCTTCCAGAGGTCTCCCGGCTCCATTTATGCACCGCCACACCAAACAACGCTGACATTTAAGACGGACGCGGCTCTTAAAATGTTTTACCGCCGTGTAAAATGTACCTACTGGCAACGGGAGAGATTGGAGTCTGAGAGAGCGGAGGGAAAGAGGAATGGTTGCGCTCAAGGTAGTGTTGAGTTTAGAGGAGCAATGGAGCAAAAGGTTTTATAAGAAAATAGTTTTTTATTAGCTCAGACAGTGGTTGGGTAAAAACAACTGGCCCCAAAGGAAAAGTAGAAACAGCAAGACAAAGACATTTTAACGGGCACATATTATGCTTTTGGCCATTTCATAGCATTATCTCCACATGAAAAAAACATATATGGAGTTGTATATCAGGCTGGTCAATTTGAAGAAGAAAAAGTAAACTAATAATATGTAGTATATTAAGATTCTGCCTCAAAGTTTGACTTCTGCTCCAGGATTGGTTGTTAATCATTCAACCCTAAACCAAATAGACGCTTCACCATGACTGAATCTTGATCTCTCAATGGTGTATTTATTGTAGCTTCATTCATTTTAATTTGATGAAAACTGGTTAGAAAGTGTTCTTCTTCCCAAGGGTCAAAAATACTTCTGTAATTACATGCCTGCATTAGCAAGTCTGAGGCAAGCTAGCATCTTTTTATCTCACCTAATTACATTCTTTTGTAGCTAGCAGCATGCTATTGTGATATTTAAAGATGTTGCTTGGGGTCAGTCTTTATTATTTAGAAGATAAGGTATCAAAGTAAAGCCATTGACAGTACAAATATCTGTAGAGTTACAAAGTTAAGAATATATTTTCGCGAATCGAGTCAGCATTGTTGAAACACATCTACTCCTCACCTGTGGAGGAGCTGTGGGACAGAATTACACAGAGGGAGACACACGGATCCTCCGTTTGTCTCTGCCTGATCTGTGTCACATCCAAACAAACAAGTAGTGGTACTTCTGCACAGTGTTGGGACTTAGTTTTGCTTTTACGGATCTTTCCCACAACCTGCTTCACATTTTCGGACCCAATGTGAGTGACAAACGAAGTGTCGGAGCACGGACAAGGTACGAACATTTTGTAGCGAGAGAGAAGTGACGGCCCAGGTGAAATGCCATGAACCGCTCCAAATGCCCAGAGTCAGAGTGAAACATTACAAAAAGTTCATCTGCTCGGGTAAAACCTGCTCTGAAAGGTTTGTGATCTTCTCATTTAGTTGTACAACTAAATACTGGATTAATCTGTGCTGTTTTTCTTGCTATTTATGTTTGTTTAAGCTGTTATTTTTGTAAATAAATCAGTGACAGATGATGCATGTTTGTGTCAGTTAAAACTGAATCAGCCTTTGTCCTTCTCTTGTTACCTTCATGTGTTTTTGCATATAATTTGTCTCGTTATCGATCTCACACATGAGTTTGTTTTGATTCGGAGCCTCACGTGTCTCAGCGCTGATCATGTCACTGTTCACATCTTGATTTTGTTACACTCTGGGTCCGTTTGCGTTGACAATACAAATGAACTGCTCCAGAGCACGATTCACCCGAGCTGAGACTGACCTCTCCAACCAGAACAGATTTTGAAATGTTGGACCGGATCAGAGTTTGTTTGAGCATTCACAATTACCCAATTGAACAGAACTATTCAGGCAACTGAATCCTGATCCGAATTAAAAGTGTTTACTGAATGTAAACAGCACTTATCTCATCTACAGTATATACAGTATTTTTAGACTAAAGCTTGTGTTAAATCATGTTGTCGTTTTATTATGAAGCTCGACAAGCATCTGGTTTGAAATGTGAACCATCTCGCTCCTATAGAACTAATTTCCCTCTGACTTTTCATCTTGTGATAATTAAGGTTATGTGTTTCCTGTCTGTTTTCCTGGCAGCTGTTGAAGAACTAATTATTCCATTCAGATGTATTTATTACTTCATTAACAGTAATGTGCGCAGTCCTCTTCTCCAACTCACCATCTGGATCTTTACATACTGTATGTGGGAGTTTTTACTGTCATGGAAACGTTCTTCAGGTGGCAGATTCATTAGTGATAGTTGTAGTGTCACTGGGCAAAGCACTTCAGCTTGTATCTGTGCTCTGCTTGTTATAGTTATTGTATCAAATGAGGCTTTTTTTTTCTTATGCCTGTTTGCCTACACAGTCTAATAACTATAATTTGCTTGCCAGCCCATTTTGTGTGACAAAATGGCTAATTTGAAACATTTGAATAAAAATGTAGTCAAGCTAGTTGTTTGCTTGACTATATTTTCATTATTTACACTGACAGACTGCTTATTATTATGTGAAACATTGTACTTATCATAAAAAAAGGTAATTTAAGGTAATGTTTATTAAGGACATTGTACATTTACATTACGCACAATGGCAGAGTTGCTTGTACCAGATTGCAGATTTACAGCTAATCTCCATCTGTAGTCCTGGGGGAGGGAGTGGGGAGGCATTAATGGACATTTTTTTATTGGTAGGGGAAACTGGAGTACCCGGAGGAAACCTATGGAGACATGGGGAGAACATGCAAACTAACAAACTAGCTGCTGTGCCACCGTGTCGACCAAAAAAATATGTAATATAGTTCCACTGCAGCTAAATATTGTGTTTGTTTTGTGAATTATTAAATCAAATGTTTTTGAAGAGGAGCTGTTGACACGTCCTAAATCTTGAAGTGCTGTTCAGTTTAATTTTTTATTTTTGCTACTTAAAGACAGTTTCTCCTTAACATTTGTCCTAAAGCACTAAGAAATTAATTTCATCAGAGGTTATTCTTCTCATAGTTTTGCTACTCAGAATGTTAAAGGAGCACTTTGTAAGATTGAGAGGAATTTTAATTATCACTTATAGTCCATATAGTCATATTGATTCTTTACAACATGAATACTTAAGAGAGCACTGTTAACCAATCCACATCAATTGTGATACATTATACTTACTTGAAATGTTTTATTACGGGCCGGAATGTGATAAATTGATGCTAGGTGTCAGCAGAGTAGATAGGCAAAATGCGTTGCAAAGGCTCCCCCTGGTGTTCAAAAGTGGGATCACTTTATTATTATTTTTTTTTTTACACAGTGCCCCTTTAAGAACTAGGGAGGGATGAGATGTCGTACCACAAGATCAACCTGTCACGATACTCTGCGCACACGTACAGAACTATCTATTATACATAGGCTATTGGGAATGGTCATGAAATTTGTTTCTTTGAGTTGTAGTAAACCGTATCCTCCACACAGAGACTTGTAGCGGACTTATTCTGATAAAAAACAGTCTAAACTCTGTTTTTATTTTGTAAGATAGAATCAATATTGACAGAAATAATTAGTCCTAAACATTGTAAAAGTTAGCGCAAAAAATATTTAATAGTCAAATATACATATACAATACATATATATATATATTAAAGTCTCCATATCTTAAGATTAGGTGAAGTGAAAACCTGTGAGGTGTGAGAGTGTATTCGGTGGTGTTTTGTCCTCTGTGATGTTCCTCTCATGAAGAGTTCAAGACCTGTTGTTCCCACAGGACTCATATAAAACTCTAAATCCAGTTGGCTTGTAATTATTGCTCTTTGACCTTGTCTCTTTTATCCGCACACGTCTGAGCTGCCCGGGCTCTCGACGCAACAACTGCTTAGATTTTATTTAAGTATAAAAGGAAGCACTTCGTTTGGGACAATTTGAAACTGCAAATAGATAGTAATTAGTTCTGTTTGGACATTATTAGCATATATATTACTGTGGTAGCTTGAATTTATTTAAACTCATGCACTTAAGCAGCAATTCTGCAGTAAGTCATTCCCGGCATTTCTCATCAGTTTCAGAAGCTTGAAAAATCCCAGACTCAACTCTGACCTTCTGCTAAAGTGAAATGGTTAATATTGAAACAGTACCACCTGCCAGCTGGTAATTTGGCAGTTTTGATTTCAAATTATACTGTGAAGGCATTATGCATGATGTTTAGATGTTGAAGGAAAGACTTGTCTGGAAAATGTAGACGCTTTTCTTCAGTATTTTCTGTCTGTCATGTTGATGTGCACAACTTTCCAGTTGAGACTAATTACAATCTTGCCTCCAGACTCAGACTGAGAGTGATTCTAGAAAGACTGAGACACCACACTACACGACTGAGGCTGTACTGTTCACAGTGCTCTTCTGCTTTGCTCAAAAGTGAAAAAACTAGCGTGTATGCATTTTTGACATGGTACCTTTGATGTTTAGGAAGAAATTTCACTCTTTTTCTTTCCATTACTTTTTTTGTAGATGTCATATAAACAGACGTCTTTGCTCTTTCATTGGCTGCTATGCTTTGTGCTTGCCTGGAGGAGTGTCATAAATTGTAAACAGCACTGGAGCACGACAAAAATCGGGCTTATATTTCAAACGTGTTTAAAAACCTGCGACTGGAGTCGAGTCTAGTCTTTTCTGTTGCAAACTACACGATTGGATCGCGAGTCCAGTCGCAGGCACCTCCACACTACACGAGTCACAGAACTGCAACTAATCTCATCTAGGCGTGACAGTAAATACACATTTATTATGAGATTGAGCCCAGGTTAGTTTGCATATTAATATCCGAGCTTCGAGGTAAAAGGTTGAAGACCACTGCAATACAAGAGATCTACCTTCCTGTCCATCAGTTTATGCATTTATGAGGTAAACATTGATTGTGTTAAAAAAAAAACTTTTCTCAATTTCCTGTCTGTCTGTGCTGTCAGGCAGCGAGAGCTAGAGCTGAAGAACTTTGTCTGAACCAGGTGGTACCGAGCGAGTCTGCAACGAAACGATTCAGGTTTAGTCTTTATCAGTTTACTCGGGTCAGGCTTGGGAAATTAGTAGTCATGTAATTTGCTTGAGCTCCAAACACCATGCATGCCACGGCGCTTACGCACGGGAACTCATGAACAGAGCCATGTGCACACAAGGACTTCCACACGCCAGCTCTGCACCTGTGTCTGTGGGTGGGTTTGTGAGGGCAGCTGGAAGCGACATTAGGCTCAGACATACAGGAAATTACTCGGGTCAGATTCAGACTGGATTTTTTTTTTAACTCGATTACAGTTCTTAGAGGGACCATGTTTAACAGTGCTCAAGCTGCCTGTGCCTTCTCTTATCGAGTAACTGTTTCTTATTGGTTCAGTCAAAAAGACACCAACACATTTTGATCACTTAAAAAAGGGCAATAGTATTGAAATAAAATTTTAAAATGGCAACGATACTTTATGAACACTATATATTTTGATCCTGAAAACCCTGTTACAAATTTAGAACTGCATACATGTCTAAATATACTTTCTTTTGTCTATTTTTGCTACTATTTACTTGTGATATATGTAGCCTATACTTCCGTTGGCTGTGTGTCTAACCTAGTTTCCAGCCTAAAGTGGATGGTTATCAGTTGTTCATTTGAGTGGACCAAACCATTAGAACCCATTATTGCTTTTAATTGCCATAATTCCTGGTGGCTGTCACAAACTCGATTAGCCCAGAGAGGTTATAAAAAGCCCCGGACATCCTCCCCCCTCTCCTCTGACCCTCTCATATCTCCCCCCTGGTCGTATCAGGCTCGCATCAGTTAGGAGTCAATTTGTACTGCTGCTGTGGACCTGACGCTTCATATTCTCCTGTCAGCTTTAATGTGTGTCATTAGTGATGGATGTCTCACCTTAACAGCGGACATGGCATGAGCGCGTCCTCCACCTCAGATCTACAGCTCTCTGTCTCCAGCTGACTGTCTCAAGGACCAGAGGAAGAAGAGGGAAGTCTTTGGGATTATGACTGAAATTGAATGATAAATGTAAGGCTTTGTTGTAAATGTGCGGTTATTATTTGTGGAGTGTTTTAGACTGATGCATCAGCCGGGTTCATTTAACTTCATGGAAAAACGACATTGCACCTCGTCTTAAGACTGGTCTTGAAACCACTTTTTTTAAAATCTTAGTCTGGGTGCTTCAACTCTTGACTCTTGTCTTGGACATTACCACCAACCTCTGCTAAACTTGCACCAGGATTGTGTTTACCTGCCCCAGAAACAGTTTGCAATAAGATAATCTAAACACTGATGTATTGTATAAAATGACAAAGATGGTCTTGATTTAGTCCCTACTTGGTTTTGCTCCTGTCTTGGTCTTGACCTAAAAAGGTTTTGGCCCTCAGTGGTCTTGGTCTCGCCTCGGTCTTGGCCCTCAGTGGTCTTGGTCTCGCCTCACTCTTGGCCCTCAGGGGTCTTGGTCTCATCTTGGTCTTGGCCCTCAGGGGTCTTGGTCTTGGCCCTCAGTGGTCTTGGTCTTGGCCCTCAGTGGTCTTGGGCTTGTCTTAATCTTGGGACACTGTGGTTAAGTACTTTTATAGTATAAAATCAAACAAAGTACCTTTAACAGATGCAAAGTTATGATAGATATTCATCTCAGGAACTATCACAGTCTGAGCCATAATGTTCTTCAGTGTCAATGTCAGTGTCATGAAATTATTTGTTACCAAGACAAGTCAGTGTCTCTTCCTGATAGTTTAAATCATTGTAAAATATTGATGTCCAGCCTTAAATCACTCTCGGATCTTCATTGTCATTAGATCAATCACTCAGGCTGAATATTTGTAAATGTCCGTCTTACTCTATTTCCTCCTAATCTGTTTCCCTCACACACACACACAAACACATTTGCATGGCTGGTCTCCTCATCAGCTGAACATAGAGGCTGTGTGGAGGTCATTATTGTAGAATGGTTTATAATTAGGCTCAGTCAAAAGCAGCAGATTACACACGCACACTACAGAACATCTTGTGCTACATTTGGACTCGATATGTAGAGCAAAACGTGTCCTATTTTTGACCGGCGGACACTTGATGTTCCTGAACATTCATTCAGAGAAATATCCCAGTGCTGCTTGCAATTATCTGTAAAAGGCATAGCTAAGACTAACATTTTCTTTATATCAGCAAACAAAACATTTGATACAAATGTAAAACAACAGAAAATGTGCACTATTCTGTTCAGTGTGTTGAAGTGTCACAAATTGTATTTTGCTCTTACTGAACATTATTTAGCCAGGAACATTGTGCTGAGATTGGAATCTATTTTTCAGAGATCCTAAAAGAGGGTGGAGGTGCAGCCTATTGTACATGGTTTTAGTGATAGGGGAAACCATAGCACCCAGAAGAAAGCTTCGCAAACATACGAAGGACATAAAGACCCCCAAACACCCCAGGAGTTGAACCTTGAACGTTTTTGCTATGGTACTAACCGCTGTGCCACGATGTCGCTCAAAACTTGTTTTCTATTACATTTCACTATCCCACATTTGATTTTAGTGATACACTGAAATAAAATTGGATATTGGTGCCAATTGATGAACATTTGCTGGACCAGGTATCGTCCACATGATATCAGTTCAGCCGATGTCCTGATTGTAATTAGACGTAATAAGAACTATTTACTGGCCGATGATGACCCAAAAAGTCTCAAAATGTTTGAAAATGTAGTCACAAAATGTTATTTGCACAAAAATATATGCCAGAGGTGGCTAACTGGTCAGAGGCCGAAATCCGAAATTTTCAGCTGCCATCTTTGAAGACCCGCACCATGAATCTGTCACCAAGGGGCGAAATAAATCTATATTTAAGCCTTTTGTTTTGATGTAATACAGGGGGGTCTTGGGGCCATCCCTCAGGAAAATCATTAAGAATTCCAAAGCAATTTCCTGTATTTTGGCGAGTTTTAGATGCGATATTCCTATTGTGTGATGCCCTGGCCCTATGGTTAATAATCACGTACTATATGACATATTTTAAAATGCATTCACGGAGTTTCCAGAATTAAAAAAGATACGTTTTTTGTTCATACAGTGGTATCGGTCAATATCAGGTATTGATATACCTATAACATTAACATTATCGGTTTTGGAACTAAAAAAGGTGGATTGATGCATCTTTGTAGTGCCTACTTATTTTTATACTATAGCAGAGAAGTATCAGATTATTCTCTGCACAAGTGTGAAATGTTTGGTTTTACACACACAAACTGAGTCTGAAGAGTATTTCTGTGTCCAGCTGTTTGTGTGCGCTCTGATCACAAATGATAGACTCTGAGCAGTGTGTTTGTGTGCGCCGTGCGCTGAAGTCTCAGGTCTGTTTCTCAGAAGTCTAAAAGAGCAGTGAGCACAGGAGTTTGTGGTGAACAGAGAGAATGGGCCTGCTGTGGTTCACTTCAAACCTCAAAAGCACTGGAAGAAAAACATTCACTATTTGTTAAAGAACAAAAGATTTAGTCAGCTTCCATTCTCAATGTTTGACTCAAATCATAATTTAATTTAAGTTGGCAGCATCAGGTGCAACAAGCTAGCTTAAAATCCAACTAATCAGTTAGAAAAATTATCGTTCCAGCTCGATAAGAAAGTATATATACTTTTCCATATGAAATATCTCAACCCTCAGTTTTTATTTTCATTAATCATCGCCTCTTAATCCCAGACTTACTCCTTTGACACAGGGAATATCACATACTACTGTATAAATCATTGTCACCAGTGACAGCAATAGAATATGAAGAGTCATGATGATCACAAGAAAAATGTACAAGGTGAGACTGAAACTAGAAAAACGTGTTTGGGTTGTACTACATCTACTGCGTTTGCCGTTACACAAACTACAGGCCTGAAGTAACCTTAGACTTTTACTATGGATCACATAACCTCGTATAACCCCAGTGGCTGTGCACAAAAAATACATGTTTAAATGCAGTTTTTGTTGTAACACAAGAAGTTTCTGGGCCTTCTCACAGATTTAAAAGAAATGTCACTGCAAAATACAATGTCATAAATAGAAGAAAATTGGCTCTTACCCACCATCTGGCCTCATGACATCATCACTAATGCAAACTTATGAATAAATATTGTGCCAAATACAGACCCGTACACAGTCCAAATTTGTAAATCAATCCAACAATGCTAACAGCTGTGACTTAATGCTAACGTTATGCTAGCGTCACCTGCCATATTTTCACAGCTACAAGATAACGTGTTTACTTTTCTCATGTAACTCCACATCAACAACCTCCATCTAAATTTGGTTGTGACTCAATTTGATTTATGCTGAGTTCAGAGCGGACAGTGTTGAAGCGTCCAAGTTCTCAAGGTTGAAGCAAATTTTGACGCAGAATATTTTCAAAAGCCCTAAACACCCCAAAGCGCGTCGAGGTGTTGTGGGACAAGGGCACTTTTTATGCCCTGACGCGCTTCTTTGCATTCCTGCTTTTTGTTTTTATCACGTTGAGAGAAAGGAGGGAGGGAGAGAAATAGAAGATTGCTGCATTTATAAAACTTATCTAATCTTATTCAATAGCACAACTTTCTCCTCCTCAAGGCAGTTCTTCTGTACTCCTCCATTGCTACGTCATATCGCAGTGGTTTAATCAAGGCAACAAGCATTTTTTATCGATCCATGTGAGCTCTGTGTCAAAGATCATGTTCCAAATTGTTTGTTTTAACGTGTCCCCAGATTTTCAGAGCAACGACAGACTAAGCCTTTGAAAAAAGCAACCTTTCGTTTAAAAAAAGTTAAAAGTAAACAGTCCTTCGTTCCTCTTGATGTGAGAGCAGAGCAACATATTATTACGTAGCAGGATCACAGTAACAGCGTTTCCATCCCCTTGTTTTTAATGCGCATTAAGA
Source organism: Mugilogobius chulae (assembly GCA_038363315.1). Lineage (NCBI taxonomy): Eukaryota > Metazoa > Chordata > Actinopteri > Gobiiformes > Gobiidae > Mugilogobius > Mugilogobius chulae. Next base: position 15,957,724 of record CM076415.1, on the reverse strand, counting down.
AGTATCGAATAAGTCCTGGGAGGTGGAAACGGCAAATATCGCATTTAGAATCTCTAATGCGCATAAAAGTTTATACGCTCTCTAGAGGTGGATTTTGTTTATGCGCATAACGGATTAAGTGAATTTTGAAAGCTGGAAACGCAGTTATTCGCATTAACTCATGAAGCGAATTAAAACCCACGGGACCCTCGGGTTACATACCTGCTGCAGCGGCTCTGGAGGAGGGACTTGGGTGATAAACAAAGCCAAAATAATCCACACAGACTGAGTTGTTTTGTCCAAAATGCTGCAGACACGCAGCACCGTTACACCACAAAAACAGCACGTTTACTGAGGTCCGCCGCCGATCAAAACTAACCCGGAGAAACACACCGCTGTCTGATCAAAAAACTCCGTGAAACGTTTTGGTTGTCCAACACTGCAGTGATTCAGAGCTCGTCCTTTCCACGGCGGAGGATTGGTGTTAAAAACAAACACAGCAGCCTTTTATTTTGGCTGTTAAACAGATCCATCGAATCAATAAAGTGATAACCGGGTAAAGTTTGCAGAAGACGGAGCAGTCTGCTGCTAACAACTTAATATTGAAGAATCTGCGGCTGTGAAAAAAAAGTGAAACCAAACAGACTGTGCACGTAGCGCCCTCTGCAGGATCAGCTGTGTTATGACAGCTTATGTTGCCATAACAACACCTAGATATGCGCTTTGATGGAAACGGAGATTAATTCGCCTTTTTTATTCGCTTTACTTATGCGAATTTTGACATTATGCGCATTTTATAAGGGTGGAAACGCAGTGAGTGTCTGATTGGTGAACGCAAGTGTTTGATGCTTGAAAGTTCAGCAGTGCCCCACTCGGGCTTTGGCGCCTGATGATGCAACGTCAGCAGATGCTTGAACAACCAACTTTTGACGCGCTGGATGCAAATTCGCTGGACACCTGAAGACTGTGGTTGAAGTTGACTTAACATGTGAACTGGATGCATTGGACGCTCAGCAGAAACTTTCCTTCATTGCGAGCCACACCCCTAAACTGTATTTGACTGTATTTATCTTTGTCCGTGTCTTTGCTGCATGTTGTATTTTGAATTCATCTCAACATAAGATTGAGCTTAAATATACAATAGAAAAAGTCATTTTCTTTCAAACTTTTCCCATCATCTTTTAAATAAGCTTCACAAAATACAGCTCAACAGCGTCCAATTAGCTTGATCAGTTTTGTCAGTTTGGCTCCAGCAAACCAGAATAATTTGTAAGGCTGAACTAAAATGATTTGTGTTGACAGAGCTCCAGAAATCCTTTTATGTGTTGATTTTTGTCTGTTTGACTTCGGAGCTGTGGCCTTTTGCCCAGACACGATCTGTCTCTGCCTCTCACTCACCTTCATGTTCAGCTGTGGCCGCTGAATAAATACATTTAATTGAAAGGCAAATAATGTGCGACTTTTTCGACCTGCGACAAACTGACTTTCAATAGAAACCGACCCTGAGATTTTATTTCACAAAAACAAGGACAGAGTGAAAAGTAAAAACGCAGTGTGTTTGGCGTTTTCTCTTTTGAAACTCAGCCACTGATGATTTACTGAGGATTGTGAGGTTATTTGCCTGGTTCAAATATTAGTTTTTTCAAAGACGCTGAATAAAACATAAGTTCTGTAAAACCAAATATGTGTGACTGAAAAGAAAGATTATTTGTTTGTGCTTTGACTAATAATATGTGCATGCTTTAAGTTCTTATGACAGGTTGAACTATTTATTCACTAAAATGTAATCAATATATCATAACATTTATAGTTTTAAAAAAAAAATTGCATCCTTTTCATAAATGATGGCATTAACACCTGGAAGCAACCATATAATAAATGAGGCCAAAACTCTTATAATGTGAAGGCTTATTTAACTTGACACATAGAAATAGACTAGAACACGATTTGTTAAGTTGTTGTTGTTATGTTTACAGGGTCATCTAAATATGTCTCTTGTGAGAAAATTGAGAATGTCTTGTCTCCACAGTGTGACTCTGATTTGCTTCCTGTTATGTTCAACATATAAAAACTTTTTTTATAATCTTGTTTTTAGTTCATGTAAAACTAACATTTATACTGCATTTACAATAGGTATTGATCTACCAAGTTAAAATACAATTAGAAAATTGTACCAACCTCTTATCTACTGTAAGTCCATATGACAGATAACCAATTTTTTCTAATTTTGACTTTATTAAGTGTGATAGTCGTTGTGGTAAATATTTATCACAGTTTTACAGTGATTAAGTTGCAAATTATGAAGAAACTGACAACTAAAAGTAGAAAAAATACAGGAGGTAATAAAAGTTCTAAAACCAAAATCCCTCCACGTGTGTCGTCGAAAAGCGCCAAAATACAAAAACAGTTTACACAAAACTGACACAGTTTTCATTTAACACAATTAAAGTGTTACAAAATATAATAATTGTCACATTGTCACTCCTGTGTTATTTATGTTAATTTTTGCCCACATTTACCATGTATTTGTTAGGTAACATTTGTGGATTCTCCTCCACATTTGTCATATCTACTGGACAAAAGCCGATAATAAACTTCACCAAAACAACTAAACTGGGTAAAAACCAGTTAACTGTTTACTATGTTTTACTAAAAATGTAGTTTAACCTGTCATACGCACTTTAAATTGGTCCTAAAATCTGCTCATAGTCACATTTCAAACAGAGTTGGCAAACTGGGCAGTGCTGAAAAACTAAATATGAAAGATAGAGAGTGAGAGAAGGGGTGGAGAGGAGGTCTCAGGCTATGAAGAGCTGTGTGATCAGGGCTCCAGACTGCGAGCAAATGCTCGCATTTTGCGACTATTTTTGGCCCCAGTGCGAGTATTTTTTTCAGTCACTCGCTCCAGTGCAAGCAGAAATTAAAATGCCTTTTTTTATTTTTTGTCTCGTGTTTGACAACATTAAATCTGTATTAAACAGCGTGGTTTCCGTGTCTTTAACTCAAGAGCAATACATAGGCACGCACGCACGGGTAGTGCGTTCAAACGTAACTCGACTTCATTCATAACTTTCATGACAACGTTTATCAGGGCTGTGAAGTGTCGGGCGTGCGCGTCGATTTGGGGTCCTCTTTGAGCACAGAGGAGAGCAGTAGGTGTGTGTGTGTTTACCGTGTGTGTTTGCTCTTTCACTCCTCGTCGCTCCTCGTGCTGCCTCGGCCCCACTGCCCCACCGCTTTGTATCGATCCATGTCAGCATTATTCCATGCGTCAAAGTAAAACTTTCCGAGCGCCACAGAACGTGACCAACGTGTTATGGCTTGCGTGTAAATACACGGGCCAACAAAGTCTTCACAGTCCGGTCATTTGTTTCCTCGCGTTCGTTTCACTTCAGTCCGTGCGCGCGCGCGCAGTAATCGTGCACCGTGTGTCCTGACTGCTCCGCTTTCCCTTAGTTTATGACTCGATCTTTGCAGAAACACGATCCAAAATCCGTGACACATAAAAACATCGTTATCCTCAAAAACTTGCTTTAGGCTGACGTCTGGGCTTGTACGCGCAAAAACAGATCATATTTTACAATGTTTGTGCTTTATAATCTAGGCCTGATCTAACAGTCCATTTCACTTCATATCTGCAGTTAAGCTTTCGTTTCGTTTCTGACTATGGTCACTCATAACATTATTAATATTCTCTAAATGTACACAGTCTAAATAAGTAGGACCCCCAAAACTTGTAATGTTACATTTACTTTTACATTGTGTTTACCACATTTACTGAAAAGGTTAGTATTATATGCTGTTTTTTTTAGAGAAGTGACTTAATATATGTAATTGTAATTTGGGATAGATTTTGATTAATGGTGCAGCCCTGTTTAAGTAATTTTTGGAACATTATGTAACAAAATAAACTAACTAATTATAAATTCAAAACAACACGGCATAGTAAATTGTAAAATTTAAACTATTATAAATTAACAATTTACGATCAGTGCCCCTACATTTTTCTCTGTGCCCCTAAATTGAATCAGTTAGGGGCTACAGTGCTCCTTGAAAAAAAAGTTAGTCTGGAGCCCTGGTGATTTGTAACAACAGATATCTGCAGCAGGTCTCCTCTGATCCATCACTGTTTGAGCGTTTTCCCTCGAAATGCTGCTTCAGAGCAGCCAAACATAAGACTAATGAGTTCAGACTCATTTATCCTTTCTGCCATAACACTGGACAAACAGTATCAGGGTCTTGAGCAGGTGTCATTGTGTCTTGTGTGTGTTTTTTGTTGTGTCATTTTTGTGAGGTCATGTTTATGTTGTAGCTGGTTCCTCTGTCCAACACAAATTTCCTTCATTCTTGATTGATTGATTGATTGATTGATTGATTGGTTGGTTGGTTGACAGACTGATTCACATCTGTTGTTTGGTTTTATGTGAGAACTGACGTCTAAAACCTTTCCAAATCATACGAGACAACCTTGAAAATAAAAGAAAGAACCTATTTTAATTGGATGCAGTTTTCTCACAGTAGATATAAATGAATGCAGTGGATGCATTGAGAACTTGGCCTTGCTTTGTTCCTTTAGCTCAGCACAGCAGTGTTTAAGATTGAATCTTGTCACTGGAAAAATCTCGTCTTCCTCTGTTCAAAAATAAGTGGTTGTCAAGGATACTTTTCTGCTTTTCCCTTTTACAACAAATCAGAGAAAACAAGCGAACAACTTGGGTTTACTTCAGGTCAGTGTTTCTGCTGTAAGAGGCTTTATTATGGACAAGAACTTTTATAAATGATACTGGTTTGACCTTTATGAACTGGTCCTTTTTAAAGTTTCCTTTTTTCCTCTTATCTCTCTATGTTGTCTGCAGTGTTCTTCCAGTAAAAAAAAAGAATATACCTTTTTTTTTTTTTCCTTTCACATTTTCAACACATTTTTCTGAAAAGCCATTGTGGAAAAGTAGGTTTGCATTTATTTATTTTGTTGTTCAAATATGTGCAAAGAATGCATTCACCCTTCTACAGATCTGACCTGTAACTTGTCTCCTTGGAGATAAATACATTTAACACAGTGAAACTTAGTCATCAAAGCATTTGAAGCATAATACTGCATTTATATGCCTTTTAGTGAAAATGTAAGCAAAATAGAATAATAATGAAATAAAGAAACAATAGACCTTTATACCAGCCCTGCTGAATGCCAACACACAACAAATGCAGCATGTCAACACACACTGGATGTCTTCACTTTTGTGTTATTTTTCAATGAGTATTTTCATTACAAAACTATGAATAATTGTATTGAAGAGAGATCAAGCAGGTATAGGTGACACAAGCCACTAACCACAGTGCTCTTTGAAATGTAGCAGAAGAAACCACCCGTGGCAGACTGTGTGTTACATCCAAAATCCATAAACCTGCAGGAGGCACAAGCAGGTGCGCGCCCTGGCTGACTGTGCTCATTGAAAATAAAAGAAGCACCCATTTCAGCGTGCAGCAGAGCGTCCCAGTGTGTGTAGTGGCCTTTGTCATAAAAAGATTGTGATGTTCAGTCCATGTGTTTGCAGCGCAGGTGTTTTAGACAAATGAGAGGCTTTTTATTTGTTCCTCTACAGTCACAGAGTTCAGTCCAACCTCAGGGTCACAGCCCGGCTGGCTTTTACAGATCAGCTGCAGTGAAGAGGCTCCTCACAACAAACAACAACAACAACATCTGCACCAGCCTGCTCTTCTCCATCTTTGATTTCTGAGTCCGTCAAACCCAGATGAGATCAAATTGGTCATGAACATTAATATAGGATGTACAGTTGTTGATTTGAGGATAGTACATATAAAAGTGACAGGTGTCTCGCTCATCGTTGTGCTCTTTATCAAAAAGTTAGTTAGCATTTTGTTTAATCAGATATTATTTTTTATGTATTTAATTATAAACTACCTGCATATGTGTATCAGTAATTTATATTTTGTTCATTGTGAAACACATTCATCTCAAACAACCTAAAAATAGAAACAGGTTCATTGACTTTTTGTTCAGAACTACAGAACTGATAAGACTTACTTACCTTGTCAAAATGTACCAGGAAGCAGGTTTTAAACTACTCGTTTTATTTTTAGAAAGACCATTTGAACCTGGAATCTGATCTCAATTTATAGATGAAAACAAGGATTATATGAGCACTCGAGCATCCGCCGCCGGATTAGACAAAATTGCTTAAAAATGTAGGAATGTGAAGTGAATTTTACACAATATAATCTCTTTAGAGCAAGAGCAATATTCATTTCTTCAAGCTGCAGTCTTTTACTGTGAATGAAAGGTAAACAAACATGTTAATACTCACTGCTTCACATTGTCAGAAACATTGTTAGGTAGGTATTGTGGTTATTGTAGTAGTGCAACGTAACAAAGTACAAAAGTGAAAATACTGTACAAAAGTAACATTTTTAAAGGCCCATCGTGTACCATTCAGGGTAAAATGGGCCATGAACTGGACCACATTGTAAAGAAGCCTGGGAAACACTCTGTATCTGATTTACAGTGAACAGTGGTGGATACACAGCAACATAAGATTGGCCCATCATAGTGAAGTGGGCCATGGACTGGGCCATATTTCTTGGTTAGATCTGGTATTCAGTTTTGTTCAGGTTCACAAATTGTGCTCTAGTCCTGTTTCAAATTGTGGTTCATCCTTGGAAGTAGCCAAAATGTAGACATAGAGACATAAAGTTGGATTAACTCTAGGTTTAGCCTCGTCCTTTATCTGTTGTTCTGATTTGCTCACGTTCTAGTTTTGATTTATCTCTGTGAGTGTAAGTCTGTTATAGGACAGAGCAAATCAGACTAATTTACTAAACATAAGTTCTTGGGGCAGTTCTGTTGTTCGGCCCACAGACCATAGTTCTTTGAAAAATCTGACCCGCTGGAAAATATAATTGAATAGCCCTGGTCTATAAGATCTATATCATTACAGAAAGTCCCAAATTATTGTCTTCTTTGTCTATTTTAATAGGATTATGTTGGTCATTTTACATTTTCACTTGTTCTGTTTAAATCTGCAAACTATTTTTTACCATTGTATTTTTACCATTGTATTAAACAAAACTTTTATTTGAAGTGAACTTTTGCTCAAACTTTGCCTCTGTGTCCCTCTGCGCAGGAAACAAGAACTCCTGAACATTTCTACGGTCCCACTGGGAGAATGTCCGCCCTCTCCGCCCCGCACCGCGCCCCCCAGCATGAAGGTAAGACCCCGTCCCACACCCTTCTACATTTATATACAGAGATACAACATACTGCTCTTCAGGACCTTTGAGAGCACTGAATCAGACGCTGCATTGAGATGAGAGAGTATTTTTAGCTGTTTGAGTGTTTTCTGTTGTTATCAATGGGGATGAGTAATGAAAAAATACACAATTAAAGCCCCCAGGCAATGAGTTCACATTTTAAGCATGTGTGGGAAAAATGAACAGACATAATAATAAAATAATCATCTGTAAGCTATTTTAAGACATGTTTGTGCTTATCTAAGCTACAGAATTCACAGCTGATGCAGAAAATCACAGAATTTATTGCAGTTTGTGAAGAAAATTAACATATTTTAAAACTGCAGCTGTATACGCCCATTTAAATCGCAATTTCCATTAGATTTTGATCAATTCTACAGCCCTAATGGGAATGTTACGCTTAGAGACATATGTGTTGTAATTGTGAGCACAGTTTGTTTGTTTGTTCACAGTTTAAGCTAAACAAAACAAGTAGAAGAGTTTGGATTTTTTTATCGATGATGCAAAGATTTGAGAAAGATTTAAAAATAACCACATCAGAGACTTGCAAAAACGCTTAACAAGGTAAAAAAAAAAAAAAAAAAGTCACCTAGTTCAACTTTAAAACACAATTTCTGAAAACAGTAGAGGTCCCATGATAGACCCTTGAGGAACTCCTTGAGGAACACATTAACATAAACTTAAGCTAAAAAAAAACGTTTATTTTTTTTCAGGCTTTTGATGAAATTATATATTATATGCGATTTTGTGATGTATTTTATTTTGAACATTACTGGCAAAACAATATTAACATTTGTGTAATAAAAGATAGTTGTTTGTGTAACGTAATCTGACATAATGTAAACACTAGTAGAGACCAAAAACAACTTTGACAACTTTGACTTTGAATAAAACAGATATATTGAAACTGCAAATGGTTTCAAATACCACCAGAAGCACCAGTGAATAATTGCTTGAATCTTAGAGCACTGCTAATCGTTTCAGTTTGGCAAGTTCCGTCATTATTACCTGTTTTTGAAAGCCATTCTAAACCTTCTGTCTTGTGTTCTTGTATTTGTCAAAGATGCTACTGTAGATACTGTCATAAGCATGGATAGACACACTTCTGCAGGGAACTATTGATTAAATGATTTTTACATTGACCCGTGTCTTGCCCTTAAGACCCACCGGGCTTCAGTGAAAAATACTATTGACCGGCGGTTTCTCTACCATTTTAAATCTATAGGCAAGTTCACAGGCAGAGACAGTAAAAGACCGAGACAGGAATATCGATGAGACCAAAATAATATCAAGTTATGTAGCTTAGAATAAATAAGAGGGCAGTTCATGGTGGCACAGGTCCTCTGATTAACGTAAAAGAAATACAATTAGATTATGTTACTATTTGTCATTGATAAGTGGAAAAAACAACTGGTAAAGCCTATTAAATTTTATTCTTATTCTGCCCCACCTACTATTGTTAGCAGCTCACTTCTGGTGGCTACATTAAGTTACATTGGTCACAATTAAACATCAAATTTGTAATGATCACATACATGCTGTACCTTGTTTGAAAGATTAAGTCCTTTAGAAATCACTCGCTGGGTTGTGATGGCGAACTGTTGTTATATCTAAGATTGTTCCGCAAGTCAGAGCTACTGTATGTTATGTAGTAGCTACCTTCTACAGGAAGTTCACTGTCAACAATTGTGGGCGGGGCAGAATAAAGTGAATATAGAAAATTGTAAAGTGTTTTAAAACAAAGCACATTGACATGTACACCAATCTGCATTTACAGCATTAGAATATAGACTCAAGATTCAATAAATATTTTTATTTCAACAAAATTTTAGGTCAATAAATTATCTCTGTAAATTGTAATTGTTTTTAATAATTCATGTCAAAAATCTTCCAAAATGACTAAATTGTTAAATTAAGATATTGAATTTCATCTTTATTTAAAGACTGGAACCGTCCACAGGGAATATTACCCTCACAGTGTGAGACTATTAAAAGTAAGTTGTACTTGTACTTATTTGAAAAAGAATACCACCCTCTGTTTTTGCTCAGTGATGAGGGTTTAATATTCTGTGGGTAAGAAATTAATAGTTTTTCCAACTTTATTGGTATCGTTTGATTCTCTTCAAGTAGAAGGGCGTTGTTCCTCCCACAGTGTCACCGGATTAGAGAAGTACTGTTTCTTTTGAAACTGGAGAGGACTAGGGTTGTGTACAGTATATTCCAATAATATCATTTTTGAAATAGCAGTTAATAAAAGTCTAGTCACTGTTGTGTTAAATTACTTGGGCTTTTTGCATTTCTCTGCACCTCTCTGTTTATTGTCTTTTGTCAGATTCAAGTAGGTTCAGTCATAAATGCGATTCCCCAAAAAGTATCACGACTAGTATTGTACCCTCTGTCCCGTAACGACACTTTTACTTTCATAAATCCTTCGCTTTTCTCCACACCTCCACACTTCTTCAACACTTCTCCTTGTCTGTTTTTTTTTTTTTCGCTGCTAAACCTTAATCCCTTGAATGACAGGAACACAGTTTGTATGAAAATCCATCAGCAAAGGTCAAAGTGCATAAATACTCTCTATGTGACTCTAATGCTGCCATATTGTCCTATTTAATTGACTTGTGTTGTCATGGAAACCCTCCGCAAAACGCCACAAAAAGATGACATTAAGCGGAGTAACACTGGATCAAATTTCACACGTTTTTGTAAAGACGCGAAGCAAATGTTGAAGATGAATTATTCAACTGATGCTGCTTTTTCTATGTGGAGATTATTTTATGCAATTCTGTCTCGTGTGATTTATATGAAGGCCGCTGACTCTCGTGAACTTCCCACTGCCAAACGAGACGCATTATGCAAACTAGACTTTTAAGCTTTTAACTGTAAGAGAGAGAGAGATCGAGAATGAGCAAGATTCAGACTCAGTACTATCAGAACTAAAACAAGCTCTAATAAGGACAGACATTATGCTTTTAATTATCTATATATTATATAAATCTAAAATGAATGTTTAATGCCTTATTAAATATGTAGTGGTTCATTAAAATGAGGTCAAATGCAGGTCAAATGCACAATTTTGAATGATTTACTTCACAGCCATGTGGCCCTCCGCTCCATATAAGTTTCAATAATCGGTAGGGATGGTACGAGATCTCGTGAGATCAAACTGTCACGATACTGTGCGTACACGTACTGAACTGTCTCGTGAGATTTTTCCATGGTCATGAAATTAAGTTTTGTATCTTTGAGCAGCTGTACTAAATATTCTCCTCCACACACAGACTTGTAGCGGACTTATTCTGACAGAAAATTGAGATAATTAGTCCTAAACATTGTAAAAGTTAGCGCGTAAAATATCTAATCGTCAAATATACGTGCGGACATCGCGGGAACAGCGCAGTGTTTTTCACACTTAAACATAGTTTAAAATACATCCACAAAGAGATATTTTGGCCTCTATCATCAATAACTGTAAAAAGTAGGTCTCCTCATCTGTGTGTGTCTGGTCCCTGTCAGCAACGGCAGCACTGTGAAGCAGGAGAAGGGGGCGGAGCCTAAGCTACACACAGGGGAGCGGATCAATTTCAGTCAAAACTCATATCGTTCATAAAAATCCAAGGTGAGACATAATGAAAGTTTAAGCTAAACTAAAAGAATATAAACTAACAATAATAAATAATACACATCTTTTTTTATTTGCTTTGTTTAAATTCTAAATTGAAACAATTAATGCAAATTATTTTAAAATCTTGTCTCGTCTCGATTTGTGAAAAAAAAGTTGACAACCCTGATTTAGTGTTATCATACATGGACCAATCAAAAACTGTTTTGTCTCCATAATGGATAAGCTTATCCTTTTGTATAAAGTGCACTACATTCAAACATGCATTTTGTTTAAATATAGGGATGCATCGACCCAGCTTTGTCAGGTCCGATACCGATTCCAATATGTTGGTTTTAGCTATGTTGATACTCGATATCAACCGATACAAATGTGAGGACTGAAATTGCTTTTTTTTCTTATAAAGGTAATAAATTTGGTCATATTGTGTTATGTGTAAGAGTTATTTATAGTACAAGCCACTTCTTAACAACTTAAACTTAATAAATGTCCAATATGAAACATTCTGAATCAACACCAGTCTGTAAATGAGTCTCATTATGGCCAATTAAAGGCACAACAATGACGATGGAGCCAATACCCGATCCAGCAAAATTTCCTGGATCGGCACCAAAATCCGATCCTAGCACGCCCAATACTTTTGCACAAAAACTACAAAATCATCAAAGCCAAAGTTGGGACTGATTTATAACATGTCCAAGGCTGTAATAAAAGGTCCAAACAAAACCACTTTAGATTCACATTTTAAATGAAAAATGGTCCATTTTGTGTCACATTTTCACCTCCTCTGAGAATCTGCTTTTTTATATGTCTGTACAAATAATGAAACCTTAGAGATTTTTTTCAAATTTGGTATTTTTGTCAGAACAGAAATGGATTAACAGATTTAAGCAAAAGAAAAAAAAGTGGATTATAGCAGATTAGGAAAATTTTAAGGTGAAGCTAAAATGTCCGTACCATAATTGTATTCCGATGTAGTACTTGTTTGAGTAAATATACCACACAATCAATATCTAGAGACGAAAACTTTGAAAGATTCTGAAGAACTTGCACGTGGCTATGTGCTGTACACTTGTGTCACCTTGAACTAAGCCAACAACATTATTGAATCAGCTCAAGACGTCGCACAGGGAGAAAGAATAAGCTCAGAGCAGGGCTGACTGTGCATAAAATACTGGAGAGACTTCAAAACACAATTAAACCCTCAGAAAAATCAATTATTGCCTTGATGTGTGGTTGATTTGGGGGTTATTATGATCATTTTCTACCATTAATTTGACTTGAAGGACGATGTAATCAATGGCCCACTGTCAGGAACATATATAAGTGCTTGTAATTGCAGTCGACCGAGCTCAAAGAAAAAAAAGAATAGAGCGAAAGTGATGTATAAGAGCAGAGATGGAAAGACTTGAATAGAAGTCTTGAAATGTTAAAAAAATCCATAGCTTCCAGAGTGATCCCAAGTATCAAAAGGAATATTAAATTTCAACATGATCTAAAGGAAATGTGTATCTTTACAATGGCATGTTAATAATGTCTCATGACCACAATTCAACCCCTTTTTTACGTGTCTTTTATTCTTTTTTATGACGCTGTGAAAAGCATCAAATAGATGTTATTTTCTTAGCTTCTTATAGACAGTTTTTTGGGTTGAAGCCACGAATAGACATTTTCTTTGGGTTTTACGGCTAAGTTTAGGGCTAAAGTTGCAAAAATAGGTACGTTTAGGTCTAGGGCTTGGAGTTGGTTAAGGTTTGGATTTTGTTAATATTCATAAATAATAACGCATCTTTACATCCACCATAGAAATGAACTGGGGCAGCAACACACATCATAGACATGCACACAAAAAGACATTACGTGGTATACATTCTCATTTCAGTGACTTGTATTCTCATCTGACAGCAAGAGGCTGTGGGTTGATTCTTTGTGTGGAGTTTGCATGTTCTCCCCGTGTCTGGGTGAGTTTCCTCCCAGGACACTGGTTTCCCTGATCAACTCAAGCATGGACATTACTAACACACTGCTTCTGAGAAGAGAATGTACTGTATACTTAACCTTAAAGGTGCACTATGTAAATTGAGTCTGCTCCTCCTTGACTCTGTGGTGATGTTATTGTCTTGGCCAGTGGTTCTTGGGTCATTGGTGTTGCAAAATGATTTTTGAAGGTTCCCTGATGATGTGTAAACTTGATATTTAAACAAGGTTTGACACCATTCGACTGTAGATTCCTGTTTACATGTCTATTATTGAATGCATAGGCTTATGGCTTCAAAATAAGATCAAACATTAGACTGAAGACCACTTTATTACATTGTGTGTTGCCTACATTTTGTGTTTGAGGGTCGCGATTATTTTCGGGGTCACAACTAAAAAGGTTGAGACCAGTTGTGTCAAACTCATTTTAACCAAGAGCCACATTGGCATCATGATTGTCCTTAAAGGGCCAGTTATACAGTATCTATAAACCTTACTACTCTTAGACAATTTACTCTTTGACTTTTTGATGTTTGTACATTTATTGAGTTACAAATATTGCATAGTATACAGTATGTTGTATTTGTATAGTATGCAATAAGTATAATTAAAATGAATTACTAGTTTCGGACAAATCATTTAATCATATTTAGACACCCACATTAGTCCTGGTCCTTATGTAAGACCCTGCAGGCCACATAAAATGTGGAGGGTCGCATCCCGGCCCCAGGGCCTTGTGTTTTAGGCCTTAGAACAGGTGCCTCAAACTCAATTGTAGCTGGGACTGAAATGATCAATAAGTCAGAATTAGTGGGTCACATAGGTGTTGTTATATTCTTTTATTTTAAACAACTGATTCTGTATATTCTATTCAAAAATGGTTTCGGTGCTCTATAAAACGTAATATATTTTCATATTTTGTCCTCTATGTCAGGGGTCCCCACCCACCCGGCCGCAGGTCACCTGCTACCAGGTCACTTTGGAAATGTATTTTATTTTATTTTATTGTCCATCACTACAACCTTGTCCTTTACTATGAAAAAATAGAGCCACATAACTCAATAAACAGCAGCAACAAGCGAGCTCAAATATAGACACAATAATTGGTTGTTGTATCAGGCTGCGGCAAGCTGGTATTGGCAGGACACTGTAAATACTAATCAAAAATCATCTCAGTGGCTGCATTTGGCCCTGGATGAGTTTAGTTGCCTCAGAAAGTTCTCCTTTACTTTACATTACATTTTAGCACATATCTTATGGACTGCATTAATATTTTTTTAGAGTCACAAAAAATATTGATATAATTTTGTCAATATGTGCTCTGCCGTCTGCCCAAAGTCCACATGAGTGTTTTTACAAACCTTTTGCGCTCCTGTTGTCGTTCCTTCGCAGTGACACGTGTTTGAGCTGCAGACATGGCTGAGTTTGTTCAGAGCTTGTTCAGACACAAACGTTCACGTGAGCCGCTGCACAAACACTGCTGCTCAACTCGTATTTCCAGTTAAGCTTTGAAAGGAAAAGTGAGAATCGACAAGGAAAAGTGGACGTTTTGTAAGAATGAATGCACAGAAGCGAACAGATGACTGAGCTGCAGAGGTAAGCGGATATAGTTTCTTTATAACAGGACAAAAGCCATATTCAAATGCAGCTATATTCATTAGCGTCTCATTAAAAGGAAAACCTCGTATTGTAGCTTTTCTAAAGTCTGTGTGAAAGGATAATTATTATTCATGTTATTGTTTAGCGAGGCACTGTGGTATAATTGGCAAATGTTGAAAAAGACTCTTAACATTGGTCCATATGTGAACATTGCACTGCTGCATTAAAGTCGCTGTGATTATAAAGCAGCTCTGCAGATGATTCAGTTTGGCAAAAAGATGGATTAAAAATCAGATATTAAGTTACATCTTATCTCAAAACTAGATTTGAGCAAGTATTCATTCAAAAAAATGCACAAAAAGGACAAAATCTGGTCATTCCTGAACAATTTTAGCAATCAATATGTATTTGTAGAGCCAAAATCATACTAAAAGCAATTTACAATGCTTGACATTAAAGTCACAAAATATCAATAATACAATAAAACAATGACGATAAAAAGCATTACTAAACACATTAAAATATTTAGTTTTAGGTTAAACGTAAGCTTTATTAAACATAAGACCACAGGATTAAAATAAACTACAGTAATTATGGGCTGAAACCTTGTCTAAAAGCTTGACGTAAAGTGTAATTTTTTTTGCTACAAAGTCACTTTTGAGAGTTAAAGTTGGGGTAGCTAACTTTTTTACTTGCAAATTACTAAGCTTTGTGTTTTCCACTAAAAAGTCTATGATAAATGCAGCATTTTGTGAAAAATTAGACCTCTGAGTACTGTCTGGATTGAACAATGACGATTTTAGTTGTATAATCAGGAGCTGAAAGCTGCTCTCTGATTGGCTGTGCTTGGGTGGTCCTCTCCAGTTTCACTTGTTGTTTGTAAAAAAAAAAAAAAAAAAAATAAGTTTATAAGACATAATTGCAACCAAAATGAATATATGTCGATATCAACCATGAGTTAAAGGAATTATTAGAGGCAATTGTCAAGTTTAAAACCTAAAATGTGTTTGTTGTGGGAATTAGCTACTCCATCTTTAAGTATATTCCTAGTATCAAAATGGAAAGATTTCAGTATTGTGTAACCTCAGTCTTTTGACAATGTACTTTTAGTAACATAATCTATCATAATAAACCCTAAAAAAAGATAAATTGTCATGTCAAAATTTGTATTTGTTGCAAAAGTAAGTTTCTGTAGTTATTTATTTATTTATGGAATGCCCCTTGAGATGTGCCATCTCGTTTTCGAGGAGGTCCAAAATGGCTGCTTTGGCGCTCAAAGTGCCTTCGAGAGATTGAACAACATATTTCACATATAAGATTTTACTAAATAACTATTTTACTAAATATTTTACAAATTTTATCCCAATTTAAGCGCTTTGTTGGGTTGAAATTTTGCTTCTGTCTTTCAAACAATGTAACAAATTAGGCCAAAACCTACCTAAAGTAACAGACAATTCCTGCTTGAGAAAGAAACTAGAACGTGTTTCTGGTGAGTAAACTGAAAATGTCCTGGTGTGACGTCATTAGTTTAGAACTCTTCTCTACTTCCTGTTACTTTCAACATATTTTTTAACTTTTGTCTCAAACTTGTTCCTCATTCATGTAAAGCTGTCATTTATATTGACAAAAGGCATTTATCTACCCAATTAAGTAACAGCATGCCATAAGCACTTAAAAAGGTTAAGTTTCTTTTGCAGAGCTGAAATAAAGTGTATCTTAAACCTTGTGCTGACCAAATAATAATCTGACAAAGCCTCAGTCTCATTTCCTTGTACTTGTGGCTGTAACAAAATCCATCTTTCTAAAGAAAACACAGCTTAGATCCCAGCTCGCAGCGTTGGAGCTTGAGTTCAGATGACACAGATCGTGTTTTGCAGATGCTTTTGGTCTGAGTCTGAATCGACTAAAACCCTGATTCAGATTTCCTGTGTAAAGCCGCCTGCAGTGGTCGTATTGTTGGTGTGGTATCAGCAGAAAGGTCAGTGGGTTTGTCCTCGGGGCCGTGAATACTAAGCAGCTGTGTCACACTCCACACGGGACCTGTTTTACTCCAAATATAAAACACAACCGAACAGGAAAGCTCAAAATTATATTGTAGTGAATATCTAGAACTACAGTCAAAGAAAAATAGAACAATTTTAAAGAAAAGATGGCAAAATAGTGATATCCTGGCCAGCCAGATGGTTTTTTCGTGATATTTGTGAATTCACAAACACGAGATAAACCATCTGGCCTTCCAGCCGCCTGATTGGTTTGAGAGTCCGAAACAGCTGTGATTCGGCTCACTCACATCACAGCAGCGTGGTTTTGAGGCCCAATCACATTGTAGCAGGGCGGGTTAACATGGACTGTCAGCGCTCTGGCGCCGCCGCCGAGTCTAATTCAAGCTAAACAAAGATTGTGGCTTACATGGATGTATGTGTTTATGCTGCTTTTGATACGGTTTTAGCAGAAAAACTGAGTAATTTCTTTTTGAAAGAAGAGCAGTATGTGTGATACCACGTACTTGTTCTATCTCACGCGGACATTGGATACACCATTACGAGTTGTTGCTGTGATTGGCTAAGCTCAAATAAGGTAGGCCCCACACCCAATCAGCTCAAAGTATTTCACTAAACGTCCCACCTTTTCTTGAATGCTTTTAGCGAGTCAAGTCCCAGATGGATATAGTGAGAACTCAGATAGGGCCAGGTTAGGTTTATGTTTTTTAATTTGTTTACACGTTTTTGAATATGTGTGCGAGCTTTTGAACTTGGGTTTGTGATTTTGTGTTCTGAAATTTGTGTGCATGTTTTTGAATTAATATGGATTCATATTAATAAATTTGGGTGCATGATTTTGTATTTGTGATTATATATTTGCTTGCATGTTTTTAAAATTTTATTCGGGTTCTTTTTTTTTAAATTAGGGTGCACATTTTCAAATTTCTGTGTGTGTTTTTTAATTCATGTTTTCGAATTTGCATGCATTCTTTTTTATTTAGGTTTATGTTTTTTAAATTGCTTGCATGTTTTTTTGAAAATATGTGCATGTTTTTTGAATTCCGGTGTGTATGTGTGTGTGTGTGTGTGTTTTGTTTTTTTTTTGCGTTAATTTTGGATCTGTGCTTGTGTTTGTAAATGTATTTTTTATTTCTGTGAGTATTTTTTAATTTGCATTTGTGTTTCTGAATCAGCGTTTTTGTTTTTGAATCTTTGTGCATGGTTTTTGTTTTTGTGCGTGTTTTGACCCTAATTTTGACACCACTGCTGATTTGCTCCTAAACAACAAACAGTATCAGATTTTCAACTATATGTATTCATCTTCTATTTTTTGTGATGATTCTTGACATAGACACATTTTCCTCGATTACAGTATTTAACAACAAAAATATGAAATGATTATATACATTTTCCTATAACCCCAGTCCCTTTTCTCTCTCTGAGCCGATAGATTCCTGTAAAGCCTCGTATAAAACCCAGGATTTCTCTCTGCGTGTGATTTCTGCAGAACTGAAGTGGTGTCATTTGACTTGTGTGATCCCGTCCTGATGAAACCATGATCGCGCATGAGTCTCGTCAATGCTCCGGGCCGTCTCTTTGCGAACATGTCCATGACTCCACATGAGAACGCCCAGGTTTCGCCGCTCGGTTCCCACGGCGACGGCGGCTTCATTAGCGACACCGGGGGGAGACTCAGAGGGCGAGATTAGACTTGAGCGAGTGACCAGTGGAGATGTGATTTCATCTTAATGTCACTCGGCTGTGTGCAGGTGTTAGCCGGATGAATTAATTACTATTTCTGTCACTTTCTCTGTGTGTGACTGATTTAATACAGCAGACGAATGGACAGATATCTGTAAAAGCAGCTGTGCGTACCAAACTTATGATTTCCAGATAATGAGTCGACTTAATTTTTCTAAGATACGTTTCCAGTAATGCAGCTGAAGCAATATAAAGTAAATATTTGTGCTACTATAAGTATCTGAGTGTAGAGTTTCTAAAAATGTGCTTCAGTGGCAGTGAAGACATCCATAGAGATGTAATGGCCAACACAACAATAAAAGCAGAAGCTGAAATGTGGTGGAAAAAGTAAAATTGGATTTTGTCTAAAAGGTTGCCTGCCCTAAACTTAAAGTGAGGCTAAACACGCGGTCAGAGACTAACTCCGCCCACAACTGCACCTCAAACAGACTTGCAAAAGTGGGAGATGCCCGGGGGCCTTTTAAGAGACGCCCAGGTGGGTGTGAACAGACTTTGATTGACAGCACTAAATATGGACAGTGAGCTTGTGAGTGATGTGAGTTTTGTGTTGGAGCAGTCCGGGTCCTGACGTGTGGGGAGGTTTGCAGCTGAGGAAGTTCTACAGCATCAAGTCTAGTCGCTTACTTGCAAGATTTTTTTTTTATTTATATGCAAAACATATGTATGAAACCTTTGCTTTAGTCTCCATAAGCTTATAATGTGAGCATTTTATAAAATTGAAAATGACATGAGTTTCAAACCTGCGCATCATTGCACCTCGCACCACTTAACAAATTTAGCCAAATGACTGATGATGTCACTGCGCAGCGAGTGACCGCTTCAAACTCTCCACAGCAGCAGTGTCAGAAGGAGGAGTTTAGATAACCCACCTGGGCGGCTCATTTGTCGCTTCAACTCGGTGTGACGTCGGCGTGAACTGAAAATGCACTGACAGCGTTTGCCCAGCGTGGCAGTACAGTCGTCATTTTGCACACAACTGCAAACTGAGCGAGTTTGGACAGAAAAGGCATGGAAACGGTAGATAATTCAATTTTGACCCCATATACACAGTTTGACAGTGAAAAAAAGTTGATTCTGCGTTTAGTTTCTCTTTAAAGCCTAAACCCAATAAACCTAAAGAAAATGTTCCCATGTACACTAGATATCATTTCTATTTATGCTTTTATTGTGCAACTTGTGCTCATCATACACTACTTAAGTGTCTACATATATACGATTTCTTGTGATACTGTTTTGAAGTGTGACAGAGCTGAATGTGGAATTTGGAAATTGAGTTTGGACAGCTGCATAGTTTTTGAAATGAACAAGCTCTCTTTTACAAAATAATCTTCTTTGGTTTAAAACACGACTGCAGACTTTCTGATGAGACGGTCTTTCTTATCCTGTTTGGATCAGTTTGATATGATTTACACTGATTTTCCAGACATTCGCCACACTCTTCACCAAAATGGGCAAGTACTCAAAATCCAAAATGTACCAAATGAATTTTGGAACTGAAAAAGATAGATTTGGTGACCCATCTGTTGCTAACAAATCAACAGATGGTAAAATGGTTCTTAACTGTAGTTACATTGGCAAATAAAAAAGTACATTTTGTAAAAAAGCAGGCATTGTTGCGTATTGTCAATGTCAAACCCTTTTGTGAGTTTGCATATTCTTCCTGTCGAGATTAGATTTGGTGGTGCTCGGAAAGACAAATACAATTTTAGGTGGGACTTGGTGTGAAATAGCCTATGTTTTACAGAAACTTGCTTGCAATATTAAGAACTTGTTACGCTGGCCTCTTTGAAAATTAACTGCCCACCTCTGGCTTTATACAAAATATATTAAATTAGCCGCTTGCATAACCCCGGCTGTGCTAACATATCCTCTGCATGTATTTTGACACATTTCTTCAGCTGCTCCTGTGTTCTTTTCCCGCTCCGTCTCTCACTTTAACACCTCCACAGTGTAAAGTGCTGCTCCGTCCCGTGGTCCCTCTCTCAGGTCGGCTTTAGTCCAAACGCAGCCCCAGACCAGCTGTTCTGGACCCTCTGTTCTCCACAGCTCTGTTAAACCAGGGCACGGACCATCAGGGTCAACACATCTCTCTCACTTCATGTATTTTTGGCATTGCTGTTGCTTCAGACGGAGCTGCAATGCACAATGTAGAGCTGCAAGTCATTATCAGCTTAGTGGTTGTTATTTGTACATTGAGACTTTTTCAGACACTGCAGGACAAAGGAGCTATCAGTGTGAAAATTCTGCTGTAAACTCACAAAAATGTAGGGAAAAAATATATTGCAAGTTTTCTCTTGCAGGACCTAAAAAGTCATTAAAGTCAATGTGCCTTTGTACACAAGTGCAAACTCGGGTGCAGAAGTCACGCAGGTCAGTGGAAAGAATCCGCATGAAGTCTATTTTTCCTGGGGACCGCAGCATTCTGATGCTACTTACAAGTCATTATACAAGCATTCTTGAATCTTCATGAATCTGCGTAGCCTTGGACGATTGTAATGAATGAATGAATATATTTATATTGCACATTTACACTGACAGATGTCTTCTAAAGTGCTTTACATTAACCCCCTCACTCAGTGATGGCAGGTAGCCCTAAGCCAACTCAGCTGGCTCCTCAACCTCCGACCAACCCCAAGCGTTCCCTAACCTGCATGTTATTGGTAGGTGGAGAAACTTGAGTACCCAGAGGAAAACACCCAGACATGGGAAGGAACGTGCAAACTCCACACAGAAAGGCCCGGGCCGAGCAGGAGTCGTACCACTTCTCTGCCACCGTGCCAATGGACTGTAGCAGGTGTAATAGGCACTTTGCTAGAATCCTGCACGTCCTGAACCGAATTTGCCTCGCAGTCACTGTACACTCTATAGGTGCAAAAGTGTGGACAGCAACAGGAGCGAGTGCATGTGTACAACAGCTCCTGCTCTGACACAGTCCTCTTAGGCTATCTGCATATGTTCTTATCACATACGGCACCTCCACAACACCCTCCATCACACAGATACCTCCTCCTCTTCTCCATACACTCTCCCGTCCCCTTCCGTCCCTTGAGCTCTCCCTGCAGGGCCTCACAATGTCTTACCTCCTTCTCCACGTCCTCCTTCTCCTTCTTTGTTGCCTCCTCTTGTTTCATGTCGATTCAAAATAATCAAAACCAAATTAGCAGAGGAGGTCCAAAAATTTGTGCAGACACTGCGCTCTCCAAGCTTCACGGACCGTGTTTTCCTCTGTTGCCCAGAGTATCATTACTATTAAAAGTATCGATACCCAACACTGGAAATAATTTTATGTGTAAAATTTGTTCAAAAAGCACAAAACAGCAAAAAGGGAGAAATCAACAGAGCCAAGTTAAAGTTAATGATTTGACATAAGAGATACAATAGTAAATTTTGGATGTTATTCAATTTTTGAGCAGAATTATGTTTAAAGATCAATGGAGCTGAACTTCTCCCTTGGCGGTGTCAAGAGTGTATAAGTGGGTCTTAAGAATTTGTAATCACATCTGAACGTTATAGGATTATTATTGTACAATACCTTAACAAAACACAACTTTGTAATTAGCATTTTGTGTATGAAGGAGCCAAACAAAGTAAAAAAGTAAACAAAGAAGGCGCGTATCAGCACAATAAACTTCTGGGTCACTACATACTGTCTCTCTGTCATGTCAGATTTGTCTCAATGACCGCAGTGTTCAGTTTTCTGCTTTTTGAAACCTTCATTGTTGTAATGTTATAATCTCAAGCTCTGTATGTTCCGTCTTTATTCACAACTTTTGAAACAGTATTAGTAACAGTAAAGCTTACCGGAGCCGTCTCTTTGCCGCTGTCCCGTTCACCGCTGCACTTTGGTCCCGCCGGGTGTGAACCATTATCGCCTCTGTATTTGTGTTGTACGTGTCGCCGTGGAAACTCCAAACGTGTGAATCCACTGGAGCAGACGGACGCGTGTTTGTCAAGAGTGCGTTGACTTTATATTTTTAAGGAAGTGAGCCCTTATCAGAGAGAGAGAGAGGGTGTGAGAAAAACACGCTTCCTGCTGCCCTTTTGACTTCACACTCAAACTAATCCACTTGTATGTATGGATGTGGACAGAGGTGGGTCAAACTGAGGTAGGCCTGTTGTATATACTGAATGTTTTTTTTTTTAATTGTACAGAGCTTGGGATTGTGACCTCATTCAGTTAGATTAATGTGAAATGAAATACTACTTCTAAAGTCAGTGTGAGATAAATGTTTGTACCAATGGTGACATAGCAGAGACATGCTTTTTTACATTATTTTGGCTCATGTATCTGAATTGAAAAAATTAAGTATCCCAATAACAGTATTTTGTATCTTTAATTTCTCCAACACCGTTATGCCAAAAAACAGTTACAATGCCAATCCTTAAACTTAAAAAGTAGAAGTAAATATTTTAAAACATAAACTTTTGCTAGCATAGCCACCAATGCGAAGTGATGGTGTGTGGTATAACTGGGAATCCTAAGTTTGTTGAGTTCGTAAGTGTTATATGGTAAATGAAAAAAAATTGGTTCTTTAATTTATCTGCTCTATTTAATTGAATTGAGGAGGTTGAGGCTCGATCTGTTTTTTGTTTTGTTTTGTTTTTGTCTGGTTTTCTTTTGAGCCTGACTTCCCTCTTGTCCAATCATCAAGATTCCGCTTTGAGCCAGCAGCCATAATTGCATCCAAAATGAATACATGTCAATATATAACCATGTGTTTAAGGATTTATGACAATAAATGGTCAGATTTAAAGCCTAAAAATCAGCTACCTCACCTTTAGGCTCTAGTCATCCACCACAAACAGGAACAAATGGTCGAAAATTAATGGGTATTATTTGGGAACTTTGTGCATTTTTAGGGGAAATGCTTAAAGCGTTGAACAAAAATGGTACAGACACCTATTTCAATAGAATTAGTCAGTTTTGCAGTCACATTTCCTAGGAGACAAGACACAAGTGGGACCACAAAAATGACACTTTTTGTATTTATTTATTTCTGTATGTATTTTATGTATTCAGATTTTTGCTTTAATTGTGCCATTACTTTTGGAACTAGTATCTAAAGAGGTGTAACTCATCAGTGGTTGTAGGTTCACGCCAAATGTAAACACAGAAATAAAATATCACAGAAGAATTTCCCCAAGTTTGCACAATGTAATGACACTTCCTTCAGTTTTGTCTCACTGATAAGTGAAGCTGACTCAGAGCAAATACTATATTGAGTTTCAGGATAATCTGTCTACTATCATATATTCATTTAGCATGAATGGTTTGGAAAAACTTTAAAGTGTTAGGTAAATTAGACCAATGGTTCTCAACCTTTTTCAGTCATGACCCCCAAATACAATATGTAGGCAACCTGCAAAGTGATAAAGTCTTTAGTCTTATGTTTGATTTTAGTTTGAAGACATGAGCCTAGATAAATTCATCTTGTGGCCAGCAAATAGGAATATCACTTTGAAGCTGTCAAACCTTGTTTAAGATCTCAATGTTCAGTTTTTCACATGATCAGGGAACACCCAGAAATTATTTTGCGACTCTCATGTTGTCCCGACCCCCAGGTTGAGAACCCCTGAGTAAGACTACAGTTTTCACTGAAACAAAGTGATAACATGATAGATATTTTAATGGGGTGTTTACAGTGCCGGCTCTAGCCCTTTTGGCGTTCCAGGCAAGATTTCAAATACAGCCCCTGATATAAATTGTAGTTGGTTCCAGCCCTCTGCCCCCCACCCTTCGTGAAATAATTTTGTATGTAATTTAAATTTACACACAGACCCTTAGACCCACAAGCCTTTAAATACATATATGTTAATAAAACAAGGATTTAATGCAATTCAAGGGGTCTGGGTGGTGTCCCCCCGAAGAATTTAATGCAATTTCCTGTATTTTGGTGTTTTAGATGTGATATTTTTATGATGTGATGTAACTTTACTATAAATAAACAACATGAGCAGGTTAAATAAAAAATAATAATTCAAATAGGGCCCCCCATAGAGACCAGATTTATGGGTTCACCACCTCTGGTTTAGTATAATGGCGTTCTCCAAACTATATCAAGGGTCTTTGGTTTTTCCTAGTGCTGTGAATAATCAGACGTCAGTCACCCTTTGAGCATCTCTGGGGCATCGGCTTTGCCCCCTTTCTTCGTCCTTAACATTTGCCTGTACTGCCTTGGAGTCAGCTCTGGGTTTATAATTGTCTTTTGTACAGTAAATAGGATGAGGTAATGCCATAACTAGTATCTAACGACCACATCAGAAATATGTACCAAAATTCCAGTAACACATTTAGTACTTTTCAACTTGTACTTGTCAATTTCTTCATAATTTGCAACTTCACTAGTGTAAAACAATTATAAATATTTATCACCAAGACTATCACACCAAAGTAAGTCAAAAT
Organism: Mugilogobius chulae; assembly: GCA_038363315.1. Classification (NCBI taxonomy): domain Eukaryota; kingdom Metazoa; phylum Chordata; class Actinopteri; order Gobiiformes; family Gobiidae; genus Mugilogobius; species Mugilogobius chulae. Next base: position 15,933,135 of record CM076415.1, on the reverse strand, counting down.
TAGAAAAATGTGACGTAACAGAGACATATTTTCGCTGTCTTTTCAACAACTACAAAAAGCATGTTTTGCCCATCCAAATATAACACGTGCACTGTAATTGCTACACACTTTATATTTCTGCTGAAATATGTGATTAGACCATTTCAGTGTGAGTCAAAAGATGGGTCAGGGAAAGAGCAGCTTTTCTTCTCTTAATCCTTTACTAGGTATTAAGAATATTGGTTTATGTTATAATGACGAGACTGTTGGTGTAAAATAGAATCGCCACAGAAGAAGCGCTCGGTGTCGTGTTTAATTGGTCAAAATTTGTCACAAAACATCTCATTCTGTTTTTTTTTTTCTCTTCCAGTCGGCAGAGTTCTTCGACATGCTGGAGAGGATGCAGGTAGGACAAATCCATTTCCATTTTCTCTTTATGTAATGTCTTATGTCATGACTGACCTTCAACATTTACTATAATAGAATGTAATGTAGTGCACTTATTCTTTGCACATGTTGTTCTTTATGAAAGTGTACTATGATTGAAATTTATAATGGAACTTGGTTTGTTTTGTCAACCATAATAGCTTCTTATTTATAATTAGAGCGAAGCATTTATTTGACTAAAAATGAACTATAGCTTAGCAAAGAGCTCAGTATTTGGGCCAATCAGCTTTTTAAATCTATCATAAATGGTGGAAAGCTGATTCTGTCTTCATGTGAATCTACAAGTGTTGTTTTAGGATTCATTTTCATCAATAGTTATCATTAAATCACTTTTGCCAACTTTGATAATTTGGAATTGCGTTTGATAAAAAGACAATTGCACATACTGTAAATTTACCCCACAATTTTAACTTTTTTATTTGCCACATGTTTTAATCACTTGTATGTAATGCATTCTGAGCCTCATAATTAGTCCCCACTACGAGTTTAAAAGGTGTCGCCGCTTTCAGAAGCCAGCGTGAGTTGAACCATTTCAATATGCTAACAGGAGCTACTGCAAAGGGTTGGGCAATATCCTTATGAAAATTGAATTGTGAGCTGACCTCTGTGAGTCGTTAAAATGGTCAGACGTTCAGAAATCTTTAGCTGCAAGTCCAAGTCAAGTCTCAAGTCCCAGTAACACAGGCTAGTCAAAAATATGCCCGGCTCAACATAACATAACTCACTGTGAATGATCCATCTTCAGTCTGTACTTACCTCTGAGTTCTATACATTTCACTGCAGGTATTATTGATCACTGACGTCTTCATAACACAAGATGTCCAGGTGTGATTGTTGTTAGCAGCCTAGCCTAGCTTCAACTCCTCTCTGTTAACTCATGTACTTGCTGTAGCGCTAAAACTCCACAGTTTTTGAGTAAAGTCGTGCTTTCTGATATTTGTGTCTAGGATAAGTCTTTAGTGCAGGTAGACACTTTTTCTCTCGTTGCTTTTGAAACAGTCTAAAAAGTACACTCCATAATCCTAATGACAACAAATGCACAACACTGCGCACCTGGCACCCACACAGGAACGCCAACAGTCAATCATAGATAGGTTTATCTCCTCACTGGTTTATTGGAGATAAACCAATGAGAGCATCTTCTGGAGCTGAGCATTTGCCAATCACAGAGCTCCCGCTGATGTGCTGCTGCTGTTGCTGCTGAGTCTATCTGAGAAGAGACAGAGGAACTCTGTGTGAAAGACATTCACCAGTCCCAAACCTCGAGTCTGAGTCAAATCTGAGTCTCTAAGGCCACAAGTCCGAATCAAATCAGAGTTTCAACAACAGGGACTTAAGTCAGACTTGAGTTCGAGTCTTGTGTCTTCATCTCTGTATCGTGATTTACATTTCTGTATTTATTGTTGCTATTAGTCTAAATACTTCGCCTCACCTATTTCTCTGATTGGCCTAGTCTTTTACAAGGCTTTGAGCTGGATTTAACCAATCACAGTGGCGTTTAAACTGTTATCTGGCTCCAAGAATAGATATAAATTGTTAGCCATATCACTCAGCTAAAAGCTATAGCAATCATTGAGGAGATCGTCTAAAACTGCACAAAAACATCTCTGAAATTGCAGAGTTGAAGTGAAAACGATTTGCGCCAATTTTAAGAGTTTAAGTCTAATAATGTTCTAAAGCTTTTAAAAGGTCGTCGTTTCATTCATAAATTTAATCACAACTGAAACATTCGCTCGAGGCTTTGCAAAATTAATAACCTTAGCTCATTTTGAAATTAGTGCCGTTTTCCCTTCAGAAAGTTTTAATTGAATATTAACCTTTTTGCGTTTACGTCACAGATAATTTAATAACTGAAGGCCTTTACCCAGATAATGGTTTTGCTATGGGCGTGTACGAGACTGCCACGGCAAACTGGATTGCTCTAACTGTTTTCTCCGTCGTTGGAAAAGGACGCATTGATTTTCTGCGGCCTGTGTAACGTCTGTGTCGCCGCATGCAGCCACTTTGTGTCCTCCGCCGGCCCCTGGAGCTTTGGACCTCGAGATGGGAATTTGAGAAACAGGAGGAGGTGGGCCGTAAAGTGGAGCAGAGAGAACCAGGCAAATATCAAGTCAGAAAAGAGATTTGTGGGAAATGGTGAGATGCAGGTTACTAAGGGACAAACTGAGGAGAGTCACGTGTAATGGCTGCTACCTTCTACGATTGGAAATTTGGTCTAATTGTTGGAGTAAAATTCACACCTGTTCTAAAAGTTTGGACTATTGACACATACTGAGGCTGTGGAGACTCTGCAGAGGCTAAAACACTAATGTGAAGAGTAAATTCAGAAATAACATCCATTAAGACATTCAGAAGGTTTTGTAAGTGGACATGTGTGTCCTCAGGACCTTATGTAAATGTGGTACTTTTGTTTTTCTCATCGAGTGCAACACAAAATCCAAAAATGTTTGGAATTCCAAGTTTTAGACAAAGTTGTACCTTCATGGGACACATGTAGCTCATTCAAGTTTGTCTTCAAACTTGAACATTTTAAAGGTAAATTTTAAGGGGTTGCATCAGGGGTCACCAATAAAATTTCACTGGGGTCCACGGTACATTTGATTTTGTAATTATAAATAATTACAAAAACTATTTTCACAAAACCCCAATTGTATTTTAAATTAAAAGCTTTGATTTTAAAGGAGACTTATTATGTCAAGTTTTCAACCTTATAATAGCCTTCCTTCATCATATAGTTTACTCAAAGTTATATTTGAATTGATTCATTCATGTTTGAGTAATCTTGTTTTGTTCTTCAGTGCAGCTCAAGTGCTCAGTAACCCCCCTTCTCACCTACCACCTATCCCCTCCCACTTCGCTGTATTTACTTGATATATTTGAAAAGATTAATACTCAAGTGATGCATTTACGGTTAAAAACTGCCCCATAGTCACTTTCCAACAATAATAAATTGTTATTTTAAATCTGTTGCTTTTTACAGTTACATTTTAAAATAAAGAGGTGTGGCTTATCAGTTCTGTAGTTTTGAACAGGAAGTCAGTAGAGCTGTTTCTATTTTCAAGCTGTTTTAGATCAACTTTGTGTTACAATGAACAAAAGGTAAATTACTGATCTGCATACTGTTCTAGTTTCTTACTAAATATTAAAAAAACACAATAGGTCTCCTTTAAATAAAGTATTTATTAATTATTTTATTAAGTTGATTATTTTTGTAATGAGTTTGAGCAGAATAGTGCTTTTGCACTGATCAGAACTGATCATTTTAAGTCAAGAGAAGAAATATTTAACCTGCTCTCGGTATCAGGTTCATTACGTGCAACTGCACCGCATCGACATGAACCACGTGTTTCTGTCTCTGTACCAAAAGTGAGAAATACGAGCCACAGCGACGATGTGTGAGCGCTTCTTTTGCTTTCCTCTCTGATCACAACGACAAACTAGTACAAAGCACTCTCTTCTTGGCACAAGGGCTGCGTCGTCAGGTCCGAATGTAGTGGTGATTGGGTCAGAATCTGGACTGTACACCGTCTTTTGGTGACCAGGTGGTTACATCCTTATGGATTTTTGCAAAATGCATATTTTTGGATCAGGGCAGGGATAGATCTTTGGAAAGAGCTGAAAAAAGAATGAAAATAATATGAATCTGTGACTTCTTTTTTAATGAAGGTCTTTCAAGGTGGACATTAACTGAGCTTAGTATTGTGTGACTTTTTATAAAAGTCAGTTATGTGAGCGAACATTTTCTCTCTACTATTTTGAGTTTAGAAAATTACTTAATAACCCTGATGTAGTTTCTTAAATCAGCCCTGTTGTAGTTTCTTAGACAATGATATTCGCTATTCGCTCTGCGAGAGTAATTTTCACACATTTTCTCACTCCAACTCTAAGTCAGTGCAGCCAAAAACTAAATCCATATTACGTTATGAAAAGTGAGCCTGAAATCTACTTGAAACCTGATGTAAATATAGACATTATGAAGTGCTGTGAAGAGTCTGACAAATTGTACAAGCTAAATCCAGTTTTTATTTAAATTCAGGCAGTAACTGTTCCTAATTCAAGCCGGGTTTCTTGTCCTTAACTCTAGAGCTTGAAGTAAGTGGTGAGTTGAGCAGCAGCTGCAGACACTCAGGACTGTAAACACACAGCTGGAAATCACTTTACCAGATTATGACTTTATGAAACATCAGCCGTGTATTCAGCGTCAGATCTAATGATTGGTGTAGAATTAACTGTCTTTGTTTCAGTGCCAGAGACTGCGTTAATCAGACAAGTGTGCTTTTTATTATCTGTGGAAAAAATGGTGACTCTTGTGCGTGTTTTACCCCAAACGTCTGCTGGTTTAGCTCTGGTCACTTTCTATAAATAGATTGTCATCGCCTAAGAACTCCTGTGTTTTCTTCTTAACCAAAGTAAGTCTTTTGTTGGACCTTCTCAAGACAAAATGTTTATCTTTCAAGTGCATAAATTGGCCAAATACACAGTTAAAGAGAAGCTGTGGGAAAGAAATACAGTTGCTTATGGAGTTGAAGAGAGAGAACAGAAAAATAGACAGTCAAATATCAACTAACATTTGATGATTCGCTGCACTTGATCAAAAGCTTTTCTGTTCAATGATCTCATCTTTAGTTCTTGGGAAAGGCAGGACAACTATATAATATCCAAACTGTGCCAGCTGCGTTACAAACTCAACATTTGGAGTGGTTCGTTTGGTGTGGTTTGAGTGAGACTGTTGAGTAAAACAGGCAGAACACAGGACTGTATCATGTATTGATTATCTGAAGCCTTGAGTAGATGGAGACGTGGAGTCGATTCAGACGATAATCAGAGAATCTCTCGGCCTCGCACACCCTCAGCTATGTTCTGTCAAACTGCACACACGTTCTATTACTGCGACTGCTCTCTCTCTCTCTCTCTTTCTGTCTTTTTTACTCTTTATTTCTTCTCTCTCTCCCTCTCTCATCTCCCTCTCTTTCTTGTTATCTTGCCCCTTCTCCCTCTTTTCTCTCTATCTGTTTCTTTCCCCAACCTGTCTTTTTCTCTTTCCTCTCTCTCCTTCTCTTTCTCTCACTCTCTTGCTTTCTCTTCTTTTCTCTTTTGCTTTATCTGTCTCTCCCTCTTTTTCTTTCATGCCCCATTTCTGTCATTTTCTACTCTTTCTTTCTTTCTTTCTCTCTACTCTCTCCCTCTCTCACCTCCTCTGTCTCTTGCTCTTTTTCTCTTGCCCTCTCTTTTCCCTCCTCTTCCTCTTTTCCTTTCTCTCTCTCTTTCTGTCTCTTTTTCTACTCTTTCTTTCTTCTTTCTTCCTCTATCACTTCCTTCTCTGTCTCTTGCTTTTTTCTTGTTCTCTTGCCCAACTCTCTCTATGTTTCTCCCTCTCTCTCTCTCTCTCTCTCTCCCTCTCTCTCTTGCTATCTCTCTTTCCCTCCCCTACCTGTCTTTTTCTCTTTTCTTTCTCTCTCTTTCCCCCTCTGTCTTTCTTTCTCTCTTGCTCTCTCTTGGTCTTTTTTTTGCTCTTTCTCTCAACCTCACTTGCTTTCTCTCCTTTTCTCTTTTGCTTTATCTGTCTCTCCCTGTCTTTCTTTCATGCCCCTTTCTGTCTTTTTCTACTCTTTCTCACTACTCTCTTTCTCACCTCTCTCTTTCTCTCTCTCTCTCCCTCCGTGTCTCTACCTCTTTCCTTCTCTTTCTTTCTCTCTCTTTTCCCCTCCTCTCCCTGTCTTTTCTCTTTTCCTTCCCTTTCTCTCCCCCCCTCTCTCTCTCTGGGTCTCTCTTTTGCCTTCTTTCTCTCATCCTCTCTTTTTCTTTTATCTGTCTCTCCCCCTCTTTCTGTCTTTCTCTACTCTTGCTTTCTCTCTTTGTCTCTCTCTTACTCTCTCACTACCTCCTTCCACCTTCTCCCTTGTCTTTCTTTCTTTCTTTGATTAATTTCTCCTTCTTTCTCTAATGCCGTCCTCTCTCTTATTCTTTCACCTTTTTCTCTCTCTCCTTGTCACTTTCTCCCTCCTTTTCCCTCTCTCTCACCCACCTCTCTCCTTTTTTCTCTCTCTCTCTCTCCTTCATCCTCCCTCACTCTTTCCCTCCCTGTCACTCTCTCTTTCTTTCTCACTCTCTTCCACTCTCTCACCCATCTCCATTCCTTTCTCCCTCTCTTCCTACACACTCTCTCTCCCTCCCTTTCTCTCTCTCTCTCCCACTCTCTCACCCCCCTCCCTCCCTGTCTCTCTCTTTCCTCCCTCACTCTCTCTTGTCCCTCTCTCCCTCTCTCTCTCTCTCCCCCTCCACACTCTCTTAAGCTTGTTTTGATCTCATCTCATCTTGTGTTCTCTCTTCTCTTCTTCTTCTTCTTCTCTTTCTTTGTTTGTCGGTGCTGTGTTCGGGGCTGGAGAGCGTCACTGATTGGACTCATATTGTTGTCACTTGTTACTGTAGCAGCTGCTCTTCAATATGCACTCACTGCCTCACACTCCACACCGACACTGAGCTGTTCACAAGACGTAAAGACCAGACCGAAAACAGAGAGAGACGACATAGAATATATAGAGAATGTAACGTTTACTAGATCCTGACAAATGAGACAAGACGAGACAATGCAGGCAAATGCTGTTGTTGTTTGATAAACCTTTGAATTTCTTTGAATTCAGTCCAGTTCTTGCGTGTCTATAAATATGAAACAGAGGTGTGCACTTGCAAGTCAGAACTTGGACTTGAGTCTAGGGCTGCGACAACTAATTGATTTAATCGATTAAAATTGATTATTAAAATAGTCAACGAATTTGGTCATCGATTAGTTGGCTAAAAACTTTTACTATCAGCGGCACTTCAATTGACCACCACATGTGGCAGTAGTGAGCAATTTCATGGTGTGAGCTACCAATATACTGTATGAGGCGAAGTAAAGATCAGCCAATAATTGGCATTTATGCACACGGCAGATTCATCAAGAAGGCGGAGATAACAGCTGAAATTGTGGAGACACGGGAGAAAGAAAGAGATAAAGAAAAATTGACAAAGGAGGAGGAAAAGCACAAGCGAAATTCTGGGATAATTTCACGCTAAATGTCAAAAGATTCACGTAACGTTTGCCAAACGGATTTAGCGTTGCACAACATCGCTGCGTGAACACCTGAAGAGGAAACACCTTCGACTCGAAGCAGGAGACGAGGAACTGCAACGGTAATATTTTAAACATTTAACATTAGAACATGATTGTATTTCTATAAAAACAATTTCCTAAATCCATATCTGTAATTTTTTCATACAGTAAAATAAAACAAACAAACATTAACAAGTTTCAGTGGAATGTCTTTTGCATAAATACATTTAATAAAATGCAAAACACCTTATATTTATTATTTTGTAATTAATAGATCCAATAATCAACAGATTAATCGATTATCAAAATAATCGTTTGTTGCAGCCCTACTTGAGTCAGACTTGAGTCACTATAGATTAAGATTTTGGACTCGTCTTGGACTTGAACATCAGTGACTTGAGACAACTTGACACTTTTCCTCAAAAAATAAGTTGCGCAATTTTACATTTAAACTAATACATGTCTCCTAATTTTTTTTTTTGTGACCGGAAATTTGTTTTAAGTGGGATCATTTATAAAACATTAATGAAGTTGTAGAAATATGCAATGTTGGCCTATTTAGTCGCTTGATTTAAAGACCTGAAACTAAAAGTAGAGCAGACTTATTTGGCTTGAACTTGGGACTTGACTTGGACTTAAGATGAAGGACTTGATTAGGGCTGCAACAAGTGATTATTTTGATAATCGATTAATCTGTCAATTATTGTATCGATTATTCAGATAAAAATGACAAAATATTAAATATAAGGTATTTTGCCTTTTATTAAATGTATTTATGCAAAAGACAACTCGTGTGCACTTAATGAACACACTGGGCTTTTCTTGAAAAAGAAAATATACAAATAAAGTAGAATAACCAGATTTTGCTATCTAGCTCCGTAAATGTTGCACTTTGTTGCGGAGTGCATTCCTTATTCCACTGAAACTTGTTCATGCTGGTTTGTTTTCTTTTACTGTGAAAAAATTACAGATATTGATTTAGGAACTTGTTTTTATAGAAAAGCAATCATGTTCTAATGTTAGATGCTTAAAATATTACCGTTGCAGTTCCCAGTCTCCTGCTTCGAGTCCTAGGTGTTTCCTTTTCAGGTGTTCAGGCAGCGATGTTGTGCAACGCTAAATTCGTTTTGCAAGTGTTGCATATTACGTGAATCTTTTTGACATTTAGCGTGAAATTATCCCATACTTTAGAGGATTTTGCTTGTGCTTTTCCTCCACCTTCGTCATCTCTTCTTTATCTCTTTCTTTCTCTTGTGTCTTCGTACTTTCAGCTGTTGTCGCCGCCATCTTGTTGAATCTGTCGTGTGCCTAAGGGGGGCGGATTGAATGCCAATGATTGGCTGATCTCTACTTCGCCTTATACGTATATTGGTAGCTCACACCATGAAATTGCTCACTACTGCCACATGTGGTGGCAAATTGAAGTTTTCAATGACCAAATTCATTGACAACTATTTGAATAATGCATCTTAATCGATTAAATTGATTATTTGTTGCAGCCCTTTAGTTACTTGAGACTTGCAAAATAGTGACTTTGTCCCACCTTGCAATGTCATTGATTTTTATCCCATTTAAGTTAAGACAAAATAGACATGTTCCAGTTTGTTCATTTGAAATTACACACTTTTTTTCTGAGAATCATCAAGTTGTCCCAAGTTTGACTCTAGTTCACAATTTGCAAGCCCACAGTGCTCATTCAGTCATTCATGAAGCAGCTTTGAATCAATAAGTCCTGTTTTTATTACAAAACACGTTACATATTTTCTATTGTTCATTGTTTTTTAATAGATCCCCATTAGTATTCTTTTGCATCAGCAGTTTTGTTGGATCAAAACGATGATTCTCTCTTATATGCTGATCACTCTTTCTGTGACTGAGATGTTTCCACACTGGAGATAAATTGTGTGACCAGACTCACACTGCTCTGTTATTAACATGATTGCTGTCGCGGGGCTGATAGTAAACGTGCAAAAGGATCCAATTTCAAACCTTCCTACAATATGAATACATCTCCTCTCTCCTTGTCCGCGCTCTGTTCCTCTGAGTTTTCGCAGTAATTGGCCAATTTAGCGCGTGTCTTTTCATTCTCTATCTACATACGTACAGCACTAACAGGCATGTCTCTGCGCTCAAGCCACTTAATAGATAAAATATCACAAGACACACTGAAAATTACATGCATGATTCAGACGTAAGCTGTAGAACATGAAAATGTAGATTACTTTATGTAATCTTCCATAAATTATCAGATGGAACTGCTCGTCTGCATGAAGATCTCTATTAGATGTTACTGCTTTGCCTGGTCTGGTTCTCTGTACAGCATTACTTATCTGTCTTCATAAGAGTTAGAGTGATGTAGCAAGTTTTGTTACACTTTTTAAAGGTGCTAGACCTGATTTTTTTTTACAATAAAGTAACTTAAAAGGAATTCCCTCTAGCCTAAATATCTTTTTAATACTCCTGTCTATTTCTAATAATGTCCCGTTTGTTCACCAAAATCCACGAAGTTCGTCTGTTGTTTTTGCTAGCTGCTGTTAGCATATGTGCCGTTAGCATACCAACATGCCTTGCACCTAAGGGGTGCAAAAAATGTTTAAAACGCATTATAGTGAAAAATTCAGAGACTTGGAATGCATTGTATTCACCCCTTGACCCATCTTCCAAACTTTATTTATTTATTTATTAACTGGTTTGATTGTTGGTTGGGCTTAGGGCCTCGTTTATCAATCCAGATGCTAAATTACACATATCAACTAAAATAAATGCATTCATGAGCAGTTTGCACTTAATTTGCTATTATAGGATGCACATACTATTCATCTTCTAATGTTATATGCATCACAGCAAAAATTGGCAAGAAGTCTGTGCTAGGGAGAAATTGATTTTAAGTGTTTTTATTGTTAAAAAAAAAATCTAGTATATTTATTATTCCATAAAAATCTAATACAGAAGTAGTTATTTTCAGCTACTCCAATTAAAATGGCGACTCGTCACCAAAATGTCTGGTCCTTTGGAAAATTAAGTTGATTAGCTCTGGTTCGATGTGAGAAAATCCCAACCTGAAAGCTTTCAATGCCTCTTGTTCTGTGGTTCAGACGTTCTCAAACCTTTTCAGACCACACTTGTTATCAGTACACAAATATTCCAAGCCCACCTATTTTTATTTTATTATATTTTGTTCACAATTTAAGCCAAGTGTATGTCATAAAAGGCAATTTTTTGTGGTATTTGTCACAGGCTTAGTTGTTTCTATCAAAAATATTCCGTGTTTAGGATGGTTTATCATAAGCAATTGCAATATTGAAGAAATTATCAATGTTTCTAAAGAATTTGGACAAACTTCTCAAGCATATTAGCACAGCAACCATCCTCACTTGAGAACCACTGCTGTGGTTTACTGACAAGAAAAAAAATGTTTTTTTTATCTTGAAATAGTGTTTTATGTGTAAGAATGGCTCAAATTGGACATATTGATGACATCTAATAAACATGAAAATCATTTTAAGCTGTGATAAGTTTATGAGGAAATAAATAAACACAGAACACATCCAGTGGTCTTTTTTCACCCCAATCGCTGATTTTACAACATTTCTACTAACGCTCATACCAGCTCTTTAACAGACCTTGCATAATCTTCAACACTTGCTTGTAACTTCTCTGTTTTACTTTACTCCTCATATTACAGTATTTTCTTCAGTAACTCTCAGTCCGTTTCCTTTTGTATTTTCATGCTTCACTTGGACTTTGCTCAGGTCCCAAAGGCGGAGGAGCCCAAACGGTGGAAGGTGTGACCAGAACGAGAATTTATTTGCATGATTTTATTATTCAATGTTTATTCGTTGTTATCGCTTTTTGTGATCTGTGGATTGTGTTGAATCTGTGTCATCAAAACCCTTCAAGTGTTTTTTTTTTTTTCTGTTTGACCAATTTTCAGTCGCACATCATATCAGTTATTTTTAGTTGGACAAGTTTCTAGTCTTGACCTTTATATATGTATATCAAAGCTGCGTAAGTTCCCAAGTTAGTACATATTTTCTGAAATTACAAGTCTTAATATCATTCACACAATTTGTTTGCCCATCAATAACAGATTTACAGCAAGTAGGCAAGATCTAATTGTTTGTAGAGCAAAATGTATCATATTCTTTGGGTCACACCAAATTGATATGAAAAAGGCAAAACATATTGGTGAATATTTTAAGCTTACTGGTCGAAGTGGATTGCTGCGTTCAGACCGGACATTGTTGAAGCGTCCAATATAGCGCTTTGATGCAGAATATTTTTGAAACGGACGCCCCAACAGGTTCCCTGAACAATCCAAAGGGCATCAGGGGAATCAAGGAAACCCTGGTGCGCTCCTCCACGTTTCCTCTTCTTTGTTTTGCCCATATTCAGATCACCTGAGAAGGAGGATTGAGATAGAGGATTGCTGCATTTATAAAACGTAGCTAACTTACTCGATAGCACAACTTTCTCCTCCTCTAGGCATTGTCCTTTTGCTGTCTCTATACTCCTCCAGTGTCACGCCATACAGCAGTGGTTTAAACACGGCAACAAGCATTTTAAGTCGTTTTAAATGGTCAGTCCAGATCATGTACTATATTGTTTGTTTTGCCGTGTCATCAAATATTCAGAGGTCAAAGAGTAATCAAGCCTTTGAAAAAACAAACAAACAAGTGATCTTTCAATTTAAAAAAAAGTTATTAAAAGACTTCAGTAAACAGTCCTTCTTTCCCCTTGATGTGAGAGGAGAACAGCCTGTCACGACGTCAGTAGTACCTGATTGGTGGATGCCGCGGTCAGACGCTTGAAAGTTCAGCAGAGCCAAAGCATCCGCCGCATGTTGGAGCGTCTACTTCGGAAGACGTAGCATCAGCAGACGCTTGAGCAAGCGAATTTTTAAGCACTAGATTCAAATTCGCGAGTTTACATTGACTTAACGTGTAAACTGGACACAATGGACGCTGTCTGGTCTGAACGCAGCATAACCATAATTGAAGGAGAGAGGTCGCGTTTTTGTTAAATCCAGTTGAGAGAAAAGCATAGACATCTTTTCCATCCACAGTTGCACAAACTGCACATTTTCAGAGGTCAAAATAGTCTTTTATTTTTCTCAAATTGGCACCACCTTGTCTGTTTCAGTTTGTTTGGGGGGCTTTACCGTTGGCTTAAAACCACAATACTGCACTGTGAATGGTCCACTACACATCAAGGATCCCTTCATTTGGATTGTCAGGAGTTTGTAAAGTCAGAAATATTGCAAGAATGTATCCGACAAAGCCAGATTACAAGTCATGCACAAATTAATCTAGAGTGCTTTGCAAAACAAGAAAACACAGAATGTTACATTGTAGAATTAAAGAACAAATATCCATGTTACATTTCACTAGAAAAGTCTGAAAAAGTCCTCCCAGTCAAGCTAAACTTAAAACACAGAAAGATGTTTTTTACTGTATCTTATGTCCTATTTCTCTAAAAAGCATAAACCTGCACAGCCACATCTCCTCAAAGTCACATTGTCACAGAGTCTGCTTATAATTGGTAAAAACTCGAGAAAAAACCCATGTATCCGTTGATCCTGTGCGGCTGGTGTCTTCTTTCTGCAAAATGCTAATGTGGCTGTCTGTTTAGTGCTGATCCTCCCGCAGCAGTTTTAGAGGTCACACTACAACACTCACGGACTCGCAAACGGCTTTTTTAAACCCCGGGGGACGGCCAATCAAAACAGGCTTTGAGGCGATGACGTCATGGCTGGAGCAGGAGGCCACGCCCACCTGCGGCCCCACCGTGATGACTGGGCATTTCACACTGTTGCATCATGGTCATTGAGCTCATTTGGAATAATAAGTTTGTTCGCCCTTTTGTGTTTGTGTATTTGTGGTGTTGTTTCTGCTTCTGCTGAATGTCACGCTTTCGGTTTATGGTAAAACTGGCCTTTTCTAACAATCTGCCCTTTCTTCTGTTATAGGATGACTACATACCGTATCCCAGGATAGAAGATGTGAGTCTCTCATAATACATGTTTTCTCTTTTTAGCTAATTTGATTGTCTAACTAAACTTTCTTACACTGATGTACTGCAGCTTTTATTAGGGTTATACCAGTCTTCAAAATAATCAACAGAGCCAGTTGTTTGATTTGTTCCTTCTTCCTCGTGTAGAGAAATTTTGGTTGTGGTTAAGTCATTTTTAAGCCATGGTTTAGGCCTGTTATGTACAAGCAATAACTCATTGTGTATAAGACCTAGTTCATCCTACATTACCTTAGCATTAATTCTGCTCTAAGTGAATTCTTTGGATGCTATAAAGTAGTTTATTACAACAATTCTGATGTTCATAGTGGTGGTTTTACCTCAAACCCAGACTGTAAACAGTGTCGCTCGCTTTGTGCATCTGTAAAAGTGTGAGAGAACCTCAGACCACGGAGTCTGAAGCTGCCTGAGAAGCGTTCTGGATCCTTATTGTAGGATTAGAGTTTTGCCAGATGTCCAGTCCTTTTTTCTATAAGCGAATGAACAAGCATTGCAGAACATCTTTTGATTGTTGTAATAAAAAGTGGTGACAGCAACAGCGTTGTAAGTGCACCTCTGGGCTCAGTCTAAACTCGGTCCAGCTCTGGTCCTGTCTTAATGCAGTCCCTTCGGGTAGAACAGCTCCCATTTTGTCTGCTGACCTTCTGGTGCTGCTGCTGTCACCTCCTTTGATCCCAGCACAAGCAGGAAGACTGAGTTGAAATTAATTCTTTGTAAAAAAAAAAGGGGGGGGGAGGGGGAGAGTAGAGCGCTGTGATGATTCCACTGGGGATCGACTGGATGCAGGTTAAGCTCTGGGGTACAAGAGGCACTCCAGCACAGCAGCCAGAGCTGGTTTAAGTGGTTACAATTTGTTAACACTTTATTTAGGCCTAAACTGACCCCCTTTTAACCCTAGTGTTAACCCTTTGGGCGCCAAGGTTTTTTTCAGTGGAAATGCGGTTTTTACTCTCCAACTTTCCAAAGGCTGTAGCTTAAATTTACTTTAAGATAGAGCTCTACTATAAATTGGAAAAGTGTTAGGTATTAATCAAAGATTATAAATATGGTAATATATTGTATATATGTAGAATATTATTTATGTTATGTCCTTATTATTGCATGTTTTTTAGACCGCTGAATAAGATTGTTTTTTGACAGTAAAAACAGGGAGCTTGAACATTCTTTATTATTATTATTTTTTTTTTTTTTAGAGTAATAAAGAATTAGAAATAGCACCAATAAGAGTAAACTTCCCCCCCCCCTCCTCCTCCCCCTGCTAACCTCCGCGGTGCGTCCTGCCGCTCTCCCCCGCCTCCTCGCACTGATGCCGGGGGGGCATTCGGCGGGCGCGCCGGTGGCGTTAACCTCCGTAACCACTCTCCCCCTCCTTCTAGAACCTACATACTATCCCTGCCCCATGTCCTACACGTGTTTTGTAACAGGAAAAGTTTGTTTCGGATCAGTCTGCGCTGTTATTTGTCCCTCCAAGCGGAGCGCCCGGAGCGGCTGCCGTGGCACTACCGCTGCTGAGATCAGCGCGCCCATTCTCACTCTCACTCCCGCTCTCATCGTCTGAGAACGCATTCGTCTTCCTCACAACGTGAATCTACCAGTATCAGGCTCAAAGCCTTCGCTCTAGTGAAAGTTTTCACCAGTATTGCCTCGCAAAAGTCAGACCAGCGCTGCCTCGCCTCGTCTCCCCTCGCTTCTCTTCACACACAGCTGGCTTGAAAAAGCAGCCCGTTTGACCCGCCCTCGTTGAGTTTTATCCAATAGGAACCTATGGTAATTTTGGTCTTAAATGAAAGCTCTGGATGTCGGCCATCTAGTGGAAGCATGTAAAGACAGTGTTTTTGATTTTAACAAGAGAGAGAGGCCATTTTCTCCGGTGAAGTTACGTGTCGCAATATTGCGACGGTGGCGCCCAGAGGGTTAACTTGGTTTGGACTTGCTATTGTTTTGGATTAATACTGTACCATTAGGTTTTGGTTTAGTCTCTGTTTTGTGGATGTGAAAGTGTGAACTCACATTGCATCTCTTTAATAAACATAAGTAAGATGTAAGTATTGGTAGTTATTTTCTTTCCGTATTCTCTTGTTTAGGTCCTGGAGAAGGGCGGTCCGTACCCGCAGGTCATCCTGCCACAGTTTGGAGGTTACTGGATTGAGGATGTGGAGGCGCCCGCTGGGACCCCTTCGTCCTCCGAGTCCAGCTTCTGTGACGATGACGACAGCAGAGACGGCATGAGTCCAGGAGGGGGCAGCACCTACAGACTGGAGTGTAACAGCACGGCCCGCGCTTATCGCAAACACTTCCTGGGAAAGGTATCAAAGCAATACATTTATATAGAGACTTCTCTGTGTAATAATACTGATCTGGCTACAGACCAATGACTAAAACATTTTCATATTTTCTAGTCTAAACTAGATAATATACGTAGGCTATGCAAAAGTAGTTAATCCAATGTTGTCTGTGGATTTCAGAGCACCGTTTCTATAGCAACCAATTCAAAAGTTGAAATATAAAATGAAAATGAGTATGACAGGTTAGACCAGTGATTTTCAACCAGTGTGCCGGGGAACACTAGTTTACCTTGAGATACGGCTAGGTGTGCCTTGAAAAAATGACCAGTTCCAAAATTAAATGTTTAAAATAAGATTTAATAGACTCATTGGCCATTTTGGAGTCTTTTGAACAATATTTTTTGCCAAGAATGAAAGTAAATTTAATGAATAATTCCAACAAATAGTTCATTCCCTGAGATTATCATTCTAAGCACAATAATACAAAAAGCAGGCAATAGTGCTCCTTTAAGTGTAATCGACAATATTAAATTATTTTGTTTAATTTGGTCACGTTTGAGTAGGTGGTGTGCTATTTAAGTGTGCCGTGACTCAAAAAACACTGGGTTAGACTAAATTTTTCATTAAAACACAGTGAATATGATACTATTAAAGATTTCTGCAAGCATTTTGTTTTCACCCAGTTTGTCTGTTTTGATGAGGTTTATTATTGTCTTTTGTCCAGCAAATGACATATGTAGAGGTAATTCCACAACTTTTACCTAGCAACCACATAAATATGGGCCAAAATCCACATAAATGACACAGAAGTTTCCGTTTGATGAATGATAAAATCTTCAAAGTCTTTATTGTGCAAAACAATGACGCTGAAATTAACATATTTTGTAGAAACTGTCAGTGTCAAGTATCTTTGCATTCTGTCACTTTTTGATGACATAAGAAGGGATTCTGTTTTACCGATTTACCAAGGACTATCACTCCAAACTAAATCAAAATCCTGAAATTCACTACATGTCCAGAGTTTTATTCCTTTACCATTAGCTTTATGTGCTTGTGCTTTCCGTGCAGGTACTTACGGGCTTTAACTTTATTGATTCACAATGATGGAAAATTGCTCAGTCATAGTCGCTCAGCCGAATACCAAACACGCTCCGCAGAGAGGAAAAGCGTTTTATTCTTTTGTTGGTTTATGCTAATGTACATATTAAAAATGCATTGACCTTTTTTCTGCCTGTGCGTTTTACAGGAACACATGAACTACTACTGTACGGGCAGCAGCATCGGGAACCTGATCATGTCCCTGAAATACGAAGAGGCCGAGGGGCAGGAGTTTCTACGAATTATTCTCAGGTCTGGAAACACGGCATGAAAATTCACCCGCCGCACGTCTCGTTTTATTATTATGAGGTCCAGTAATAACACGGTTCAGTCATCAAAAAGACCCCACAGGCTCGAATACAGAGAAATTACATTCTGTTGGAGGGATGTTACTTTCTGTTGGCAGTTCATCGCATTTATATTCATCTTTTATAAATATATGATGCCTAAGCCTTAGCACAGCAGCTGTATTTATTATACTGTATAATGGTTACTTTGGTACAGTATATTGAACATATTCCTAATGCTCGTGTTTTAAAGCACACATTTAATGTTCACACTAAACTACATACATTACACTGAATTTACTATTTCACATAAAACATCTTCCACAAAACCAAATGCCTGAAAATTCCAAGCGATATTCTATTAAAATAAAAATATATCTTCTGGCTACCATGTCCCTCTTTGGAACTTCAGTGGGCGTGATTGACAGATTAATGAGCCAATCAGAGACATGTATCATCTCCTGTATGAAAACCAACAAGACTGCTTACGACGACAAAAATACATGGAAAAAGTAACACATAAAACTGAAAAACATAGTGCATTTCAATTTTAATGTGAGGTAAGTGAAGTTGGATTTTGTTGGCATAGGCAAACTAGGCATTCGCCCAGGGCGCCATCTGGTTCTACCACTCATAAGCCTGTTTTTATTTCGTGGTAAAAGGACACATATTTATTGTGTTATGACCACAAAAAGGTGATGAACTTACAGACCTGCAGAGTTAGTTGCGCAAACTACCGTGGTGGTAGAAGTCTCATAAAACATGACAAAAAATTCAGTCTTTAGTATTTCTGTTCACAAAATCCATTGTAAGAATGAAGCTGATTTACTGTGTTCAAGAGGGAGCAGTGGTGGAGAGAAGAGCAGAGGGCTGGGCCACACTAATTTGGGGGCCCAAATACATAAAATACTGGTGTGGATATATATTACTGTAATTTCTACCCTATTGAGCTCACCTGAATATAAGCCGCAGCCACTAGATTTAAGTAAGAAAATTGATAAAGCACATATATAGGCCGCTCTTGTTAATCTATGAGAATTTATCATTTTGCTGCATTTCCTTATAAGCCGCATAGTTCAAAGCTCATGAAAAAAGTAGCGGCTTATAATCCAGAAATTACGGTATATACTATTGTTCAAAATTATGCATAATTTAACAATTGTAAAAGATGCAGTAAAAAGTAAAAATATTACAGATGATAGGAAATTGTTTAACACTAATAGATAAAGGCCTATATAAAAAAATTTAATCAGAAACATTTTTGAAGGGTGTTGCTCCAAATAAAATCCTGCCTAAGGCGCCAAAAGGGCTAGGAACGGTCATGTGACAGATGATCAGTCAGCTCCTTTGTTTCATCTGTGTCAAGTAAATAAACTAATCTGATTGCCCGGTACGATGTAGATTTGATCTGAAACACTGGCGGGGAGTGGTGACCAGACCCACTCTTTGCAATTTACTGAAGTGTGGGCTCTGGATCCCAGGCAACAAAACCAATATGCACCCTTCAAATTTACTACTTATAGTGTCTGTGTGAGATTTCAATTGTGTCAGGTTTTTACTCCCTTTAACCTATTTTGTACGTGAGATAATTCATGAGAAACATTCAACATTCATTCCAACATTCATAGCTTTTCTTTTTAAGAAATTTTCAAGTGCTACTGAGGAAAACCTGTGTTTGCTAAAATGTCTACAAAAATGTAAATCTCGCAATATAAGGCTCCTTTATTTGCATTTGTAAGTGTTCACTCCCAGCTTAATCACTATACAGTATTTATGTTGCAGGCGACAGTGTCATGCCTCACTGGAGGAACAGCAGCGAATGAAACGGCATTTGTGCCTAGTTTGAGAAGCAGGGAGAGCTCTAGTCCAGTCGAGACACATAATATATTAATAGTTATTAACAAATTCAAATTTATTTTATCGCACCTGAGTATAAGTCGCACCCCCTGACAGACGATGAAAAAAGTGTGACGTATAGTCTGGAAATACACTAAATTAAAGCCTTTCATTATATTATCATTTGTCAAATCAGGTTAGGGTTGACTGTTACCCTTTTTATAATATAGTTGCTAGTAACAGTTGTCAAATTATCTTTACTTAATTTACTGGACAAAAGACAATTATAAATCTCATCAAAGCAGGGAAATTGGGTAAAAACAAGAAAAATGTTTAGTGACATCTTAATTATGTTGTATGGATACGCACTTCCAAGGACACAGCTCTATTAGACAAGATTTAAACTGGCACCTTCATCCTGTTTAAAGTGTTTTTTTGTTTGTTAGAATGAGATGAACAAGTTACAATTCATCCTGGACATCTTTAGGAGCCTAATTTGATAAAGCGCTGACCGTTTTGTTTGTTGTCGAGTCCGAGGCGTCAAGGGATTCGCTCGTTAAAACTAAGTGATAATTGCAGTTCAGACAAGTGGTAATTTGAATATTTTGCAACAACAACAACAACTTCTTAGCGTTCTTAGCAAGTAATAAAATATACGGCAAGCAGAGTAAATAATAATAGGTTTTCCCGCCGCTAAAACAATTGGATTTGTGCCTGACTTAGCTTCTCTGCTAACAGTGATTATTATGGATTTGTTTGGACTGATGTGAGTGGTGGAGACTGGCTTTGTAATTATCGCAGCTGGTGATGGTTTCATTGGAAAATACTCGCTCGCAAAACAGTCAGACACGCTGTTGCTTTTTCTCTGGGTGATTGTGGATAATGTGGAAAATTGCATTAGACGAGCGAGTGATAGCTGACGTCTTTTTTACACAGAGGCTTTGGCGTTGTGCAGAATGTGAGCGGGTCAAAGGTACAAAGAAGCAGATTTGGGTTCATGCTAGAAGTAGTATTCAAACTAGTCTAATTAAACCAATTTCAATTATGACTACTGATGTCATCGAATACAAATTGTGTAACTGAGTAATTGTGATTAAACATATCTCATAAGGTTGTTTATGATTGTAGAATACATTTATAACAGTTTATTTCTGTGATATATAATGTCAACTATTACATTTTATCTCTTCACTCTCTGCATTTAAGTGGCGATAATGCTCTACACTTTCTCTTTGCAAATAATTGTGTAAATAATTGTGATTTCACTGCAAAATTACAATAGTTTGATTCTAGGATGTGAACTGTAATTTCAGACATTTTGACAAATTTAGCCCCTTATCATTACGGCCTTTTTTCAATCATATGTTTGACTAAAAACGTCTAAAAACTAAAACTGTTTCTGATCTTTTGGAGCACAAGCAATTGTCTGGAGTCTTTGTGAAGTTGAAACCGTGTAGTTTTAGATTCTGACGACTTAACAGGCTCTGATCAGAAGTGAGAACTTTCTCCAAACAAAAGAAAAACAGAATCCAAAAAAGATTTTTGGTAGAGGATTAGTAAAGCTGGTGTTCACAGCTGAGACGTGATTGACACTAGATTTAGCATATTTGGGGTTTTGACTATTCCTCTGCAAAAGCTGAAGGTAATTCAAGTAAAAATTGGTTTTAGCGATCTCAAATTTAAAAATCTTCAACTTTTCCAGGTGGTTCATAATTTGTTTTATTCAGATACTGAACAAAATGAATTTATCAAGAAAAAGTGGGACGGCCCTTCAAAGAGACGTCGGAATTAGAAAGGGTTTTAAGCTCTAATTATTGTAGAGACCTAGATTATTTTTCTTGTTTCAAACAGTTTTGAACTGTTTTTGAACTGTTGAAGACATTACTTCTTATTTCAAGCCAAATAATTTGCCATTAGGTTAAAAAAAATTGTACTTGTACTGTGGAATTTGCATGTTCTCCCGTAGCATTGTGGGTTTTCTCTGGGTGCTCTGGTTTCCTCCAAAAACATGCATGTTTAGGTTAATTGGGCATTAGTGTAAATTTCCCTTAGTGAATGATTGAGATCCAGTTTTATATTCTCTCATTTTGAAAACCATATGATAAACATGCAGTGCACGGTAGCCAAGTGGTTAGAGCTCTGGCTTCCCAATAAGGAGGTCGTGGGTTCGACTCCCGGTTCGGACCATATAAACATCTCACAATCTGAGTTTGCATGTTCTCCTCGTGTCACTGTGGGTTTTTTCTGGGTACTCCGGTTTCCTCCCACCTCCAAAGAGTTAGGTTAATTGGGCATCACTGTAAATTTCCCTTAGTGAGTGAATGAGAGAGTGAATGGTTGTCTGTCTAACCCTGCGGCAAGTTGGCCACTGTCCAGGGTGTTCCCCACCTAAGGCCCCAAGTTACTGGGATAGGCTCCAGTCACCCGCGACCCCTAACGGGATTAAGCGGTAGAAAATGAATGAATGAATATGATAAACATAAACTAATAAAAAGCAGAGGTGTGCACTTGCAAGTTGTGACTTTGACTCGAGTCAGAATTAAGTCACTATTTAGATTTCTTCAGATTTGACTTGATAAAATGGCTTGAGAATCCACATGGACTTGTAGTGACTCGGTACTTGACTTGGTCTTGGAGGTCTGTGACTTTAGATGACTTAATGCTTCTCCTCAAAAAAATAAATGGTGTAGTTTTACATTAACAAACTGCAACCTGCCTCGCCTCATTTCTTCTGCAAAGAACTGAAAGCAGAAAATTTAAACTCCTCTTGGACTTGTGGTGCACTGACTTTAGACTTACTTGATTCTTGCAAAACTATGACTGGGTCCCACTTCTGATAAAAGCTCCTGAACACGTTAGTTATAAAAAGAAAGTTGTAATCTTATTTATAATAAATTCAGCGACTCTGGGATGATGCAGCACCAGTTTGTTCTCTAAGCAAACGAACAAAAGGAAAATATTAGCAAAAAATATTCAATTATTTTTAATGGGCTCAACCTAATCTTCTTTTTAGTTCAATTACCTTCAACTTTTGAGAAGGATTTGTCAAACTAGAAGCTTTTCTACAGTAAAACAGTGACAACGGTGACACAATAAAGACATGTGATTTGATTTAGCGACATAAAAGCTCTAAGCAAAGTGTTTGAAAAGGCAGTATTATTAAAAACGTGTCACTGAACTTTCTCTTGTAAATTGCACTGGCAAAGTCAAACTGTCACGTCGCCGTGTTCGTTGTCATTGAAACGTTGGTTGGCAGAATGAGCTTGGCTTGAACTGGAGTCGTCTCTTTCTGTCTCGTTGCAGATCGAGGACCAAAACGATTCACGACAGAATCTCATTAGCGGGAATCAACCAGCTGCCCAGTGTCCCGCAGGTCGCAAAGGTAAGAAAAACCCAAATCTGTGTCTGTGTGTGTGTGCAGCGGTGAGTGGGAGGCAGAAGATAAGGCTGTCGGAAACACTTGAACGAGTCTAAAATGTTTGTGTTTGTAGCTCTTTTGTGACGACGCGACTGGGCTCAAGTTCAACCCGGTGCTGTATCCAAAGGTGAGTGAATGTCTTAAAATGCTTCTTTCTCAGCACAGTGTTTATGTTATGAAACCCATCCAAAGGCAGCAGTACTTTCAGATCCACTCAGTCCAACTTAAGAATTTTTCATTCGTTGCTAAGAATGTAATTAAACTTGGGCAAAGATTTAAGGTTACAGGGATGTTTGGCTTCAAAACCTTTTCCAAAACGTAGGAAAGATCAATAAGCAATCCCTGAAGAGCAAAAGGCAAAGGTCTTGAATAAGAAAAGTGCGAAACTCATTTTTAAAGAAGCACAAGTTTTCAAGTCGAGAGTCTGTCACATAACCTGACTCACAGTTTGAGTCAGCTGTGACTCTGTGTTTAACGCTACACATTTATCAGTCTGGACAGTCTCTCACGCACAAACGTGCAGTGTTTTTCAGGGTTTATTTGAGCAGTATATGTGCTTGTAGATGTTTAATAATATTCTTTAATGTCATACAATGCAACAACATTCAGAGCAGTGCAACATCTTGACAACATGGGTCACAGGACTAGGGCGGTTTCTCTAACGTGAGCCTGTGTATTTATGTGAATTGATTTCTGCACATTATCAATCTGAGTAGGCAGAAAAAAAAAAACCCATCATGGCGAGTTTGAATCTGATTGGTGGAAGGGTTGCATCATGGGAGTTGCTGACAAGTCATACTTTTTAAAATAGTAATAATGTAAGATTAACATAGCCTTAAGGTAACAATAATATTACATAGATAAAGATCAGAGTGAACCATTAACTCTAACCTGATGCATCAGCTGGTTTCTTTTCACTTTGTGGAAACTGTCTGGGGTCTATTCCCTCCATGGTAGACGGGTACTTTTTTTGCTTTGCATGTGTATCAGCATGTTTTCTTTTGGTGTGATATATTTACAAATTAAAAAGTACAATAGGTACAGCCAGCATCAGAGCACATACCCACTGACAGACCTCTGTGGAGGAAACTTAACTCCAAATCAACAACCTCCATTTAAACTTCATTTTGACTGGAATTGAACTAAAACTACACTTTATTCAACAAATTCCCTCACATTCCTTAATATAATGGGTTTGCAATAGGGCTGCACTCGATGTATCAGTATTAAGATATATCGTGACAATCTTGTTGGCAATACTCATATTGATACAAGGAGATGTATTGGGATACATATCGGGATGCTTAAACTCATACATGTTACACTTCTGAACCCAAGCTGCTGCTTTGCTCCTGAAACTATTGAGCTGAAAACTGACTTAATTATAAGAATCTGAACGCAGTGTGAAAATGCAATTCTTCTGCATTTTGTTATTCATCATAAATCAAAGTTACATTCTTAGCATTAATTTTAAGAAGGGCTGTACACTTTCTTATTTTGTTGAGTAAGTCGAATTTTTTCTAAAGACATTGTAGATAAAAAATAAAATTATTTTGTGCGTGAGGTGAGCATTAAAAATACTAATATTTCTAAAATACTGTATATCTTTATATGTAATACTGAGAAAATTGTATCGAGATATACATGTATCAGGATGTGTACTGTAATGGGATATGTATTGAATCAAAGGCTCTTGGCAATACCTAGTCAACTGTATCTATATCATACTCTAAGGCTGGATTCACAATACACTTTTGATTCGAATCAGGATAGTAGCCTGAGTGAAAAGAAATTGAATCCAGTCTGGCTCCAAATACAGTAGATTGAGAAGTAAAGACATCCAATACAAAGTTTCCATCTTAAGAGGCTGGCGATTTGCTGTGGTCTCTCAAAACGCAAAAGCATAAGAAAAGAATGAGACAGTTTGCCTTGACAAGTTTTCAAGTTTACATTTCAGAGCGGAGAAGTGCCACATTTACACTTTGTAGAATAAAATACATCTGACATGTTTTGACTTTTACCTCTGCAGCTTTATCTCCTCTGTCGCAGTCACACAATCTTTCCCGAAAAACCACTGTGCTGTCTCCAAACTTCCTACCCAAAGTCTTTTTCAGCATCTGTCAACAGCACTGAGAGCGTTTATCAGCCACAGCTAATGACACAAAATGGCGACAATTGTCTGAAAGTGAATCGTGGCGTGCCTGTG
The DNA here is from genome assembly GCA_038363315.1 of Mugilogobius chulae. NCBI lineage: Eukaryota > Metazoa > Chordata > Actinopteri > Gobiiformes > Gobiidae > Mugilogobius > Mugilogobius chulae. The sequence continues at coordinate 15,908,456 of CM076415.1, read as the reverse complement.
TCAGTGGAGGGATTGATGAAGCATGCTCTCAGCGTTTTTAGCCGGAGGAAAGGGAGAGGGGGAACCATCTGTGGCGCAGTCTAGGAGAGAGGCTAGATCTGTGCTGTCACCGGAGGCAGTGACAGTGCGGCGTGTTGTGTAACTTTGCCCCAAAAATCAACCCTCGAGTTCAAACTGAAGAGAGGGGAAGCATGTGAAGGCAGTCAGGAAAGAAACTTCTTCTAGATAAGACCATTGAGTTAATACGATGACTAGAGAGAGTGAAGCCATTGTAACCTATAGCAACAAATGTCCAGTTCTGGCAGCCATCTTGTGTAGGATAATGCCACAGTCAAGCGCATTATTATTTTTAGACCTTGATGGGACAGCTGTTGGGGCAAACTAATTAATACAGCTTTTTTCTTTTAAATAAAGTGGTCACACTCTATTTGTGTCCATTGTCCACCCCCTAAAGATGATGAATTCGCATCATTCTATACAATTATAAGTTTGGTTCAAATGACATCCTAAATTTCTACAGTCCATAAAGGTAATGGGACTAGTAGGGATGGGGCGAGACAGAATTTTCACGAAGCGAGACGAGCCACGAGATTGGGTCCATGAGATCGAGACGAGACAAGATTTTTAAATCATTTGCATTAATTGTTTCAATTTAGAATTTAAACAAGGCAAATTTAAAATTTGATTTCTCTTATTTATTATTGTTAGTTTATATTCTTTTAGTTTAGCTTTACTTTTCATTACGTGTATCACCTTGGATTTTTATTATTTCAACGATATAAGTTTTGACTGAAATTGATCCGCTCCCCGTGTGTAGCTCAGATTCCGCCCCCTTTCTCCTGCTTCACAGCGCTGCCGCTGCTGACAGGGACCAGACACTTTTGTACTTTTTACAGTTATTTTTTGATGATAGAGGCCAAAATATCTCTCTGTGGATCTATTTTAAACTATGTTTAAGTGTGAAAAACACCATTTCATGACAAAGTACAACTGCCTCTTGCCCACCATCTGGCTTCATAACCTGAGACCACCATATAGGGATGTTCGCCGAGCTAACGTGACGTCAAAAAATGAGCGTGTGACCAAGGATTGGTTGGCAGAACCAAACCTAGTTCTCATTGATTTTTTTGTCAGGGCCTAAATGCCGAAATTCAAAACTTTCTTCTTGATGTAGACTTACATACTAGATGCAGCGTGAGCTTGGGGTTCAGGTCAGATGGGGAAACTGACATTGCACTTTGACATCAGAAGAGTGAATGCATGGTAAAAATTTCCCTTTTACTTGACATCTATCCCCTCCCGTACACAGGCTCCAGTCCACTGCAGTCCATATTTGTCCAAAGCGGCGCGGATCATAATTCACCGAGCGTTGATGATGATGTGTTGTTGCAATAGTAACAACACATCATCAGCGTGAATGTGTAACTTTAATTTAAAAGGAACCCCGAATATTTACATAAATAGATCGAAAATACTTCGCGTAGGTATACTTACTAAAAAGTAGAACTTAAAGTAAACAAATATTCGCCGTTTGACGTAAAATTGTTATGTTTACAACAACTTCCTGATATTACGGGCGCCGCCATCTTGAGGTGATGACGCAGAATCGTGTGGCGCACTGGCGCAGTGAGCTTCAGTCGTGAGACGCACGCAACAGCTGCAACAGTTGCCGTTGATCTGGTTAACAGGAGCGTCAGTAGTTTTTCGTCGACAACACATTGTAAAATTGTACATTGTGTGGCTTTTGGTTGTGATTTCGTCTCGGGAGGAAACAAGGAGAATGCGGTAAGCTTTCATAACTTTCCTCGTAGTTACACGATTCGACGTCATACTACCCATAATGCACTGCGTTGTAAACAATGATGGCGTCTTCGGTGAAAATATATTTCTTAAAAGTTTAATAAAACGGTAGATTTTTCAGATTATTTTTGTGTGTATTTATATCTTTGATGATATAAGGAAAACTCGAAAACAAACATTAAAAAATTCTCGGGGTTCCTTTTAAGTAGAAACTTATATATTATGTTTGGGTAATCTTCATCAGCATCTGTTTCTTGCCATACTGTGGAATATTACATCTAAAGAAACTAGATTTACATAGAAACAAACAGGAGAAGGTTCCTCTTGGACACAAACTAACACGAGTTTAGACAGATTTAAGCAGGTACATAGTAAAACACATATTTTTATAACTTTTTTAGTCCAACAAAAACATCCAAGTCTATTACAAAGTCTAAAAATGGTCTACCTTTAATCTGTCTGTGTTGTCCAGGGCTCTCAGTTGATAGTGGCCTACGACGAGCACGAAGTCAACAACACCTTCAAATTCGGCGTTGTTTACCAGAAGTTTGGACAGGTGCGTTTATATCAGCCCCTCACAGTCTTTTACACAAACAAAACCAAAAAAAAACAGCACCAGCCTGATCTAATCTTGTTTGTTTTGTCCTGTATTTTTAGACCTCGGAAGAAGAGCTGTTCGGAAACAATGAGGAAACGCCGGCTTTTAAGGAGTTCCTCAGTATCCTCGGAGACACGATTGAGCTGCAGGATTTCAAAGGGTAAAAAGAAGAAAGCACAAAGACTCATCACAGACATGTTTTATCTCAGCCTTGTCCATCATCTCTTTGGTTTAACACATTTGAAGTGAGTCATTTCATCTGCCACTCAGTTTCTTGCACAGATCATTGGCGTTCAACAGTTTTAAACTACTTTGTCGAAGGATGAAGAGACGATTCTTAGCATTGGATTACTTCAGATATTGTTTATTAATTAAGTCGTCATATCAAGGAAGTTCAAACAATAGCTGCTTTAGAGAAAGAGAGAGAGAGATTTAAGATATTGCAGGCAAAACCTTTTTTTGTTTGTTTTTTGGTCAGTTTGCTTTCATGCGGTAACAACAAATGTGTCCAGTCTGCACCAGAAACATTTAATTTAATCCACTTCATTCATAAAGTTCTATGAAACATTGTAACGTCCTTGACTGTTTTTTCAAAATGCGTTTTCCCTCACAAAGTCATCAAGATCTCTCCTAAATAGGGATGAGTGCTATTAATGATTTATCGATACCTCTACTCTTATCGATACTGCTTATCGATTCGGTCTTTTAACAGTTCTCTTATCAATACTTTTACTCACAAAAACAATACAATACATAACAAATTTTTCTACGAATGAAAGCATGTTTTTTTCTAAACAAAGTATTTACAATAAAACAACAAAAGCACTATTAACTAGCAAACTAATTATTTCTAATTATTTTATTTTATTTTTGTGCAGTGTTATTTTTGCAATGTAGTCAGCTTCATAGGCTGAAGTGAAAAGGCTATAAATCGTTCCAAAGCTGCACTGTGCTTATTCCACAAGTGATCAGAGGAGTGACCGTTTGTGCTGAGTGAAGTTTATGAAATGATCTGACAGATTAGGTGTTTTACCACAGACACATGGCCTGTGTATCATCCGCTGCTCTGTCCCGGTGAGCGCGATGTCGGGCTGTTTTCTCTGCCTGTGTGTGTCTGGCCTGGTGCGCTCAAAGCCCGGACCGTTGCACACAAAGACAAGCGGAGAGACACAAACCCGGGAATGTACCAACACCGTGCGGTGCATGATCAAAGCAGCACCGACAAGGCACGTGAACGGTACAGATTTTATGAAGCGCTCCTTCAGTACTGATAAGAGGACCGATAAGGTGCAGCACCGTTCTGCTATAAAACTGGGTCTCAGTACTCATCCCCACTTCTAAATCAAACTGTGACTCAACAGAAGGGTTTGTCACAATCTACTTCTAAGCTTGATTTGTTGACATTTTAAGCTTAGAAAATTCATCAAACTTCGAATATTCATGCAAATTTTCAGTCAGCTCCTTTTTACTCAAAAACAAATTAAGATATGTAAAGTATGTCAACAACAATATGTCAACAAATACAATTGTATACATTTTTTTTCACATAAAGCGTCTTTTTTCTGTATGAAAACATGACAATGAAAATGTAATGCATTTTTTCTTACATTTATGTGACTACACCACCGCAGAATTTTAACATCAATAATTAATTTGAATTTTGTTTTCTTCCCTATCCTCTGCAGTGTTTCTTCTTAAGGACTATATTCTTTAGGCATTGAGTTGACTGTGAGTCTCATCCTGCAGGTTTCGTGGGGGTCTGGATGTGTCTCACGGTCAGACTGGATCAGAGTCGGTTTACACAGTCTTCAGACAGAGAGAGATCATGTTTCATGTCTCTACCAAACTGCCCTTCACCGACGGAGACGTGCAACAGGTAATTTTGTTTTGACTTAAGCATATATGAGAATGAAGAAGTGAATATGTTATTGATACAGTAATGTGAAGGTCATATTTGTTCTGTATTTTTACATTATGGTCCCAAAAGTCTACAAGCACCAGTATTGTTAATTTAAAATTCTAAACAAATATAGAGACTTGAAATGTTAGTCTGGAGAAGCCAAACTGATATCTCACTGTGTTATTTTATACAACTGATGGAAGAAAGATGAGTCTGGAATCTTCCAAGCTACTGAAAGTTATCAGAAACAAGGAAGCTTGGTTCTGGAGACAGAGACTTGATGCAGAATTGTTATTTTAGTTCTTGAAGATTAGAATATGAGTTAAAATATGTTAATGTTAGGGGCAAGGTAAGTTTTTAGTTTTAGAAAACATTCGTCCACATTTATTATTAGGGAATCTGTCAAAAGTTACAAAACTAGGCACATCTTGTTCTTTGGCTTCATTATTTTGTCTTTATTAATAGCTTATAAGCGGAAAGACATGTTCGTCTTTTCCAAATAATTTCCTGACTTTTTGATTTTGTGCTGTGAATGATCAGGCTCGTGTACTTCAGCCTCTCCTGATATTCATACCCAGAGCTCGGATCTGAATAATAATTGAGCCGCATGATCCAATTTGTAAATTTCGACCTGCCATTGTCATATTTACAAGAGCTCACACTGAGCAGGCAGGCACCCCCAGAGCACCTGATGCCCTACCTGCTCTGCATTATGTGCTTTATTTGTGAGGCGGTACTTATTTGGAAGATTATTACTTGTTGTAAATATAAATTGTAGTTTTATATGAATAGAAAACAAGTTTGTAAAGAAAACCTAAAAATAATGCTCTGAAAAATAACTAGAAATTCCCAAATTTTCTAACTTATAAAATGAAAAAGTTTGTTGCACTCAAGGAGTTTTTGCCCTGTGTGTACAACATCGTTACTAGGCAACATTTATAACCAGGAAATAAAATCTCAATAGATACAGTCAGCTTCAAAAACCACACTCACTAATGAACCTCCATAGGGGAAAGTTAACACTGACAGTGGATCACTCACCGCTCAATAACTAAACAAAAGTGGACTTTAGGAAATATATTGAGTCAAATATAGACACGAAGACATGGGGATGAATAAAGTGATCCAACTGTCCAAATATGTAAATATATCTAACGATGCAAGCTAAATGCTAACGTGATGCTAGCTCCGCTGGGCCTGTTTTAGCATCTTTCTTTAACTTTATGTTTACTTTTCTGACATAACACCACATCAGCAGCCTTCATTTAAACATGGTTGTGACTCGACTTGAATTAGTTGTGCTAAAAACACACTTAATTCGTCTTAAAGAGACAAAAATCTTCACATTGGATTTAATAATAGACTTTTCCCCAAGACCAGAGATGGCAAATTTTTGTATTAGTATTTTTACTACTACTTAAGTAGTACTTAAGTAGTTTTTTGATTATCTGTACTTTACTTGAGTATTAAAAAACCTGGCAACTTTTTACTCTTACATTTTTCAAGAAGTATCTCTAAACAGGTTTGTTACTTTTTTAGATCCAAAAACATATTTTTTCCTCTCAAAACCAGTGCACAGCTGCTTATCTGTCACATATCACTGCTTTTTTTTAAACAAGTAAAAATTCTAATCTAACAATATACTATTTACCTCACAACTAAATACACATTTATCATAGTCATTGCATCGTTTCAGGTCATTTCACACCACAATGCACCTAACATCAACTTTGTACTTTTACTCCTTACTTCAGTAAACTGCAAAATTATGTACTTTTCTACTTTTACTTGAGAACTGAACTCTGCCCAAAGCAGGCCACGCCCCCAGGCAAACGTTATCTATCCTAGAAATATACATAACTTAATTGTGATAAAATTTGTATTATGTTTTGTAAAATCTTAAATATTATGATCTTGACAGCTTTTTGAGTTAAATGTGTAGTTTAAATACCAACTCGAGTTTTGCTTTTCTGTGACTTTTCATTTATTCTAAAATGTACTTATAACATTCATAATTTTCTTCTTCAGCTGCAGAGAAAGAGACACATAGGGAACGACATCGTGGCTGCAGTTTTCCAGGAGGAGCCCACACCTTTCGTCCCGGACATGATCGCCTCTAACTTCCTCCACTCGTACGTGCTGGTGCAGGCGGAGAACCCCTGCACCGAGGACACCACCTACAAGGTACAGAGGCTCACAGAGATCTGACATTTACACAGCCACAAACCAGAACGCAGCGTCTCTACATGAAGAAAAGGTCTGAGTGTGTGAGCTGACGTGGCTGTGTTATAGTTAATGCATTTGCTTGAACTAAGATAGATTAATTTACTCAGTATTAAAGAGAATATATTCTGTATTCTAATTTTCTTGTTTGCTCTTTGATTACCTATGCTTTGGGCTGGGCAGTAAGGCCAAAAAAGAAAATGTTTTGCAACACTTAGGGCGATTTTGATTTTTACGGATTTTTTTTCAGTCATCAATGACCTCTGCTTTTTATTATGATCAGCAATCTATAAAGAATGAACCAATGAACTTGTTTTCATTCATATTAAAACTATTAACATGTGTTTGCTATTGCTACTATTAGGTCGTATTAAGATCATCATTATGATTTTGTTGTTCTTTCATGTCTAACAGTTTTAAATTTGCGTGTGTCCGTCACAAAAAATCTCACAAAAAGAACATGAAGGCGGCTCTTGCAACACAGTAAAAGCAAATCAGAAAGACACTCGATTGTGCGCAGAACTTCTACAGAAAAAAGAGAAAGAACAAACTTGTAACTTTTACAGATTAAGCTATATGAACCTCCCCTAAGTGGTTATTCGCAGCTGGTATTATGTGATAAAAAAGCCCGCTAAAGCCGCTGAATTTGTCCATCAGGGCGGGCGACTGGGTCACAGCGCACTGACCTCGATTTTACAATTTGGCGTTTTTTCACATTGTTTTTTAAAGACCCAAATTAATCAAATTAATTCAGTTTATCACCCAGCCCTGGCTATGCTTATCTCATTAGAAGTAAAAATGTTTAATAAAGCACACAACAGTGTGTTTTAAGATCAAGAATTTAATTAATTAAGAGCTTCATCTACTAGAAAATGACCTAAAAGAAATAATCCAGCCCATTTGACCTGATGTGCAAATGCTGCAGAAACACTCCAAACAAGTGGCTGATTAATGGACTTAAAAACAGTGAAGAAGATTTCATAGATTTACCTTTGACAGCACACATCTGAGACATTCAGAGTCATAGACAAAACTTCAGCTGTGTTTTTTTGTTGCTCTTTGTCTTCTTTTTTAAATCGCCATTAAAACATGCTGTGTTTTATAATGTCTTTTGTTTTAATAGGTGTCTGTCACAGCGAGAGAAGACGTGCCTCCATTTGGACCTCCACTTCCAAATCCTGCTGTTTTCAAGAAGGTAAAATTGCTTTTGAAATATAGTTTTTGACTATTGTAAAGTAAAACCCCAACATGTATGGAGTGAATGTATTTGATCATTGAATCTATGGAGTCTCATGAGTATAACAGTATAAAGCAGCCTGCCCTGACTTCCACCTCCCCAGATGCTTCCTCCAGCCCCTCTAAGACCCAGACACAGATATTATCTCTGCCGTGTTTATTCCCCAGAGGCTCTTTCACATGAATATGCAAACTGGAATTAGCCTAAGTGGCATTTTGAAATATCAAATCTAAGAACAATAAACTGCTCTGCTTTGGGAGAGAAAAAACAAAACACACGATCCACCCCAAAAGCTGTACCTCGTAATAGTCTCTGGATTGGTTAGTAAAGGTGACACATGTTCCTCTAATCTCTAGCATTTTGTAAGATGAGTTAGATAATATACAGTATATTTTCTTTCTTCTAAGTGTACTATATATATTTTTGATAAAAGACACAAATACAAACTAACTTAAAATGTGTATAACAGTTTAGAATCGATTGTTTTAATCAGGATTGTACAAACATTTTGCTTGTTTTCACACCCAATTTGACAATTTGGACGAGGTTTTTGATTTAGCTATTATGACATATGTGGAGTTGATTCCACAACTGTTACCTAGCAACCACATTGCATGGCAAAAATCCACATAAATGACCCAGACATTGCAATTTGACACTTTTTATTTGCTAAATGAGTTGAATTTCAGGAAATCCTGTCAGTTGTGTGTAAACTAGAGATAAAACACATACATTTGATCTGTAGAGCGTGAAGGAACAAAACATGAGTGAAAATAGCAAAAAACATTTGTTCGAAACAACTCAAATATATATGCTCCAAAATATTGATTACAAGCTCACCACTGTGACATTTCAATAGTGAGCATGTAATAAATATTTTGGAGCATATTTGAGTCGATGTGTGTCGAAGGATTTAGGAGTAAATTGTCTGATTTAAGACCTAAATCATGTTTGTGTTGCGAAAATCAGATACGCCACCTTAAAAAAAATGAATAAATAAATTGCAATTTATTGTGTTTTATATTTGGTCATGGCAGATGGCAGCACAAATCATGAAATACAGCGAACCAATAACTATTATAAATAATAAATAATATCAAAAATATTTCGAAAAAATGAAAATGTTATAATAATGACAACTAGATACTGCAATTGCTGAAGCAATTGCGGAGTGACTGCTTGCCGTGAAAATGTGGGAGGGGCCAAGCTTAAAGCAGCTATCTTGTCCAAAACGGCGAAGCGACATTATAAGGTTAAGTTTTCCAGTTTTCATGCTAAAGTGAAAAAGTTTAATTTACTCGTCAGACCTTGTGATTCGCAGTCATTTACCTTATCCAGTAACCTAATAGAGATATGAGAATCAGTTACTATGTGATTGGCGTTATCAGTGAAAATATTAGCAAGCTGTCAGGCCTGGGATTTGAACCTACAACCTGTGGAATACCAGTCTACATGTTTTACCCACTGGACCACAAGGTCACTTGTGAAAACAAGAATCAGATATTGATGACAAGAATGAAGACCCATTCAAGTCAAAATAGAAATGTTGAACCTTTGAAGTGAAATATCATTATAGGAGAGAACAAAGTTAACTGGTCAAATTTGTGAAAATAACTTACTCATGTTTTTATGAGTATAAGCTATTAACTTAACAGTAACAAGGTTAGCTATGGATCATATGTTATCTCTTACATACCACTTAATGAGACATCAGAGTCTTAATAATGGATTACTCAAGAGATGTATGTTCCATCACAATGTAAGCAGAATTTATTTTTACCAAATTGAGTGGAAACAAGTACCTGACCATATCACAGATACATGTGTCTGTATCGTGGTGCAACACCAGCTCAAAGAAGAAATCTAACTGGCAATGCAAATGAGGGAGTCATGTGAGGCTCATTCTGCTTTCTGATTGGATAATCCTCCTGAAAACCAAGAGCGGGAAGTAAATGTTTGAAATATTATATTAAAGATCTTCAGGTAGCAAGACATAAATTGATTAAATTCTATTTGGTGAGTAATGCATTGTGTTTTCTTACAAATAGTTTTCATCATTTTCATAATTTCTTTTCATTTAAAAGATGTCATCTCCGGGGTTTGAACCGGCAACCTCCGGTATGAGAGGCAAGAGCCATACCACTTGGCTATATGTTCAGTGATACAACATTGTCTAAGAGACAAAAGAATATGAGTAGCCAATTGAGTGATGATGCACAACACCTGTGAGGAAGACAAAGTGCAAAGTAAGTTATGTCAAACAGTTATATCTATTTGCCTCCAGGTGATGTAACCAGTTATTTTATAATTTAAAGTCATCTAAACAAAGTACTAATTGTTAAAATATACTCTTTTAGTGATAAATACATTTCACTATATTGTTTCTTTTTGATTTAACATTTTTGTCATAATTTAAGATTTGGCATGGCTGGGTCTTGATCCTGGAACCTTTGGTTTCCAAACCACTTGCTCAACCACTGCGCTATCTGTTGTGTGATACTGAAGTGTCCAAGAGAAAGGAAAAAACCTGAGGCGCCAATCTAGTGTTAACGCTCAACACCTGTGAGCAGACCTGTGCAGTGTGAATTGGGTCAAAGGTGACAGCACACAGTGAGAAGATTCAGATCAGGTTAAACATCAAAAGTGATAAGCTTATGAAGTGAACAAATATTTAAGGGGAGAACACAGTCAACAAGGAACTTAGTCATAGTTAAATCAGTTAAAACAAGTATCAGTGAAACCACATGCACAGTTAAATCAGTAAAAACTATTGGATTTTAACTATAAGTTTTAAAACAGAAATCCCCCAATGAAGTACAGATTTTGCGTCTTTGGTGGGGATCGAACCTGGATCAAGGGTATTTCGAGGGCTTAAGCCTAACCCACTGGACCACTGACAGCTCTGAGAATGAGAGGGACAGAGAACAGGGAAAAGGCTAACCCAGTGAAATGGGAAGTTTGGCTCCATCTGGTGGCAGGTAAAAGTGAAAAGTGTGACAGGTATTTATTTTGAATGGAGGTTAATGGGGACATTTTAAGTTTAATTTGTTAATAGTTTAAAAACTATAAAAGTTAAAGAGGTGAAAAGTAATAGCAGGGAAGATTATATCAGGGAGTACATGAAGAAGTAAAAATTGGTGATCTCAGTTAAACGGTTAATGAGTTGAAAGGTGCCAAAAAACGGGAATAAAAGGGATACTTATATAATAAAGAACTAGAAACTGTGCAATGGCTGAAGCCATTGCGAGTGACTGCGAAACGTGAAAAAATTACTGCAAAAGATTGTGAAAGTTGTTGAAAAGCACTGAACTTGTTGAAGAGTACTGAAATGGTTGAAGAGTTGTGAAATGGTTGAAGAACGTTGAAATAGTTGAAGAACGTTGAAATGGTTGAAGAATGTTGAAAAGTTTGAAGGCCTGTTGAAATGGTTGAAGAACGTTGAAATGGTTGAAGAATGTTGAAAGGGTTGAAGAACGTTGAAATGGTTGAAGAACGCTGAAATGGTTGAAGATTGTTGAAATGGTTGAAGAACGTTGAAGAACGTTGAAATGGTTGAAGATTGTTGAAATGGTTGAAGAACGTTGAAAAACTTTGAAATGGTTGAAGAACGTTGAAATGTTTGAAGATTGTTGAAATGGTTGAAGAACGTTGAAATGGTTGAAGACCTGTTGAAATGGTTGAAGATTGTTGAAATAGTTACTGAAGACGTGGAAATATGTGTAAAATTGTGGAGAGGCTTGAAATGCTGAACATGTTTAATGTGTGTATGGGTGAACTGGTATTAACTGCTTATAACTGCTGAAAATGACTAAGTGTTTTTTGGAAAAAGTATCAAAATTTCATTTTCAGGTTGAAATTGTGAAAAAACTACAAAAGGCATGAATGTCAAAAGTAATAGCAGCGTTAAGTTAGAAAGCGTGAACAGAACAAGGTATAAAGTGTTGAAATCGGTGAAAGTGTCGAAGAGTTGAAACGAACCGAAAAACGGGAAAAAAAGGGATGTTGGAAGAATAATAATAATAATAAAAACACAATAACAAGTAGTGACTGCGTGAACTACACGCAGTCACTCAATTACTGGAGCAAATAGTGACTGCGCATACATGCGCAGTCACTCAATAAAATAATATACTACTGATAGTAATAAGGGGTGCACGGTAGCCAAGCGGTTAGAGCTCTGGCTTCCCAATAAGGAGGTCGTGGGTTCGACTCCCGGGTCGGACCATATCAACATCTCACGATCTCTCTGGGTGGAGTTTGCATGTTCTCCCCGTGTCACCGTGGGTTTTCTCCGGGTACTCCGGTTTCCTCCCACCTCCAAAAACATGCATGTTTAGGTTAATTGGGCATCACTGTAAATTTCCCTTAGTGAGTGAATGAGAGAGTGAATGATTGTCTGTCTAACCCTGCGGCAAGTTGGCCACTGTCCAGGGTGTTCCCCGCCTAAGGCCCAAAGTCACTGGGATAGGCTCCAGTCACCCGCGACCCCTAACGGGATTAAGCGGTAGAAAATGAATGAATGAATGATAGTAATAAAATAAAAGCAAAAATACTAATAATAAAAATAAAAAAGTGGAGAGTGGCAGTCTGGTTACACATCAAGAAAAGCACCCTTTTGTATGTTTAATAATCATCAGAATTATTTAACTCAGTGTTTCTCAACCTAAGCTGGTATTTGAGCTGCCTTTACTGGTAAGCCACCTATACCTGCTGGGGGACGTGTATAAATATTTACCTCAAAGACGATTGCATCACACTTTGAAAAATTTGATCATTTGTCTCCTGGTTTTAAGCTTTAGTGTCTAAGATCAGGACTAAAGTCGGTAAAACCTGCTTTTGACTGTAAGATGTGTAAGTTTTGATTGCAAAAAAGCAGATTGTATATTTGAGAGTTTATTATCAGTCAGACAGACAGACATTTGGGCGCAGAGTCGGTGCTGGTCTGTGTTCTGCTGGAGTCGACTCTAAACTGCTCTGACACAAACAAACACGAGGTGGATTTGTCTTCAGAGTCTGCTGCTTATGTCTGTAATCTGCACAACACTGATGAAGGTCACCGCCACTGTGTGTCTTCATCAAACACTACTAACTCTCTCTCTCTCTCTCTCTGTCTCTCTCTTTCTTATTTTTCCCCTCTCACTCCTCTCTTCCCTTTCACTCTCTTTCTCTCACTTCACTTTCTCACCTCCTCATTCCATTTCTCTCTCTGCTTTTTCTCTTTCTCTCCTACTCCTTCTCTCTATTCACTCTCTTCTGTCTCTCCCTTGGCCCCTCTCTCTCTACTCTTCCTCTACATTTTCTCTCTTCTCTTTCACACCTCTTTTCTTTCTCTCTCTCTCTCTTCCTCACTCACTCACTCTCTCTCTCTCCTTTGCTTGCTTTTTCTCTTCTCACACCTCTTCTCACACCTTCTCCATCTTGCTCCCCTTTTTCATCTCTTCCCTTTCTCTCTCGCTCCACTCCCACCTTCTCTCCCTTTCTCTGCATCCTCTCTCTCCCTCTGTCTTCCCTTTTCATCCTTTTCTTTCTTTCTCTTGTCCCATTTTTGTCTTTCTTTCTCCTTGTCTCTTCCCTCCTCTCTTTCCTTTCTCTCTCCACTCTCTCACTTCTTCTCTCTTTCTGTCTTGTCTCTTTCTCTCCTCTCTCTCACTCCTCTTCCCTGTCTCTTTCCTTTTCCCTTTCCTTCTTTTCTCCTCCTCTCTCTCCTCCCTCTCTCTTTTTCTTTCTCCACCCCTATCTTTCTCTCTCTCTCTCTCTCTCTCTCTCTCTCTCTCTCTCTCTCTCTCTCTCTCTCTTTCTTTCTCTCTCTCTCTCTCTCTCTCTCTCTCTCTCTCTCTCTCTCCTCCTTCTCTCTCCTCCAGGGCCCAGAGTTCAGAGACTTCCTGCTGACGAAGTTGATCAATGCCGAAAACGCCTGCTACAAATCTGACAAATTTGCGAAATTGGAGGTGATGCAGACACACACACACACACAGAGACAGAGACACAATACGACACCATCAGCCAATCACAGAGAGACACCATAAGACACCATCAGCCAATCACAAGAGAGACACTATAAGACACCATCAGCTAATCACAGAGAGACACTATTAGACACCATCAGCCAATCACAAGAGACACTATAAGACACCATCAGCCAATCACAAGACACACTATAAGACACCATCAGCCAATCACAAGAGACACTATAAGACACCATCAGCCAATCACAAGAGACACTATAAGACACCATCAGCCAATCACAAGAGAGACTATAAGACACCATCAGCCAATCACAAGAGACACTATAAGACACCATCAGCCAATCACAAGACACACTATAAGACACCATCAGCCAATCACAAGAGACACTATAAGACACCATCAGCCAATCACAAGAGACACTATAAGACACCATCAGCCAATCACAAGAGACACTATAAGACACCATCAGCCAATCACAAGAGACACTATAAGACACCATCAGCCAATCACAGAGAGACACCATAAAACACCATCAGCCATTTACAAGATACAATAATACACCAAACATCAATAACCATTTAAATACTGTATTAACTTTGGCTGTGTCCGAACATCCACACTCATTCCCTATCCACTCAATTACTATATAGTCCTGCCCTGTTCAGTGGACTGGTCAGTGCACTCATTCATCGGGTATTTCGGACATGATGGGCACTAAAAACGGACTGGATATTTCCTCTTTTACAGCCCAAAATAATGGCTTTCAGTTACGAGTGTTTTGTTTATTCTTCGGCTCAACAGTGAGTTTAAGTGGCTCCTTATCACCTTTACTTGAGTCGTGTTGTTTACAGTTTAAGGTCTTACGTTGTCTGCTCTGTTTTTTCAATTCTGGCAATGTATTGTGGTCTATATTGACTTTTCCAGTGACCATCGATGCTCACTACTTTTCCAGAAGCTTTGTGGGAAATTTTGAGTGCACTACTTTTTGACCTGCTGGACATTCGGACACAACTACAAAATGGCTTGACCCTGAATAGTGCACTATATAGTAAATAGTGTGGACGTTCGGACACAGCCATTAACAAACAACAACAACATGCCTCCTCACTATTTTTTGGAGGGGATTTCATTGAGACTTGCAGAACAGTGGCTCCAGCTCTGGTTAAACTTTCTAGTTGAAGTAAAGACTGATGTGCTCTCATGGGCCTCATTTATCAAGCCAGGTGCTAAATTGCGGGTGCAAAAATAGAATAAATCATTCGTTATTTATGAGCATTTTACACAAACTTTAATTTTGGAAGATGCTCATACAACATATTAAGCAAAACAGATAAGAACCACTTCAAATTGTACATCCTTAGAGTGTATGTGAGAAAAAAATGTCATCTCTGCCAAGGTTTTGCTCCCCCTAACCTGTTTTGCACATGAGCAAATGCTTGATAAATCCCTAACCCTAACCCTAACCCTAACCCATGGTGTTGTCCCAAAGACTTATGTGCTCTCATGGTGTTGTCCCAGGGCCGGACGCGGGCTGCTCTGCTGGATAACCTCCACGATGAGCTGCACCGTCAGAGTCAGACCATCCTGGGCCTGGGACAGGGAGGAGACGACGACAAGCTGGAGAACGGAGGACACGGAGGGCTCCTCGAGTCTTTTAAGGTGAATTAGAATGTGTCTTTATCAGCTATGTACGTTCTGCTTTTGTTCTCTTCGAACTGACTGCAGCGCACATTAAAGGAGATTTTTTATGTACTATAACATAGATCAGTAATTTACATTTTGTTCATCCTAAAACACAAAATGAACCTAAAACTGCTCCATCTTTTCCTCGGAGTTACAGAGATTGTTGGAGCACTGGAAGATTATTTAAACATGCATGGATCAATCCAAATACAACTTTGAGTAAACGAATGATGAGAGAACACTGTTATAAGGTGGTTTTAAATTCAGAAAAGTACATTTTTGCATAAAGTTCCCCTTTAAATTTACTTTAATTAAACCTGATATGTTGAATTCACTTTTTTGAGTCTTTAACCAAGTTATAGCAGTGTTCTCTCATCATTAGTTTGCTCAAAGTTGAATTTGGATTGATCCATGCATGTTTAAATAATCTTGTATCTTGTACAGCCGAGGCTCCAGTGCTCAGAAAATCCTTGTCTTCACCCACCACCTATACCCGCCCACTTGTCTGTATTTACTTGTGATTACTCAAAAATTCAGATTACGTGTAAAACATTGAGGGTTCAAAATTGTCAGGCAGACACTTTTGAACAACAAAGAATTGTAATTTTAAATCTGTGGCTTATTAAAGGTAAATTTCCCAATGAAGAGTTTTGAACAGAAAGTCAATAGACCTGCTTCTAATTCTAAGCCATTTTAACTACTTTTTGTGTTTTGCAATGAACAAAATGTGACTTAGTAATCTACTTTTGTGACCGTTTCTTCCTAAATATACAGAAAAAAATCACAATAGTTCTTTTTTAAGGTTCAATCAAAATTATACACACAAAAAATACATGTTTAGGTTAACTACTACAATCAGTGTGACCATGTAAGTGCTTTTACTGTTTCTGTGTGTACATTTTTGTGCTGTTATTCTGTATTTTTGTTGTCTTTTGTGTGTTAATGTTTTATTTTGTGGTTTGTACGTGTCGTTTTGACCACCGGCTCTCACTGTTCACAGGCTGCCTCTTTGCACTACCTGCAGTCACACACAGGCGGCGCTGTTCTGATCGCTGTCCTGGCTCTAGCCGTCTACTCTGCCTCTGCTCTATTGTGAACACACTCCACATGTTGCAAATAAGTTTTTCGAGGCACAACACAAACTCAAATAAGGCCAAATCAAACAAAAGAATTTATAATTGTCTAATACACTTAAAGGGGCACAATCTCTCTCTAACTCGCTGTCTAACTTTTTGGTAGAGAGCCCATTGCCTGCTTTTTGTATTATTGGGCTTAGAATGTTCCTCTCAAAGTAGTGAAAGAACCTTTTGTTGGAAAAGTTACATAATGCGTTAAAAAATTATTCAATAAATTTGCTTTCATTCTTGAAGAAAATATTGTTCAAAACTCTCCAAAATGGCAAAAGATTCAATTCCATCTGTTTCATCTTTTTTCATGATTTAATTTTGGAAACTGGTCATTTTTTCAAAGCACACCTGGCAGTATTTCAAAGCACACTTGTGTTCCTCTACGCACTGGTTGAAAATCACTGGTTTAAAATACCCCAAAAAATAAACTACAAAAAGGAAATTGAGTTCAAATGACTTACTACATTGAAGAACATTTTGCTGCAACTCAAAAAGGATTTTTACAAAATGAAACATAGCTCTAAATGGATCTGTCTTTTATGCTAATCTTGAATTTAAAATAAAGATTTAAAAAAGAACATTAAAAGTCTTAAGTTTGACGCTAAAACTGGTTAATTGCGTAGTTTATAGCTATACTGCATATACTGCTTAGTAGGGCTGGGCGATATTGACAAAAATTAATATCTTGATCATTCTTTGGTAAATCTCGATAACGATATATGGACGATATTTTGTCAGTCCAACATAAACTTGTTGAAAAACCGACCTTCAAACTTGTTACTATATCAGAAAAACATCTAAAACTGATTGAATGACTTTTTACATGACTTTCTTAAATAAAGATTTGCCAATAGAACAAGTACATTTAGTTCTTATTTCAGAAGTTTTGTTCAATTAAATTAAATTAAATTTCAAGTCAGTATTTTTCTTATTTTATGTAAAAACAAGATGTTTTATGCTTGTTCCATTGACAATCTAAGTCGAAACCAATAAAAATGAACTTAAAAGAAGTAAAATACTGCTTATTCCAGGCACATATTGCCTCGTTGTCTGATGGTTAATTATCGGACAAACATTTGTCAAATGAATTACAAAAGTGCAGCCATCTCCAACTATAACCTCATTTTTGTAAAGCACTTATCTACAAACCCTGATGGAAATGAACTTTGTCTATTAAAAAGTTTACAGCATCACTCACGTAATTTTTATTGTAAATGAGCTCTTTTGTAAGATGTTTTTTACTGCACGATATTCTCGATATTAAATTTTTGCATATCTTAAAAACAACATTCACGTTATTATGTGAATTTCGATATATTGCCCAGCTCTACTGCTTAGGCCTAGTTTTTGTCACTAATTGTTTTACTTTCTTTTTGTTTGGACACTCAAAATGGTAAACTGTTCAATATGTCAAATTTTGAACTCAAATTCTACAATATCTCGAAGCACACTAGTGTTCCCCGGGCACACTGGTTGAAAATCACTGTTTTAGGATACATAATCATTGATTTGGGGGAGATTAAGCCCACTCAGAGATAATGTTACCTTTTTATTATGTTTTTAGTTCAAGAAATGGTTATATAAACTGTCCAAAATGTGCCCCTTGTAAGCAAATTGTGTGCGTTATTTAGTTCTTTGATGATTAATGTATTTTGTTGAAGTACTCAGCTCTACTTCTTGTCATTTTCAACTTTTGTTTGTTAAGTTTTCCTACAATTATGATAAGTAATTGTCACAAAAACATGAAAACATATGAGCTTTAATCAATAATAAGTGACAAGCCAATGTAACCAGCTTTCTCCATTCACGTCCCTTTTTCTTAGGTAACTGTGCCCTCTGGTGTTCACTTGTGCATTTACATCTAACCAAATAATCATCTCTGACACACAAACCATTAACATAGTTTCTTCTTTTGTTTTTGTTCATCAGAGGGCGATGCGGGTCAGAAGTCACTCCATGGAGACGATGGTGGGGTCTCATCGTCACAGAAGTCCCGGTGTAGGAGGAGGTGTCCCGGCCAGTCTGAGCGGAGGAGGACTGCCCCAGAGCACCAGTGAATGCACAAAGAGCACTTTTACTGTGAGCAACAAACAACTAAATGACTATCTAGTGTCACTCAGGTCCAGTGACACCATACTGCTCTGCAATTTATTAAAGAAAATGTATACAGTATAACCAAAACTACAAAGCCAACTGTTTGTGCTTCAAAGTCAGGCATGTTGAGAAAAATGTCTAGTTGAGGTCTGACTTTTTTGATAAAGCTCATGCTGTATCTTCACACAGTTTCACCTGCTTTTACCTAGATGTGTCTTATGCGACCTTTGCTCTTGTTGTGTGTATATTTATGTGAGTTTTGTACATTTTCAGCCTCCTGGATTATCTGCCAAGTCTCCTCTCAAAAGCCCGGTGAAGAGGCGCTCTGGACTCTTCCCACGTTTGCACTCCAGCACAGAAATACCCTCGTCAGACAAAACCACGCGCAGGTATAAGGACAAAACAGATTTATTGTGTATGTATTATGTTCATTATAGCTGCAACTAATAATTCATGAAGACCTACTTTACTACAGTGTTCAAAGATACAGTGTTTCTGCTGTTTTGAGCTAAGACAAGACACTACAAGTCTTAAATTTAGATATAATCAACTTGAAATGCCAAAGAGTCAGACTCAGTTTTTATTTTAATATCTTTCTTTTAAAAATTGAAGATTTAAATTCATATTTACTTTCTTTGCCATTGTAAGGACTCTTTCTAACAATGACTTTTTTTGTTGTTGTTTTTGGTCGTTGCAGCTTTACTGTGCATGCACATAGTAGAAGTGTACAGACTAACTGCAGGTTTTGTGTCCACAGTGAGCACAAGCCTTTGGAGATCTGTCCTCTGACCCATGAAGTGAGGTCAGACACTCCGTCAAACCCCAGCTCACCAGAGATTTGTCCCAACAAAGACAGGTAAGCAGGACCTAAATCTTTTCACTAAAAGGCATTGAGGCACAGAAAGTTGTATTTTCACAGCCCTGTTTGAAATGTTTTATTGAATGATGTGTCTCAGGCCGTTGTTTAAGCTGAAGGACTGCAGCAGCGGACGACCAAACATCTCTCGATCGTCGTCGAGCACCAGCAGCTTCAGCAGCACCACAGGAGAGACTGAGGCTCTGGAGGACCTCGAGTCTGTGAGTGTCTCTGATTTACATATAAAAAAGACAAAAATAAAAACTCATCACCACAGTTATACTAAAATTAACAAATATACACATGTAGACAATACAAAAATATAAAAAAGTTTTCCCCAATTTTTCACTGGAACATGAGACAGCGTCAGTTTGAATGCAGCTCTCCCCACGACAGAGCAGAGACTCATGAGATAAAACCAGGAGAGCGCAGTGCTGCGTGAGCCCCACTGCCTTTTGCGCTTTTTGGATGAAAGGTCCCGCGGGCACTTATCACCGGCCGCTGGACATTAGACGCGAGCCTGCCGGCTTTACAGTGCTGAACACCATGAGTGCATGAAACCATGTTGGCTCAGTCCAGACCAGAACCCCGGCGGGCAACCAGAGACCAGACCAAAGTCTGGTTATGGACAGTTGTAGTCTCATTCAAAAGGATTATATCAAGGACACGCCGCTGTTTTTGAGTTTCCTAAAGTTTTCACGCCCAGATCAAGATTCTGGAGTATGTCTTATGTCCACATAATAAATACATACCCATATGACAAATTTGGGTATGTATGCAATTTAATAATGGCTAACTAAATATAAAGCAAAAAATATGTATTATTTTCCTATGAACTCCACTGACATGTTTTGCAGATGTGTAATAAGGTTCACTCAATGAACTGGGATCAGGCAAAACAGTACATTTGTGCCAGGTGCTGGTCGCTGTGCTCTGGAGCTCATAGCGGCCAACCCACAAAAACATCTCTTAACGTAAGCATTAAGACATAGACTGGGGGCAAAATATTGTCCCTAGAGTTTAAGTCTGTAGAGCCAGAGTCCATTAGCAGAGGGAAGTGACTCGTCTAGCAGGACCAGGACAGGCTAATCCTGGAGAGGGAGGTTTGGGCGGTTGACCAGGAAGAGGGAGAGGATATGGTCCTTAATATAACAGTTGTATGCTATAATGTAGTGTGATTAAACTCATGATTTGAAGAATTATAGCATGTTTTTTTGCATTGATGCCTATTAAATGTCATGACAACATTTAGGTAATTTTCTAGACTTTAGACACTCCTAGTTCAGACATATCTTGACATTATTACTGTCATTTAATCCAGTAAATATATTATTATGCTGGCTACACTAACTTGAAACAAAGAAAAAAAGCGAGACAATTACAGAGCACTGGATCTAAAATCATCCTGTCTTTGAAACACTGACCACTAACTAAAGGACAAACATTTGCTTTAAAAGTTATGACAGTACAAACAGTTCAACCTCCGCAGAGTCTTTAAATCTCTTCAGCGCGACACATCCTTTTATTACTGTGACTGTCAGGGCCCATTACCCATGATGCACTGCTGTCCTCTCCTGACTGTCCTCTGCTCCTGTCTGTGTCTCCAGGCCCACCCTCCCTCTGTCTCGTCCTCATCCGCCTTCAGTCCTGCTCCGAGCGTGGACAGCCAGGGATCGGGAACGCCGGTCATCATGTGCCGCAGCCCCACAGGTCAGAACACACTGTCAGCTCAGAACAAGTCACTGAAACTTTGTCATTCATGCACTGGTTTGAGGTGAACTTGTTTTGGTCTTAGTTTAGTCCTGGTGCCATGATTGTTGTCATGCTGAATGACAGACAAATAGTAAGAAAAAGAACACGCAAACTTACAATATTGTGTTAAGAATGTTTTTTAAAATGTATTATTGTGCTGATGACCAAAGCAACGTTTTCAATGCTTGTATTAATTAGAATTTGGAACACAATAAAAAGAAAATCCTACTGTACATATGGGACACAGGGAGAACATGCAAACTCTAAACTTGAGGAAATGAAACCTGAGATTTAAAGATTCTGTAAAGTAGTAACAGTAACAATGAGCAATAGTCTAAATGTTTCACTAAATGCATCTGGGTTAAACAATCAGAGTAATAGGATGACTTGTGTCCACAGCAGCAGTTTTGTGAAAATATTTGTGATGATAAAATGTGTCTCATTTGTGTCTGTACAGTTGGTTCGGACTGAAGCTGCTCTTTAGACTCTTTGTAATAATCAGACGACCTGTATGTTTCCACTTCCTCTTCTTTTATCCACAGACGGGAAAACTAAGACGTCGCCGAGGTCAAACTTGAAGTTCCGCTTTGACAAAATGAGCCACTCATCGACAGCCGTAAGTGTCTGAGCTCAAAGCCAACACTGCTCTCATAAAAACATGTAATTTAAGTGTAATATATTCTGACATAACAAAGAATTGACTTGATAATGAACCATGTTTGATTGATTGCACTCACAAACAAAATAGGTTTTTGCAATCTGTGGATTTCCAAGCTGCTTAAATTAGTTAATAATATAAAAAAAATCATTAGTTTTGATTGAGTATTTAACTGAGAAAAAACAAGAAATTACAAGTTGACTTTTTTTGTTACAAGCAACTTTAAAATAATTTAAAAAAAATGGAACATTACTTACTTACTTAATTACACTTAACTAAGTATCTGTTTTAAGCACCTTTCACTACTTTTAGACAAGAACACACTCAGTGAAAACAGTCGGCATCAGAGGCCACGCCCACTAAAAAAAACAGACTATTGTATTTATCTCAAAGGCAATAAGAAAACAGACAATCTACAAAAGTTATGATAAAATCAAAATCAGGATCAGGCTCCAAGAAAAATGTGATATATTTTTTTTTTTCATAAACCAAGCCTTTTGCTTCTCTGTAACATAGTTCATATTATGAGTGTAACTGTTACTGAGCAGGTGTTATGTAACGGGGGATAAATGCAGTACCTTCTCCTCTCACTGGCCTCTCTCTGTGTCTGTGTCTCTTTCAGTCCGAGTAGCTTTGTCGACGCCACAAAACAGACTTGCACAACAAAGAGACTGACCGCAAAGGCTCATGGGAGAAAAAACACCACAGCGTCCATCATCATGGCTTCACCGTAGACCAATTCCTTCAGCCAAGGATTGTACAGTAAAACACGAAGAAGTCTGGAGTCCTTATAATGACAAATACTGTGAGAAGAAGCACTTGAATCGTTGGCTCTTTTGCTGGCTTCGTGCGTGAATATTTTGCTACCAGTTGCTGCATTTTTGTTATTTTTTGCGTCATATGGAAGTCTTGGCATAGCTGTACAACTGTGAGTGTAGGCTGGCTTTGTTTCATGCCAGTTTTTTCTTTTTTTTTTTTTAATAGAAGCACAGAAAGATAAATGTTGCTTTTTGGAATAGGTTGTCAGACATTTCCGTTTTGCCTTGAGTGGTGTGTCTGCTCCCACGGTTCCTCTTCTGACTCAAAACAAACGGAGAAACATCACAGAAATGCCTCTAGACTAGTTCTATAGAAATGCATTGTCTCAGTAGCACAGCACTGGAGTCCATTCATTTTACAGATGAGTTGTTTTGAACGCGTTTTGTCCATGTTTTTGTGACTTATGGCTGCTACATTGTGAAACTGTTATTGATTGATTTGCCAACATTAAGTCTATTGAGTTAGGATTAAAGACATGTTTCCATTGGGTTGGGTTGGTACGGCACAGTTTGGTACAACATATAATTTGACAAGACATTAACCCCTTTAAATTCTGAGAACTCACCCAAAGCCCCTTCCAATGATATTTTAAATGTACTTTCCAGGTCATTGAGCGCACGTTAAAGCCTAAAGATTTAAAGCCGCATCAACTAAATTTAAGATGAAAAACAAAAGTACACACATTGGCCACATCTATTTATAAGCCGCAGACTCGTGTCCTGCTGTAGCGCTCATGTCCCGACAGGACAGTGTGTCCGCACACAGTGTACTGGACACTGCACTCCAAGATCGAGTGGTATTTATGTTGCTTTATGTTGAAACGTCAGATCATTTGGGGTTCTGACCAGACTTGAACTCTCTCTGATCTCTCAAAAATAGGACAAGGAGTGAGGGACAAATGCCTCTTATATGCTGCTGTTTGGGGGCTGCATGCGTTCACTAAATGCAAGTTTGGTGCGAGTCAAGATTTAGAAAGTGCTTAAAACCAGAGTGTCCTTGTAGACAGACGTCGGAGAAGTGTGAGGGTACGTCCAAGAGTGACGCGGAAAAATCCATAGAAAATCTATTTTTACTAGAGGTCACAATGGTCTGATGCGAGGTTCAAGTAATAATACGAGCATTAGGCAAATCTGGACCACAGTGGACTGGAGCTGGTGTACAAGGCACTTCAAAGAAACTCGCACGTGTCCTGAACCAAACTTTCCTCTCAGTCAGTGTACGAGAGGCATAATGCTTGGCACAAATGTGACTCCCGCTCACAACAATGAGTCTTAATGCCTGAGGCTGTGTTCCTACGAACCACACTCGGCTTAAAGCAAGCAGCTACACTGATGATTAGTTCTCTTCATCATCATCGCTAAAAAGGCAATCGCTGATGTTTTCTCACGGAAACTCGCAGCTACTGCACTTCCTGAGTGATGCGTATTAGTCCTGAGCTCTTGCATCAGTAACAGCACGATGGAAACTTTTTCCAGGACGAATGAACGAGGGACTAGGAAATTACAGTAACTAGTTTATGTTCATTATTGATACATAACTCTTGAGCTTCTGTAAAAACTCTCATATTAAAGTGGATCTGACAAGTTTGAACACAGTTATCAGTAAGACATAGTAAACATAAACAGATTATATTTAAGATTTAGCTTTTTTAAAAATTCAAAGTTATCTTCCTGATTGTAAATTATGACTTTTGGAACGGTTACCTAGTCACCATGTTGACTCTATCCAATTTTTTGCTTCCCTAAAAATGCAAACAAACAAAAATAATTTTAAACTTCCTAGAAAAGTCTGAATCTTTTGCTCACTTGCCTACTGCATTCTGAGCCTCTGAATTGTTCACTGCGATGTGTTTTAAGCTTTTTTCACATGTTGGCATGCTAATGAAAGTTAGCCACAATGCTAACAACAACAACAACAACAACAGACAAACTTAGTGGAGTTTGGTGAATTATAAACGTAGCCTCCTGGTCTTGGCGTCTGATCAGTTAGCTGCACCTGGATTAGACCCAATAACCTTTTTACATTAAAACAAATACCTGAGTGTAACCTATTGTAATACCTTCCTTCCTCTGTCAATCACGTTAATTCTCTTTCAGGGTTTGTCTTGCTTCAGGCCACAACTGTACTAAACATTTCCACTTTATCAAAACAATAAAAGTCCAACAGAAGCCGTACCAGCCCAACCTGCTTCTCACTCTCTGAACGCTCACGTCACACGGGACAAAAAGGGACACTGCCAACCAACCAACTCTTTAAAATTAGCCAAAGCGACGCCTTAAATGATCTCTTTTTACCATTTCACAGCCTGAGTATGAGCTTCGCCTGTCTGTTCTCTGCTTCACTGTGAGAGAGAGATTGTTTTAGGTCTGAGAGCTCATACGTTCGCTGAAAATAGGCTTTGCACTTTGCTGTGAAGTTACATCTCGCCTTTAGACATACGTGTGCTTTGTTTAATGAAGTTTTGGGCATTTAATCCATTGAAGGTGAATTTTGAAGGTAGTTAAAGGCAAACCACAATGACAGAAACTTGAATTATTTTTCTTCTGACTGTATTTACTTAAAATAACTTAGATATTATGAAGTAACTTAGCTAACATGCACAAAATAACACAACAGTTCATGAATTGTTGAACTACAGTAGAATAACTGTAACGAAGTAGGTTAAATGCTGCTGATTTCAATTACGTGAACATTGTTTTTGAAGAGGTTATTTAGCCCCAAAGCTCAACGTGTAAGATCTTAATAGTCAATACACTGACTCCTGTTTTGAAAACTTAAACTAGACAGCAGTGTGTAAATGTGTGGTATAATTTAAACTTAAGCTGATTAATCATAAATATTTTGATATTTAATTCTGCAGTTTGCACAAAAAACGATTGCTTTAAAGTACAGTGAACCACCTCTAATATTAGTATGATAGTTTGAAATAAAAGTTGTTTCTTATTAAAAAAAGGTCTGAATTTTAGCTTTCTTTGAAATCTAAACAAACTGAAATAATTAACTTAAAACTTCCTACATCAAGTCACATGTTTTCCTCACTTACCTAATGCGTTCTGAGCCTCTGAATTGTTCATCACGATGTGTTTTAAGCTTGGGAAGTAGCCACTATGCTAACAACAACAACAGATGAACTTAGTGGAGTTTAGTGAACAAACAGGACATTATTAGACGTATTTAGGACATTGTGGACAAAGGCCTTGTCCACACATGGTCGGGTATCTGATAAAACAAAACATTTTTTCTGCTTTGGCCTGTCATCCACACTAACTCAAGAGTTTTATTAAAACTCCAACCAAAGTGAAGATTTGGTCAAAACTCAGACTTTACGTTTGAGTGTGGATGTGAATAACCGGCGCTTTATGTTTTTAGACGTCACTACCGGCAACATTTGCATAGATGTCATGTACACGGCCTTGTTTAGAGCCACGATCAGGAACACATTTACAGTATGTTAAAACAGTTATGTGTAGACTAGGGATGGGACGATTCACTTAAGTCATGATTCGATTCAGTTTTTGATTTTGCAGCCACAATTTTAAATGTAATAAATTTTTGTTAGTTTAACTATTTTAACTTAACACACACAAAAAACATAATAAATTATGTTTAAAATAAAGCCACTGTTGTTTGTGAGTCAGAACTTGTGTTTTTATCAATATTTGAACAGCAAACAGTCATATTTAGTGTCCAACTTAGAGTCGTTAACCCATCAGTTGTTAACGCAACATAATAAAGCACATTCAGTCAGGTCTGGCACAAACTTTGTTTCTTCATATAATGTGGCTATTATTGTATTATTATGTGTATAATACGTCAGTGGCAGCCTGAGCAAAACTGATCCATTCTGGCCTTTTGATTCGATTGCTACATACTTCCTTAGTGTGGACACAAGAGTTTTTACAAAATGAAGGACATCAGATATGCGTTTGTAAAAAAAAAAATACCCGTCTATGTGTGTACATGGCCTCATTTATACCTGAATAGATACATCAACAAAAGATCTGTGAAGGGGAAATTGTTTTTGAGTACAGTCCCTTTAAATGAGATGTTTTTTAAACTGTAAAAATGTCCTAAATTTCAAGCTAGCTTAAGTCTGCACTGTTGTCGTGACAACAGAAAAACTATTTTATCAAATTTTTGCCAAGTAAACATTCTCTGAGGAAGAAAATGTATCCCCCAAAAGCTGAGAAACATATTTTATCAGGTGTTTTTAATCACATTTTTGCTGCTCAGTCAGAAAGTTGAGGAGATTTTTACAAATAAAAAATGTTTGTGCATAACCTCTATTCACCTTATTCTGGCTCGGACACTTTAGTTGGCAGCAGACTTCCTGTTTAGCTGCAGTCAGCCTAAATTATGAACACAAACATTTATTTTATTTTGTAGTTACGTCTATTTGAGATCTCCAAGCAAGACAGACAAGCTATTCTTTTAGCTAATTTAACAGAGCTAAGCAGGATTTGCGATGCCAAGAAAAGTGGGCGGGGCAGAATAAGGTGAATAGGATCATATCGAGTTATGAGCAATATATTGAAACTAGAAAAACTGTAGCTGTCCATCCATATTTTTTATTATGATGACACAAAAGCTCAGTTCAAAACCCACTGATGGAAAAACTAAACTATTACGTAGTCTATTCTGTATTTTATGTCTTTGTTCAAAAACTTTAAAAATAATCAGAAGATGTTGTGGTTCTGCCGATACAAGATACTTGAGACTTACTGGATACTTGTAGGATTTGTAACAGAAGAATCAGGGAACGAAAACGCTTCATCATGTTTTAGTTTTAGTCACTGTTTTATTTTTGTCCTGCAGCTTGTTTCTGTTGAAAATATGCTTAATTTATTGACCTTTTATTACACTGACGTCCTTTTCACTTGTAAATGCAGAGTACGCTTATTAATAGAGTTTAAAGAAGAAAGGATCTATATAATTTAAGAGCCGTCTCCACATGTATATGTATATTTGGTTATGTAACGTGCCATGGAGAGTTTATTCTAAAATAAAATGTTGTATTTTGTGTCATGCTGTCTCAATCTTTATTGTTATATTTCTCATACATTTAAACTAAACTGTAAATAGAGAAGACAAAAGGTGAAGCAGAAAAGGTATGTTTATTTATTTACAATATGTACAAAAACAAAAATATGACAAATTAGACATTCTTAGAATGCTGTAGAGTTTCTATTCTGTAATTTAGACGGAGAATAT
The DNA here is from genome assembly GCA_038363315.1 of Mugilogobius chulae. NCBI lineage: Eukaryota > Metazoa > Chordata > Actinopteri > Gobiiformes > Gobiidae > Mugilogobius > Mugilogobius chulae. The sequence goes on along the minus strand of CM076415.1, from coordinate 15,880,531 downwards.
TTAAATAAAAAAAGTGATTAATAATGTTCTCAAGACATCTATTTGCATTGTTATTTTATGCTTTGTAAAAAGTATGCTGTGAAATCCACTTTTATAAAGTTTCAATGTCAGTCATAGTTTGGTCATATGCTCTCCTTTAAATTATAACCATTATTAAGTATATTCTAAGTATTGAACTAGCTATAAGACTGGTGATGGTAGAAATGATCACATTGAGCCTCATTCATGAAAATCTTCTTAAAAATTGGCTCTGAGGCTGGGGCAGGCTGCTGCAGGTCTATTAAAAGACTCTTTTTAGCATGAGTGATGACTTTTTTGTTTCTAAAATTATTTTATATACAATAATTTGTAAAAATACATAACCTACAATCATGTAGGAACTACAATTTTTGAATGAAGTATATAAGTTATGAGTTTTCTTCAGCCACTCCAGTGTCCCCAACAACCAAGTTGTCCTACTCTATTGTTCGGATTACTGCAAATATTGTGTAATTGTACTTAGCCAACTTTTTTTTTTTCTTAAACTTATTTTTTGCATCTCCTTATACTGTATTTTTTCTTTTTTCACAAGAATATCTGGAGCATGAGGAGAGGCTCCAGAGGCATTGAAGGATGGGTAAAACTCAGAGGACAAATTAAAGCCTTATAGCCTACGGTTTAGCAGTACGCTGCCTATGCAAAAGATACATGAGACTTATTGGATATTTGTAGGACTTTAAACAGAAAAATCAGGGAACTAAACAAAAATAGGCATAAAGCAATTGCTATATTTAAATAATACAGTCAATATAGCCATTTAGTAAACACACAAGTATAATCATTCACATTTTGTCAGTTACGTAAACCTGACTGAGGAGTAGACTGTGGACTGCTGCTGCTGTTGTTTGACCCTCCGCTGTTGCTGTAGCAGTGCATCCTGGGATATGTCTGCGTACACCACCTGAAACGAGCGTTGAAAAGTGAGAAAGCTCTGATACAGAACAATAGGACACGTGCTGGCAAATGTTATCAGTGAAGATTGATCGTTTTAAGGGCAACAAAAAGGTTATCCAGGAAAAGGCTGTGCACTGACCTCTGTCTTCTGCGGTGGAGCTGTCGGAAACAAAGAAAATCTATGAAAATAATGAAATAACAGCAATTTAAAGGTCCCATATTACACAAAATGATTGAATTTGAGTTTTTATTCCTGTTAAAATGTTATCTCAGCAAAACCATACTTTGAGGTGTGTTTTACTTTAATTGCAAATGTTTGAGAAACCCTGCTTTCTACATCTCCAAGGCTGTGATCCACGCTGTGATGTCATTAAGTGTAAGTATTAAAGTTAACAGTTTTAAAGCCTCGAATGAACTATTCCCCCAAATCACTAGCCTGTGCTTATAATTCAGACAAATACAGGACTAAAATTGCACCAAAGTTCTTCTGATCAGGTGTAAAAGCACATTGAGGCATGTTTTGTATTTTCACATAGTGACATCATAAGGTGTAACGTAGTGTTTTTAATGCACGGGAAGAACACAGCCTTAAACATGCAAGATTTTTGTGTTAAACAAGAGTGAATGAAGCGAAACACAACTTCGGGTGTGTTTTTGGTGAAGAAATGTCATCGTAACATGGATCAAAAATGTTCACAATAGGGGCCCTTTAATGTGAAAATAGAAGTTCTATAGATTTTTTTCATGCCGCGTCACTCTAACCGGAGGCAAAAGAAACAATACTCATAGCCTGTGCATTTGAAGATTTATCGTCATTAAAATATCATTTCATTGTATATGATAACTAGGACATTGGTGTCTAATGTTAGCCTGACGTTACCGAGCTCTGGAGGTGAAGTTTCAAGTTAAAATTGATTGGTTTTATTCAGACTTGGAGCTAAAAGTGTACTGTTGTCAATCATTCAAGTTTTGTACACAAGACCATTATTTACTGATTTGACCGGAGCCAACAGATTTTCAGAGCTACAAGCAACCAATCCTTGGACAAAAAGCCCCCAAAAGCGACTCTAGTCCAAAACATAATAATAAAATAATTACTAGTAAACGTTGTGCCGTCTCTGAAGCACTAATGGGAGCTGCACACATTGGCATATTTAGCATTAGCTTCAAGACATGACTGAACTGTTTTAGCCACTTCTGGGTCTAGCAAAGTAAAACAGCCCCGAAACAAATGTAAAAATAACTTCTACAGCCACGAGAAACGGACAAAATGCTTCCATTTGCCAGAAGTAATTCCCCAACGTAGTTATCAGATCCCACAGACTAAAGCACAATACATATTCAGTTATAATGACAGATCATTCCACAACTGTTTAAAGGCAAAATTGTAACAAAAACACGTGATTCACCCTTTGCTGCGGCGGTCTTCTTGTGTTTCTGTGGCGGGTGTTTTCTGGGAGGAGGCTGTGGCGTGCTCTGCTGCTGCGGAGCCTGGTACTCGGTCGATGGGCGAGATGACGTCACCGGAGATAACTTCCTGCGTGTCTGAGGCGTAACCTTTGACCTCAGGCAGATCACCAGAGCCAGGACGATGGAGACACAGAGGACGGCGCCGGTGCAGACTAAGATCCTGTGCAGCGAGGTCCGGCTAAAGGGCACAGCTGGGAGGAAAGAGGATATGTGAAAATGCATTGTGACTTCTTGGTTTTAACAGTTTAGTGGCAAAAGTAACATTTTGGTAGCGCAGAGATTTATCAGTGTTAGCTAAAGGAAATAATATCTGCTTATGGTTTAAATATGAACACTGAATACAGGGCAACCGCTGTGAGGGACTTGACACACTTCTTCAAAACATTCAACATCTATCTCATTGTACGGTGCTGAAGCTGAACATTTCAGAGTGTCCTTTTATTGTGGACAGCTGAAGGCACATTTGTGTGAGATGATATTTATGTTGTCTAATCCAGTGGTTCTTAATCTTTTTTAGTCATGACCCCCAAACAAAGCTGCTAACAAAGTGATATTGTTGATTAAGTTTGACTTTATTTTGAAGACATAATAGATGGATGCACCAATCCAGCTTTTTCAGTTCCAATAGGCCTTTTCTTACTGTGGGAACTTTTTCAGTTCTTCCCATTTTAGGCACGTTCACACAGAGCAGGAGCTATGGATTGGGGCCAAACTTTAGGGACTTTTTTTAGCTCATGCTTTGGGGCAGGTACTTCCAGTCAGAACAAGAAACCTTTCGGGCCAACACAGAGACGCTGATGCACGCTTTTATCACCAGTCGTATAGACTAGATAGATAGATAGATAGATAGATAGATAGATAAAAACTTTATTAATCTCCCAAAGGAGAAATTCAGGTGTCCGGCAGCAAACACACTTGCACAACACACACAACAACAACAATAGAACAAATATTACTATCGATAGTATAAAGTGCACATATAAGATTACAGTAATGCCCTGCTCTCTGGTCTTCCCAAAAAGACTACTTCAGGTTTACAATTATTACAAAACTCAGCTGCACGTGTCCTGACTAAGACCAGGGGGCGGGACCACATTACACCGGTTTTAAAATCACTGCATTGGCTCCCTGTGTGTTTTAGGATCGATTTTAAAGTTCTTTTACTGGTTTTTAAGTGTCTTAATGGTCTTGGGCCTTCTTATCTTTCAGAACTGCTTTTATATTATGAACCCTCGCGGACCCTGCGCTCCTCCGGCAGCAGGCTCCTAGTCATTCCCAAAGTCAGGACACACACTCAAGGCGAAGCATCTTTCCAGTTTTACGGCCCCCGTCTATGGAACAGTCTGCCGGAGGACCTCAGGGCCGCAGAGAACATTCAGGTTTTTAAGAGCAGGCTCAAGACCCATCTTTTTAGCTTAGCCTTTGATTAGTATTTATTACTTTAGTTTTACCTTGCATTTATTTATTTATTTTTTATTTAGGCTTAGGCTGGCTATTGATCATACGTTTTTATTTATGTATTTATTTACCTATTTATCTTTGACCTATTTTATCACTTTTAGCAAATTTAGGTTCTCCAGTGTTTCCTCTGAGGAGCCTCTGCACCAGGAGCTGTGGTCGGCTGTGGCTGTTGGACTCTGGCTCATGGGCCCTGGAGGTTTGGTCTTGACCTCACCTCCTCTTTGGGCCCTGGGCCACTGTCCTGTGGCTGCAGGCGGCTCTGCTTCTGGTGCAGACAGCTCCTCTGATGATGCTGCCTTTGGTCCATCTGTACCCAGCCAATGTACGTATGTAAATGTAGCAAAAAGTATTTTAGTGTTTGTGTAAATGAGTGTGGGTTCGTGTGTGTGGATGGGAAGAGGGGGAGGGGGGGGGGGGGTTATCTATTGTGGGGTGTCTGGGGATTGGGGGTGGGAGGCATGTGGGATTGTTTTTAATGCACTGTAAAGCACTTTGTGTTACATGTATGTATGAAAAGCGCTTTATAAATAAAGTTTGATTTGATTTGATTTGATATCGCACTTTTTCAAGACACCCAAAGACGCTTGACATTCTGCATTATTCATTCATCCCACACTGGGTGGTAGTAAGCTACTATTGTAGCCACAGCTGCCCTGGGGCAGACTGACAGAAGCGAGGCTGCCATTTTGCGCCATCGGCCCCTCCAACCACCACCAACCATTTATACACACACTAGATTCATACTAGGCAATGTGGGTGAAGTGTCTTGCCTAAGGACACCACAACGAGTTTCTCCTCTGTTGCCCCACTGTGGCACCTGAGGTTCCTCCAGCGGTCTCTCATCTGAGTACTGCCCAGGCCCAACCCTGCTTAGCTTCTGAGATCTGACGGGATCAGGCTTTGGCATTCTGGGCTGGTATGGCTTACTTTGTTGGAAACATGTTTATGTTCTCTCATTTAGGTAAACTTTTTTTATTCTTCAGAAAAATTACGCAGTAACTTACAGTATTTCCTTTGTAAATAGTCTTTTGTGATGATTTGAAATGTTTTATTTCTGTTTTAGATGCATACGATGGGAGTAAAAACATGATGCTATGTCTTTGCTCAGAGTATAAAAAGTAAACATGCTAATGAAGTAGCATAATGTTGCAATTATAATTTCAAATTTTCCTTTTTTGTGGTTAATGTATTGTCAAACATGCAACACTCCAGACCATTCTTACAATGAGCTCATTGTTAGTGCAGCATGCATTAGTTACACTGAACACTATTAGTGCATACAAAGTCAAGATTAAAGTGGCTATAAAATGAACAAGCTCAATACATCCAGTGGATTTCCTGTTGAGATCAGTTAAGCTAACCAACATGTAAACTTGTCTGTCTTGTGGGGCAATCTCAAATAGATATAACTACAAAAGAAAATAAATGTCTATGTTTAATGTAGGCGCTAACTACATCTAAACCCTAACGCTGGATTTACACAGACTGCGAGGCGAGTGAGGGTCGGGACACGTGCGGGTTTCTTGCTAAGTGCCTGTTACACCAGATGCTGTCAACTGCGGTCCGGTTTCGTCCAAAGCCACATGGAGTCACGTAGATTCCCGCGAGAACGCTCGTATAATGAATTGAAAGCCGCACCAGACCGCTGCGGTCTCCGGGAAAAATAGACTTCATGCGGATTCTTTCCGCAGAGTCGCGCGACTCTCGCACTCGCAGTCGGACATGTCGGAGCACGGTGTAAATCAATGCATTGGTTTTAAGCACTTTCTAAGTTCTGCGTGACTCGCGCGAGTCACGACTCGCATCCAAGTTGCACTTAGTGTAAATCCACTGTAAGTCCGCTGCCAAAAAAGGTGAATTTAAGTGCACATTTAAGTGCCTCTGACACAATTTAAATTTTTAAATTTAATTTTCCTGCCGAGAAAAAGGGTCTAAGGACAGGAGATGTTCTGGGACAATTATTTATTTGCTTGTTTACCGATAATCTGCTTTGACATGCTTGATCAATCTGAATGTTTATTATTTTATTGAATGTGTATTGTTTTCTTTTTATTCTCTACCATTCATGCTTGCTAAATTAACAATCTTGGGAATCCTTAGAGACATCTGTTCTTGTGATTTTAGACTATACAAAAATAAATTTGATTTGATATTAATCTATCAATACAAGTTTTCTCTACATCGTGAGCCCAAGTCTAAATGAGTCTTATTTGAACACTGTACTTGTACAGTATACAAGTTTAAATGAATAAGTTAATACCTTCTGTGACGTTGACGAGCATTAAGTGTCCCTGCTCCACCTCGTGTGTTTCCCACTGAACACTGCAGCCGAACGATCCTTCATCAGACTCGTTCACTCTCAGCAGATCCAACACCAGGCGACTTTGATTTGTGCTTAAATCGTTTCTGGTCAAACGACGAAGATCTGTCGTCTGAACAGATCTGAAAGTGTCGTCTGTGGAGTTTTTCCAAATCCATTTCCAGGTGAAAGAGTCTCCACAGTGTTGGACCACACAGGACAGAGACAGGCTTTGTCCTCTCACTGCTGTAAAGACGGCTCTTCTGTTCAGGACGGCTTTGGAACAGGCTTCATCAGCAGCACCTGCAGAATACATTTGTTTATTCATCTATCTTATGCAGTTTAGTCAAGGGTTAGTGCTAGAGAGTCAGGTCTAGAGGGGCAAAAGTGAGCTGGTTGTCATTTTGGTGCCCTATAGAGGGATTTTCGGTCGACGTCACTCTCCGCCCTATTGCGCGTGCGTCATGCAGAAAGAGCTCATCTCTATTTGTTTACATTGGGAAACTTGTTCGAATTAAACAACGAAACGGGATGACAGCTAGCTGCTTTCATCAGGTATGAACCGGTATGAAGACGTCTGTCTCCTCAAGCTTGAGACAGCATTTTTCTCGCAGTTTTTCTCACTTGCCTGAATGTAACTTCTAAGGGTCGTAGGATCAAATTTCATCCATGAATGTTAACTTAGCAGCATAACTTTTGTTTTTGCAAAGTGATAAACTCTTGACGTTGGCTGACAACGAAGCTTTTTTGACTTGTTTCCACTGTTTGTGTCTATGTGCGGAGGCTTTTTCTGCAGGACGGGTGCGCGCGCATCGCCAGTGTTGATAAACAAAAATCCCTCTATAGGCAAGATTTCATTTGGACTCCCCCAAACACCACTTTATTTTTATTACATGTTTTTTCTGTATATAATTATGTACATAGTCCTATATCAGTGTTGAAGGTGAGGTAATGTTGGAATTTATGAAGAAAGTAGATTCAATTTCTTATCATCTGTAATCATTTTTACCTATTCATCTTGTTAATATATGCAGATTTTGTACTATAATAGTTTATATTCACACCACTATTTAAATTGTTTGGGCCCCAAATTATAGCATGGCCCCAGCCCTCTGCCCTTCACCACTGCTCCCTCTCGAACACAGAAAACTGCTTCATCCTCACGCTATGATTTTTTTTTGTCAGAACAAAAAGCCTCATGTTTTATGAGACTTACCACAATTTACGTTTTAGATTTAGATCTCCAGTCTTATACAGTTCATCAACTTTTTGTCGTCATAACTCAATGAATAAGTGTCTTATTGAGACGAGCTTATGAGTTTTTAGAACTTGATTTTCATTTTTTTAGAGCTGCAATTTGGCCAGATGGCGACCTTGGCAACCGCCTAATTTGTCTAGGCCGGCCCTGATTATAAGTTTATGTCTGTTACTAAACTGGCCTAAACTGTTATTTTTTTTTTCTTCTGTAACCTTTACCTAAATTCTTACCCATTACCGTAAACTTAGCACCATCCTTCTAGACTAGACATTCCAGCATTAACAACAAGACAATGGCTGCTATAAGTCACAGATATAAATAACTTCTGCCTAAATCAGCATATACTTATTTTTGTATTCTCAAGGTAGTTTGATTATAGGTTCTACTTCAGTAAACCTATATATTCTGTTTAAAAGAGACCCATTGTGTTTTTCTGTGTATTTAGTAATAAACTAGAACATGTGTACATCAGTCATTTACATTATGGTCATTATAAAACACGGAATTGATCTAAAATGGTCTGGAAATACAAACATATGTATTGACTTCCTGTTCAAAACTGCTGAATTGCAAAGATTCTTTTTAATAAGCAGCCAATTTGAAGCAATTCAAAATATACAACTGTCTGCTATAGTTTACTCAATCAATCAAATAAAACAATGTCCTCTATTAGGTTAGGGTTAAGCTTATTGATTATTTTGCATTTACATATTAGATGCATTGGTTTTGCAAAGAGGATTTTGGATGTCTTGTTTGGTTTGGAGCTAAACTGTTTTGACTGAAAACTTACAAAGAGATTTAGAAGTAGATATCAGCAATTTACAGAAGGATTTTTGTAAAACACTTCAAAGTTTTGCCTGCAGCGTCTCAAATTAATACAGTTTCTCCGTTAAATGTAGTTTTCTCATTGTGTTTGCTTTGTGACATTTGATCAAAAGTCTGCAGAATCTAGCTCTGTGTAACTACTGAAAACTACTGATCTGTGTTACACTCCCTCGGATATTTCATTTTTAGTTTATCTGATGTGAAAGAATGCAGCCATCTTTTCATCTTGTTTGAGAATGTACAACTGTGAGCTTGTAAAACGCCGCTGCAAAAATGTCAACCTATCCTGGACTGAACTCGGAGTGAATTTGGACTAGACTGAAGTAACTTTTTGTAAAATAGTTCTTGAAAGATACTTGTACTCACTAACATTTACAAACAAAGAGCATACACTCATTTCATTTTTTTTTCATTAGGCCTATTTTTTTGTTTAACTTAGTCCGATTGAAAATCAAACAGACTTTATTCTTTCACAGCTTAAGACAGACCTGGGTAAACTGTGGCCCGAAGACCAGGTGTGACCATCCATCTGTTTTAATTAGGCCCCCAGCATATTTTTGAGATTAAGCATAACTCTTAACACTGCAAAGTGTTTAAAACTACTAGAATAAAGAATAATCATTTTAATGGTAGTTGTTTTAGCCAGTTCAGAATAAACATATCTATTTGGCAGTACATGTCACTTGTTTTAAGGTATGTCTGACTGTTTACAAAACATTTTAGCTTGAATCAAATTTGCAACAAGTTATAAATAATCTTAAATTATTTTAAAAATATATTTCTTTTATTTGATTGACTTGGTGGAGCATGTTTTTGCACTTGTGCTCTTAATATACACAATTAATGGACACTTTTTCAATTAAAAATGTGCTTCCAATAATAAATTCTTATATCAATAATTGTGGTCTTGCCTTTTGCCACTAGTCTGGATTTGAATATGCCCTCTGGGAAAAATAATCGCTTAAGACAAAAACCTGTCCTGTCTCTAGTTAATTTACCTGTGTCTTCCCTCTTCCTCCACACGTCCCCCTGCCCTGCCCCTGAGAGAGTGCACAGGGAAAGACACAAACTTGTGTTCATTTTGCATTTAGTCCTTTTTCACTTTGAATAGTCTAAATATTTTCAGAAGCATCGTTTCTTAGATGCAGACTTGTTGTCACGATGTTTAGTAGCGAGCTAACATAAAGCCAGAATCTGCGGACTTGTAGACGGGACAGACAAAATACAATTGCCTAACGGTGCTCCTAGAAGGGAAAGCCGCGGCAGATGGGTCATCGGTCATTGGGTGACACGGGAGAAGACACGGGACTGTGGATAGATGTGAAAACGCGTGTATGTGGTCGGTCTAGTATCGGGAAAGAAGACACGGCTGCGCGCATGAGAACGAGCATCCCCGCAGCTGCGTAAACTCACCTCTTGTTTGACGCACGAGCGAGCCGTTCCTCCGACGCACTCCTTATGTGTCGTCCTTTAGTTTCTGCGTTAGATTGTGGCCCGTGAGGCGCTGTAAAGTCCCAGTTTTGCAAAAACCTCTGCAGAAGTTTGACAGTTTGAGCGTGTCTGTTGCGTCAGGTTCAGTAACAGCTTCCCGTGTGGAGTTTTCAACATAAAGGTCCTCGTGTTTACTACTTGCACCGGAGGTTTTATTGTGAAGAGGTTGTTCAGTGAAGCAATGCACAAACTCATGTTAACACAACGGAGCGGGACACTGTACGCCAGATGCATCGATTAAAAAAAATAAATAAATCCTTTCGTCATCAGCAGGGATGGCATCCCCCCGCATCCCCCCTCAAATCGCCTACTGGTCTTAAGTATTCCTCTGTTGGCCACTAGTGGCTCTCTCCAAGCTCTATTGACCATTTGCACCTACGTCACTTGATCACGTGGCTACGCCATGCTGGATGGCAAAAGTGCGTGTACGCAGCATTACAGGGAGCGCAAAACTGACAAATTCTCACATATTTTCTTATTTTCTGTAAAGAAAGCAGTGGATGCTTCTAGTGCATGTTCAGTACATTTGTCTGTGGAAGTAGGACGTCTTTTAGACGCACACAAAACAAGGTATTTGTAAAAGCTAATGAATGCTAGCTGATCCATACCCTCTTCGTCCTGCTATGTTTGCCGAATAAATAACATTTACAAGTTTGCCTGACTTTACTCCTCATGATTTGCACCATTCTGTGGTAAACAGGGTTTTGTCTCACACTGGAGCAGATTTAAAAGCTACAAGAGGTTGGTTTTCAGTAACTTAGCTGTGAGGCTAGTGTTAGCCACGCATAATGCAGGCTGTTTTAGATATTCATTGCATTTTTTTTTTCAAATGTCATACTTTTTTTTCTCATTAGCATTGACTTACCTTGTTTAAAGTGTTCACTGCAAATCCGTAGCGACTTAGAGGGATTTAGGTCTTTTGATTTATTGCTGCCATCCACTAGCGCCTTCTATCTTCATCAAAATGTAAACGAAAAAGCTCCAGGTTTAGGCTTAAAACCTCAATCTTGCCTGTTAGTGCAGCGTGTTCCACGAGATACAGCCATTTTACAATTGAAATCAATTAAAATTACTTAGAAACGAGCACGTTTTCAGCAAAGTTTCCATTGCTGTAATGCGCACAGACAGCGCTTTTGCCATCCAGCATGGAGAAGTGGGCGTTCCCTCGAGGAGCATGACGACACGTGCAAAGGGTCAATACACTGTCAGTGTAGAAGGTGTGGCTCCAGCCAGATGTGAGGGTGCAGTTTTGTTCATTGAACCAGACACGTACTCACGCCTGTGACAAGTGAGCAGCTGCTTTAGGATCACAGGCAAAAGAACTGTAGCAGCAGCTTCAGTTTGGAAAAAAACTATCATAATAGAAGTCAACAGGTTTATTGTTAAAGTCTGTCAAGTAAATAGACACCAAATAGATTTCTATTATTATAGTTTTTTCACCAAATAGTTTTCTATTATTACACTTTTTTTCCAAACTGAAGCTGCTGCTACAGTAACTTTTGCCTGTGATCACTGCTCCCTTGTCACAGGCGTGAGCATGTGTCTGGTTCACTGAAGGAAACTGCACCCCCCACATCTGGCTGAAGCCACACCTTCTAGACTGACAGTGTATAGAGCTTGGAGAGAGCCACTAGTGGCCAACAGAGGAAATATTAAGATCATCCGCTAAGACCGGCTAGGACAAAGGGCAAAATCGGGCTGATAGTCTTAATGTGTAAGATGGGTAGAGCTCTCTGAAACAAGAGATCCCACACATCACCAGTCCTTGCCAAAAATAATTTACAATGCAGCCGTTTGGTTCTATTAAGTAAAAATCCAAAATGTTGCACTGTTAATGTTTTTGCACACATGTGATGGATGGTGCATCTTCTGCTCACGTTCAACCATCTTGCCTAATCTAGTTTAAAGTAAACACCAAATATGTAATCAAATTTAATGCCCTCTGCACACTAGGGATTCTAAATCTGACTTTTAGTCTGATTTACCTTGCCACAACTAACTAACATGTCTGTGCTACTGTTAAGAGTTTTTCTGCAACTCTAAGACAAACTGTAAAATGTCCTTACGTCTGTGGCATGCACTTTCTTTGACACCTTTTAAAATTGTGGGAGATTTAATATCCTCTGTGCTCTGGGCTGTACTCATCTATTGTATCCAAATGAACCAAATGTTTTCATCTCATTAATGAAACTGTATTCAGTCACAGTTTAATCATCACTTCTATTGAAATGATACAAGATATAAATATATAACTCTAGAGAAATAGTTGTGTCACATGGCAGTCATTTATGCCGAATGTCCTTCCTTTTCGGAGCCGGACAAATACTGTGATCGGAGTGTTCTTTAACCAGGGACATGACGATAGTTTGTGCAGGCATGGTTTGAACTGGAGCGACAGGACAGACCACACTTTTGGCCACAACCTGTGGCTGTGCGTAATCATCCATCCATGAATCCTGCCCATCCAAATCGGTTGGTTAAAGTCATGCAGATAGCTATTCAATCTCGTCAATAACTTCTGTGTTAGTTGTGCTGCTTCCTTTTTCAAAGTACGTATCTTCAATTTGAAGAATGAAATTAGGAAAAGCCGAGTCTTTTCTTTTTTAACTTGCAACAACAAAAATGAATTATACTTTGTAGACGGACTCATGTGTCACATATAGATGAAAAAATAGAGGAAAAAATCCAAAATTTTGCTTTGTCAGTGAAGTCAGACTATTTTACAAGTGAAACAAGTATATTTTTTTCACTATAAAGCCTGTGCACCAAACACTAACTTTGTTTTTACTTTTTACATACAGTGTTGTATTTGTGTACTTTTACTCAAGTGAATGAATTTTCAAAATGTTTCTTTTGTTATTGTTTTTCAGATGTAACTGTACTTTTACATGAGTGAGGAACATCAGTACTTCTACCATCATCATCATTATTATCAACCAACATTTATTTTGCATAGTTTGGAAATTATTTCTAATTTGTCCGACCAATTACATAAAACAACACTGTCATTAAACTTTTGGGAATGTTTGTGGATCTTTTTATTCAGAAAAATAAAAACAATTTAACTTGCTTAGTCAAAATGTTGTACAATAAAAAAAAAAAAACTTTTTATTTACATTTTTATTTATTGATTTTTTATTGGGTTTTTTTATGCAATTCAAATTGGTGTGTAACCCAGCTGTTGTCAGGGAAACACATGGAGATGCCAGACAGTATTTATGTGTCGTGTCCTAAAGCTAAAGAAAGCACTACTGCTGTGTCAGTGTGTTTCTTTTACTCTCAGACAGACCATACCATCTTTCACCTCCAAAAGAACGCCCAGGTTTAGGGAGTCTGGCGTCTACAAATTTTGGTACAAATTGCCGAATTTGTTAAGGGGGATTGGGGTGTTTTTAGGTGGGGATTGGGTTGAGTTGGGACATGAGGATATCATCGTCGAAGTCATCTTCCGTCGACTCTCGTCCATCGTTTGACTGAGGCTGAATCAGGAGACGTTGTAGCCTCAAAGTCTGTTTGCTCCTCCTATTATGGTTCTTTCTTTTTGGAGTTATGGGCTCCTCTTCTTGTTCCTCCATTAGTGTGACAGTCTGGACTGATGGTGGTTCCTGATAACGATATTGGTGAACTACAGGAACTTGACTGTTTCTTCTCTATTCGCTTGTAAAGTTGTTTTCTCAGAATTTGTTGTTGTAACGATAGCGGTTCCTCCTGTTCGGAATTATGGGCTCCTCTTCCTGTTCCTGATAACGAGATTGGCCAACTTCAGAAACACATGGAGATGCCAGACAGTATTTATGTGTCGTGTTCTAAAGCTAAAGAAAGCACTACTGCTGTGTCAGTGTGTTTCTTTTACTCTCAAACAGACCATACCATCTTTCATCTCCAAAAGAACGCCCAGGTTTAGGGAGTCGGGCGTCTACAAATTTTGGTACAAAATGCGAATTTGTTAAGGGGATTGGGGTGTTTTAGGTGGGGATTTGGGTGTTTAGGTGGGGATTGGGGTGTTTTAGGTGGGGATTGGGGTGTTTTAGGTGGGGATTGGGGTGTTTAGGTGGGGATTGGGGTGTTTTAGGTGGGGATCGGGGGGATTGGGGTGTTTTTAGGTGGGGATAGGGGGGGATTGGGGTGTTTTAGGTGGGGATTGGGGAGATTGGGGTGTTTTAGGTGGAGATTGGGTTGAGTTGGGACATGAGGATATCCTCGTCGTCATCATCTTCCGTCGACTCGCCTCCATCGTTTGACTGAGGCTGAATCAGGAGACGTTGTAGCCTCAAAGTCTGTTTGCTCCTCCTATTACGGTTCTTACTTTTTGGAGTTATGGGCTCCTCTTCCTCCATTGGTGCGACAGTCTGGACTGATGGTGGTTCCTGATAACGATATTGATGAACTACAGGAATTTGACTGTCTCTTCTGTTTCCTCTTGAAAAGTCGTTTTGTTGGAATTCGTTGTTGTAACGATACGGGTTCCTCCTGTTAGGAATTATGGGCTCCTCTTCCTGTTCCTCCCTTGGAGCGACAGTCTGGAATGATGACTGTTCCTGGTAACGAGATTGGGGAACTACAGGAACTTGACTGCCTCTGCTGTTATATCTTGAAAAGTTGTTTTGTCTGAATTCATTGTTGTAACGATAGCAGTTCCTCCTGTCCGGAATTATGGGCTCCTCTTCCTGTTCCTGATAACGATATTGGTCAAATTCACGAACTTGTCTGCCTCTTCTGTATTCGCTTGTAAAGTTGTTTTCTCTGAATTCGTTGTTGTAACGATAGCGGTTCCTCCTGTTCGGAATTATGGGCTCCTCTTCCTGTTCCTGATAACGAGATTGGCCACCTTCTGGAACTTGTCTGCCTCTTCTGTATTCGCTTGTAATGTTGTTTTCTCTGAATTCGTTGTTGTAGCGATAGCGATTTCTTCCCCAATATTTGGGTCGCACTGAAGGTTCTCTTGGGAGTTCAGTGTTATTGTTCTCCGTTTTGTTTGGCTCTTCTTTTTGTCCAGTGCAAATATTAATCTCCTGTTGTTTAATAGGAATTTCTAAGGATATGCACTCATCATGTTTGTGGGCGATGTTCTCTGAGTTTGCTGCCACCGAAGGGCCACTTACCTTGATTGGATTATGATGGGCCATCCTCTCGTCTTCTGTTGAGGTCTGATTGTCTGAAATTCTAGCGTTCCAGTTTCTCCTCCTTTCGGGCTGCCAGGAAACATTTCTTCTCGACTCAGATGTTCCTCGAGTCAGTTGGGGAAAGTTGGAATCATTCAATGTTAGTGCATCACTCTCTATCGGTGCAGATGGTTCAGAAGTCTCTTGTGTGGATTTTTCAGGTACCTCATCATCATTTCTTGTTGTGCCAGCTTGGGGCTCCTCCTCTGGTTCAGGTAATTGGCTTGCTCTCGGTGAAATGTCTGAGCTCTTTGGAGTATCTGGAATATCTTCTATATGTTCACAAGTCAATGCTTTCAAAAGGAACTCCTCATCATTTGTTTCTGGCATTGCTTGGTTTTGATTTTCCTTCTGCTCAGGCTCCGGTGTTTGTGGGTTTGCGGGTGTGTTGGGTTCTATAGTTGTATCATCATCCTTCTCTGTCTTTTTTGGTGAAAGCTTGAAGAGGGACATGTCCACTTCTCCAAAGTTAAATGTGAATTCTGGTTCATCACCTGGGAAGCTAACATCGCAGTGGCCTGATGTTTTTTTGGCTTTTGGTTTTTTTGAAACGACAGGTTGATCTACTTGCATCTGCTCAGGCTCCGGTGTTTGTGTTTCTATAGCTGTATCATCTTCATCCTCCTCGGTCTTTTTTGGTGAAAGCTTGAAGAGGGACTTGTCCACTTCTCCAAAGTTAAGTGTAAATTCTGGTTCATGACCTGGGAAGCTAACAACGCAGTGGCCTGATGTTTTTTTGGCTTTTGGTTTTTTTGAAACGACAGGTATATCTACTTGTATCGGTTCACTCAGGTCTATCTGGACAAGTTTAGGTTCAAGGAGATGGTCTTCTGGATATACCTGAACTTGTATCGGATGACAAAGGTCCATTTGTATAAGTTCAGATACTGGAGGCTGGACTGCTGGAAGCTCCTGAACTTGTGTTGGTTCACAGAAGTCAACTTGTGCAAGTTCAGGTGCTGGGGCATGGTCTTCCTCAAATACCTGAACTTGCTTTGGTTCCCTCATGACTACTTTGACAAGTTCAGATACGGGGGGCTGGACTGCTGGAAGCTCCTGAACTTGTGTTGGTTCACACAAGTCAACTGATGCAAGTTCAGGTGCTGAGGGATTGTCTCCCACAAGTACCTGAACCTGTTTCAGTTCAGATTGGTCTACTTGGACTGGTTCAGGTGCTGGGAAATATTTTGCCCTAAAAACCTGAAGAACAGTTTTTAGCCTTTCAAGAGCTGGCCACTCGGTGTTGTCCAAACAGGTGGTACAGGCACTTGTTGAAGGTGTAGACACTACCTCAAGAGCCCCAGAGTGTTGTACTGTGGTGTTATTGGATAACATCACTGTAGTTCCTGAACATCTCTTCTTCTTTCTCTTGCCCTTTGCCATTTCTAATGATCTCTAGTTATAAATATTGTTCTCTCTCTTCGATATCTCTGCTCGTCCGTTTGCGTGTTGTCGCTTCTGTGGTCTGAGTTCAAATGACTCAGACGTCTATGTCACCTATACTTATAGACTCTGCTCTCTTTGTGACATCACACGTCGTTGACCTCAAAGACATTGGAATGCTCTGTGGAATCATAGAGTTTGTTTCTAAGGTGATTCTAATCGTCATAGCGATAGAACCCTGTAACCTAGAATAATACATGTCCTGTTTCAGCAGCCATTTTGTAATGGAAAATTCCAGCAACAAACAAGTGTAACACATTTTTTTTCTTCTCCCAATGTCCATGTAGCAAACGAAGCAAAAAAAAAAAAGGAAAATAAACAATATACAGACTAAATAAAATAAATGAATTATATAAATAAAGAAAATGATCTAACCCATTATTATAATCCATCCATCCATACATTCATACATACATTTACTAACTATCAAAAAATGAATGTTAAAACAAACAAATACTTCAATTATAGTTTTCCAGTTTATTTAAAGTTGGGTAACAATTATAAATTAGTAAAATTTGTTTTGTTTTTTTCACTAAAAATTCTATATTAAATGCAGCACTTTGTGAAAAAATGAAACCACTGTGTACTGTCTGAACTGAATATTAAAGAATTTATTTTCACTCCGGAGCCAAATGCAGCGTTCTGATTGGCTGTGTTTAGGTGGCCCTCTCCAAATCACTTTGTTGTTTCGCTTTTCACATTTATTATGCAGAGACAGTTACACTTGGGTTAGGCTACCATTAGGACAATTGTAACTTCCAGCAGCTTACTATCTATTTTACTTTAATTTGGACAGAAAATAAAAAATGCTACTTAAGAAAGTTAAAGCTACACTTTGGCTTCTTGCTTCCCCACATATTCATTTACTATACTCACCTCTGATTAAATGATATAAATACTTAATTTTTCAATCGATTTATAGCCTGTAGAGACTGGCCATTTTGAAGGAGCACTCAAACTACGCCATGCAGTTATTTAAGAAGGAGGGCTTTAAACTGTGACTATAGAACATTTTTCCACACACAGCCCTCTGTGTGGAGTAATTGGTCCCCAGAAATGTGAAAATCTTAATCTTAAATAAATCATGAATTGTCACGATCCACAAGTTGTTTTCTTCACCCAGTCCTTGGTGTAAATTTTGCAGTTAAAATGTCTAGTCGAGGCTAATTGGAAATGAAGTATAATAAGAACATTGTTAATGAAAACTTTAAACAGTCTGGTAATTTTTGTAAAAGAGACAAGCAGGTGGGGCAAAAGGCAAAGTAACAAGTCACAACTCCACTCACATAATGCATGTTTTTCAAGTAATTTTGGCAATAAAGCACAGGTTTTTGTCAAATGCAAGATAAGTATGTGGAAGCAAAGCAAAACATCATCACAGAAACAAATGAGCTGACCCCCTATCTGAAAAGTTGCATAATTTTTATTTAAAAAAAAAAAATTTAAATTTTTATTTGCATTCCAAGATGACTTTTACCCAGAATCAAATAATTCAAGTCTGCATCAGGTCAAAACAATAGAGCAGGTCTTGCATGTTTGAAAAGCGTCCTATTGAGTTTGCATGGAGTATGTAAAGATTGGTACCGTGGGAGGTTAAGAGATTTCTAATAACCTGGCTCAGATGACAGTGTAGTGCCATGAATAATGCATGAGTGCAGTGAGTGAGGAGCTAAAGCAGGAATCGTTCAACTGAAGTGACTGACAAGGACAAACACAACAGCCTAATACACCTGGGAATATAACACAGTGGTTGAAAATCGGATTCCAATAATCAGATTTGGACAATAGCTTTTCTTACAATATGGCATTACACTTGTATGTCTTGCATTTGTTCAGTTAGATTTAGTTTAGTGTTGAAACATGCGTTCTTACTGTGAGCACCTCTCCACAGATTTGACTTGTAACTTGGCTGTTGAATGGCTCTGCCTAGATGGAGAAATTCGGAATAAAGCTCCCTATGAAACGTCAAAACATATTTGTTGCTATAGAAAAATAGTCATTCATATGTATAGTACTGACCTTTTTTAATCATGAAAGTCCCTTTAAGGTTGAAATATTCCAGGAGAGTCCTGAAGAGAGGATATGTTTTTAGAGGTACGGGAAACTGGAACACCCAGAGGAAACCTATGCAATACCCCAAGACCCAAATCTGAAATGTTTGTGTGAAATGGTAGCAAAGATACCAATATTTTTATTTTTTATTTTTTTTATTGTTTATGGTTTATTTGTATAATAAATATGGGTTTTAAAAGTGACCTACTGTGTAAAATCTAGTTTTTAACCTCATTGTAACTGCCTTCTCTCATCATTAGTTTATTCAAAGTTTTATTGAGAATGATTCCTACATGTTTGAGTAAGCTTGTATTGTCCTGCAGCTGATGTTTGAGCGCTCAGAAAAGCCCTGTCCTCACCTACCACCTATCCCTGCTCACTTGTCTGTATTCAATTGTGTTCATTCAAAACACTCAGATTCATTGTAACAACTGTAAACATTACACATTTAAAACCTGTTGCAAAAAAATCTTATAATGAAGATGTGGAGCTTATCAGTTCTGCAGTTTTGCTCAGGAAGTAAATGGACCTCTTTCAATTTTTATGCTGTTTTACATCAAATTTGTCTTTTACAAAAACAAGATTTGAATTACTGCATATATTATGTGAGACATGATCACCGAAAAACATGGGTAACCTTGCTCACTGAAGTAATAAATTACACCTAATGAATTGAATATTGACATATTAAAAATTTGAGTGTGTTACTGGCAAAGTTCATAATTCATGCATTATGGAATGTGTGGAGTTTTAGGCAAAATAGAAAACAGATTGAGAAAGTTTAAGTTCAGCAGAGACCATACACTGCTCCAGAAGTAAATGCTCTCATTTTCCTCCAAAGTAAATACACCACAACCATACCCACGACCACTCCAACCAACCAAAACCACCTCCACCCTCGCAGCAGCATTTTTCTGAAACCCATGAATGTGGGCCCCAGGCATCTACAGTAAATGTTAATCTTAAGCATTTTTACCAGATTGATTTCAGTCTGATTTAATGCCTTTAACATTTCTGTTGTTATATTTACAGTACATTGCCTCTCTTACTTGTGATGTAAGGGTTGTAAGATTGACACTGGTTGCACATCTGGAACCAGTTGTCTTTTCTATGAGTAAGTCTGAGGAAGTAACAGTGGAGGGAGCTGTTATTATAATATTTGAGCTTTGCACCGGTCACATGTTATCAGTCAAGTGTTCCAGCTCAGGGTGATGTGCAGTTCAGGCCTGGAGCGGCTGCAGCTGTGGAGATAAGGCACATGCTGATCAGCTCAGATCTGAAGCTTCTCTGAGATGGAGAGAGAACGTA
Source organism: Mugilogobius chulae (assembly GCA_038363315.1). Lineage (NCBI taxonomy): Eukaryota > Metazoa > Chordata > Actinopteri > Gobiiformes > Gobiidae > Mugilogobius > Mugilogobius chulae. The sequence goes on along the minus strand of CM076415.1, from coordinate 15,860,829 downwards.
GTCAGTCTAAACTAACCAAATATCTTTTCAAATGTATGTTCTAAGATAAATATCCTACTTATAACATTACTTAAGATGACAAGTGGGACAACTCATTTCACTAAAACACAGCTAAGATCAACATATTTAAAATTTCTCTACATATGTGTCAGTCTTTCTTTCATAGTTCTTTCTTTTGCCATTTTGTTAGGATAAAAAAATAACTTTTAGATAATATAAATATAATAGAAATTTAAATGATGACATCACAGTAGGATAAAGTTACCTAGCAATATAATGAAACAAGGGGTGCACGGTAGCAGAGTGGTTAGAGCTCTGGCTTCCCAATAAGGAGGTAGTGGGTTCGACTCCCTGGTCAGACCATTATAACATACGATCTCTCTGGGTGGAGTTTGCATGTTCTCCCCGTGTCACCGTGGGTTTTCTCCGGGTACGCCGGTTTCCTCCCACCTCCAAAAACATGTATGTTTAGGTTAATTGGGCATCACTGTAAATTTCCCTTAGTGAGTGAATGAGAGAGTGAATGTTTGTCTGTCTAACCCTGCGATGAGTTGGCCACTGTCCAGGGTGTTCCCTCGCATAAGGCCCAAAGTCACTGCGATAGGCTCCAGTCACCCGTGACCCCTAACGAGATTAAGCGGTAGAAAATGAATGAATGAATGAATGAAAGTCTGCTAAACTATATTTTTAAGACTTATTACAGACAAAAAGAAATAATGTATTAAACAAATTGAAAAAAAAAAAAGAAATAATGTACATGGATATTACCACGTTCACTGCAAAATTTAATTTCAAGACAAGCTAAAGTTGTTTGATTCTAGAATTTCAATCAGATTTCAAGCATTTTGACAAATTTAAACTCGATTTAATGTAGAGAGTAGATTATTTTCCTTGTTTCAAATTGTTTTGAACTGATTTCAAGACATTGCTTTTTATTTTGAGCCAAATTATTTGCCAATTGGTTAGGAAAACTGTTCTTACCCCATTGGCAAATTTTTGTTCTTGTTTTAAGCTAAATTCTTTTATAACCGGTTAAAAATGTTTTGAAACCAGTGAAAAATTCTACATGACACAAGTAATTAAATCTTATCCAGTTAAAACCAAGTAAAAACTGGATTAAAATTCTCATTTCAAGTCATATTAGGCAAGTCTAGATATACAGTTTTTGCTGCGTGCTGAAGGATTTGTGAGAGCTAGGAACTAGTTCAACCTATTTCAGGTTTTTGCAGTGTGAAAATCAGCTATCCCATAAAAAAATATAACAGTTTAGGCCTGTTTAGCAAAAGAAATAAACTCATTACCATGACAACCGGATCACTTCTGTCCCTCCGGACCAGACTATCTAGCACTAACCATTCACAAAGCGGTTGCTAAGTAATAGTTGTGGGTTCCCCTCTACATATATTATATTTACAGGAGGAAATACAACTAGAAACTTCATAAAAAGAGGCAATCTAGGTTCAAACAAGCTGTATGTTTGGTGAAATCTTAAATATGTTCACGGTGTTTTACTGAAAAAAAAAAAGGTCTAACCTGTCATATGCACATTAAAATTACAGTCAAAGTTAGCCTACTTTAATAATAGTTTCTCTAAATATGTTTTTTAATACTCTTCTTAATTTCTTGTACCACTACTTGAATATTTACTTAGAAGTATCTTTATTATCAATTCAGTGCACATTTTGACTACTCCACCATCTCTGACTCAAACAAGACTAACCAAAACAAGCACACAGCCTGAAAGACAACAAATGCATCTCACTTACCTGAAGAAAACAAGCAGAGACATGAGATGATAGCCAAGTGTAGAGTACAATACATCTCCTGTTCCCTCTGGATACACAAAAGTACTATCACTTGTGTGGAGCTAGCGCAGCATAAGCACATTTTCGAGAGCTGGTTTCATGTTCTGTGAGGAAGGAAGAGAAAGTCCCACAGACAGGCCGATCCCACCGCACTCTCCAAAATGACAGGAAAGAAACATGTTCATGAGCAGCAATATAAACGCCCCACCCAAAACGGCAGCAGCAGCAGGCAAAAATAAGACTTGTGCTTTTCTACAGTGAGGTTCATCTGCTTTATAAAATGATAATGTGTCATCAAACATTAGAAGAACTCAGTTGGCCTTATTATAAGCATAAACAATTCAATTCTGTGAACTTGGATACAGTGTTGGGAGTAACTAGTTACTTTTGTAACTAGTTACTGTAATATATTCCACTTTTCAGTAACTCAGTAGTGTAACTCATTACTTATAAAAATATTGATAATATATTACTAGTTACAATCTGAGTAACTCAAGTTACTTTCATATAAATTCATTGCTTTTATATTCTGTTAAAAACGACACTTCAGGACCAAAACAACACTAAAATACTGTCTGTTGCTTAAAGGTAAATCAAATATTATGAGGAAAACGTGTTGTGACGTCACATTTCCACAAATTAACCAGTAAACAAGTGTAAATGTAACAGGATTAGTGTTGTACAATGTCTTAACAAATGTGTGTTTACCTCAAAGTAACTCACAGTAGTGTAACTCAGTTACATTTTTGAGACAGTAATATTGTAATACAAATGTATTACATTTTTCTTCCTGTAACTAGTAATATATAATGTATTACAATTTTAAAGTAACTTACCCAACACTGCTTGGATATTTCCAAGTTGAAAAACACCAGTTCAGTTCAAAGCGTTACAACTGAGTCAGCTCGTATATAAACTTCAACACAGTCTCAGAAGAAACGTGGGTAACACTTTAGAATAACTACAAAATAATTAGGTTTATTAAATTATTATTAACACCTTAATAAAGACTTAATTCAATATGAACAAATTATTAATTAAGATGAAAAAGCTTATTAATGCCCTAAATCCTAACCTTAGCTCCTTAAATAAGTAGTTACTAAGCATTAATAAACTTTTTCATTCATTAATTCACCATTAGTTCATGAATAATTAATTATTTATGCTTTATTCATGGCTTACTCAGGCCAATTAAGGTGTAGTTAATATAAAGTGGTACCGAAACGGGACAAGCACGTTTTCACATCTTTTTTTCCATAAATATGTTACGAAAAGCCAAAATAACAAACACATTTTGGATAAAGCCTCGTGGTGACATTTTTTCTCTGCTACAGAGTCCAGTCTCTCTGATGTAGAGGCAGCATTTACATCTGGAGCGGTCACCACATGCTGCTGTGGGGCCAGAGACGGCTGAAGGTAGAGGTATTTCTAGAGAGACACCTCATTGTCTCGTGGTGTGCGCAGAGCTTTTGGTGTGCACAGAGCTTTTGGTGTGCTTGGGTATGTTCTCGGGATGTTTGTGCTCTCTGGAGAACTGGTGTTCAGGCAGAGAGGACTCCTCACAGAGTTGCAGAGCTTCTCATCTCTAACTGGCTGCACATGCAGAGACGGCTGCTGGATCAGGAAAACCCAGTCCAAAGAGCCCTGAGGACTATCCGCAGATTGGGCTTTTGACATGGGTGTGCTTTTTAGGCTGAAAACAACCGCGTTACGATCTGAGTTAGCACGTTGCTAGATAGCCTGCAGATCAACTTCAGATAGAAATTACTTTCGGAAACTTTGAAGCTTTTCCTCTATCTTTTTATGAACATATTTCGGTGCATTGGTGAAGTCTTTAACATGTTATCTGAAAAAAAAAAACATCACAAATCAGTGATTGCTGACGGATCTAATAGTATTTCATCATTTTAGACTGAAGTAAAGAAAACCCCATAGAAAAGAATTGAACAGGAAATGAAAATGCCGGTAAAATGTTAGCATTTTTGAAAATAAAGAAGCCAACTGACATCTGTGCACAGAGCCAATTAGAAATGTTTTATAGCTAAATCAGTTTAATTCAAAGGAAACCTATTGAGTTTTTTTTTTTTCAACTCCAGAAATCCAACATACATCGGATTTTAGTTAAACTGGGCGGGCACGTGCCGGTTAACCCCGCCCCAGCGCCACGTCAATGACGCTCCCTGTGAGCCTAAACAAGCGCACCTCTCTCACTCAGTGTCTGTGAGAGATAAACAAAGAGCCCGGGACATTTCAGGAAAACACAAACTGCCCAGCGATTCCCACAGTCATGGAAGGTAAGAAATGTCTAACTGTGTGTCTTCTCTGTCACTGTCACGGACCAGACGTGAAATCTGAGCTCCGCTTGTTTTTGACAGCTCCGGATGACAGCTGTGGATGCTAACGGGCTAAGCTAACGTTGAATGAGTTAGCATGCGAGACTAGCACGTTTTCTGCTCTTATTTTCACCATTGTTCGTCAGATCACACAAAGACTTTCTAGTACACATCGCACGCACTGAATAGCCAGACATCGCTGATTGTTGGTGTAAAAAATTGAGCTTTGTGTCGGATTTTATGCGGAAGAGTAGTTAGCTTTAGTCTGTTAGCAGGTGTGAAGTGGAGTTAGAAAACCTGCATCTGTCAAACTCTTTAAAGTGGCAGCGGTGCATTTTTATACAAACAAAAGCAGTGATCATAATAAACACGTTTTGCTAACACTTAATTTAATACAAAATAATAAAACCAGTGATTTATACATCCTTAGTTTGCCACCAGATTTTTAAAGCTCATTTGTACACTTGATTGCTACATTGCTGTGTTAATTTTAATCTGATAATGAAATCTGTTATTGAGTCAGTCTGGCATGTTTGTTATTCATTAATTCTGATTCATGTCAAAGTTGTACTACTTGTTTATTATGCTGGCTACACAATAACACGTTGTATAACCAGTAATGTGCAAATATGCAAGTCACAGTCGCCTGAATTTGGCCTCTTTCTATTGAAAACCATGTCTGTCAGTGTTTTTTTGCTCTAATTGATTTTGACTTAACTAGTCCTGCCACAATAACACATTTGTATGCTAATGTGCTACAGAAAAGTGTGTTTAAATTGAAACTAATACTGATTCAAAAGTTTTTTAGCATGACAATAAATATATTAGCCATAATAAAACATGTTAATACTTAGTTAATATCTAACAAGTCATACAATTAGCAGCTCAAATCTTGTTATTAAATGTGCACACAGTTCAATATTGAGCCTCATGAAATGCTGCTAATTTAGTTTATTGAGTGATTAGTTAAAATAGTTACAATGACTGGCCTAGATTTGACTAGAGCGATTTTAGTTCAAAGGTGCAATAACCAGCAGGAAGTTGTTAGTTTCATTTCATGTTCTAGTCTTGTGATTCATAAATTAGGTCGATATTCTTGAAACTTTGTGCTTTGTCGTTGTTTCTTATCATATTCCTTGTATTGTTATTTTGAATGAAGCTAGCTTTAGGTCTTCTTATGAATATTCTTATTTCTGATGTTATGATTGGCATGTAGCAACTGGCCGACAATGAAACTAAAAGTATCTATAGAGAGATTATCAGTCGACGTCACTTTCTGCTCTGTTGGACGTGTCAGCTGCAGAAAGATAAGCTGTCCGTCTAGTTGACTAAGGAAACTTCTTTGATAAAATCATCAAATCGAGATGAGAGCTAGCTGTTTCGATCAGGTATGAACCGGTATTGACGTCTGGCTCCTGAAGCTTGAAACCGCGTTTGTCTCTGCGTTTTTCACTCACCTGAATGTAACATGTATGAGTCGTAAAGACACATTTCATTATCAAATCTTGTGTCAATTCTACAATCTGAAAAAGAACATTTGCGATAACGATATAATTGACGATCTTTTGGGTTATTTCAGTAACAGTAATTCTGTCTCCACTCTCATTCATGTTTTAGCTTCTGCAGAGCCTTCACAGTCTGAGCTTGTCCAAAGTTTTAAAGCATATGGACAAAAATTACGTTTTGTTGTTGTTTTTTACATAGATTGTGAATTTTTATGGTCAAAATAAATTTTAGCTATTTTTCAGGTTTATACACAAAAACTCACCGACTGATGACAAAATTATGTTCACACTTTGCATATTTTTATGTTTTAAAAGTCTTTATTAATGATAAACTAAGAGGAAAACCGCAATTTTATCTTGATATTCTCGATTTTGACTTTTCCACTTCAATATCGCAATGTATGATATACAATATGATATTGCCCAGTCCTAATGGAGCTCTACAGTGGATGATCGCCCTCGTTCCGGTGTGACGTCAAGTTGGCACTCCCGTCGAGATGGGAACTCTCTTGTTTAAAGTCAGTGCTAGAAAATCAGTAATATTTTTTTATTTTTTAATATTACTTTTACTAACCCTCACCCATGCCCCAATCCTAAACTTAACCATTGAATTATGCCTAAACTCAGCCAAATTAATTGTAAGCTATTTACCGCGGGAAGCTTGCTACGTCACGCACAGTCACAAAAGCTAGTGAGGGGTGCACGTGTCGATAGGGAGCTTGTTTCGACACCACACCGGAAGCATTTTGCCCCATGTTAAAGTGCCGTAGGCTTTTCAAAAAATTAAAATATTAAGAGTTCAAATACACATCGCGGGCTAACTCAGGTCCTGAGTGCGGTTGTTTTCAGTTTTAAAAAATTCGACAAATTGTCATAATAACTTCATAGTTTATAAAACTGAAAAAAAACAAAACGTTTTTTAAACAAAAATGTATGTCTTTCCAAACTTTTAATAACATTTTTTATCTAATCCCCTATGGCAATTTAACATGAGGTCCGAGATTGTGGAACCGGGAAGTGGGCGGTCACTGTTGAGCTCCATTACAGCACAATTACATTGAAATAGAAAGTTAAAGCTGAACTTTGAAACATTCTTAGAAAAACACAGCCACGGGAACAATAATTTAATGGAAACAAACATGAGACTCTTGGTCACTTATAACTGTTGATTTTGCTTTTCATGTTGTGTTGTATCCTGCCAAATCAATCCTGTATAAATCCAATTTAAACTGCAAGTCTCCGGGTTTTCAACAGATATTGGACATGATCTTTCATTAGTTTGGACTCGGACTGTCTCTGTGGAGATCTGCTTTGTGTCCGTGGAAAATAACAGAAGCTCAGAGAGAGAGGTCAACTCCAGGCAGCATGCATGACTAGGCAATGTCTCTCTCCATGTTTAATTGCGTTGCTGTTTTATTGGACGGAGTTACACCCAACGCCGGTGCCAGTATGATTTTGTCACACTGTTTCGCTCCGACCAGCTGGACTCCACAGGACGTTCCAGTGTTTTCTTCTGACCAGATTTGTAATTACAATGTTATGCCAGTAAAATAATTAAAATGAACATGGGCATAGCCAGTCTTAGAGGTTTAGGACTTCTCAACAGGACAAAAGCCTGCATGTAACAACTACTGTGTCAGACAAGACGAGGTGCAACATTGGGAAAGCATGTGATTGACAAATGTGTAGCTTTTGCAATTCAATTCACAATTTTAGCTTTTTAAATTTAAAGTGAATGACATGTAGTAGGGCTAAAAAATTAATATTAAAAATTTTTTTGGAGCCAGATCACGATTTCAATTTTAGCATGTTTCTTGCAAACTGTCTATTTTCAATAATCATCTGTTTTATTATAACGTTCCTTTTTCACGGTCAATGTCTAGATCCAGTTGTCATAGGCTGATCAGTGTTGCCAGATTTTCAGAGAAAAACAATCGACCTCAACCCTTCAATAAAAAAATATTAAAAATAATCTTTAATTAGAACAAGTTTCTAGCAATTTTAACATTAATAACGACTTTTAGACATGAAAACATGCAAAAAGTTAATTCAGGTCTGGTTTAAAAAAGTTAAAACCAGACCTGAAAAACAGCTAAATTCCACCTCTTTTATGACTTCAAAGACAGTGCAGCCCAAAAAAATACAACCTTCAAAATTCATGAGACTTTGAAAAAACTAAACAAAACAGCCCAATATAGCTATAGAGAAGAAAACTTGGCAACTCTGAGGCTGAGAAAAGTAGCTTGGGAAAAAAAGTCTGTATTTGAACAGATGGATTAAATAGAGGAATGGGAAATCTTGATATGACGATTTCATCAAAAAAGCAGATTGTCACAGGGATGAGCTCACGATTTGATTTTTATCGTGATATTGCCCAGCCCTTACAAGTTATTTTAAGACATGTTTATAAATGTCTAAACTGCAGGAAAAAAAAGCTGAAAAAAAAAAAAAAATCACAAAATCTTTAGTAATTTGTGAAGAAAATTATGATGCTGCCCTAGCTAAAACAATAGTTTGGAACATTCTTAATGAAGATTGATACATTCACTGTTCACATTGTGGGGTATTATATCTAAAAGAACAGAGCTTCTGGTCCTGCCATGGAGACTGCCAGAGGCTCTTCTTCAGGAATTAAAAGGCTTAATCTGGGGAGATGCTAAACACACCTTTTAAAAATGAGTCTAACAAAACATCCAGTTTAGCTGTGCTTTCATCCAAGTCGAGTTTTTGGCTAAAAAGTTAGTTTGTGTGCTTTTAGCTCATAAACTGACTCAGTTCTCTCAGGATAAAGCAGAGCACAACAGATTCTTCCAGGCTGCTGCTCCAGACAGAGCTCCAGAGAGTTCTCAACCTTTTTTATCCCATGTATTCCTAAATTGTGTCCCATACGCCCCGTACGCCCTAACTTGTGCTTTTAGGAAATGCTATGATGAAGTGCTGGCTTAAAATGCTTCAAAAGTATTAAAAAATCATCATGTACCTCTGGTTGGGACACACTGCCATAGACTATTAGGGAGATTTTTTTATTAGAAATATTTTTTAATGTTTAGGGATGTAACAATAACCAAAATATTGTGATATTCTTACATCAAAAGTCTTACTATATTGTCATAGACTGTCACAATAGAAATTGTACATTTTTTGTTTGCTTTCATTGTGCAGTGACAGCTAAAAAAAGATAATGAACTACCAGGATTCTTTGCCACATTTCAGAGGAACAACCTAAAGAACAGTATAGAAGTTCAAATCTATATTTAGCAGCAGCAAAAAAGGAAGTTTTTATTTCCAGTTACTTTCATCTGATTTCCCCTTTGTCAGACAAGTAAAGTTTTTCTTAGATCACGCTCTTTAAAAACTTCTTTGTTGTAAAGTTGGAATTTTGTTTAACCTTTTCAAAAACAAAATTGCTTTAGTGAACATAAACATAAGCTTAAAACATGTTACATTTATAAATTTTTTCTTAATATCAATATTCTAGGGCTTTAGCCGACCAAAGAAATTCTTGGTCGACTAAAGGTATGTCCCATTGACCGATTAATTGACTAAAAAGGTTGCGTGGCTAAAGCTTTGAATTTAAAAATTATGTTTTGTTCTGTTTATCTGACCCAAATGAAAATACAAAAACCCAATAGAGTTCTTGCAAAAACACAAAATGAATAGAAAAACATGATATGTAGGTCTACAACGGCAAATCAGACCAATGAGTCTGTCTTAACTCCTCAACTAAATCACTACTTTTTGTCCTTGTTGAATATAAAACCTTATTTATCTAAAAACATTAGTCGACTAATACCAATTTTGGTCGACTAAAATGTCTCTGACCGATTAATTGACTAAACGACTAAAGGACTGCAACACTACAATATTCTGTCTCTAAGTTTGACTTCTGCACTAAGCCACAAGTTTTTAATGACAAAGGATTGGTTATCGAGCTTTTGATTCAAAATTATGAGAATTACTGATTCAACACAATTCGATATCTTGGTTTTTCGATTAATAACCCAGCTCTACTCTGTTGACATTGTATAGCAGAGATGGTAAAGCAGCCAATCATACCCCAAACACTTACCGTAATTTCTGGATTATAAGATGCTACTTTTTTCATTAGCTTTTACCTATGCGGCTTATAAGGCAATGCAGCAAAATCATAGATTCTCATAGAGTTACTATTAACAAGTGCGGCCTATATATGTACTTTATCATTTTTCTTACTTAAATCTAGTGGGTGCGGCTTATAGGTGCGCTCAATAGGGCAGAAATTACAGTACTTTCTTTCTTGCGATTCTTATGGACAAGTTTAAAATGTGAACAGAATCAGATTTTTAAAACATGAGTTGCAATACTTATTTTTCACAAATTGTTCTGTTTTAGCTTCAACCAAGAATAAATCAAGTAGTTGTGTGGTTCAGTCTGCTCTTTATCAATCACAATCTATCTGTACGAGCTTTCCTCTACATGGTCTGTGTGTTGTGAGTGGAACAAACATTATGTCGCGGTGTAAACAATGTAAAGTACCTTTATGAATATTGATCTGCGTTTTTCCAGCCATTACCATGTCGTCATATAACCGTGTGAGTGGACGTACATCAGGCTTAAGTGGGAGCTGTCGGAGCCCAAAGTGCACACGACACATGGGAATTAGGACATTCCCAGACCAGCGGAAATTCCTCTTTTGAGTTGTGGACTTCTGATCCATTCTATAGCACTTAATGGTGTCACATTCACAGGACAAAGACGATAATAATGATGATAAATAAGACTGTGGGATTCAGAAGTCAAAGTTTGATCAGAAGTGAATGGATGATGGCTTTATAAAATACTTTTTATTTTCAATTAAAGCGTTTTTTTTTGTGATGGTAGAGAGAATGCACCACACATACACTATATTTGACAATAACAGAGAACAAAGACACAAACATGTTTTTTTTTCTTTCAGGCTTTTGCTGAAATTAGGCTATCTATAGAGGGATTATTTGTTTATCAACACGAAGGATGTGCGCGCAACAGGTTAGCAGAAAGAGCTGCTGCTGATTGACAACTGTAGCAGCAACACTAGCCAGCGTTGTTGTCATTGTGTGTGTGAAAACGAGAATTATGCTGCTATTTCAACATTTGTGTATAAAATTCGACCCTACAACCAATAAAGGTTACATTGTGGCGAGAAAAACGCTGTCACAAACTTCAGGAGACAGACGTCTGTCAGACTGGTTCATATCTGATCGAAACAGCTAGCTCTTGTCCCTTTTTGTTGTTTTAATCAAAGAAGTTTCCCCAACCAACTAGATGGAGAGCATCTCTTTCTGCATGGAGCATGCACAGTAGAGCGGAAAGTGACCTTGACCGATAATCCTTCTATACAATAACATTCCTTTAATTGTTTTAAATGTTTTCACATTAAAAAAGACTGAAATATTTACTAGGCATGCATCTGATACTAGGTTTGAATATGGGCGCTGAGCTATAAAATTTTGCTGACTGGGGTCGGGTATCGATAGCATGATATTGGCTGAACCAATATCATGTGCTTTATTTGGATGTAATGAGACTTATTTAAGCGGTTATACTCATCCAGATTTTATTCACATAAATTAAGTTTTCACTTGTACAATAAAAACACTTACATACATACTTACATTATATTACTAAATTGTTTTGAGGAAAAAAAAGAAGCTATTTCATTGTCTACAATGATATCGGTCAGTATCAAGTATCGGGTCGTAACCTAATGCCAAAGTATTGAAATTAGTATCGGCATAAAAAGGGTGGTGCATCTTTAGTATTTAGACTGATAAAACAACTATTTAATTTATTATTTTGTACAGATTTAAACTGCAGGTTTAGCAATTTTATGCAGAATACAGCTATTTAGTTATTACAGACATTGCAAATTCAAAATTTTGATTTGATTGTAATTAATCAGAATTAGAACTGCAACAAACAAACATTTTCTTATGGGTTAGTGTTGTGACTAATCTTTTGATTAAGTCAAGACAGATTTTTACTTGTCTTTAAAAATATTATACAATTCAACGCAGGGTTAACTCAACAGACACAGAAGGACAATCATTCTCTTTCACCTTTATTCGCTTAGACAGTTTTACAGTGTGCCCATTGCCCAACTGAACTACATGCATGTCTTTGGAGCCGTACAAACACTGTTCTGCTCATTATTATTGCCTAGGACGTGACTTGACCATATGTGTTGTTCGTAAGCTGTTTTCTTCCTTCCTCTCAAAGCTGTTGTTGTTGTTGTTTTTGCAGGAACAGGTCTGAGTCAGGAGAAGGTGTCCCAGTTTCAGAAGCGGCTGAGGAGCGAGCCGCGATACCTTTTGGCCCAGAATGTGTCCACATGTATCGACCCGCTGGAGGTGTGTCTGCACCGACAGACCGTCCAGGACACTGTACACATCTTCCAGCACTCCATCCCCACAGAGGGAAAGCCTGTGACCAACCAGAAGAACTCAGGCACGCAACATGTCTTCTTCATTTGAATTTACTTTATGACTATGATACTTGCATGGTGTAACACAATTATTTAAACGTGCATTAAAAAGTCGAGATATTATGCTGTCCAAGGAAGATAAAGAGATGAGATTCAGGAATACTTTGCTAGTAAACTGCAACTATGAAAAGGCAGGGGTTATAAGTTTAGTATTTCTTATTTTATTAATTTATTTGACCTTTATTTTGCCAGGTAAACATTAAGAACACATTTTTAATTCAATGTGACCTGGTGTGCAAAAGTACCCAAGGGAAGGGGAGAGGGAATCAGAAGCAGAGGTGGCAAAAGTACTGAAGTTCACTACTTAAGTAAAAGTACAGTAACTTGTCTAAAAATGACTCTGGTAAAAGTGGAATTTTTGCTGAAGCAACTTAAAGTAAAAAAAGTAAAAGGTAAAGTTGGCGTTAGGTTAATCATACTGTAAAATAGGCTTTACCGTGAGGCAATTATACAAAATGTTTATTTAATCGTGACAAATGAGGAATTGTCAGATATTAGAACGGTTTGGAGATTTTTGTATTGTTTAACAGGAAAAAAGTATAAGTACAATATATGTGACATCGCTGCAGGTCTCCAGAGGGAAGTCGGTGGAATTTAAAAAAGTAACTTGTTTTTAATTTGTAGGAAGTAGAAAGTACAGATTTTACGTGAAAAATAAGAAGAAAAATAATTAAGAAGTAAAAATAAAAAGTTGCCAGATTTTTTAATATTCAAGTAAAGTACAGATACGCAAAGAAACTACTTAAGTACAGTTTTTGAGTAAAAATAATTAGTTACTTGCCATCTCTGGTCAAACACAAAAAAAAAATCAAAACATATCTAGATAAATGCGTAAAAATGACCTTCAGTTAATAAAACATTTACATAATAAGCAGAGAGAGAAATTCTAAAATGGCACTTTTATGGTAAGTGCCAATACAAATGCATAGGATCTATCTTTACCTACATTGCCCCGTTTACATGACGGCTTTGTGCCTTTAAACTTCTCTGTCTCCATAGAAACCAGGGCCACAAGGCCAAGTTACAGGAAGCAGCTTTTCTGTCAATTATAATTTGAGCCCTAAAAGCACTTGTCAAACATTTAGAGGTGGTAAATCTGACAACTTCCTCTCATAAATCCTTTGACACAATCAACATGTTTTCATTTTGTTTGCCAATATGGTCAATAAACGTCTTTTTATAAACAGCAAATGGAGAGGATGGAGAGGACCATCCAATCACAGCCAATCAGAATGCAGGGTTTGTCTCTTGACTGAAACTAAAATTCTTTATTATTAAGTTCAGACAGTACTCAGTGGTCACATTTTTTCACAAATGCTTTTTTCACAGTGCTGCCTTTTTATACACATGTTAGTGGAAAACACAAAGTTTACTAATTTGTAAGTAAAAAAAAGTTAATTACCCCAACTTTAAGCATGACATGACAAAACAGGGCCTATCTGAAAAGTTATGTTTATTTTATTTAACAAACAAAAAGCTTGGAGAGTAACACTGCGTTCCCATACAAGACATACTCTATGTCTGCAGTGTAACTGTATCTCAGGGGTTTAAAGTGCTCAGCTGCGGACATGTGTCAGTCCAAATGTCGCTGAGTAAATTTAACTCAGATGAGTCGGGAGAGTCTATTGATTGATTACTTGAGAGGTTAATTCGTACATTAAGGCAGAGCTATTTACCTTTATACTGTATTTTTGAGGGCAATTTTTTTCAGAGAGCCATGGCATCAGGGCTGGGTAATTGCAAAACGTAATAAATTTTCCCCAAATTTAGGTTTGTACAAAATAACCATTGTACAAAACATGTTTTGGTAATATCAATAACTTCTGTTACAGCCTCTGTTACATTTGTATTGCTCTACAAAAATTCCAAACCAGCACTGAGCCAACATTAAACAAAGACTAGACCAGGACTAGCCAAGGTGGAAACAAGTCTAACCAGCAATAGGTCAAAAGTCATATCCAAATCAGATTTGCACCAAAACTAAAATAGAATCAAATCAGATCTAAGGCAAACCCAGAATAAATCCTGCTAACAAGAAACATATGTATATTTGCAATATTTGGAAGAAGGGTTGAGGGCCACATCAGATCTCTGGAGGGCCAAGTTTGCACCCGGCCCTTAAGTTGAATAGGCCTGCTTTAAGAGTTCAAAAATAATTGTCAATTTGATCTAAAATTTTATAATGATATAGAAGAACATTTGAGATAATGTTATATTTAACAATAATGTATTCAAGATGTGGCTTGTTTTTATACAAGTCCTCACTAAAATCAGCATATAGTTATTGGTAAAGTTCTGTTTCTTCTCCTGACGTGTTATTTCTGTCATTAATATTGTTTTTTTTAGCCTCCACAATCTGGGTTAAGTTCACTATACACACTAACTGTGATAATGAAAAAAAAAACTTTATTCTGGTTTTGTTGTGATAATTAGTAAACTGCATGGTGAATATTGGAATAGATGTTTTCCTATTTCTGGTCTCTAATGCAGAACCTGTTTTTTGTTTCTTTAGGGAGGTGTTGGATCTTTTCGTGCCTCAACGTCATGCGACTTCCCTTCATGAAGAAGTTTAACATAGAAGAATTTGAATTTAGTCAGTCCTATCTCTTTTTCTGGGATAAGGTAACACGTGCTTTTAACTTTCAGGTGTTTAGAATAGAGTGTGTGTTTGCTGTGGTGGTCGGCGTGTTTTTAGGCAGTGCGCCCCTGTACTGTCCTGTGTCTTTGTCCTGCTGAATGTCTCTTTTGTGTGGAGAGGTCACTACTTTTCGAGGTTACGTCACACCAGACAGTGGAACAATATTATGAAAATTAAATTGTTTGAAGTAAAATAACTTAAAATCATTTGATACTGAATCATAGGTCTTGGATTTAGCTGAACATGATCCAAGCTGTGACCTATGACCCAAACTGTGACCCAAACGGGAAACAATGGTCCATCTATGCAACACATTTCCCAGTGTTAATACTCTATGTGCATTCACTCTTCTCTGTGTTTTGTTTAGCATTAAAATAGCTTGGCAAATATGGTTTAAAAGGATCAATAAATACTCTGCACACTTTGTTATTTAGTTTTAAACAACCGTTGTGTTAAAAACACTGACACTGACACTGCCCAACACTTTACAGTGTGACAATGACATTTGATACCAAAACACAGCATTACAAATTTCAATGATTTTTGCTATAATCTGTTACAAAAATAGTATATAAACAAGTAATTGTGATTATTAACCATAAGTGCTCATTTATTTTTCTTTGAGTTGGAAAAGTTGGTCCAATGGTTTGTTTACAATTGTAGAATTCATTTGTAAGATATGTCACCTGTTTCATTTTATTTCTTGACTGTCTGCATCTTTCTAAGTGAATAATTGTTTTTTAAAAAACATGATTATAGTTAGGGCATAATAACTGTATCTATTATGTTAATGATATTCATTCTTAAGTAGAATAGTTTAGTAGTTTTTTTCTATGTCAGACAAAGGTTGAGGTAGTGTTTAGACTAAAGACTTTTACATGTTTTGACGACCATCGTTACACCGATCGCCCTGTGGTGCTTCTGACAAAGACGGAAGTCTCCATGTAAACATGTAAAGGGTTTAGTCTATGTCAGGGCTATTCAACACATTTTGATCAAGCACCAGATTTTGGTGCTTGGGCTGGATAATTGCACAAAACATCATACATTTTGACAAAAGGTAGTGTTACACCAAATATCCACAGCATCTGTTTCAGTAATGAAAATAACACTGCTATAGTCTAAATTTCTAAAACAGTGTTGAACCACATTTAAACAAGGGCCAGATTTATGCTAAGAAATCTCAGCATTAAACCAGGGCTAAACTAGATCTAAGACAGAATTAAACCAGGACTTAAATAGTATCAAATTTGGCCTAATGTATACTAGCTCAGTGAAAAACTGGCAAGCAAGAGAAAGTATCTTTTTGTAATATTTGGAAATTAGTTGAGGGCCAGATCATATCTTTGGAAGGCCGATTTGGCCCCAGGGCCTTAAGTTGAATATCTCAACCTTTGTCTGAACTAGAAGAAAACTTCTAAACGAATAATAATTATTATTTTCATCATAATCTGTTAGTTGTACTGCTCACTGTGGATGAAATTAACTGGGTGAATGTAAGACTGGCGGCCCGGGGGCCAAATGGTGCCCTACAGATAATTTCACATGGCCCCCACGAGGATTTCTGATTATTATTGATAGTTGTCCACCAATTCAATATATCATTGAGATGTGACTATAAAACTCCTAAAATGTTCTAGAATACAGCAAAGTACTTACAACACCCGGTGGCAGAGCGGTTATCGCTCTTGCCTCACAGCAAGAAGGTCGCGGGTTCAATTCCCACACGGGCCGGGCCTTTTTGTGTGGAGTTTGTATGTTTCTCCTCGTGTCTGGGTGGGTTTTCTCCGGGCACTCCGGTTCCCCCCACCAACCAATAACATGCATGTTAGGGTAATATCCTCCAGCTACGGTAGTCCTGACCAAGCCTAGCAACAACATCAGGAGATGGGTCTCCGAGCGCTGCACTGCGGCGATCACTGCTCTTGAGGAGATGCCCCAGAGGTATTGAAGGATGGGTCAAATGCAGAGGACAAATTTCCCTAAGGGGACAATTAAGTATACCTTACCTTACCTTACCTTACCAATTTGCCCAATATCCGTATTTAGATAGAATAAATCAATCCAATAGTCCTGTATTTTAAGCTGTGGCCCTCGACCAACTCTGACTTTGATTATTTCGGTCCTGCTCCATTAGAGTTTGACACTCCTGATGTTAGGGGTTAATTTTCAGATTGTCAAGCTTTAGCATTAGCCTTGACAGACAAACACATCCTTTTATGAACACACTCCTGTCTTTTGGAGAGACATGACCTAAGCTTTATTCTGACTAGCACTTTGCAGATTTCTCTAGTATCTTTTTGTTATCTGTATCAAACTGTTGTTCTTCCTCTTTCCTCACCTGGCTGCTGGTTTCTCTTCCTCCTCAGATCGAGCGCTGTTACTACTTCCTTCACGCGTGTGTGGAGACGGCGCAGAGAAAAGAGCCTGTGGACGGACGCCTGGTTCAGTTCCTGCTTTCAAACCCGACCAACGACGGAGGACAGTGGGACATGCTGGTCAACCTCATCGGTCTGGTTCTCCTCTGTTTCACATAAATACAGCAAACTCTTCCTTTTCTTCACAAAGTCTTTACTATCTTTAGATACTCATTTAAACAAGTATCAATACTAAAACAAATACATTACCGAACATAGTTTGGACTTCTCTGAACGATTTTAGAGGGATTTACCACTAGGGCTGTGTGATATTGATAAAAATGATTATCTTGATATTTTTTTTACATATCTCGAAAACGATATTTACACAGTATTAAAATGTGTTCAAACATGTATTATTTAGTTGCTTGTTAGTTCAGGTTTACACAGGAAAATGAACCATCCTAATAAGACAACATGTTCATAAATTACTTTTTTCAAACTAAGCGATATACTCAATCGTTCATTTTTGCAAAATCTCCAAAAGGTATTTGTGATAATATCTAAAATTCAAGATATTGCACAGCGCTATCTACTACATACAAGAACACAAGATGTCCAGTTATTTTGTGGTAAAATGTCCATATTGTCTAAAACCTTGACTTTTTTGTGGGGTGTTTTAATCCATTATGGTTATGTGGTATATAATTAAGTATTGAAATCAAATTTTAATTTGTACTATTGTACCAGTCTTTACAGAACATTTGTTTGTTTTATTACACCGTGTCCAAATAATAAAACTGAGTTTTTAACTTGACACTCAAATAAACGGTCAGTTTTAAAATAAAATCACACATTAAGACAAATGTGGACCATTTCTGAATACATTTGTAATATAATTTATCTCTATCACACCACAGTGTTTTCCCTTAATAGAGGAGACTATGGTTGGCCCCCCATTGTTTACAAGCTGAACAATAAATTATAATAAACATTGTACTTAAACTTGAGTTATCTAACTTTTTAGTTGTAAGTTAGTAAACTTTGTGTTTTGCAAATTTACAACTACGAATGATCATTAACTTAAAGAAATGACTGCATTAACCTGTATTAAAGCTGAAGTACTGATTTTCACTCTGCAAAACACAAAGTAGTTAAATCTATCTGGCTCTCCCAATTTCTTCAACACTTGGTGAATATCACTGTGCATTCATTTTTGATTATAATCACTTTTTAAAAAAACCTTTTGACAGATAGCAAAGTGAAGCTGCAGTGGACCGCCCAAACACAGCCAATCAGAGCACAGCATTCGGTTATTCGTGATATTTTAAATACTGTTTCATTTGATTCAGACACAGAGGTCACACAGAGGTCAGATTTACTCAAAAAGTGTTGCATTTAGAATATACTCTCCAGCTAACAGATTTACCTCAAAGCAAAAAGTCAGGTACCCCCGCTTTAAAATAAAACCATAACTTTTGTGTTCAACTGTTTATTGTTATATGTTTATGTCAATGTAAATAAAAAAACTTGAATAATTACAAACTGTTTATTTGTAGAAAAATACGGCGTCATTCCAAAGAAATGTTTTCCCGAGTCACACAGCTCCGAGGCCTCGCGAAGAATGAACGATATATTGAATCATAAGGTTCGTACAACTACCCAACACACATGACTTTACAGGTGTGAATGTAGTATTTAAACAGTTGTCTTTTTGCAAATCTTCTTCCAGCTGAGAGAATACTGCCTACGGCTCAGGAACATGGTCGCCAGTGACGCCACCAAAGACGAAATCTCTGAAGCGCTGGACACCATGATCGAGGAGGTCAGACTTTAATTATTGAGTTATAATGACTAGAGCAAGTGTCTTCAAACTTTTTCCTCTTAAGTTTCAAAACAAAAATGTCAGTGAGTTTTGAGGTATATGTATTTTTTAGAACAACCAGCTAGGCATCTAGACTTACGTTTACAAGGATTACAGGCATATACAGTGGTCCCTCGCTCTATCGCGCTTTACTTTCCGCAGCTTCGCTGTTTCGCGGATTTTTTGTGTGTGCAATTTTCCTTTTTTTTTTTTTTTTTTTTTTAGTGTGCGGTCCTATAGACGTGCGCTGTAAGCGTGCTTTGCTCCCAAAGGCACTATTTAGGGACCGTGTCACATCGCAGCATTCACAGACAACAGCACAGAAGCTCTTTTGGAAAACTTAGACAGTTTGGATCATGCAGGGGAAGCTGACCTGACGCTCGGACTGAGGATTTGACTTTTTGAGCTCGAAGTTTACGATGACGAGTTTGTTCACGTTGGAATGTCATCATTTGTGTAGTTCAGAGATGTGTTTGAGGAACATGTTGTGACTTCGCTAGAGTCCGGATGTGTTTCGTGGTTGTCGAACCCTGTGCCCCGTTCGATCCGTGGCCCTGCGGTTGGCTGTGAAGCGAAGCAGGACGGGCAACGTGTCAAAAACAACTCGCGCTATTGTATCTCGCGGTGAATTGTGTTCAGCACATTATTACATGTACAAAAGACACTAAACATCATAAGGCAGGTTATGAACTGAAAATATGGATAAAAAATTAAGATCACTACATCGCAGGTTTCGCCTTTCACGGGTTATTTTTGGAACATGTTAAACGAGGGACCACTGTAAATAAAAAAGGTGTGCAGCATGCTACTTGGAAGGTGGTGGAGATCTACTGGTACTTTCTGAGCTTCAGGTTGGAGAGCCCTGGACTAGAGTTTACTCTCAAATTTTAAAGAGAGTAAAATTTTAGTCAATTTGTGGTTGAAATAAGCTGTCCTATATTCTTTAGTAGAATTTATAACGCAACATGGCTGCTGGACACTAGTTACTATCCCTTATTCTGCCCTGCTCACTTTTCTTGGCAGTACACTTCCTGTTTAGGTGCGTTTAGCCTCTAGAACTCAGTCTCTGGGTTTAGTTTAACTGTTGGTATATCTGTTTGAGAATGCCCTGCAGACAAGCTAACATCTTAGCTACCTTAACTGAGCTAAACAGGAAATGCATTGCTAAGAAAAGTGGGCGGGGCAGAATAAGGTCAGTAGGTTATCATGGAAACAGCCTTTCTAGTCTCGCGTTTACACATAATGCAAAATCTAAAATGTCTTTTCTACATAATGTTACTGAATTTACGTAACAAGACTTTTGACAATTGGACAAACCAGATCCTCATCTCTATTCCTGTTTCTCGTTTTATTTTTTATCTTAAAGGTTGTATGGAGGATTTTCAAAAATTGTTTTGTTGTCTGTCCTGGTCAAAAACAGTTGCATAGATTTGTAACAGCCTTGTATTTATGCTAAACAAAAAAATAATTATAAAAATATATAAACTGTGAACATGATGAGGCAAGTAAAACGTTGACCAATAGATAACGAGGTACCTCGTTATCTATTGGCCTGTTAACCTGTCAAGCAAACCCTCAGTGTTCCTAAGTAATTCATTGGCCCAGTTGCAGTGAAGGGCGTGGCCCTGGGAGGAGAAACACATGTGCATCGTTTGAAAAACAGCAAACAGTTGTTGGATTTGAAAAATCCTCCATACAACCTTTAAATTGACTAGAACTATTTAGTCTGCTCTGTTTTTGCTTTGTTGTGCCAGAAGAGGGAGCTGTCATATAAGCTTCAAAACAATTCTGCTGCATCAAACTACTGTTTACAATTCATGTTGGTAATATTGATCAAGTAAAAGACATGACAGCACCTCATTTGTTCTAATTTAGCTAGATAAATACATGAAAAAATATATATATTCAGCTTTTTCTGAATAGAGAAAACATCTTAGTTTTACTGATTCAAAAACAAGACTGCTGGATTTATCATCATAAAGTCTATTGTTAACTACATCGTTGTATTAGTTAAATGTGATTTAACTTGCACTAGTTTGTCGAGACCATTCGATTAAATTTTTATATTTATGGATAATTTTCTGCTTTAGAGAAATGCAGGCTGTAAAAAATGACTTGATTTTTACAAAACACATTATAAGCAAAAGGCACATAAATATTTGGGCTGCTGTTCTTTTGTTACTTTTGATATTTTTTGTTTACAGCCAATACTGATGCTGATATCATTGTATCACTCATTGTTTGTTGATCATTTGCACATTTGTATGGAACAAACACTGAAATGAGAAGGTATGGACTGATTTAACTGGAGTTTTGGAAGTTAAACAGCTTTTATAGTTTGATATATATATATTTTTTAAAGGTATTGGTCTTTGTGTTTTGGTACACTGATGGAAAACCAATAATTTACAGCTCGATAAAGTATTCATGGACTGATGTTGTGAACTGATAGAGAACTTGTTGGATCACAGCCTGTGTCGGTGTGTTTAGATGAGTAAAGTGGAGACTTAACGAGCCACACTTATCTCTACACCTACTGTGTGTTTGTGGGAGAACTGTCTGTCCCATTAGTAAAAGATCAACAAGAACCACATTTTTGGTTCTGTCACATTAGTTTGTGTCATAAACTCTACTAAATTCCTCTTTCCTGGAGCGAAACAGTTTGTTGTTCCGATGCGTATTTCAAGAAAATACCCGGTGAATGACATCCAAGTTATCTATATGATCTTATCTTAATACAGACCTGTGTAAACTGTGGCCCGGGGGCTAGATGCAGCCCTCAGTCTGGCACAGTTTTGAACAAAAATTATTACTCTATATAGCAGGGGTCACCAATAAGATTTCATCGAGGTCCAGTTCTAAGAGATTTTTTCAAGCCAAGGTCCGGAACTTCACGGCAAAGTTTCTTTTAAGTCATTTAAATTTAACATTATAATTAAAAATAACTACACAATATTCATTTTTCACAATATCCCACATAATTCTATGTTATAAAAGCTTGTTTTCAATGCATTATTCTACTGCCCTTTTAAAAATGTATTTGATGGATGAATAGTCCATCAAAATTGAATCTGACCTGTGCTATGGAGGAGACAGTGTTTTTACACTGATCAGAAATGATCACTGAGTCTGTGATGGAGTTATTCTAAGTCTGTTCTGACTCGAGCCTGTTCTGTACCACGTCTGTCTCTCTCTGTCCCACTGGCCAAAGCAGTCACTGAATGAAGCCATGTGATTGGCTGATTGGCGATAGGACCCACGCGATAGCCCTCCAACTTTACGCAGGAGAAGAATCATACAAACAGCGCTCTGAATCGTGTTCATTACACGCACACCCACGCGCACATAGCCTACAAACGCGCGCTCTAAATACAAGTTGAATCTGACTAGACCGTCATAAACCGCGTCTTTCTGTTTCTGGCGCGGTGCCAAATGGGAGAAGGACGAGTCAAAGCGGCAGTTTTGCACCGCGTGCATTACGCGGACACTCAACCGCGTACTTGAATACACTCTGCAGACCCAAAGACCGCACCGCACCGGCGTGAAGCGCGTTTTCTGTCTCTGGCGCTGTGCCAAAGTGAGAAAGACGAGTCACAGCGGCAACGTGCGCGCGCGTCTGTTGATGCGCTCACTGTACAGCTCTTCTTTAAAGAATCACGTCTTCCTTCTCCAGCCTTTCTGCGAGTGTTTGGCAGGAGGACTACACGGTCCGGTCCGGATGGGGCGGCGCTTGGGTCCGGATCCGGACCGGAGTCCGCCTTTCGGTGACCTGGGCTATATAGTATGTCTTTGATTGAATGGACTTAGATGGAGGATGTTTGTGCACTTGCTTTGTCATACATATCACTAAACATTGACACAATAATAGATGAAATTGCATGAAAGTGCTTGTAATAATGTGAATCTTTGTACATCAATAATCACAATCCGGCCCTCCGTCTTTAGTCTGGATTCAGGGAAATTTTATTTCTTAGTGTCTTACATAGCTATCCTTAAAATTTGCCAGCTGCCATTTTACTGTCAAACAATTATTTTGGACAATGTGTAAATTGTTGTAAGAATGCTCAAAGTTGTGATACATCAAGCTACAGTCCAATGGCAATTGCCAGGATGTGCACCATGATGTTTTGTAAATTCTCTGAGGTTGACTCTATAAGTGCAGGCAGCCTGTTGAATGTGAGTGACTCGGGTTGAATTCGCTCGAGCTAGTTTTCACTGTATTGTCATTGGCCCTGATTTACTAAGCGTTTGCACAGACGCAAAGTGAATTGCACGCGCAAAAAAGGGAGCAAAACGATTTACCATGCATGTGCAAAAGAAATAGCGTCTTTCACGTGACACAGTTTTGCGCTGCGCCAGTTTAGCACCTTTGGTATCATGAATATGTAATTTCGGGCATTTTTGCGTCATGCCGCAAAATATAGGCGGAGGAAATGCAAATGTCGTTAAAAAGCGCCTGCAACCAATGTCGAGGGTGTGGCAGCTGTAATACTCCGCCGGAGAAGACGCAGAAACCAAAGAGGTGCGTGTAAATGTAGAAACATTAGAAGAGGATTTCATTTTATCGTCATTTTCTCGTCTGGCATCTGGCTCATTCAGAGGACAGTGGCAGTTGCTGCTGGTATTTCACAGAGCAATGCATCACATGCCATTCATATTAATAATAGTAATAGTCTAAATTAAAATGATAGTTTTACAAGAACAATAATATTGTCACAATAATAATTAATAATAACTAGTATAGTTATTATTATTATAACAATAATTAATAATACGTATTATTATAACAATAATTGATAATACGTATTATTATAACAATAATTAATAATACGTATTATTCTTTTATTATTATTATTATTATAAAAATAATTTACAATAAGTATTATTATTATTATTTATATTTGATTATTATTGTCGCTGTCTTCATCGCACTGCGGCGGATATACAGCCCCCAAAAAGCCGCTCACATCGTAGTGGCTTGCTGCATCTTACACAACATTGCAAAAAGACACGGCCTGCAAGATGATGCTGTTATAATATAATACAATATAATTATATGTGGTGAGGTTATGGAGGAGCCTGGTTAAATCAAGACAACGCTGCTGCAAGCACGGAATGATCTCATTTAAAATCATTTCACAGGCAAAGTATGGTTTGGAGACACAAGACAACATGCAACGCGATTTCAATATGATTTTATTATTTTTTTCTCTTTCTCAGCGTGCGTCCAGACGTCTGTGGCGTCTCCTCGACCTCGCGCGCCGCCGTGCGCACTGTGCCGTGCTTTCCTCACTAGCTGGATGCGCTGTGCGGTGGTCACTCACAATGAGGGCCTGAACAGATGTTTTTTAGAGTGGACACAGTCCCGCGAACCTCGCATTACTCCTGTGAGTGCCCGTACCTCCTGCGCCACGGAAGAAAGACCCTCGCGTTCTGGTTTTTGAGTTCTTCCAGTAGCGCGTATATCTATCCACTGCGTCACTGATTTGGCCCGTTCCTGCTGGTTTTCACATGTATCTAAACAAATAATACGCTTAAAAATAAGCTTATAAATTAATAAATGTATTTATAATGTGTATCCTGCTGGTTATGCAATAGGGTGAATATTGGTAAAGAGGGACAATATGTGAAGCGGACACTTATGTTTGAGGCTTTGTATATTAAAATATGTGCACTTCTACAACTTATATTTAACTCTTTAATGATCTTTGGCATGTGCAGAATTAAAAATTTTTTTTCATGTAATATTTGATGATATAAATGGTCTCAGTGAAAGAGTGTGATCCTGCAATGTCTGTGACAAATTGTGTTATGGTTATAACTTCGGAAAGCTTAAAGATAGTTAAGTTATTATTATTATTATTATTATTATTATTATTATTATTATTATTATTATTATTATTCATTTTTTTATTTATACCGGGAGGCTCAATGAGACAAGACTTTTCATTGGCGCCCTGTTTAAAATAAAAACACAATCATTAAAACATTTTATACAATACATATTAAATTAAATTAAATTAAATTAAAACAAGTACAAATATGATTAGAAATCTCTGCCACCAAATGACTAAAACAACAGTTGTGAGTTGGCCTGTTGGCCTTTCCAACGGCATTTATTTTATTCGTGATATCTTGCCAGATGGCCTTGCGGCTATTGTGATGGTTATATTCCTCTGCATGGGTCAGCTCCTCGTGACGAGAGTTTGCTTCTTCCACGAGGACCTTAGTTCCTCGGGGTCGAAATTTTTTTTCGTTTGCGAGTCTCTTCCTCTATGTGGAAACTGAAGCACGCAAAAGGGTCATTTACATAGGTCCGCCTTCATCGGTTTGCTCCCGCACTACTGACGCAGTTTCTCTTTGTTGATCGCGTGCAACACGCCCACTTCAGGGACGCGCAAAATTCTGAACTGCGGCCGCAAATTAGTACGTGCTATTATCCACCTTAGTAAATCAGGGCCATTATGTGTATTTATTTCACATTTTATACATTGGACAAATGTTGTAAATTGATTCTTTTTTTTTAATAAATAAATAAATGCTTCAGTAAATACCGCCATCTACCTTCCCAAACCCCTCAAGTATTAAAATATAGAATAAAGTTAAAGTTAGAAAACTGTAAAAACCTGTATACCCAGTTTATGTTACAAATGCTCAGTCCTTTCAGTGCGCCCCTCTGAGAGAGCTGTTTTTCTCACCTGTTGTTGCTGTGTTTTTGCTGTGCTTGTGTTTAAACAGCGTCTCTCGTCTGCACACACCTTGGTCATAGATGCTTCAGGCCCATCAGCACCTCCTCCTCCTCCTCCAGCTCCAGCCTCGTGTTGTGTAACAGAGAGGGGACGGGCCGGCCCGTGTGTTTGTTTGTGCACCTGGAAGTGGTTTGTTTTACGAAACGCCGCACTGTCACGGCCACTGCTGATGTGCGATTCGCTCATGGCACAAGAACGACCCGAGTCAAAGTGAAATTATGAGGCTTTTACTGAGATCGCTGGAAAGGGTTTGCCCACAAAATTCTGACTCTGGAATAAAAGGAGGTACAGGAAAAAGAAGAAAAAATAGATGAAAAAATGTCTCATGATCCACTTTTACTTGATCTCAATGCTCCTATTTAAATTTTTTACTATAAGGCCTCTTTTAAATGGCCCAGATCAACTTTCCGTTTAATCTGGATTTCAAGTTTCAAGGCCCTTGATGAAAAAAGTTTGGACACCCCTGATTTAGAATCTTTAGAATCCTGAAGTAAAGCGTTTCATAAAAATATTGCATTGAAGGAAAACTTTGCTTCAATTCTGACTTGGCTTGGTAAACTTCACTATTGCTGAGTCTTTAACATATTTTGTATTAGAACTGGACAAATATGGTGATTGAATATCTGATTGTGAGCTTATTCCTGTGACGATCAGCTTTGTATTTGGCCATAGCAACTGTCAGTGCTCGATCTCATCAGATCTCAGCTGTGGCATAACCCTAACACAAGTTGTTTATCATCGCCGTGTGGACAATGAAAGAATAATGACATTGTTAGTTTATTTTATTTCACCTTTATTTAACCAGGAGAGCCTCATTGAGATTACGAATCTCTTTTTGAAGAGTGTCCTGGCCAAGAGGCAGCAAAACATTATATATTTCAAGACAGACAAAGACATAAGATTAAAACAAACTTACAAATTTCATATAAAACATTTACAAGATGAAACATGGCCCGCTAATACATCTAGAAGCCTCTTATACGTGTTTAGTGATACCAGATTGTTTAGACCAATTTCTGTCTGTAGTTCATTCAAAGACGTAGGTGTAGCAAAGCTGAAAGCCTTTTTCCCCAACTCAGTTCTGACTCAAGGTACAGACAGCGTTGGAACACTCTGATACCTCAGGTTATAGTCGCCAGAAGTCCTGGGCACCAAATAATCCGCCAAATATTATGGAAATAAACCTAAAATGGCTTTAGAAATAAAAAGGCGCCTTTGCTTTATAGGCTTTCTCAAGCCTGTAAGGCCCTCCCCCTCTTTTGGAGGAAGAAGATAAGTTTAGTTACTTTGTGAACGCAGTAGAAAAATACTAAAATGACAAGAATCCTGATGAAATAAAAATTATGATCTGACGGCAAGAAAACTGAAATCGCTGCGATATTGCTCATCCCTACATTGCTTGGTTGAATATTATTTAGAAGAAATGGGGGCCAGCTAAGTAAATTTTTATTAAATGCATGTCTTTTGAAGTAATACAGTGTGTTAATTGGTCTAATCAATCATACAAAAGATTCAGATGCATTCTTGCATGTATATTTTTAGGTTATTTCAAGTCAAAAGATATTCCAAAACTGTTTTATTGGCCTCCAGACATTGTTACATAAGTGGCTGCAGATCTACATATGACCTTGCATCAAAACTTTCTTACTTTTCAACAGCACTATGTCAGTCTACACTGTCTTGTTCTGGTCACTTTGTATTTGTGGATTGATGGCACTGTCAGTGATCAGCGGCACATGGCATTAACTCATGAAAAAAGGGTTATATTTTTGACACTCTGCGTGTTGCACTAATGTTTATGTAAACTCTTGTGGTTTTTGCCTTAAACAACAGTTAAGTGGCATTTCCCCCTCACTGCCACATGTTTCCTCTCACACAGACCATGTTTGTGTGGATCAGAGGGCCGTGTCAGTGCTGGTTTGGCGTCTGAAGGTGATGCTGCGCACGCTTCCTTCTCAAAAATCCTGTTTTTCATCACACTAACCCCAAACTCACTGCCCTGACAGACACCCGGGCCAATCCTGCTTTCACTTAAACCACATTTTAAGAGAGATGCACAAAGGTGAAGATTGTGCCAACCACTACTAGTATTTGGGGTCAAGCTGTATTTAATGTATACTGAAAACAAATAAATAGTTACAATAAATCTAGTTGGATGTACTGCTAAATTTTCTGAAACGCCTTTACAAATTGCTTAAGCTAGATAAAGAAAAGAACATTGAATGCAGGGCAACAGATAAACTCCAGCACTGTGTTGTGCAGTGAACATTTCAGAGTGACCAGCCTTGTGCAATATTCATGGTGTGTATTGTGTAATCTGCAGCTTGACACTTGTAAAATTAATTATCTTGATAAAGAAGAAGTGCTCACTAACACAGATCTAGATCTTACAAAAATCTGTGTTTATATTTTGTTCAGTGTAGTGTTAAGCGATTAAAAAAACGTAGTGATTATCTTTCTGATTGTTTTCAGGTCAGTAAGTTACTTCAGCAGTTTAACTATTGAGCATTCATTGTTCATGTTTTGAGATTTTCAATAGATTTTCATAATGTTATTTTTTTCTTTAAACCAGATGTTTTGGGTTTCTTTGTTGTTCAGCTGGAGCTACCTGGAGGGTTGTGGAAAGGTACCGGTCACTCTTTAGCCGAGCTGGGCAAATGTTTTTTTCTTGTGGGCCATATTCGAACCCAGACAAGTGGTGGGGGTCAGGACTGTGATCATTGGTGTAGCAAATTATCGTTTTTGCAAGAACATTTTTGTAAAACCATGGCTTTTTCATGTACCAGTTTAGCTATTTATTGTCATAATATGAGGCCAACAAGCAATGGCACATGCCCCATAGCAAAGTTAATCAAATCCAAAAATATAAAGAGCAACACCTTTTCTCAAAAATATGTGAAGAGCCACATGAACAGTCCGAGGGGTTGGAGACCTTTTACTTTAGCTTCATCTGGTTCAATCAGATTTAATAAACCATTCCCATTCAAGCTCTGTAAGGAGATCTTATTCTTATTTATTGAAAGGTTATCACTTCGAATAGAACAGAAAGATTTATTGCCATTGTCACAGAGCACAACAAAATTTCGTTTGGAGTGAGCCCCTGGGCCGCTGCACCTTTTGTGCGCCGCCACTCGCTCTTCAAAAACTTAAATGCAAAGCAAACATACCAAAAATAACACAAAAACAAAAAAACATAGTACACATGGTCACATGGTAGGATTTTTTGTGAGGAGTGGGTCAGGAAAAGAAAGGAAAGAGATAGGACAAAAAACAAGACGGCAAAGAAAGAAATAGCAAGAGATAGATCATGGGACAAGATAGAAAGACGTCTGCACTGTACAGAAGCAGGAAGTGGAATCCCCTGCTTAATCAGTTTGCAAAAATAATAACATCTTGCAATTTTTTTTGTTATACCTACTTATTTCCTCTATTTTTGCGTGAGAAAAGTGTACGCGCATATCTAACCCTGAGCGCATGATCCCAGCACGTCTCATCCATCTTCAGTGCATTTTTGAAGCAGCACCTGTGGTTTGAACCTGCCTCCATGTTTCTTCTTCTCTCACATGTGCTGCTTTATCAGAGGATTATTTTCAAAGCACGGTTGAGTCTTTACATGGAAGGAAACTGCGGCGATCACTTACAGATGGGGATAAACGCACGCCACAACAGGACCTCTCTCATCAGATTACATTACGACATAGAAACATGTGGAGCTGTGGTCCTGGCTTTGCTAGTTCTAATGGAAATGGTAGATCTGTTGTGCTTGTAGTCATTTGCCAGTGTCATAGAAAGGATCAATATTTTAGTTTTTTTAGACCATAGGTCAATGTGATGGCTTTATGTAAATGTCTGTGCAATGTTAACAAGTTTTATCTTTACTGAAAACAAGGAAAAGTGCTGTTTGTTGGTGTTGAGAGTTCATTTCATGTTCTGTCCAATAAGTCAGTGGTTCTCAATGTGAGGTTTGAGGCAATGCATTAGGAGTTCCTCGAATATTCTGATAACATTATGAAACATTGATCATTGTCATTTATAATCATGGCCATGGCTTGAGTCTCCAAAAAAAGGCCTTTGTGTAACCGAGGGAGGTGTCGCCAAATAAATTCTAATTAATATTATAATGTAAATAAAAATGACCAACAACGCCACTGGCATATGCCAGAAAAAAAAATATAATAAATCTAGGACACAGGTTCGTAGAACTGGCTGAACATGAGACTAGAGACAGGATTTCTTATAAAAATATACAACATCTTTATTATTACATAAATAAGCTAATTAGTAGTTTATCCTTTGTTGTTAAAATCACGGTTCATGTGTGCTGATGACACCTTGATATGGCCCTGACTGAAAAGCGGGACAGGCAAATCCAGTTCACAGTAGCCTACAATGTTAAACAGTTAAGTTGACTCCAGAGCACGTACAGGTCCAGTTAACCTGTCAATCCAAAAGGGTTAACAGCGTATCAAAAAGGGGAGGCTCATGATCAAAAAGCATCACTAGATTTAGCATTGCTATTTGCTAGCTGAACAGGACAGATCCAGCGCTGGCCCCACGCTGAAGCGCCAAACTAAAACAAAAGCGTGGTGTAAGCCTTCATAAAATAGATAATTTAGTGAAGTGACGAAACGAGTGATTGCTTACCAAGATAATGATCAAACGGACACAAACACAAGCGGCTCGGGGGAGCGCCTCACACTTTGAAACAGCCCACACTAAAAACAACATTAAAATTAGCCCAATGACATCAAATGCATCGGTACAAGACGTGGCTAACAACTCACCAACATAAGCGCCATAATGTTGCGCAGTCACCGCGCTTTACGCCCGACAATCAGTGACTTTCGGCGTTTATTTGCCCTTTAGCTCGCACTAGCTCCTGCCGACCGGCTGCAGCCGACTTTAGTCTACGAAAAGAGTCAAAGTACATCGGTTACCATGATTGTTTCAGCTGATTATCAGTTAAATTGTTTTAGGCCAATTTACCTTTCTATTCTTAAATGCTATGGCAAAGAGATTTTATGGACCTGGAATATAGTTTCCCCTAGAAGTATAATCTGCTTGTATTTTTTCATATGACTAACTAGATTTCTTGCAGCAATTAACTGTATAAAAACAATACCCAACCTCCAGTGTGACTTTTTTTTTCTTCCTCTTACTTTTTACTTCCTCTGTCTAGACATTTAAATGACATTAGGTCAAGCTAAAACCCTGTCATGTTGCCCTAAACTCCTGCGTTCGTACGAGCGTAATCTTCTTGTTTTTAACTTGTCTGTGGGTGGCTTTCTGTGTATTTCTCAATTTTAGGAGTCTGCAGCAACAGCCTTGGCAGTTTTGATCTGTCGGCCTAAAATCACTGCAATTGTACAATAGCCACATGTGTTGCTTGTTTACAAAACATCCAAGTTTAATCAAAACCCAGATCATTTCTATCCAAACTGTTTTGCATGGTGTCATTTGCTTACACTCACAAGTCCAGCTTTTAGGCAAGACGTATGCGTTCTCCAAATGTGAGACCGAGGGCAGGTCAGGTCTGCGCTGAAATCATTATGTTTTGGCTCAAAGAGATTTCAAAATTAGAACATTGTTTGGTTTCATAAGACATGCAAAGTGTTCGTAATTGCTTCTAATTGCTAACTTTTGGAGGAAGTAAAGTTTTGAGAGGATATCAGTGAAGTCAGTTTGAAAAAGATGTATTTTCTATTAAATTTAAGCATATGGTAGTATTACAAAGACATATTGTTGTTTTCCTAGTAATGGTAATGGTAGTATCATGTCTAATATATCGATATCATACTTCCAGAGTCACTGTATGCAACTTTGTGCTGTTTGAGCCAAGTGTCATGTATCAAGTCATGAAAGACCCTGTGATTCCCAGAACTATTTAAGGTTAGATGTTTTTCTTTTATAAATGTATTTGGTGATTTCTTTATGGCAGACACGTCTCTCTGAGCATTTTTTGTTTTATAAATATACCTTTTTAAAATACGCTTGAATGGAAAGGTCCATTTATCTTAAGTTTTTTGTTGTATGTCAGCTTTTGTTCTAGTTCAGTCTTAGCCGTTTAGCTGGTTATACAGTCTCAGAGGATTAAGGTTTATTTTGCATCATTATTTATGGTTTCATGACACATATATCATTTATAGCATCATTATAGCATTTGCACACTAACATGATTTTGGTGTGTTAAAGGACAAATTACTGTACATGCTTGTTTCATTGTTCCCATATTTTATACATGCTCCTAAACACCCCCAGTTTGAAATCACTTGTTCTAGAAACTTTACAAATTGAGTTAGAGCTCCAGCTACTGGCTGCAAAGGAAATGACGAAAAGAAAATTAACCTAATATGCTAATGCTGTAGAAATGCTCAAAAAAGGGTCTGGATGATTAATGAACTTAATCTCAGAGATTAACTTTTGACATCACAGATCTAGGACTTTCAGAACAGTGTTTTCTGAACCTCAGAGAGGAAGAATAGTATCTCGCAGACAGAACATCATCTATGTTTTTGTTGTGGAAGTAGTGTTAGAACATGAAGAAATACAAAAAAAGAGTCAATTTTGACACTTTTCAAACGCAATGAAAGATATAGGGTGTACTCACACTATACCACAACCGAATCGTGCCCAGGCCCGGATGGCTCCTACAGCGCGGTTCTTTTGTCCAGTGTGAGTGCAAACGAACCGTGCTCAGATTCACCACGGATCTGACTCTGGCGCGGTTGGAGGAGGTGGGCCAGAGCTCGGCACGGTTACTCATGTACATGCACACGCATGACTTTAGCATACAAGCCCACTGTGAACGCTGATTTCTGTCACAAAAAGAAAGAAACTCTGCACCAACCTCCTTGAAAATGCGCTTACCTTGAATTAGCACTGTGACCCGGAGAGAAAAGTTGTGAAGTCTCACGTCTTCTGATGCTTTTGCTGCTCCGCGTGGTTTTTAATCCAAAGCCTGGCGGAATAGCACGCATCACGGGTAAAACTCCGGTCTGCCTCATTATATCAAAGATATAACGGCCCGCAGGACTTATTTTCGTCGCTACAGCAATAGTACCTACTTTATGCAGGTAGCTTCCATTTTGTGTTTGGGGGTCATGAATGCCTGCAGTTGTTAATCTTAGGGGTGTCGACAGGTTTAAGAACCACTTTAAAGTTCTCCTGGCACAACAAAAATTCTTGATTGCAGGCAGCACATGTTCTCTTCCATGTTTTGCTTCCGTCAGTGCGTTCTGTCTTTCGTCGCAGAGGCAGGTGTTTCAATATTGTGCCTGCTCTGATGTCACTACATCTGTTTGTGCGTCCACACAAGCCTCTTTCAAAGTGCCATTAACTTCACACTCCCACTATATTTACTCTGCCAACAGAGGCAGTGGAAGTGTGGGCACAGAGCCGCAGGCTGGCATCAGGAAGGTAAATACTGCTCTGAACACAAGCGTCTAATTGACTTTAAAGAGACAGAGGTGTAAATGATTATGTTAGTAGTTTCTTTGTGACTTACTGTGTTTGTCTGTAAAAGGAGACTGAATTGATAACAGCGAAAATGGCAGTCTAGCTTTCGTCAAACTGGCAGGGCAGCTCTGGCCCAATAGTAGCTTACAACCACTTTGTGTGGAATGAATGGATATTGCAAAAAATATTAAGCATCTTTGAGTGTCATGAAAACGCTATATAACACCAATGTATTGGCTAGAATTGAGCGTGTCGTAAAAAGAAAATGTGGAGTTACACTCAACTAACATGTTTATTTATTTGTTTAGTTATTCTGGCATTTAAAACAGAATAAAAAAATAAACAAAGAAATGCAAAATTATTACGTTTGTGAAATTCATATGAATTTCTGTAACAGGTTAAAGTTGCAGTACCCTATTTGCTGCTCCAATGGAGCTCGACAGTGCAGGATCGCTCATAGTTCCGGAAGTAAATTGGCCCATAGTCTTAAAAAAAAAATCTAAGAGTTTAAAGACACATTGCAGGCTAACCAGCTATATACTAACTCAGATCCACAGTCTGGTTGTTTTCAGTCTAAAAAGCCCATCTATAACCTAAAATTCTGCAAAACGACTTATTAACTATGTTGTTTATAAAGCTGCAAAAATGGATTTTAAACAAACCTGTAGTTTTTTACTCATGACTCGCATTGCTGATTATCCCCGAGGACATTTTCAGACTTTCAGTATAATTTTTTTACAAAGCCACTATGGGGATTTAACATAGGAGCCTACGCTTACTGTTGAAGTGGGCGTTCACTGTTGAGCTCTATTAGGAAGCGTAAATTGACTAAATGTTTTGTAAAACCTTAGTTCTAATCATGTTCAAAAGTTTTATGATTGTGGTTTTGTTTCGTTCAACATTGGAACATTTCAGCCTCTTTTTTTATCTTTGCCTTGATGTAATGGTACGATTTTGTGCTTATTAAATGTAAGTGTAATGCCAAAGTTTTTGTTGCTGTTGGGGCGTTACAAAAGGCGGTTCTTGTCCAAGGGCACAAGACAAAAACATAGGAGAGACAGACAGAGAGAGAGAGAGAGGGAGAGGGTCGCACTGGCACACTCTGGCCTAAACAAAAGCCCTTGTACAGACGCCTTTGTTGACTCTGCCCAAGTGTGTATTTTGTCTTGTGACAGTCAGACACTTGGATTACAACTTTGAAGATGATTTATTATTTAAGTGGCTCCTTTGTGTTTGCTTTGCTCGTGTTACAGCTCCGCGCTAAAAAAACTATGAACAAAGAGACGCAAGGATGGATCTCAGGGAAGAAAAATTTAACAGAAGATGGCACGGACCTCCGCCAAGGCACTGGTCTGAACCTGCAATAACAGGAACATGGTTACTTTAATGTTTGCTAAGACGAGACACTGCAGGTGAATCTGACAAAATCTTAAATAGCTATCGATGTGAAACGTTTACTCTAGTTTACTCACATAAATACTGTACAATAACAGATTTTCATATTATTAATTCATTTTGTTGACATACTGTATAAGAATATAGAAAGGTTTTTACAGAGGAGATTTGGGATGTTTTATTTAGGATTCAGAGTAAAATAGGTCTGACTTAACCTGGCTCACACAAGATGTTTATCTCCATTTCTTCTGCGATATCCATCTGGACCATCCCTCGCTGAAAGTGTTAAGAAAAGGTGGGACGTTTAATGAAATAGATTACGCTGACTGGGTGACTTGTCAACTATTGCTTGCCTACCTTAGTTCCTGCTCAGCCAATCACTGTAACGAATTGTAGTGGTGTTTCCAGTGTGTGCGGAGAGAACAAGTGGCGCTCGTCTTTCAAAAAGGAAATAGAAAAAATACAGGTGCTACTTGTTGTTGTTTTTGCTGTTTGTCAATGCCTGATTCTAAACTTGATCTATTAACATTTTAAGTCTGCAAAAATGTGATAAATTAGAGTTTTAGGAATGCACCGATATCTAGACACAGGATTGAATCAGTGCATACCCCATCTGTCCAGCCAGATTGTTTCTCTGGTGATTTTTGTTAACTCACAAACTCAAGAAAAATCCATGTTGGTCCCCACCAGCAGTTAGGTTTGCAGTCCAACCAAACCAGTGGTGTAATCACATCATAGCAGGTGATTGGGCCGTTACACCACCTTCTCCAAAGACATTCAAAATCTTGTTTAGTTCACACTGGAGGAGTTTAGGATCTTTTGCGTTTTTTAGATGCGTCAAAAAAAGAACAGGCCACAAACATCAGGACCTTTACAACAATTATTTGTCTCACAGTCGCATCATGTGGCATGAAGAACAGAGCTTTCTTTAATGTGTGCGGTTGTAAAAGTGAAACACCAATGAAACGCAAGTGGATTAAAGCAGATTTATAAAGGTCACAGGAGAGAGGAGGGTCATTAAGGTAAGAATCTGTTACCCTGACGCATTGTGGGTGTGAAACGAGAAAGTCCCTACAAACTCAGTGTTGGCCATGTTCTATGGCCTAGTAAAGTAGGTTATTGCACATCATTGTAGGAGCAGGTGCGTTGGCGATAATGTGCATAATGCTGGTTCAAATATTATAGAAGAATCCCACACTTTGACAACTTGCACAAAGCAAAACTTCATAACGGAATTGCAGTGACACATTGACTTAAGGAAAGAAACGACAAAAAATCTCGTACGAAAATCTTACTCTGGCCACACTTCCTTGAGCTCGTAGAAAGGCACATCGGGCTTAAAATCACACCAAACTTCTGTAGTGAGGCTTTACAGACTGATAGTGATAACTCTGTGAATGAAAATGCACTTTGAGAAAAAGGCCCCTGAAGTTATAGTGTCCCATAGAGCTCTAAGGATGAAGTGGAATGAAATAAATAATAGAACATCTTTAAAATTAGATTGGGCAGTTTTGTTGTCTCTACATGAAAGACAGACTTTTAAACTGACAGAGCAAAATGACCAAAAACAGAAAATAAAAAGTTTTGTCTGCGGTCAATGTAAATTCTTCTCAAGTCATTTGTCTTGTTTAATTGACTAAAAGTCTGCACATTTTGTCCCCTACAGCGACATCCTAATATCTTCCTAATTGTCCATGGTCGTGAACTAATTTTATGGCTTTGAATACATCACTGTCTAGAAACACTTTTATCTTCTGTGGCCGGCAGTGCGCTTACATTTCCCAGCTCTCTAATCATGTTTGATAGCAAAAGCATGTGCAGGAGGGAACAGCAGAAGGGAAAGTTCCTGGGAAAGGGTTTGAATGTCCAAACAGCCCCATCGAACCCACAGCTCTGAGACAAAACTCTAATCATGAAGAGAGGACGAGTGCACAGGAAGAGTTAAGAAAAGTCCAGTGTTGTGAGGACAGCAGCCAAAGAATTCTGAAAGTAATGACAGATGAGAAATGGGAGGAAAAAACATTCATTTTTTCTACTGCTTGTTTACGATCACAGGTGACTGGAGCCTATCCTAATGACTTTGGGCTTTAGGCGGGAGAACATAGAAAGCAGCACTACAGGACCAAAACAAACACAACTTTGAATAAATTATAGATGAGAAAACATTGTCAGAGCGTACATAAAAACTAAAAAAACAGAATTTTACATATGTCTAATTTAATTTTAGGTCATATTTTGTTTTTCATGTTTGTGCAGTTATTGGGTTATTTTCTAGCTCATGGCATCTTTAGGAAGCTATGTGAAAACCAGCTAGAAGTTATTCAGTTACCGATTTTATTAAATAATAGAAGAAGAAGAAAATGTATTTGTAAAGCACATTTCATACAGAAACTGCAATAATGTGCTTGATAATGGTTACACTGTACTGTAAAACACTTTGTGTTACCTTTTGTTACAAGTTTGTTTGTTTGATTGATCATTTAACATGTCGCAGCTTTAAAATAAGAATATTAAGGATGCAACTATTTAACTGATTCGTCAACTAATTATAGTAATCTAATATTATTTACTACACTGATAACATGCATGTTAGGGAACACTTGGTGATAGTCGGAGGTTGAGGCGCCAGGTGTTAGGTGAATCGCCTCCGCTGAGTTGCCCCAGGGCAGCTTACTGTCACTGAGTGGGGAGGGGAGGGGTTCATCTCACTGTGAAGCGCTTTGTGACTCTGTGAAATGCGCTATACAAATAAAGATTGCTTACTTACTTACTTACTTACTTACTTACTTACACAGACTGTGAAGCCTGTCAAGGGCTGAGTGAGCAGGTTTTAGGAACCAGAGAAACGATAATTATTTTATATTTACAATTAAAATATTTTTAATAGTTATAAAGCTGTTTTACTGCAAAAATATGTATTAAATTTCATAAAATTAAAATATAATATTTTGAGTCTCAAATTTCACTGGTACAATACACTTATCAATCAGCACCAATGGACTTTTTGTACCTTTTAGACTAAGAAGAAAATATATCTAGTACTAAACTCATTTAGCTTGAAGTAAGATAATATATTGTATCTAAATCAATAAATGGAGCTAAGGAGCGTATATTCAGAATTGAAGACTATACCAGCTTCTGCCTCAGTAATCATCACACCTGCGCTTCATCTCAGATCCAATCATGTCTCGCTCTGCGCAGCTCGTTCAATCAGCTTCAGCTCTCATCTACTCCTCCTCCCTCTCAGCCTATCAGGGCGTCAGGGCCGGATTCAAATAAGCAACTCAATCTTCGCTCTTGACTTCAGCTGTTGCAAGCGTCATTTTGTCGCATCGCAACCCTCCTCCTCCCCATCTCCACCTCAACTCCCACCTTCTTCCTCTTCATCACCACCAGTGTCTAGGCTCTGGGGGGAAATCTCCTAATCCAACAGCTCATCATTTATCTCATGCACGTGTTTTCTGCCGGGGCCTAAGCGCCAAACCTGTAATAATAAATGTCATCATTAATCGCATAATTTTGTCTGTTTGAGTCTGTCCAGGTTGAAATACATGAGGAACTGAATTAAAGAATTTTTAACTTTGCTAAACATTATTTTTAGTAAAATGTCATAAAAAAAAAAAATCATATTGACCAGCCTTTAAATCAAAATTAAAATAAGTAATTGTCAGAGTAATGGAACACAATTGTTAGTTGCAGCTCTAAAGAAGATTATTAGGAATATAATAAGAAATCTTTGCATAAGCTTTTTTACAAATGGTGTTTCCTTATTGAAGTGACAATCTAGCAAAACTCCATTCATTTGACCTTGAACGTCCTGAATGCTGCTTTTTGTGTCAAATATCTTATCTAGTTTTACTATTATTTTCATACTTGTCGAAGAGAGACAAGTATAAATAATATGCTGACACAGGCTGTATATTGTTTCTAATGGTGGACGTAAATCTCTGTGTTTTTGTGTTTAGGTGTTCCGAGTGGCCAGTGTTTGTCTAGGCAGCCCTCCGGAGACCATCTGCTGGGAATACCGGGACAAAGACAAGAACTTCCACCGAATGGGACCGCTCACGCCCCAGGAGTTTTACAGGGAACACGTCAAACCCCTTTACAACATTCAGGACAAGGTGAGGGTTTTAAAAAACTTAACTCCGTGGGGTTATCTAAAACAAGAGTTGCAAAATACTGTATATTGTGGTACTAAATTACTTTAAACACAATGAGGTTATGCATACAAGTACAAAAGATATCTGAGAGAGAGACAAGTCCAAGTCGAGTCCCAAGTCAAAGAGAGACAAGTCCAAGTCGAGTCCCAAGTCAAAGAGAGACAAGTCCAAGTCAAGTCTCAAGTCAAAGAGAGACAAGTCCAAGTCAAGTCCCGAGTCTAAGAGAGACAAGTCCAAGTCAAGTCCCAAGTCAAAGAGAGACAAGTCCAAGTCAAAGAGAGACAAGTCCAAGTCAAAGAGAGACAAGTCCAAGTCAAAGAGGACAAGTCCCAAGTCAAAGAGAGACAAGTCCAAGGCAAGTCCCAAGTTAAAGAGAGACAAGTCCAAGTCAAGTCCCAAGTTAAAGAGAGACAAGTCCAAGTCAAAGAGAGACAAGTCCAAGTCAAAGAGAGACAAGTCCAAGTCAAGTCCTCTGATGAAGTGTTTTCAAGTCTTTATTTAAATTTACCAAATACATCTTGCCTTTCTACAATTTCATATCTATTTTCAGTAAAATATTATCCCATTTAAAATCCAGTCACAAAGAAGTAAGGATTGACACAGTTGCAGTTTGTTCATGTATTACTCTCTTTACTTTTTGAGAAGAAGCATCAAGTCATCTCAATTCTCACAAAGGTCCTGAGTGACTGACCTTCAAGTCTAAGTAGAATCCCAAGTCTTGTATCAACCCTTTAGGCGCAAAAGTAGCAGTTCAATTCAGTTCTAGACCAAGTAATTTCAGGCTCTGCTTCTCTAGTCTCCAGATTCTTAGTTTAATTCAGCTTCATTAGCTTAGAAACTCTATGATTAATCTCTGTACCAGTGGTTGCATAATATAAACACTTAAGAGATATCAGTTTGGATTCTCCTAGTGAAAGATTATAGTTGCTTTATTTACTGAACTGGATTTCAAATTAAAAACCCTGGCGCCTAAAGAGTTAAGTCAACTCTCCTGTCAAGTGACTCAAGTCTGTATCAAGTCACAGTTTGCAGGTTCACACCACTGATTGTTATGAGGTCATAAGTGCACCAGGAAAAGTACAATTCCCATTATAAATTCCCTAAGTGAGTTTAAAAAAAAAGTTATACTAAAAGTTTTAACTATGGACGGAGCAATAACCATAGGTCTTACAATTGTATTTTAAGTTTCTGATAGTTTATTATATACAGAGTTAATGTCGGCTAGACTGTTGAGCTCCGTAACTTTGACTGATTACAAGCCCAATACTTTTATTTTCTGTCTTTTCATTTTAGTAAAATATAATCCAATGTCTTTTATCTCCAACAAGTCATCGCTAAAGTCAGTGTGTTTCATTGTCTTGTTTGCGTAGTGTAACCCTTGTGTGTTTGTTCAGATCTGCCTCGTGAACGACCCTCGACCTCAGAATCCTTACGGGAAACTGTACAGTGTGGAGTTTCTGGGGAACATGGTGGACGGTCGTAGCACTCTTTACAACAATCAGCCCATCCATCTGCTCAAGGAGGTGGCAGCAAAGTCTATCAAAGACGGAGAGGTGGGTCCGAACGTCAAAACAACTTCTCACGTGGATAAATGTCACAATATCAAGA
Source organism: Mugilogobius chulae (assembly GCA_038363315.1). Taxonomy (NCBI): domain Eukaryota; kingdom Metazoa; phylum Chordata; class Actinopteri; order Gobiiformes; family Gobiidae; genus Mugilogobius; species Mugilogobius chulae. Next base: position 15,820,458 of record CM076415.1, on the reverse strand, counting down.
TTTAATGTTAAGATACGTGATGTTCTGATCTGATACTAGGATCCAATAGCGGCGCTGATCCATTAAATTTTGCTGGATCAGTATAATATCAGTTCAGCTAATATGTTTGCAGAGGTGGAAAAAGTGCTGAAGTTCACTACTCAAGTAAAAGTACAGCTACTTGTGTAAAATTCAAAGTTCTGCTCAAACTGTTTTACTTGAGCAAAAGTATAAAAGTAAACCTAAAGGTGGGGTAGCTAACTTTTTTAGTTGTAAATTAGTAAACTTTGTGCTTTCCACTAAAACGTATGTAGTAAATACAGCACTTTGTGAAAAATGAGACCTCTGAGTACTGTCTGAACTGAATAATAAAGAATTTTAGTTCTAATCAGGAGCTGAATGCAGCGCTCTGATTGGCTGAACTTGGGTGGTCCTTTCCAGTTTCACTTTGTTGTTTGTAAAAAGACGTTTATAAGCCATAAATGCAACCAAAATGAATACATGTTGATAATAACCATGTGTCAGAGGTTATATGAGAGGAAGATGTCAGATTTAAAACCTAAATTGTGTTTAAGGTAAAAATCAGCTACCCCACCTTTAAGTAAAAAAAGTAAAAAGTATCTCACTGCCAAAAATATTATTTAAAACTAGACATTTGGCAGATTATTTCACTTGTTTCAAGAAATGTTTTCAAGAGGTTTGAACTTGAATAAAATTTGCCAATGAGGTGAGAAAAATATCTTACTTCATTAGCAAAACTATTTGGCTAATAAATTATTTTTATTGAAACAAGGTAGAAAACACATCGAAATAAGTCATAAAATCTAGGTACATCAAGTAAAACCATCTTTTTTTATTTTGTTTGTAATGTGGGGTGTGAGATGGGCTTCACAGTAAAGTAAATATAATTAATCTGACTTTTATTATTTGATAAATATGTAATTGTTGTTTTCAGTTGCTAATTTGTTCACAAAGCTCGGACACACGACAGCTGCAGGTCTGACCTGGTATTTAAAAGGAAAAAAAAAAACTTTATGAAGTAACTTATCTGTTTCTGAATTGTAGGGAGTAGAAAGTACATATACTTCTTGAAAATTGTAAAAAGTAAAAGCAAAAAGTCACCACGTCTTGTAATATTCAAGTATAGATACTCAAGAAAACTACTTAAATACAGTACTTAAGTAAAATACTTTCCACCTCTACATGTTTGTGCCCTTAATTTGACAACAATGAGAATATTTACTGTCTGATGTTTGGCGTTGGTTCACATAAAGTTGCTAAGTTAATAATTTACATTTTCTAACACGTTTACTGAGTTTTGAGTCTCTACTCTGGTATCAATCAATAGGAGGTATCGGGGAAATTGTTATCGAAATTGAAAAAGCTGAATCTGTTTTCCTAGCTACAGTTATTATGAGAAAAACTGGACGTTACGAGATTAAACAAATGTGAAATTTTTTAGTTTTGAACAGTCTGCTTTGGCATTTTTCACCAAGGACTGTTTCATTGTTTGATTTCCTAACATTTCTTTTGCTAGATTAACAATCTTCTGAAGCCCTCAGAGGTCAATTGTTACTGTGATTTTGGGTTCTATAAAAATAAATTGAATAGAAATTGAATTCCAAAATGTAACAACATAACATATCTCTCTTTTTTTCAAGTTTGCAAACAGCTTTATGGAATCAAACTTTCTGGAGGACAAAATAAAGTGAATTTAATAAAAATGACCTAATAATGAGCCACTTTATGCAGATGTGTTTTTGTACTTATTTCACTTTTTTTTTAGCAAACATAAAGTTTGTATACCTTTTTAAAGACTGAATTAAAACACTTAGTCTAGCTTTTAAAATTGTGGCTTAGATTGAACTATAAATATTTAAATTTGCGTCTAAATTTGTCACTTTTGAAAAAAATTTAACCAAAAATGTCCTAATTTAAAATATTTAGCTTCTAAAATCATAACTTTTGTTTTAGATTGAAGCAAAAGGTTTAACTGTGTTTCTAGTACGGTCACTTTGTAATTACAATCGCCATTTTCTATCAATTTACCTAATTTCAACCTGGACAGACTCAAACAGACAAAAGAATGCGATTAATAAGAGTATTTATTAATACAGGTTTGGCGCTTAGGCCCGGCAGGAAAACGATGCATGTGATAAATGATTGGCTGAAAGAGTAGGAGAATTCCCCCAGAGCCTAGACACTGGTGGTGGTGAAGGGGAAAGATGTCTTCTGAGGTGGTGCTGGGGAGGTGGAGGGTTGTGAGATGCGATGAGGCGACAAACTGCTTGCATGAGCTGTCAGCAAACTCAAGAATTCCGGCTGCTCTTTTGAATTTAGCTCTGATGCTTCGATAGGCTGAAAGGAACGAAGGGGGCGATGAGAACTCCGGGTAGCAGTCAGTCTGCCAGGCTGAATATTCGCTTCTTAGCTCCATTTATGGAATAACTTAATTCTCTAAGTTGGTAAAGAACCTCCTAAATGTAGTCTTACACTCAGAGTACCCCCTGACTTTTTAGTTTTTAGGTGAATAAATAGTTTCCACGTAGAATATTGACACTTGTATTTTTGGTATTTTCTAGTTTTCTTGAATTATGACTCAAAATCTCACAATAATATTCAAAACTGACTGAAAATGACATATATATATTTAGATATTTTAATTTTAAAGACCAAAATCATTTCAAGTACTTCCTGCTAACAGTCCGCGTACCCCTGGTTGTGAATCTCTGCTCCAGACATTTGTGTTCATGCGTCAGAGTTGTAAACGTGACTTGTGACTGTTGTAAATCTGAACCTGACCATTGTTTTTGTTCTCCCTCCTCTGCAGGCCGTGTGGTTCGGCTGTGACGTCGGGAAACATTTCCACGGGAAGCTGGGCATAAACGACATGAATGTGTGAGTGTGCGAAGTGTAAAGTTTGGGCACAAAACAGAAAACAAATTGTGAAGCCGAAATTTGTAAACGTGTCCAGACCAAGACTAAACGCCACTGATCTTTGAGGATGAAACTGCGTCACTGTCGCGGCTCAAAACACAAGACAGAAGACCATTTTTAGGTTGAATTCAATGGTAACGTTACTAAGTGTAGCAATCGTGTTATGGCTGAACAATTTTACTTCAGTTCAGTTCAAGATCTCAGTTTTTGAATTATGTAGATATAAAAACCAATGCAGCACAGTAGTTGTAAACCTAGAAGAAAAAACAGTTAATCTAAATACATTACGAGCCTTGACAGTAGGTTTTGTTCACATTGTATAATACAATAAGTGTTTAAGTAAGTTTGGTTGGCAATAGACTGTGTACATCCTCTAGAGCAGTGTTTCCTAACCTTTTTTGAGCCATAACACACTTTTTTGGTTGAAATTTTCCCGTGGCACACCTATTGCAATAATGCCACTATTTCGGAAAACAACATTATTTCAGTTTGTAAATGCTGTCCATTGCACTTTAAAGCCAAACTATGTCACTTTTTTGGTGGAAGTCTATCTACTTTTTGTATATTTGTGCTTGTAATGTTCCTCCAAACTATATGCACAGAGAGAAGCATGTGACACAACAAAACCAAGTGGTATAGGTCAAATGGAGAGGCAAGCTTGCTCACAATAAGACTGCATTTTTCCAAGCTGTTTGAATAAAATTACCCTATAACCCATCAAATACATATTAAATACGTGTAACATTTTACTTGCAAAGTAATTCGCTTTCCAAATAACAGAATCTCTTGTTTGAAAAGTTACATAGCAATTGTTTTACTTTCATCCTGGCTTTTTGGAGTTTTGGAGTGTATGACTCCAAAACGGTAAATGATTCAATTAAATCTGCTTCAGTTAATTTTAAAGATTGGATTTTGAAATACTTTTGATTCATTTTTACAAGACACATCTGACAGTATCTCAAGGCACACTGTTTGAAACTCACTGATCTAGAAGATGGATTCTCAAACTTTGTGAGGCCAAAGACGACTTATCGTTATGAAAATATCACAAGAACTTCCCATCACTCTTCTCAATGGCACTGCAGTAAAATTCAGAAATACAAACCGTGTTAATAACCACACTTGTGTGGCTCTTCATATCAACAGCATTGTGCCTTTGAGATTGCATAGCATAAGATATTGTACTATTGAAGTAATAATCACATGGATCATGGACCCTTAATGGTCTCCAGACTAGTGAAGATGAGACTGAATGGTTGTATGTTAACACTGCAACGAGTTGTCCACTGTCCAGTGTTCCCCCGCCTAAGGCCCAAAGTCACTGGGGTTGGCTACCGTCACCTGCGACAAGAACAAGCGGTAGAAAATGAGACAAGACAAGATTAAAGCCGCTCTGCAAAATACAGTCTTTACGTGAAATAAAAAAAAAGACTTCAAAATAATGATCTATCGTTTAATATACTGTTTATTGATTACAGCCGTTGTGTTCTAGTGGGATTATCGATTGAACTGATGTGAGAAAACTCACTTCTACATTGGTCCAGGGTTTCAGTTGTTTCTGGTGTTTCATCTTGTGTCTGTTTCTGGCGCCAGGCTAAATTTACCTCTGAACCTGTTTGCTGTGAATGTCTTATAGTTCATCATGAGAGCAGCTCTAGTGAAGTCAGTTGTGTTCAGAGCCAGATATCATTATCACGTTGCATAAAGAGATTTACAGACTCACACAGAAGAGATTTACAGATTCACACAGAAGAGTAAAGACAGTTTCTCTCTGGTTTTGATGTAGAGCTGTTGTTCACTGTGTTATGTTTTTATGAACTACTCTTGTCATTTTATTTTGCTCTGTAAAGAATATGTTATTACTATAAAGAAATTCTTCACATATTTACATAAACAGATCACAGACTCACATGTTCACTTTCTATTTCCCAGATTTAATCATGAGCTGGTGTTTGGCGTCTCGGTGAAGAACCTGTCCAAGGCGGAGAGGCTGATTTTCGGAGACTCCCTCATGACCCACGCCATGATCCTGACCGCTGTAACAGACAAGGTACACACTCACAACGGGACAGCCACTGCGAGAGCTGGGCAATAGAGGTTAAGCAGGTGACATCACAGCATATAAATGTGAGTGCTGTTTATTGAACTCTTGTAAGAGTTCAATAAACAGTTAAAAGAGGAAAAATAAACTACAGTTTGATAACAAATTCAACCCACCTCAAGTCTACCGAGCATTGGGTTTGTTACTGACAGCTAAAAAGAGAAAATCAAGTCAACAGTTGTAGCAAAGCAGATAAACAACAAGACTTTAGCTTCTCACATTTCTCAACAAACCTCAAAGAACTACATTTTGTGTAATCTGGGACCTTTAATGTAAAAAAACTACTTCAGTTTGTAGTTATTTATGTTACATTAAACATATGTTAGCATTAGCTTTGAAACACAAATGGCACATTTTATAAACACAGGTTTTTTTACCTCGTATGTGAAGATTTGAACAGGTTATCTGGCTGAAACTTTGTGTCAATTAAATATTTTATTATTTTAGGGCGTCTCAGCTAATTCTCCCCAGGAATAAATGGGATGAGAATGGTCTATTCGCAGGTATTTTCAAACCGGAACTAGCCTAGCAGCACAAAAAGGCCTATTGTAGCAAAATATTTCATTATATCTTAAGAATCACTCTGGAAAAGAAGCAGCATTGTGAAAAACTATAGGTCACAACTCGTAAATAAGGTCTTAAAAAGTCTTAAATTTGACCTCTTGATCCCTGCAGAAACCCTGTATAAAGATATGACTTTTCTCCAGTGTCACCCAGCTCTAGTCACTGCCCCCAAAACACGTGCAAACCCGGGATTTCCTGAACACATGGAGCCCAAAAGGACGCACATCCGAACAGTTTATTCCATCAAATATTGTACACTGTTTACGCCGCTCTAATGGACTGCAGTTTTGTCAATTTACTCTGTGTAAGCAAACCCAGCTGTCCCGACACGTTTTTGGGCCTGTCGTATTGCACACCTGGTCCCATACATGCTCTTTCTGTCCCTCAGGAGGGGAAAGACGGCTACGAGAAGTGGAGGGTGGAAAACTCGTGGGGTGATGACCGCGGAAACAAAGGTAATTATTTCAAATATTAATACACAAAGCTGTTTTCCAAGTCACAACATCTGACCGATTTCCATTTGAATATAAACACAATAAATGTATTTGTTTGTGCCCTGGATATATTATAGCTATACAGGATACCCACGCTATTCCTCTGAAAGAATGCGACTTTCCCTTCTTGGATTTCGGGGGAATTCTTTGGGAAAAAAACAGGAACTCTTATACAATTTATGTGAGAAATTCCGATTGACCTGCTTCTTCTTAACACAAAACAGAGGTCAGATAGCTCGTCTTTTGTTGTTGTTGTTTGTTGTTCACTGTGAAGAGATTTGGAGAAACAATTGGAGGTTTTCAGGAATATTCTACAGTCATTAAGTTTACGTGTATGTATGGACTGAAAGACATGATTATAGTGACATGTTATACAGTCATGCAGTGGATAGAAAATAATGACTTTGATAATGAGGCAGCTCGGGGTCTTTATATTTAGAGTTTGCATGTTCTACTCGTGTCTGTGTAGGTTTTCTCCAGGTGCGCTGCTTTTGCCTACTACTAAAAACATGTACCACAGGCTCCTCTGATCTTCCAGGACTCCCCTGAAAAAGAGATTTTGATCTCAATGGGACTTTCCTGGTTTAAATAAAATAACGTTGCTAAAAATGCAACTTTAGCATTTTAACCCTGCAGCAACATTTTTGACGTCCTCAGACAGCTCTTTCGCTCTCATCATGGTGCTCATTCTCACTTTTAGGTTTGAATAGAGGGATTGTTTGTTTGTAAACACAGGAGATTCACGCGTACCCACAATGCAGAAAGAGACGCCGCTGGTTGACACAAGCTGTAGCAACAACACGAGCCAGAGCTGTTGTCGGCTAACTAGTTTATCACTGTGCAAAAACAAAAGTTATGTTGCTAAATCAACATTTGTAATTGAAATTTGACCCCACAACCCTTAAAAGTTACATTCAGGTGAGTGAAAAACAAAAAAAGAACACTGTCTCAAGCTTCAGGTCTGTCAGACCAGTTCATACCTGATCCAAACAGCTGCTCTCGTCCCGTTTTGTTGTTTTAATCAAAGAAGTTTCCCCAACCAACTAAACAGCGTCTCTTTCTGCATGGAGCATGCACAATAGAGCGGAAAGTGACGTCGACTGAAAATCCCTCTATTATGCTGCGTTCATGTGGTCCTCGGGTGCTCTTGTTTCCGAGATGAGAGGTAGGGGTTCCGTCCTAGTTTGCATTCATGTGCTTTTTACTTCGGAAAATCGGGATGTTGTTATTAACCATAATAAATAAATGACACATCACTATTTAACAGAGGTTAATAGACCTAACAGTGAGATCTGATGCTAGCCTGTCCAAAAACTAACGTTAAAGGTTGTTAGTATTTATTTTCTAACTGATTTTCATCAGTCTCCACACAGCAGTGACGTCAGGTGCAGAGCTCGGGCAGCTCCGTGTGTCCCGAGTTACCGAGCATTTGTACCGAGATGTTTGAGCGTTCATGTGCATTTTTCAACTTGGAACAAAATTTTCCCGAGTTCCGAGGACCACATGAACGCGGCATTAGTCTCAGTAGGCATCTGCGGTTACCATGGAAATAATGGCAAATCTGCCATGTTTGTTGTCAGTTCAGCAGAACTTCCATAGGAATACATTAGACAAAACGATTTTAAAAGTAAACAAAACAGCCGTGGAACAGCCCAATAAACTGCTGGGTCAGTACTGGAACTTGTATCACTCTAGTGTCAGAATATCATTTGACTAACACTATTTTTGGTATTTAGTCATTTAAAATCTCTATTGGTTTAACATTAGACCAACAGAACATTCTAATGATGTATGACACAGTGGCAAAGCGGTTAGCGCTCTGGCCTCATAGCAAGAAGGTCCTGGGTTCGATTCCCAGTCGACCCGGGCCTTTCTATGTGGAGTTTGCATGTTCTCCGGGTACTCCGGTTTCCTCCTACCACTAAAAACATGTCCACTAAAGCCTCCCTGACCCTTCCCCTAGGGCTCCCCTGCAAAAGAGATTCTGAATCTCAGTGTGATTTCCCTGGTTAAATGAAGGTCAATTAAAATTAAATTATATATGGGCAAGTCTCATTTAAAATCCTCCGTAACAATCATACTACCTGCTGTGACACATTTGTTCATTTCAACCATTTAAAGTCGGAATAAATGTGAAGGTGGTCTAACTTTTTTTTTTCAGTTTATATTGCTCTGAACTCTCATTAGTGTTATAATTGGATTTAGACATACACCTATTGAACAACTGTTACAAAATAGTCAGACTTTCAAATGGTGTCTTAATTTTTTCACAAGACTGTATAAGCTGAAGGAAGAACCTCTTCTGTTTGTTTTCACAGAAAAGTTACATGGTGTCACTTTAATTAGTGCTTTAAATCCATGTTTTATTTGTTCTTTTCTGTGAGGATGTTTGCTCGTTGTTTTTCCACCTCAGCGTCTTATGAAACCATCCTCTTCAGTTTATTTTGCCTGATTATAAACTCGGCTTCTCCGTGTGGCTGCTTTATGAACTTATAATTGGCCGTGTCCTGATAGAAACACTCACATTTGGTGTTTTTGTTTTCTTTACTCGCAGCTTCAGGGGGAAATTGCTTAGAGTTATGTCATAAAACAAGTTGACCTCAGACCACAGTGGGAACCACAGTGACTTTGTTCATAAAGCTCTTTGTGGCTGGGAAGTTTTCTTAACCACAAACTGGCTTTGATAACCTAAGTCAGCTGCTCCTGTCGCCACTGAAATGTGAGTTCAATCAGGTTTCCACAAGAGACTGCATGGTATTCATAAAGTTATTTCATCAAGTTCTTATTTTTTTAGAATATTTTTTAGGCGGGTTGCGCGTGCAACCCGCCTCTAGAAAGAGCCACCTCTCATAGACACAAACAGTGGAAACAAGTCGAAAAAGCACCGTTTTCAGCTAACTACAAGAGTTTATCACTGTGAGAAAACAAAAGTCAAGTTGTTAAATCAACATTTGTGAATGAAATTTGACCCTACGCCCCTTAAAAGTTACATTCAAGTAAGTCAGAAAACTGCGGGAAAAAAACACTGTCTCAAGCTTCAGGAGACAGACGTCTGTCAGACCAGTTCATACCTGATGAAAGCAGCTAACTGTCATCTCATTTCGAGGTTTCATTCAAAGAAGTTTCTCCATGTAAACAGAAGAGCGGCTCTTTCTAAATAACGCATGTGCAGAAGGACGGAAAGTGACGTCAACCAAAAATCCCTCTATAGCCAAAGCTAAAGATTAAAAAGTTATTTTTAACGAAGCTGAAAACTTCTGAACTGGGAAAAAGTTTGATATGAAACTAGGTAAGATTTGTCACAAAGTCCAACCTTTTTGAAGTGTTTAAGTGATCTGTGAGGCGAGCACGAGTAGTTTGTGATTACATTGTGCTCTGTGGAAAAAACGTCTTCTGGACTAACAGGATTTTGCTGCTGCAGTACCAACTGAGTGGCCACTACTACAACTCGAGACTGCATTAAGCTAAAAATGTCCAATCCAGATTTGGCAACGTTTTATAATAAGGGGACATGAATTCATTGATTATCATCATGAATTCATGATATGTTCATGAGGAATTAATGCATGAATTCATGTCCTCTTGTTATGAAACGTTACCCCAGGTTTTATAATGGATCCATGGTGTGACTAAGATTAGGTTTTGTGTTTGCTTTATTAGGAATAGGTACAGTTGACTACTACCACTAATGGACTTCTGTGGGGGAAACTTAACATTGAGAGTGAATCAGAACAACAGTTTTATCACTCACTGCTCAACAACTACAACAATAAATGTGAAATTGAGGAAATACTGTATATTGTGTCAAATATAGATACAAAGACATGGAGATGGAGAAAGTCATCCAATAGTCAAAATATGTAAATATATCCAACCATGCTAACAGTAGCTGCGAGCTAAATACTAACAAACATGATGCTAGCACCGCCTGTAGTGTTTTTACATTTCTTCAACTGTCTGTTTACTTTTATCTCATTACGCCACATCAACAACCTCTATTTAAACACGGATATGACACAACTCAAATTAGTTGTACAAAAAATACACTAAATTCCCCAGAAAATGTCTTAAAAGAAGTAAAGAAGTTTAGTCGCCCATGCCTTAACATTGGACCCCCCCCCTACGACTTTCCCCCACAGCAAGCCACGCTAACAAATATGATGTGCGTTGTAAGAAGGATTTCCTCACCAAAGGAGACACAAATGTAGATATTTAGAAACAGTATTTGAGAGAAGTGAGTCTTTTGTATCTTTCAGTTCTAGTTTAAACTCACTCAATACATTTGCATGCTCCTATGTAACAGAATATACTTTATTTATTGTTTTAGATCTGCTCTGACTTGAACTCTCAAACTCGTGAGCTCGGGGGAAAACTGAAAACTTCTCTGTCAAGCCAGATTTCTTTCACACGTATTCTGGTGTATAAACATCGGCCGGTCTGTCCTCGGACAAATTAATAAAGTCTCAGAGAACAAAAGTTTAAGACGTGGATCCAGGTCTTTGTTTGTTTGAGTGAAGCTGGAGGGAAAAGACACACGAGCAGCAGCGGCGTCAGAAAAACACTGCAGGAGGTTTTAGCGCGTCATCGAGGTTTTAAATGTAAAGAGATTTACTGTGTTTATGCTGCGGTTTAATAGTTAAAGACTGGACAGAATAATAGCTTTTGACTCCAATAGTTGTTAAAGTGACATTGTGTAACTTTCTGAACGTGAAAAGTCAATACAATACAACACAAAACAATAAAAATAGAAAAAACATACATACTGGAACTTTCAATAAAAATAGATGTTTTATGTCATAATGTGAAAAAATGTCGCCTATAAGCTTTTCTGTGGAAACCAAAAAAGTAAAGCCAGCTCAAAGTAAAACCATAAATCTATTATAATCTGGATATGATATTTCTAGCTTGTAGTTGTTGAAAATCAGCCGTAATCAGCTCTATTTGTCTTGCAGTAGGAAAATCCTAACCTGATGCATCAGCCGGTTTCATTTCACTTTGTGGAAACCGTCTGACATCTCGTGGGGCTCGTTCGCTTCACAGGAGGCGGGGACTTTTTTTATTTAACCAATCATTGCTTTTTGATTGTTTTATTGTCCAGGACGTAGAGCATATACAAGTGTCACTGATTGTTGTCATTTCTATGTGGTAAACATGCTAAACAAACGATACAATATCATATTCTAAGATAATATTAGACACAAGGTCAAAGGGGGACAATGTATACTGTCTGCTAGTTCAACTGTAGTGAAATAAAATTGAGGGGAAGCACTAAAGGCAGCACCAGTCTGGCGAGGAAAAGCCCTCTAGACTAGAAAGCAATCTTTTCCTAAAGTATTACATCTGCAGCGTCGGATCTTGTGGCAATTCTTTTTCTCCCGCAAAGAATCATGGGAGAAACACAAATGCGCATGTCCAATCTGTAGAGCACCTAACCTACATTATTTTATTTATGCAAAATAAACATGCTTTATCTAAGCCTAGTTTTTGTGCTAACCTGGCCAGCCAGATGGTTTATCTCGCGATATTTGATAATTCACAAACTCGAGATAAACCATCTGGCCTTCCAGCCGCCCGATTGGTTTGAGAATCCGAACTGCTATGTTTTGGCCCACTCAAATCACAGCAGCGTGTTTTGGAGGCCCAATCACATTGTAGCAGGGCTGTTAGCGCCGAGTCTGATTCAAGCTAAACAAAGACTACTAAGACTGTTTACTACAAAGACATTAAAAAACAATATCTTCAGATATTTGGAAGATGGGTTGAGGAAGTGATTTGGCCCCCCCCTATGTTGATTAGCCTGCTTTAGCTTGTTTTTAAAATGGCTAGTTTTTAACAGGAAAAAGTCTGATTTATTACAGCTAGTTCATTTTTATGAAATGGAATTAATTAAGTAAAATTTTCAATACAAAATTTAACCAAATAGAAACTCAATCCAAGAACCCCTGTCTTCACACATCTTTCTGTTCACTGAGCTGCTCTTGCTCCCTGAACGAGCCTCTCCTGAGACGTCTAACTTTCTGTTTTCTTCATCTTTAAACCGTCACTCACTCTAATATTACAGCAGAAATCACATTTTACACTTGTCAGGAAAGATGTCAGGGTTTCACAATATTAATTCTTACCACACTGTGTAGAATATTAGTTATTTATCAGTAAAACCTGCTGCTTTCTGCATGTTTTAACTTATACTAAATTACCCTAAAATACATAATATGTCTTCAAACAAGTCTGCACTGTTTGGGGATTTTGTTTCTATTGATTAATCACAGAAACCTATTTTGCAAAGTGATAAAGTTTAAGCTGCACGTACTGTATGTGCCTGTCAATCCCCAAACACAACAGTTCTTCTCTGTATTAATCATTTCATTGTGGAGCTACGTCTTCGGCCAAACTTTGATTAGGTTTTCCAACACATGTCTTTAGTAGTTTGAATTTCATAACTGCTCCATATTTGGCCTCCACGTCGGCCTCCTGCAGCCGCTGCTCCGTTGAGATGGACAGACATTGTTTTGGTTGTGGTGAGCGTGCAGAGGTGACGACTGAAGGTTTGAACGTGCAGTGAGCTGTGGGGAAGTTTAGCATGTGTGTGTCTCATTATTTAACTACTAAAAACAATGTGAAGAGCCGCAATGGTAAATCTGTAATGAAAAATACTTCACTCACTGAAAGACGATTTAATGCTCTTTTATACTCATTTATCATATTTAATCCCCTGTCGTGTCTTGTGTCCGCTGTAGGTTACCTGATCATGACCGACGAGTGGTTCTCGGAGTACGTTTACGAGGTGGTGGTGGATAAGAAGTTCATCCCCGAAGACGTCCTGGATGTGATGCAGCAGGAGCCGGTCGTACTTCCTGCCTGGGACCCAATGGGAGCGCTGGCTTAACAACAGAAAGGACCAGGATGTAGCCTCGAAGTCTCTTCCTCTGCTGCTTTTACCTCTCCACTGTCCCCTCTCCCACAGAATCAACCTCTTCTAGACAAAATAATAAAAATTTTGATTTCTTTTTTACTGGACTTTACTCTGTGTTTTGTTAATGAATCTTGATACTTAAAAGAGAAAAGCTGGATGTAAGAGGACTATTTAAATCTCCAACTAAGATTTGTAGAAATGTGCCCTAAGTGGAGAAGTGTCTCGGGGTTGTTGTAGAATTTTCCAAAACTACTTATAAAACTCAAAATACTGAAAGAAGTTAGCTGACCTCAAATGTGTGGACTAATTCAGGGACATGATTTGACCGAGGATTATGACTTTTGGGACAGGTAATTGCACAGTATGTCGCTGCTTTTGACATGAGGTTGCACCAAATATTCACAGGACTAATATTTTTTCTGATTTCTGTGATGCTAACTTATGCTACAGTCAGTTTTTATTGCTCTACAAAATGTCCAAATCTAAACCTGGAGAATGAATCTCAGCAGATTTAAACTGGCACTAAAGTATAATTAAATCAGAACTGAAACATACATTGTAAAAACTGACTGACTGATCTGAAAAAATAAGTGAATAAATGCTGAAATTAAGTCAGATTTATGTTTATTTGGGCGTATTTTAACTTGTCTTTAAATATGATTTGCCAATAGATTAAGAACAAACATTGTTTTGCTAAAAATATTAAAAAATAAGACCGTATTTTTTCATTGGAAATAAATCAAAAACCCAACTGGAATCAAAACAAGAAAAATACACTAGATTCATAGACAAATCTAATTTTCAGACAGTAAAAATGAAATGAAATCAAGACAAGAAGTGCCTAGTTCAAAACACATTACTGGCACATTAAGAAATTTAACTTGGCCACTATGTCCAGAGTAATAAGCCAGAATTAAATCTACAAAGAAGTAAACAAAATGCAAAAACAACTTATTTTTTGGCTGTAAAGCTGTGTATCTGGTGTTTAAATTGCAGTGCCTACTGTTCATTTTTTGCTTTTTTTTTGTGTGTGTGTGCAAACTGAGCAAATTAGCAAGTTTCAGGTTAAAATAGTCACAAAAAGGCTGTGTCTCTCATGTCATTTCTAGACTCTCTGTGATATCAGTGTGTATTGTTCACTTAAAAATCAGCACTAATCACAGACCTCTCAGAAGTTCCGCCTTTGCCCTTTTTCTAATGCTTTTCAATGAGTTCACTGTGTTTGAATTATGTTTGTGGGAGGAGTTTAGGGGGTGAGCTTTAAGTTTAAGTTGAATACATGACCTACAGTTTGTCTTAACAGGCTGTTGTTCATGAGAAGACAATAATGGTGCCTGAGTTTGACCAGTTGTAGTAAACAAGGAGCAGAGTGGAAAAGCAACAGTCAGTCTCTGTTTGGGTAAAAACTGAAAGAACAGAATACATGCTGTCGAAATGAGTTTCTTCTACAGGGTGACTGAGCTCTCCTTTAGAGGCAAAGTAAAGTGCTCAATCATACTGAAGGAGCTTGGAGTAGAGCCGCTGTTCCTCTGGCTCAAGAATCTGTTTGGAATGGCTTCTGGACAAAACATCCCTGATGAGGTGTTCCTGTGATGTCGCCCTGGGACCACGGGGAAGAACATACTGGTGAGAGGCAAGACTTAAACGGCCTGGATGCTTCTGGATTCCCCTTGGAAGAGCTGGAGAACGTGTGAGTAGAAAGAGAATATTGGGCTTAGGGCTGGGCGATATTGAAAAAATTATTATCTCAATACTTTTTTGACACATCTTGTGAACGATAATGGAACAATATTCTGTCAGTTTAACATAAATGTGTTGAAACGTGTCTACATAAGGTGAAATAATCAGATAAATGTGACATTTTGTCCAGCTAATTTATTCATATCGAATTATTATTTCCTGTTTTATAAAGCACTTTGAATTACTTGTGCAAATTCTGCTTTTCATAAACTTGTCCTGTATATTTAAAGGTTTACAACATTACTTCATGTTTATTAGGTCTTTTTGTTGCATTTTTGTGCTACACGATATACTCGATATTCATTTGGAGCCTTTTTTTTTTTAGATTTCTATTGCCTTGTTAGTATGTACAATTAAATCTGCAGTTATATATGTTCATTTGTGGTCATAACTCAACAAATATGTGTCCTATTGGCACGAAATAAAAACTGTCAAATAACTGCCTGGTTTGCCTATGCCCAGGGCCGGCCCTGACAACATTATCTAAAATTTGATATGTTGCACAGCTGTAGTTGGCCTGCTGCTGCATCCATGACCTGACTTTGGATAAAACTGACATAAATTTATTTAATCACAAAAGTCTTTATAGTATGACTAAATGAATTTGAATTCACTTAAATATACAGTTGTCACTCCACAATATCCGTGGGTTTCATTCTCTCAATTCTTTTTTTAATTTTTCCTTTTCAAAATATATGTATTTTTGGTAATTACTCTGACAACAGCTGAAATCCATGAATGTAATTAACAGCAATAAAATTACTTCTTTTGAGAGACGTTTATTTCTTCCAGACAAACAAATGTTGTAAATTCTTTAGCTTGAAAAAACAGCGTTGGATTGTTGGCGACCTGGAGATTTCTCTGATTAACGACATTCAAATCCTCCCCAAAAAAATCTAATTGATTGATTTACTACAAACTGCCAAAACAAACCTTAAATTCTTTCTCAAATAATAAAAAAAAAATCTCTTGATAAACATGTAACTCACAGCACAAAACCCAATGACTCTGAGCCAAAATATATTATGTGAACTGGGCTCAAGATGCACTTTATCAAGATATTTAAGACACGGGAGCTTTTCCAAAACCAATGAATCTCCAGTTAGAATGAGAGACAGGTGTTGAGGGCCCCATGCTTCTGCTCCGTAGTAAGACTGATAGTTAGCTTTAGCCTGACTTCAACTTTATGTGATAAAAATGTCATGCTCAGATGTTTTATATGAGCCAGAGGTCAGCAGTGAACTTCAGGGAAGACGTCTTGTTTTCATGTATGAAACAGGAGCTTTGCACAGACCTCTTGGTAGGTTTCAAGCTTTTTCTTTATCAGGAGCCACAAACAGTGGACTTAAAGACTGAAGAGAGTAATTGATATTGTTGCATAGGCCTGATCTGTCATTCAATCAGAGACACACAACATGCTAGAATAATCGACTGCAAAGTTTTCTTACTCTTTCTAGTATAGCTTCCAAGTGTCTTTTTTTTTTTTTTGGTTTGATTTCATCTTAATAGGACTGCTAAATATAAATGATAGTTTTACATGAATTACAACCTGTTTTCCATAGAAAATAACATTGAGTGGGCCTCCTCCAGGTCAAATTACTGTCCATTTGTGATCATGCAAGCTCACTCAAAGTAAAGACACAGATTTTTATTAATCTTTAACTTGCGCAATGCACCTTTAACACTCTCAAATACCTGACAGAAAAATAACTGCACAAATGACAAGGTGACACCTTTTTATTTATTTTATTTTTCATATTATTACTATTATTTTGACTCTATCATCTATCGTAAGTTCTTATTTATGAGAAGGATCACTATAAAGTTGAAACAGTCACCATCACGTGCATTGATTAGCCCTGGACGCAAAAGCTTTTGTTGTTGCAGGGTGAGCACTTCTGTTTTTGCTCTTCCCTGCAAAAACAACAACAACAACAACAACAAAATCTGATTTTCTGACTTACAGGACTTCCTGTAGGGTCATAGTTTAAAATTGGATATTTCTTCCAAGCGACCACGTGCTACAGGAATCCCCTTCTTTTGAACAGAGTCATCGCGCCGTTTCTACTTTCCTTGACCTCACTTGCGTAAACCGTGCGTCCCTCCTCTCTCCGTGTGCGCGCGCTTTGCCGTGTGTGTGTGTGTGGATTTACAAGTTCCGCGTGTTAAGTGTGTGAGGTACAATGAAGAGGATTAACCTAGTACTTCGCGCTGATGCTGATTGGAATGACGTTCAACACCTAAACCTGCTGCTTTTCCCTCCAGCGGACGTCACGAGCCCTTTGTTAGCGTGAGTATTGTAACACGGTTCAGATTAGGCCACGTGCATAGTCCGAGCTTTATTTTGTAGTTTAACCATTTAATTCGTCAACATAACCCAGTTTAAACTCTTCTAGACGGCACATTGAACTGTGGCAGACTTTTCCTGGCAAATGCCCAATGTCCCAATAAGTTACAGGTGGTATTAAATGGGTTAGTTACAGCAGGGCACAAACGGGATCAGGGCCGAATTAAAGCTTTTGGAGGCCTAGAGTTGTTATATTGTGTGGCCCCCCGAGTTTCTATCATTATGAAATGCAAGTAAGGCTGCTTGAGTATAATAATAATATAAAAATTACTGATAGAAAAGCGTATTTGCAAAAAAATGCAAATCTGCAACAAAATAACATGGTGATGCAGTAGTCAGCAAAATCTACAAAATATGAATTTCAGTGTTAAAGAATTTCCATAATTGAATAAAGATAAAAATTGAAATACAGACATAAACTTATTTAGTTTACTAATACTGTCATTATATATTGTTTTTACATCAGTCTACATGTTTTGGTCATTTACGAGTCTCTGAATTGTTCTTCACACAAGAACTATGGACAAAGGATACATTATTAGATGTAAATGGGACACTTAAACTTACTGGTAATTTTCAACTGAATTGATTAGAGAATTATTTGTTTTTCAACAGAAACGATGTGTGTGCATGTGGTATACAGAAAGAGCTGCCGCTGATTGACACAAGCTGTAGCAACAAGTCTAGCAGCACTGTTGTAAGCCAACTACACTGCGCAAATACAAACGTTCTGCTGCTAATTCAATATTTGTGAATGAAATTTGACCCTACAACCCTTAAAAGTTACATTCAAGTGAGTGAAAAAATGGCGAGAAAAACAGTGTTTAAAGCTTGAAGAGACTGACGTCTGTCAGACCAGTTCATACCTGATCCAAAGAAGCTAGCTCACTTCCCAGTTTGTTGTTTTTATCAAAGAAGTTTCCCCAGCTAACTCTTTCTGCATGGGGCATGCACAGATAGCAGACTGTACATGTTTTGCTCCGTGACCTTGTATCAAATAATAATACGGTATTGGATGAAATTGTACTTTTTAATTCATAAGATTATCTCACTGACCTCCTGAACTATGAAAAACTACAAAGCAACTACAAATATAACTACAAAGCAACTGAAAAGCAGTGATTGGTTAAGTTAGAGCTGTCTCCGCCTATCGTCAAATAAACAAAATCCAATTATGCAAACAAAGACAAATGAGACTGTCTGATGCATCAGTCTATCAAACAGTTGTCGTGGATCCGAGTTTCAGATCAACTCCACAATGTACTGAACAATCAGAAGTTTATTTGCATGACACACATTATACAAAGGAGCTGGTTGCTTGTCAGTCATTTCTGTCATTTCTGCAGAAATCTATGAAATCAATTCCACATTATATTTTTTTCCATATTTTTTGTCATAAGCAGCCATGCTGGTTTTCACACAGAAGACCATGTGTGTCTCTGATTGGCTAATTATTTTGTCAATTACGTCCAATGAAATTTAAAAGGTGGACACGGTGGCCTATGTAATTTTCTAACAAAAAGATCATTATCATGAAAAATATTCTAAATCTTGGCTAGTTTATAACACAGATTTTCTCTGATGCAGTGTTTGTAACATGCTCAATGCTGATTATCTGTGACTGAGATTAATTTTAGGGAGACTCACCTGATTCAGCAACCAGATTGCATTATGAGACAACAACAATTACTATGGATTCAGTGAACTTTTAGACATGTTCTTAGCAAATCGGTCTGATACTCACTGAGGCCCTGAGCAGCAGCCAGAGTAGCCTCCTCCTTTAATCCGGCCCTGCGTGGGATTAATCCATCATTGAAACTGCATCTCCTGGCCTCTCACCATGTTTATTTCAGTCCAGCTAATTTATGTTTGTGTTCTGCTCTCTTGTTCCTCTTTGGCGTCTTATAAATATGCGGGAGTCACCCAGGATTAGGGGCAAAGATCCTCGTCCAGCTCAGGCCATGTGAGGGACGGCTGCAGCGGCGCATACTTGAGAAGGACTACACATGTTTGAGTCTTAACTAACTAAGCCAGTCGTGCCGGCGCAGACAATGGACATGTGGCTGATTGGTTTTAGGTTGAGCAAGTGAGGAGACGAGACAGGACAAGAGCTGCTAAGAACAAGGTAAGACTAGTTTGTATATGTGTCAGATTATTTAAATGTCATAAAATGATAGTCTGATGTTGGTAATCTGCTTCCTCACTAGCTTTGAAAACTACATGTGGGGTTCACTTGTTGAGATTTGCATCATATGTTCAAAGATATCAAATGTAAATAGCAAAAACTGCAGACTTTTTTCAGAATATGGTGCTTTTGATTTAAATTCCTTTGTATAGCATTCCAAGGCATTTCTTTTCACATTTTTAGAGCAAAGTTTAACAAAAACTGTGACTACTGCAATTTCTGGACTACAAGCTGCTACCTTTTTTAATAAACTTTACACTCTGTAGCTAAATTTTAGATTTTCATAGACTTACTGTTACCAAGTGCGCCCTTTATCTGTACTTCATCGCCTTTCTTGTTTAAATGTAGTTTGTGCGGCTTTTATTCAGGTGTGCTCTATAGTGCAGAAATACATTTACATGGATTCAGTATTTGACTCATATTCCCATTTCTGAAACATTTGGAATAAATGGTTTTCTCACACATGGTTTACATGTGTGAGTAAAGAGAGTTACTTCATTGTAATTGTATTAATTGGCATAGACAGTTGGCATCAGAGGCCAGGCCCACTAACAAACCTCTGTGGGGGAAACTTAACATTAACAGTGATTAAGAGCAACAGTTTTATCACTCACAGCTCAACAACTACAACAGTAAATGTAGACTTAAGGAAATGTATTTAGTGTCAAATATAGATGCGAAGACACAGAGATGAGTAAAGTGATCCGTACAAGTTTGTAAATATATTCAACAATGCTAACAGCTGCTGCAGGCTAGTGCTAGCTTTATGCTAACGTAATGCTATCGCTCCCTGGCGTATTTAACATCTACAGAACAATCTGTTTACTTTTCTGAGATAACACCACTTCAACAACATCCAATAAGACTTAGACTCGACTTGAATAAGTTGTGCTAAAAATACAATAAATCGCCAAAAAGTGTCTTAAAAGAGCAAGAAAGTTGCAGTTCCCAATGAATTCTTGTGGATCTTTAACCATGAAATTCCTCCAAAGCAGGCCACGCCCCCATATATGACGACGTGCTGCCGACGTTTGAACGAGATTATTAGCTCTATAATGCCATTCGTATCATATTTGCTACACACATTTCTGAAACCTCTATTTCATCAACATGATCTATACTTGCCTCAAAAACCTGTTGTATCTAATCTGACACATGTATTCTGCCCCCTGGTGAACTATCATGCCACTACAGGCAGCTCAAGTTTTGTTTTGGTAATTACCAAAATGGCTGCTCCCAGTAAATGATCCACTTGCTTTTTTCAGGAAAATCTTTTCAAATTTTTGAGAAGTTACGATGAGAATAACATCAAAATTCTATATCATTTTTTAAAATAAGTAATTTCTTCACCGTATGAATGCATATTTACTAAGTAACTCATTTGTTATATTACATTTAAATTGTGTTAAAATGTCTGTATCAAATTTGATACTCCAGGTATAATATGTTATTTTTTCCAAATTGTCATTTCCCATTTTCGTGATTTATTCTACATAATCCTTACTAAAATATAAACACACACTATTTTAATGACTTAATTAATCAAATTAATCACTGAAATGCCATCTTAAATACATTTTTGAGTATTTCTGCAATAACACTTCTTCTGAAATATTAGTTTCTGTGCTGTTTTGACCTATATGTTTAGTTTTAGAACCTGTGGGGAATGTAAAACGCTGAGACCGCAAATCCAAAACTCATAATGGTTGCCAGGCCAGCCATTGTTGAAAGTTACAACAAGTTTATAGTAAGTAAGTAAGTAATCTTTATTTGTATAGCGCCACAAAGTGAAATAATAATGCCCTAAAAGTGTTATGTGAAAAGAAAAATAGGAAAAACTTCAATATATATTCTATATGTTCAAAATGTTATTGACAAAACTCATTTTTTCTTGCCTAAAATTAACATTGCTGTGATCAAAAAGTTGCCAAAAACGCCCGCTGTATCAAATGTGATACAAAAAATATCTCAAAAACAACATGATATAGCAAAAAAAATTTTGTGGATTTTGTTTTAAGAGTTAATAAACATCTCAGCTCTAAAAAATCAGAATTTTCTGACTGTTTTTTAATGGGTCAGGTCTTACAGGGTTAGATGAATATCAATTTGAAGTGATAAAGTGATTTGTGATAAATTTGCATTGTGCTTTCAAACATATTTTGAACACCACTGAGTTATTGACTAAATGACTTAAGACAAAATCTGTACATAGCAATGAATGAAAATATTGGCTTTCTATAGAGGGATTTTCGGTCGACGTCACTCTCCGCCCTACTGCGCGTGCGTCATGCAGAAAGAGCTAATCTCCATTTGTTTACATTGGGAAACTTGTTCGAATTAAACAACGAAACGGGACGACAGCTAGCTGCTTTCATCAGGTTTGAACCGGTCTGATAGACGTCTGTCCCCTGAAGCTTGAGACAGTGTTTTTCTCGCCGTTTTTCTCACTTACCTAAATGTAACTTCTAAGGGTCGTAGGATCAAATTTCATCCATAAATGTTAACTTAGCAGCATAACTTTTGTTTTCGCAAAGTGATAAACTCTTGACGTTAGTTGACAATGGAGCTTTTTAGACTTGAATTTGAAAAGTTTACAATACATAATTTTTTTTTTTTTTTTTTTTTTACTAAAGACAATATAGGTCTACTCGTTTTAATTTTTTTGTATCTTCAAAACCACATTCATAATATCTAAGCTTCAATATATCGCCCAGCTCTAGTACTTGGTGCAAAAAGTTTGATAAACACGGTGTCTAAAGACAAAAAGAATCAAATGACTTGTATCTTACTTCCATCTTCCTTAGATTTGTTGTCATTGTCACAGAGTATCACAAAATTACGTTTGGAGTGAGCACCTGAGCCGCTGCATTGTTTGGGCGCCGCCACTTGCTTGTAAACAGTTTATGTAAACTTTAATATTGAAAGATGTACATATAACTTATTACGCAAAAAGAGATAGGCACCATCTCAAATTATGCATCTTCAGAGCGTGTGTGAGAGAAAATTATCAGCTACGCCAAGTTTTTGCTTCCACTAACCTGTTTTGCACATGAGCAAATGCTTGATAAATCTGGCCCAAAGTGAGGTGCTCAGATACCATTAGCTTCAAACGCTGCATCCACTTATTTATCTGTGTGTGTGGATCAGGTTGTTAAAGTAGTTCCTCTATTAACAAAAAAAATACATGTCCAAGTTTACTTTTGGTTTTGACTGAGCTTAAAATCTAATTTATTTTCTTTATCCAGTGTTTAGGCCGAAAGTGCATTTTTGTTGTTATTGTAATAATCATCTTTCAGCAGTCATTGTGTGACTTTGTCGGATATTAGTCTACAAATGCATCAACAGTTTTCTTGGCTTGTGTCTCGCAGTAAATTCAGGTCAAGATCAAATGTGGCCTAAATCCAGAGTGTTTCTAGGAAAGCCTCAAGTGCAGGGGAAATTATCAGAGGAAATCTATTATGTGGGAACTAATCCTGTTTGGGGTCGCAAGTGACTGGAACCTATCACAATGACTTTGGGCTTTAGGTGGGGGAACACTCAGCAGGGTTAGAGACAGACACAGACAACCATTCACGCTTTCATTCATTTACTCAGAGTATTTTGGAGTGTTGCTAACGGACCAATGAATGTTTTTGGAGGTGCAAGCTGGAGTGTCAGGAGTGAATTTATGTAACACAGAGAGAACATGCAAACATGCTCATGAGATGTTGATTTGATTTGAACCCACAATCTTCTTACTGGGAAGTCAGAAATTCAGTTCAATAGTTCATCAATTAAATCAGGCTTGTCTTATATAATGTTTTTCTTCTAACAACCTTTTGTGATTGAATATTTTGGGAACAATAAAACTAAGCATAATCCATCCACCCAGTTTTGAGGCGCGTGTGATAAAATCCAAAATGAAAAAAGGTTGTTTGTTTTGCTCAAAATATGACCCTTGTCTTTTCTGACAGATTGTTTCATGTCGCCTCATTGGATTATTCGACAACACAAGAAAATGCTAAAATTGGAGATGATGGCAGGATAGATAAATGAGTAGTTTTATTTGAACTATAAGTTTTATCTACTGTAAGTATTTTTAATGATGTAATAATTTATATTTACTCTTTCAAACCTTCACAAAGTTAACTCGTTTTAGTGTTTTAAAGTTGTTATTTATATTGTTATTTTATGTCTATTATACTGTATGTCTTATCATTATTCATTATCACTGACCTTCAAGTCTCAGTCAAGTCCCAAGTCTTAGTCCAATTTACCAAGTCCATTCTAAAGTTCCATTTTATCAAGTGAAATTATCAAAAAAGTAACTCAAGTCCAAGTCACAACTTGCTGGTCCATATCTCGTAGTGCGTCTGTCCCAGGCTTTTCAGTCTACGCAAATGCATCATCAGTTAAAGTGAGCAAAACTCTTTAAAAGGCTCACGTTGACAAACGGCAAGTGACTCCAGATCTATACAGTTACTGAATGTGAGCATGACGTTAGTAACGAGAGATGCACCGATCCGATACTAGGATCGGATATTGGTGCCAATTTATTATATCGGTTCAACCGATATCCTAGTTGTGCCTTTAATTGGGCATAATAAGACTTATTTCCTGGACGATGTTGATCCAGAACAACTCGTAATGTTTGACATTTTATACATATTAAGTGGTTTAGTTGTGACTTGCACTATACATAACACAATAGCTATTTAAGTCCTTACACTAGTATCCATTGATATTGGCGATCGATAAGATATTTACGTATTCGAAAGTATGGAGATCGGTATCGGAACTGAAAAAGCTGGATCGGTGCATCCTTATTAGTAAGTGTCCTGATATTCAGCAGCATGATATTTACTTGTATTTGGTGGAAAAAATCGAGTTCAAAAGAGAAAAGCTTTGAGCATACAAATCCCTTAATGAGTGTGATTACGTAATTTGCAGAAAAGTACAGGATTGATAAAGATTTTTGTTGTATATCATTGTTTTTAAAATAATCAATTAATCAACAAAGTGGAGAACTACAGACTCACAGTAAACTGTACCTGTGGTGTTATATTGTGCAGATTTCTACAGAAGCCTATGAAATCAAAGACTCTGGGCAGATACTTCCATGACTTTGAGGCAGTATATTAGTTTTGTTTCGTGATCCTTTATTGTTCCTACAGCCGTTCGCTGCTAACTAATTAGCCCGCAGAAATCACCAGTTATAAAGATTGTCAACTGGTACAAACCTTTGGAGAACATTAGGAGAGGTCAGAGCCTTGTTAGAAGTAATTGTTGAGTTTTCTAATCGTTTACCGTAGTGTCTTTAATACTACTTACTCATTTTGTAAAGAAAGTTATAAAAACTTCGCAGAGGGCATCAGTGAGTTCCCGTCCCTTTTACTGACGTAGGCTCTGAACAGGTCTTTTGCTTTTTTTTTTGCTGTTTTGGGCTTTTTTCTCCAAAAGACTTGGTTGCCTGTTGCTCTTCAAAAATCTGGCCACCCTGACAGTGAGACAACCATAAAACATGTAAAAGGAAAACAAAAGAAAATAACAATATTTTACCACCCAACATAAATTTGCCTCGGTTTTGCTGCACAATCCAGAATATTGTGACAACACAGTTCAGCACAGAACATTTTAAAACAACAAAAGGATATACTGTAATTTGTTTTAGAAAAGTGATCGTCTTAAGCCCTAAACGATTCAGGAAACCCCCTCGAGCCGCTAAAATGACTCTGATAAAGAAGTATTATTCTCCTTCAACCATTTGTGAAGTTTGTCCTGAACATGAGGGCTGTGGGTTTGTGCAAATCCAGCCAAAAAACACACACAGCAACATTAACATGATGCATTCAACTGAACACCTGTGGTTACACAATTAATTATTAGCTATTATTTACCATACTGCTATCAAAAGAAACATACAGTGTCTTTGTAACAACACACAACAACAGTAGTGCACAACAACCACAGACAACACAAAAGAACAACACACAATAACCACAACAGCCTCAACAACATTACACAGTAGCACACAACAACAATAATGCACAACAGACAAAGTCAAAAAACAACACAACAACCACAACAATAACACACAGCAATAAACAACCACAAGAACACAATAACACATAACAGCACACAAGAGCAATGCACAACCACTACATACAACACCAAAGAACAACATACAACAACCAGAAGAATATACACACAGTAGCACAAAACAACAACACACAACACCACCACCACCACTACCACACAACACACAACAATAACAATGGACAACAACTACAGACAGCATCAAAGAACAACAACCACAAGAACAAAGAGAACCGCAACACACAACAACAACAACACCACTTCTAAACAAGCAGATCGTGGGTTTATTAATCTGCTTGTGTTCTGCTTGGGTTTTGCCTGTGTTACCATTAGTTTTCTCCAATTACTCTAGTTCCCTCCCACTTCCAACCACATGCATGTTTAGGATTAATTTGACATCAATGTAAATTTACCTTATGAAAGAGTGAGAAAGTGACTGGTTGTCTGTCTCTATCCCTGTGACAAGCTGGCCAGGGTGTTCCCCCACCTAAGGCCCAAAGTCACTGGTATTATCTCCAGTCACCTGCCACACCAAACGAGTACAAGACGTAGAAAATGAATTCATGAACAACAACAACAATGCGCAACAACACCAAACAATAACACACAACAACCAGAATACGATGAGTTAGCCAATGTCCAGGATGCTCTCCCGCCTAAAGCCCAAAGTCACTGGGATAGTCTCCATGAATGAATAGATGATGATGATGATAAAATAATAATAATAAAAAAAATTATATATAGGGATATCAAAACGAAAAAGTTAGTCAATAATTGTGATTATTTCGCTATGTATAGTCAAAATAATAATCATGAAGTAAAATTATTATTTAGTTCACTTTATAAAGCCTATACATATGGGCTATATTGTTTGCATGTCCATAATTGTGAATAATTGCTAAATCATAATTTTTTGTCAAACTAAAATGTGATATTGTGACATCTATAATGATATACTATATAAAAGTGGAAATACTTTCACATATTTTGCAGTGTTCTCTACTTTAACTCAAACGTGTGGCACTTTGGAGTTTTGTTTTGAAGCTTTGAGTGAAGATTTCAATCAGACTTTATTTACAAACACTTCAAAAACAACAGAGTCATTTGGCCAAAGTCCTGAGCAGCAGATCAAAGCTTCAGTCACTAAACTCTAAACACAGACAGAAATGAGACAAATAAAATCAGCGCTGGAAGAAGATATCACATTAAACTTCATTAGTAGTTTATAAATGTATTTAAAGTTTATGTAATCAGCTTTGGTCATATACATTCTGTTATTTATTATACAAATGTCAGCGGTGCAGCAGTTAGTCCTCTCGCCTCACAGCAACAAGGTTCTGGGTTCGACTCCCGGGCAGGATAGGGTCTTTGGAGTTTGGATGTTTTCCCGTGTCTGTGTAGGTTTCCTCTGTGTGCTCGAGTTTCCTATTCCCCTCGGACTCCTCTCCCAAAAATGGAAATAAATAAATGAATAACAAAGACATTGTAATTAAAAACAAATTTAAATAATCATGATCATTATCCTCGTCTAGTCAGTTTATGCTACATTTACACTGCAGAAAATGTGTTTGGATTAGTTCAAATCTCTCTAAAAAGTAATATGTAAAAGGCCCATTGAAACACAAATAAAAACATACATTTTTCTTTCTTTTCTTGTTTTTTATTGAACTAAAAATGTTCCTCCAAAGTGTTTTCTTTAATGTCCTTGCTCATGCCGGACTTATGAGTTTATCATTCTGAATTCTGCGTTCTACACATTTTCTGTTTGAAATCTATCGAGAAAAATCAGAACATCATGGCAAAATTTGATTGTGTAGCATCTGAACTCCGAAGTAAACAAACAGCAAAAACAGCAGGAAAAGTGCAGCTTCTGAACCGGATGTAAAAGTGAGTGAACTACGCAAACAGAAGCTCCACGCACATACAGAGACTCGCTGCTCTTGAGCCCGTTCAGAGGCGCTGTAAAACTTTTCTTTATTAAAACTCGGTTCAGAAGCTGCACTTTTCCTGCTGTTACAGCCGTCGCTGCGTCTATAACAGATGACAAAAGAGAGGATTGCTTCTAGACTAGCCCAAAATTTCTTGTCTGATGTCCATCGCATTTGGAGCAAACAACTGTCACTATGGCAACAACGCCACCGGATGTAGCGACCTATGTCAATCTGAAACAGGAAAACCTTTCGTCCCGGAAGACCTGATCCGTCTAGAAGTTCCCTTTTTTCTAAATAAAACATAAATGAAAGGCTTTTTTTGTTCTTCTTTTTAAACACATAATACTATCGTCATCCACAAGCCCTGTATTCTTTACCCACAGCCGTCATTTGTCTTTTAGTAGTTTATCTAGTATAATACAAGATTTCCGTTCAACCCTTGAACGCATCATCACACATGACCTTACATGCCTCGAAAAAAATATAATTTTTGGCGATTTCTTAAACAATACTTTTCGTTATTTGTTCATAAACAGTTAAATAATTCACGAATAAAGACGGTTTAGATTAAAAACAAGCTTTTTACATTATTATTTTCACTGTGTGCATGCTCTAATCACACTTCCGGACGGATCAGGTCTGCCGGTACGAAAGGGGCAGCGACAGTGCATAACGCCAGTTGGCTTGTTTATTTTCAAAAATGCCAACAATTTACTGGCATGTTCATTTCCTGTTTAGTTAATTTCTATGAGGTTTTCACTTCCTCACTCTAAAAAATTAAAAACAATTGTCTTAGATCAGGCTGTGAAGAGTGAATTGTGTTTTTTTTTTTTTCTTTGTGGTATATATATTTTTTATTAATATCTTAGATAACATGTTAAATACTTTACAAACCAGGAGAAAACTTCACCAAAGGAGCAAAGTGTGTTTATAAAACGATGTGTTTGTGTGTTAATGCTAATACTTAAGGTTGACATATTGAAAGTGAACAGCTCAAATGCTCACAGTCAATTTAAACCAATTTAATTTCAATATGTCAAGACCAAATATGACATTGTAGGCAATCGCTTTTCATTTTAAACTTGGCTGGATACATTACATTTTGCTGTTGTGGAAAGCCTTGTGAGTTTCTTTTAGGGAGTCTCCACACCACCATAACTGAGCGTTCAGAAACAAGACGAGTCAAGCCCTGTGGTCCACTTTGTTTTATCGCTCAGACATGTAAACAGACGGTAGCTGCTGCTGTAGATTCCTGAATTCGTGAGTCTCTCCAAAGCCAAGCTAAAATAGGTCTTTGTGTAATTTGCAGCATGAGTTGTAAAAATCACATTGGAGCAGGTGCGTGCGAGGTGCGAAGCTGTGACGACCGAGGTGACACAGAGATAATTGTTTGGATTAGGAAAACTTTTATATGAACTCCATAAAAACAGTTATTCATCTCTGCTTGTCATTGAGAGGATAAGGATTAGTGGTGCACAGATTTCATACTGGAATCTAAAACCAGGAGCGATCCATGAAATTTTGCTGGATCAGGAATTGGTCCTATAATAATGATCTTTCTTTGGACGACAATTTACTGGCTAATTTTGACCCAAAACATGTCGATTTGACTCTCATAATCTCTCTGGATGGAGTTTGCATGTTCTTCTCGTGTTATCATGGGTTCACTGCCCGTACTCTGGCTTCCTCCCACCTCAAAATAGATTCCTTTTCCTTTAGTGAATAAATGAGAGAGTGAATGCTAGTCTGCCTTTGTCTGTCTCTGTGTGTAAACTTCATGATGAGTTGGCTCTTGTCCATGGTGTTCCCCGTCTAAAGCCCAAAGTCACTGGGATAGGCTACAGTCACCTGCAACCCCAAACTGGAACAAGCAGTAGAAAATGTATTTTATTTTTGTGATTTGCCAAATAAAATAGTAACACTTTATGACCCATTATAAATTAGTAAACTTTCCGCTAAAAAGTAAATGTTACATGCAGCCCTTTGTGAAAAATTGAGACCACTGAGTACTGTCTGAACTCAATATTAAAGAATTTTAGTTCTGATCAGTAGCCGAATGCAGCTTTCTGATTGGCTGGGCTTGGGTGGTAAGCTCAAGTTTCCCTATATTGTTTGTTATAAGACATTTATAAGCTAGAACTGCATCCAAAATGAATACATGTCAATATTAACCATTTGTCGAAAGAGTTATAAGAGGAAGTTGTCAGATTTAAAACCTAAATTGTGTTTGCTGTGTGAAAATCAGCAACCTCACCTTTAACTGGGTTTTGAGGGGAAAAAATGTTTAAAGTCCCTACTTAAAGCCATAGTATATAAATCAGTATTGAAACTGAAAATCTTAATGTAGCTGTCCTTAATAAGAAGAATACTCTACCCCAGGTCACATTTAGGAGAGGACGTTGTCAGATTTATGCCCTAAATTGTGTTTGCTGTGTGAAAATCAGCTACTTCACCTTTAAGTACCACTGTTGTAATATTCCCATGTGGCTGATGAGGGTCAGACTCACTGTGAACTCAGCTCATCTATAACTACTGCTGCTACGAGCTTATAACTTACTACAAGTGTTTTATCAGAAGAAACTCTTACGCTTAACTACTTCTGCTGCTGCTGCTTTGTCACATTCTAATTGTGCTTTGAGTCAAACTTCCCTGTGTCTTTCCGCTCTGTGTTGATTGTGTGTCCTGTATATGTACATGTGTCTGTTCTGACGTCATGAGAGAGAGAGAGAGAGAGAGAGAAGAGAGAGAGAGAGAGAGAGAGAGAAAGAGAAGAGTGGGTGAAAGGAGGGAGAGGGTGGAAAAGAGTGCAATGGTAGAGAGAGAGAGGAAATGAAGGGAGGGAGAAAGAAATTGGGAGAGAGAAAGGTCGGGAAGAGGGATAAAGGAAATAAGGAAAGACTCAGAGAGAGTAAGTAGATTGTAAAAGAAAGAAGGGAAAAAAGAATAGCGAGAGAAAAAGAGGGGAAAGAGAGGGAAAGACAGAAAGAGAAAGCTATAAGGAGAGAGAGAGAGAGAGAGAATGATAGGAAGGGAAGAAAGAGTGTAGGGGACAGAAAGGGAAGGAGAGCGAGGAGCAAAGAAAGAGAGAGAGGCAGAAGGAGAGAAGAAGTAGAGGTGCAGAAAGAAACTAAGGAGAGATGAAAAAGAGAGAGGGGGATTGGAAGAGAGATAGAAAGAGGAAGGAGAGGGGAGAAAAAGAACAATGGTAGAGAGGGAGAGAGTGGGGAAAAAGAAGAGAGGAGGGAGAGGGGAGGAAAAGAGTGCAATGATAGAGAGATGGACAGACAGAGAGAAGAAGGAGAAGTAGAAAGAGAGAGAGAAAGGAAAAGGAGAGAGGGAGAAGTAGAAAGAGAGAGAGAAGGAAAAAGGAGAGAGGGAGAAGTAGAAAGAGAGAGAAGGGAAAAGGAGAGAGGGAGAAATAGAAAGAGAGAGAGAAAGGAAAAGGAGAGAGGGAGAAGTAGAAAGAGAGAGAAAGGAAAAGGAGAGAACTGAGAAGTAGAAAGAGACAGAGAAAGGAAAAGGAGAGACTGAGAAGTAGAAAGAGAGAGAGAAAGGAAAAGGAGAGGGAGACGTAGAAAGAGAGAGAAAGGAAAAGGAGAGGGAGACGTAGAAAGAGAGAGAAAGGAAAAGGAGAGACTGAGAAGTAGAAAGAGAGAGAGAAAGGAAAAGGAGAGGGAGAAGTAGAAAGAGAGAGAGAAAGGAAAAGGAGAGACTGAGAAGTAGAAAGAGAGAGAGAAAGGAAAAAGAGAGGGAGACGTAGAAAGAGAGAAGGGAAAAGGAGAGAGGGAGAAGTAGAAAGAGAGATAGAACGGAAAAGGAGAGAGGGAGAAGTAGAAAGAGAGAGAGAAAGGAAAAAGAGGGAGAAGTAGAAAGAGAGAGAAGGGAAAAGGAGAGAGAGAGAAGTAGAAAGAGAGAGAAGGGAAAAGGAGAGAGGAAGAAGTAGAGAGAGAGAAAGGAAAAAGAGAGGGAGAAGTAGAAAGAGAGAGAAGGGAAAATGAGAGAGGGAGAAGTAGAAAGAGAGAGAGAAAGGAAAAGGAGAGACGGAAAGTGATAGAAAGGGGAGAGAGAAAAAGAGGCAGAGAGAAAATAAAGAAAAATAAGTAAAAAGAATAGAAGAGAGAAGAAAGAGTAGAGCAAGAGACAGATAAGAGTTGGAGGATAGAGAAAGAGAAGCAGAGCGAGGAGCAAAGAGAGAGAGAGGGAGGGAGAGAGAGAGAGAGAGAGAGAGGGAGGGAGGGCAGAGTCAGGAGAGAGGTTTGAATCCTCTGTTAGCTCCTCAGTCTGAGCTGATCTTCTCTTGTGTGTAGTTTCTCTTCTAAACTTTAACTCTGACCAGGATTTTAAACTTTTGACTTTTGAGAAATCTCCGTCTGCAACTGTTTAGTTTTCTGTTCTGTCCACTTGTTGGATTCTCAAAAGGTAAAGTACAAGATGTGTTCATGCTGGGTTTGATTTTGGGACATTACTACAGCTGTCTACATTCATGGCGTTGTATATTAGTTTGTAAAATGTATTTTTTGTTTTGTTTTTGCAACTCATATTACTTCTTTTCAAACTCGTGAAAGTAAATAATTCAACTCAAAATTATTTAAAATACATATCCATCTGAAAATGTCTTGTTTCTTAATAATATTACTAATTTAGCTGCTGTATTTTGTTATTTCTGCTCGTTTGCAACCAGTTTTTCTTTCACCTTACATAAAAAAAATTGAAGTCTTTCAACAACTTTAACTACATTTGATGAGAGCTGATGTAATTTGAATAAAACAAACATAGAAAGAGGATCAAATTGTATTGTAATGTTACTTAAAGTTACGTTTTGACCAATATTTTTTAATTGTGTATGAATAAAAACATGCATAACTACAAAAAAGTAAAATCTAACTTAGATAAAATGACTTGAATTAAGCATATTAATCTTAAAAGACAAATTTTAAGACTTTTTCACTAATAAGACCAAGTCTTACTAAGATTATTGGACTTGTTTTAAGATGTTCTATCCTGATTTACCTTATCTATAACTTATTATAAGCAAATGTTTTAAGCCATAATTGCTTGAATCAAGAATAGATTTGTTTAAAAATCTTGTCAAGAGTATTTCAAACTAGCATTTTCTACTCAAAACAACTAGGTTAGTCAAATTTTCTTAATGCACTGGTAGATTATTCCACTTTAAATAAGACATTTTTACCTCAAAATAATAACTAATCTTATGTCTTGTGTCTTTCAGATCTTTCTCTGCAAACCAATGGAGAAAACCTGCTGCATCGACTCATAATCTACCACATTTTCACTTTATTTTAATCCTCTGACTGTTACCTCGCATCACAACCTTCATTCAACCACAAAGGAACTTATTTATTTTACCTAAACCCTCCATAAACCTCTCCCCAAAACTGCTGCACCTCGCTGTCCCGTAAGCTCTGTTCCCCTGATGGGCACCAAATCCTCCACTACAACCACATTCCCAACTTCATTCCTGGGCTTCCACCTCCGCCCCTAACCGAATTCTTGCCAACACCAACAACGGCGCGACAACGATGGAGACAGAAGACCTCATGATGACCAGCGCCCCGACCCAGGACAAGGGCGAGGGGTTTTCGCAGAGGGACAATGCGATGGAGGCGGATCTGGGAGACGAGAAGTTGGCGTTAGCGGACGGGACCGAACAGAGACGACCCAAGCTGTCCAACTCCGAGCCGCAGGTGTCCAACGGCTTCACCACGAGCACGTCGCAGAACTTCCGAGAGGGGCAGGTCGGCGGGGCGGGCGCAGGCGGGACGGCGGGCGGTTTGGGACACAGCTCCTCCGCGCCGATGGGGGATTCAGGACTCTGGTGGTCCAACAAACCAGCCTGGAGCGGCCGAGGGAGACCTGGAGTAAGAAGATGGACTTTTTGCTGTCGGTGATTGGCTACGCGGTGGATTTGGGGAATGTTTGGCGCTTCCCCTACATCTGTTATCAAAACGGAGGAGGTAAGATTGTGAAAGAAGTGAAATAGAGATGCCTTAGGACCACCCAGTTTTAATCTAAAGTTTATAGAGTGAAATGTATGAGCTGCTGCAGAAAGTTTAGGGAGTTAAAATGTGGATTATGAATAGGTGACACCTCTGTTGACCTTTAAAACAGATACTTAAGTAGGATAAGTTTTCTGTAAATCATGCACTGTGCAAAATTTGTTGCGTTTGCAAGCTAAAATAAGACAAATTCACATTAAAGTGTAGTTCACAGATTACACTAAAAGTTTTGCAAGAGACGAGAAAGTCTATGTTTGTGAAAATCTTCTTGTAAAGTTTTGTAAATGAGATTGCATATGTGTGGAGAAGCAAAAAAAACTTGCTTGAAATGGAATCAAGCATTTTGACTATAACCTTGATTTATTGTAGACACCTAGAATATTATCCTTGTGTCAGCACTGATTTCAGAACATTACTTCTTATTTCGAGCCAAAATATTTGCCAATGGGTTAAGAAAACTGTTATTGCCCCATTGGCACATTTGTGTTCTTATTTTAAGCCAAATTCTTCTATAATCAGTTAAAAATGTCTTGAAACCAGTGAAATATTCTACATTACATAAGCAATTAAATCTTATCCAGTTAAAACAGCTCAAATCTGGAACAAAATTCTGATTCCAAGTCATATTAAGCAAGTCTAGATATATAGTTTTTGCACTGTGTTTTCAATGTAGATGCACTTATAGTTAAAGAAATAGAAGATATATTCAGATTTAATGCTAAGCTTTAAAGGAGACCTATTGTGTTGATCAGAAATGTACAGTTTGTTCAATGTAAAAAAACTAAATTGATCTAAAACAGCTCAGAAATAGAAACAGGTTTAATGACTTCCTGTTCAAAACTCCAGAACTGATAAGCTCTGATTTCATTGTCAAATTTAATTTGAGTAAACAATAGATTTCAAATGAACATGACCATTTTAATCAGAGTTTGTAGCAATCACAAGTCAAGTCAGACAAGTGGGCGGGGATAGGTGGTAGGTGAACACACAGGATTTTCTGAGCTCTAGACAATGCAAGATTACTCAAACATGGATGAATCAATTCAAATACAACTCTAAGTAAGATAGATCCCCTTTAAAGTGACAGTGTATAAATATGTAATTACATTTGTACACCGGTGCAATAGAAAGTTAAAGCTGTACATTGGGACATTCCTTATAGAGAGAAATACATTTTTTCAAGGGGCTTTTGCCGTAGATACAAGCAGGTGCCATGAAAGAGTCATTTTTGAGGAAAGCAATTTTTTTAGGCTAAAAAGTTACACATTGGCCTAACGTTTTGCTTAAAACTATGTTATTTATTTATTAAATATTTTACCAAATCAATTACAAATAGTTTCTCATTTACAATGACATTACAAGAGGGAACTTTAACTGTAAATTAAATGTCAAAAGAGAACAATCTTTAAAAATATATATATTTAAATGAAATACTAAGCGAGTCTAAACCAGATGTGCCCAAACTTATTTTTCCTTAGTGAAACAAAATTAGTATTTGTTTTCTTCCATCGGCCAAAATTACGTTGCAGTGTGACATAGGACAAACCTAGTTTTGTATTTAAAATATATATTAGCAACAGGATCAGAATGAAATTGTCTTTATTAACATGTTTTAAGAGAATAGATTGGATTTGATGTAATTTGATGTTTTTTGGCGCAGCATTTAATCAAAAAGATAACAATTAGATAACATAACAAAATGTCAACATCTCCGTTGGCCAAAATAGGCCTTAAATTAAGTTTGAATAGTTTGGACCTTTGTCTTTGGCTGAAGAGAACTAAAATAAAAGACGTAATAGTGACATGACAAACCGGTGCTATACAGTTGTTTTAGATATTACTTCAGTTGTAGTAAGTTAGTTTAAGCTGCACAGTGCAAGGTCAAAGGACATTATAATTGACTCAAATACCACCATTAATTTAACTTTAGTCCCAGTCTTGGTCAAAGTTTTATTTGGAGGATTGACTTGTACAGGATCTACGTGAACGAGAGAAACTGAGATCCCGTGGAAACTTAACTACAGTAGGTTTCACTTGTCTATAGTAAATCCATGAAAATCCATCACTTAGCCACATCTTTGTATGGACCGCAGAATTCAAAATGTGTGAAAAACGCAGCGTTTAGTCTTTGTAAAATCCACATTAATAAGGTGTTTAGAGTTCATAAATATAGCAGATAAGCAGGTTTAAAGAGCCAGTATCGAGGTGCTCAGAAATGATAAAAAAAAAAGAAGCCTAAATAATGAACATTTTAAGGAATTCAGATCCATATTTATAGTTTATTCAAGCCTCAGTTAAATGTTTCAAATGTGCAATAGGTGAAAGTAAGAGCACATTACAAGACCTTAACCTGGATTAGCCAAATTTCTGCCCCTGCAGTCTAACATTTGCTTCAAGCACACATTTTTATTGACAGAAGATTATTTGTGGAACTTTCTATTTAAAAGCCTAACTGTATATTTTACAAATTGACATGACTGAGTCTTAAAATGAATTGTCCACTCTTAACGATAAATGGATGCTGATTCGCGTTGGCGTTTGTCCAGGAGAACCGATCTAACAGGACAACTGCTCCAGAGTTCACTTAAAAATTACCTATACCAGTGATTGGGAATGTGCTTTAGCCCTGATTTGTAAGGTGTAGGAAAAAAGAATTGGGATTGGACCTAAATCTGCTGCACACTAAAGGTGTTTTGGCTGATTTAATGCCAAGTTTGTATCTCCATGAGTTTGAGGTAGTAACGATTCTTTTGTCGCGACTTCTCATTGCATCATGTCAGTGGGTCCCTGCAGCTGTTTATCAGACTTGATCATCACATGTTTGGAATGAACAGCCAATCAGAGCAGCCGGACAGCGCCAGGCTTTACTGCTCTGTGACGACTCTTAAAATGTATGAAATGGCCCGACACTTGTTCAGACGTTATGCTTTTTTACTGTTGAGTCAAAGTAACCCTTCCTTAAATGAATATTCACTCTTCTGTGGCTTTACAATTGGGTTTAATCCACGTGTTTATTGTTTTGTTTCACTTTTGCTTCTCATGCTTGTTGAAATTCTGAGTCTGTGGTGTCTCAGTCCTTCTGCAACCGTGAGAAGGAATTAAGGAGATGTTAAGTTTCTCTAGTGCAGTGGTTCACAAACTTTTTTGTCTCGAGTACCTCCTAAAATTTGTCTCATACTCCGAGGAGCTTAACTGACCAGCTCCTTCTACATTCTGTTTGAATGGAGAAGGGTCTGAAACCAAAGACAGGTCAAATTTTTTTTTCTAACCGCTTCTAAACATTCAGGATGGTGAATCTTATAGATGATTTTCTTTGGTTCTTGCTTCAAGAATGTATCAATTGCTTCAAAACTGACAACCCGCGTTGAGAACCTTCATTCTGAAAAACATCCTCGCTCTACACATTTAACATCCGGCTTAAAAGCTCACCCTCATGTCTTTGTAAAGTTGTCTATCAAAGCGTGTAAGGACCCCAAACTTGGATATTAATACGTTCATCTGTTTTCTAAAGAGGGATTTTCGGTCAATGTCACTTTCCGCCCTACTGCGCATGCGTTATGCAGAAAGAGCTGCTCTCCGTCTGCTTAGCAATGGGGAAACTTCTTTGACTAAAACAACAAAACGGGAGGAGAGTTGACGTCTGTCTCCTGAAGCTTGAGACAGTTTTTCTCTCGCATTTTTTTCACTCACCTGAATGTAACTTTTAAGGGTCGTAGGATCGAATTTCATTCACAAATGTTGATTTAGCAGCAGAACTTTTGTTTTTGCACAGTGATAAACTTGTAATTAACTAACAACGGTGCTTTTTCGACTTGTTTCCACTGTTTGTGTCAATGAGCGGCGGCTCTTTCTGCAGGTTGGGTGTACGCGAATGGATTGATAAACAAAAAAATCCCTCTATAGTCTTATATTGTAAATAATACTTTTATACTCTCTTGTTTTTATTAGGGATGCACCGATCCAGTTTTTTCAGTTCCGATACTGATCCCAATACTTTGAAATTAGGTATTTTTCAATACCCGATATCAACCGATACTAATATAAAGACTGAAATAGCTCATATTGTGTTATGTAACTCATTTATAGTGCAAGTCACAATTAAACAACTTAATATGACTAAAATGTCAAACATTATGAGACGTTCTGAATCAACATCAGCCAGTAAATAAGTCTCATTATGGCCAATTAAAGGCACAACTATCGGCTGAAGCAATTTTATGGAGCCGATACCCGATCCAAGTAAATTTCTTGGATCAGCACCGATATTTTATCCTAGTATCGCATCGGAGCATCTCTATTTTTTTATTATCCTGAAGTCCAAGTGCTTGACTTACTAAAGCACGTATTTTCAATCCAATGCTTTAAAGTTTCATCTTGTCATTTGGGAAACACTGCTTTAGTGTGCAGCCAGCTTTAGTCATAATCAGATGAAGCCTTTGTAATGTCCTTTCTCTATTAAAACTATGCTTCCATGATGTTTAAGTTTTCCTGAGGTAAACCTAAAGAGTGTGAGTCTAAAACTTTGACCAGGCCAAATGAAAAAAGTCTGACAAATGAGACATGAGAACTTGGGTGCAGCTCTCGTTGGATGTTTTGGAGTCTGAAAGTCCAGATGAAGCAGGTTTGGACCTGTGCAGAGCAGCGATAATGAATCTGTCGATAAAGAGACGTGTGAGGGTAAGAGCCGCCAAGCAGGAGGTCCTAGAGAGAAGAGCGAGCAGAGGATTTATGGATGTGGAGAGAGGACATGAAGTCAGTGGACAGGGCTAATAATAAGACATTTAGTCCTGCTGCTTGTTTTGCTGCCACGTGTTGCTTCAGGGGCGGATTTCCAGGATTTAGTTGAACTTGTCATGATGTTGTCTGTTTGTCTTGTGCAAATCCGTGAAGAAGGAAACTGAATTTTTATAAACAGGACTGAGAGAATAATAGACTCTAAATTGAAATTGCAGCTTAAAGATGCATTGAGTCGGATTTTTGTGGGGTGTCTGCAGTCACTTTTTGTACATTTTGCTTTGTCTAGAAAATGTTACGCAGTATGCCTTTTATCTTAGTTTTAATCTGCATGGATTGACAGGCTGATCGTTGCAGCGTCAGTCGATGTATTTGACTGCTGTGGTGAAGAAGGAGCTGGGTGGAAAAGGCAAAGTTCTGGCCTCACCTGTGGTCATGAGCTTTCAGTAATGATGAAAGAGACAAGCAGTCGAAATGAGTCTTACCGCAGTGTGGCTGGACGCTTCCTTAAGACAAGGAGATCTTCATGTAACTTTTCTAGATTCCTTTTTGATAAACTCTCCCTGGTGAGGTGTTCTGGGTCTGTCTCACCAAGAGGACGCCCCGAGAATGCAGAACACGCTGGAGGGATTAAAGCCCTGTTTCTCTGAGACTCGTTACTTTTTAGTCCCTGCTTGGCACTTGTTCTAACTTCAAACAGCCCAGGTTCTAACCAGACCAAGCAGGGACTAAACCAATGGTTCTCAACCCGTTTTTAGCCGCAACCCCCAACCTCGTAGCCATATGCGACCCCCAGACACAAAATGTAGGCTACCTGCAAAGTGATAAAGTAGTCTTTCTTTAGTTTTATGATTGATTTTAATTTGATAACATAGGCCTAGATAAATTCATCTTGTTGGTCAACAAATGTAAATACACATCTATCAATGGTATTTAAAGCTGTCAAACCTTTTTATAAATCTTAATGTTCAATTTTTCACATGATCTGGGGCTCCTTGGAAATCATTTTGCGACCCCCGAAAGGTCACGACCCCCAGGTTGAGAACCACTGAACTAAACTGTAACAGTGATTAACCAGATTGTTGATGGAGTTTCTATGGATAATGCCTTTGTTATGGGCAGTTGCTATGAATACACAAACTCAAATGGATCTCCCTGGAAGAAGTGAAGGAGGCATGTGTGGAAAAAGAAGTCTGGGTCTACCTGCTAGGAGATTTACCTCCGCAACTCATAAAATGGCATTTTCATAAAATTATAATGCAGCAGGCACTACCAGGCCAAGCTAAAAGTCAGATCTGTGGAGAGGCGAGCCCTGCATGTTCTTTAAAGTTTTTCTGAGAAAGAAAAACACCCACAGTGAAATTATTCTGGATGTTTAATGTTGTAATAGGCAAAGTAATAATGTGTCCTTGGATCCAGGCAGGAGTCAGTCAGACATTTAGATTTAGATTAGATTATATAGATTATTAATCTAAAATTATATCCTTTTTATTAATCAAAAGTCTATGGTTTAGATCTAAAGATTTTAGCTCTTGTCATCATTTACCAATCATATTTTAATCTTCTCTTTAGTGTTAATGCTTTTGGACATGCTTAAAATGTGCTGAATCCTGATTATTAAACTGCATGTCCCCATAGTTTCTTCCCCAGTCTGATGTTTTCCCGCCTGTCCTTCAGCCGTACAGTACACAAACAGTATAGAATGTTTGTATACTGTTTTATTTGGCTGCGAGTCAAACGCTGGAACTTATATTGACACAGAGTCGCACCAAAGACTGTTACTACACAATGTTCGCCTCGCAGCAAACAGGACCTCCCTTTTATTGGATTTGCAATAATAAAATCTTTGCAATTTCCTGTGCAGTGTTCGTGTCTCCCCGAGCGCGCAGAGATGTCGGCCGGGACACACTTGATACAGGCAACAGTATTAATTGTGTTGTTTTTTTATTAGAACACAGTGAGTTTCTTTTTCTTACTTAATAACCTGTCTCCCAGGCAGCCGCTCAATCAAGCCTTATCTGACGCTCCTGTCACAGAGACACACAGCGCACAGGGGGCACGCTTAAATCATAGGTGGGATTTGAATCTAATGTATTTACTTTGGCAAGAAAAGGGTGTTTGTTTGTTTTTTGCACAAACCATTACTAGTTTCTTTATTAATGTAAATTACAACACACTTAATATACATAAAGTTTTGATGCCGATCCAACCTACTCTAAAACTATTTATCCAACTATAATTTTATCCTATTTTTGCCCATTTTTTCTTCGTTAATACATTTTTGTCCCCTTTATCTGGAGTCATGTTGAGGAGTCAGCAGTCCAAGCAGAGAAGCGCAGACTCCCATTTCTACACTCTCCTCCTCCAGCTCTTCTGAGGAATCCCGAGGTGTTTCCAGGCCAGTGGAGAGACCTTTACAGCGGACTCACGCCCACTTGAGCCCTGGTCGCTGTTGCGCTGTCTCTAGCCCTCTAGGGGAAGTTTTCAGAGGGAGGGGTTGATTGGGAGCACTTTGAGTGTCTGGACCAATGCCTCGTTTGTGTCTGTGAAAAGGTGTTCACTAAGTGGTTGTCGCCTCGGCGATGTTGCTCTGAATTTGCATAAAGTTAACTTCATCTCAACTTTGCCGCGCTCAAGTCGCCAGGACCGCTGCTCTCGTCTCGTCGCTTCCTCATGTCGCCTCTTTGCGCTCGTTTGTAGAGGAAATGAATGGGAGCTGCTCTCTCAAGTCGCTCCAGTCGCTTTTGGTGTGAGTCCGCTTCTCGGTGGTACAGGCCTAGCACACCTCACCAGAGAAACTTTGCCCAAGAGGCAGCTGAAACAGATCCTTCTCATCTGGCTCTTCTCGACAGGCAGGAGCAGAGGCTCCACTCAGAGTTCCTCCTGTGTGACTGAGCTTTTCACACTCTTTCTATCTCAGCCATGCGCTGACATTTCACTTCATGGAAACTGTCTGATATTGCATCATTGGAATTCGTTTGCTTCACAGAGGTGGGAACTTTTTTTTTTAGTTACTGCTTTTTGGTCGTTTTGTCATCCAAGAAGTAGAGTATAAACATGTGTGTCAGTGATTGTTGCTGTTTCTTTAGATCAGACAAAGGCTAAGGTAGTGTAAATACCATATAATAGTTTAGTAGAGTATAGCTTCATATCCCACGAATGCGCCGCGCCACTCTGCCAAAATGGCAACAGTAAAATCCAGTTGCATCAAGCTCCCCAGATCAGAACACGAAAAAGAATATCTGATTTTACAAAGCAAAAACTCTGCACCGACGTATTTGTTCACTCTAAAGTTGCTATCTTAGTAGGCTATTCAGTTTCACTTTCACTCACTGAAAAACTCACAGGAGAATACTTTATATCGGACTCTTTCAAGTAACAGCTTCATGCTTAATTCCCCTTGTGGGAGAGAAAAACACGTGAACTTGCATAATGTGAGCTATAAAGAGCAATCCCATCAAACGCAGCAGTTATTTGCTCTCCTGCATTAGCGAAAAAATTGCCATTGTGGCTTTAATTATTTCGAACACACTGTCCTCCTGTGAAGGCACTATAACTTTAATTCAGTGACTTATGATTATCTTTAAAATGCCTGTTCTGTTCTGAATTAGTTTTGTTTCCCTACTTCATTGTAAAAAGCAGTGTTTTAATGGCACACATTTTAGACAATGTGCTAATCAGGAAGTACATTCTCTTATTTTATCTCTAATTTTGGAGTCGTCAAACTCACACATGCCTTTCTGTGGAGTGTTTAACTGAATAATAATGAGTTTAACAGGATATTTTTCAAACTTTTATGAATTGTGAGTGATTGAGAGCCAGGTCAAGTGGAGTTGACAAGTGTGTCTCATGTGAGCACTTCTTTCTTCCCCTGCAAAGTCTTTTTATGTAGTGTGTCTCTCTGTTCCTGTTTCAAATGCAGCTTACACCATTAATCTCTTTCCACACTTCACACATGCTTCACATGGGGCTAATTCACTGATTTTGATCCAAAAATGTGTAAAGCTCTTAAAGTATTATCAGAAACCTTCTTGGAATAATCAGTCCGGGTTTCAGCCTGCAAAATGTGAGCGAGCAAAAACGCAGGGTAAGTTTCAGCATTAAGACTTTGGTGTTTCTCAAGTTTACCGTCTAAAAACATAAACATTGTAGCTATTTCATCTTAAACTTTTCACAGCAGACTCTTTGTAGACAGAGAAACAGATGGAAACATTGTGAAGCCACATTAACACAAAGCAAGGAGCACATTTCATATTTGATTGGACTTACAATATAACAAAAAATGTCAAAAATGTACAGAACATTGCACTTTGATGAAGGCTTGTCAGAACTGAAATGTGTTTTTTGTTTTGTTTTTTTAATAATAATAATAAGGGGGAAAAAGGCTTTTTAACTTGGTTTTGTGCCTGCATTTTACCATCTTTTGGCAGACAACTTTCTATTTTCGTATAAGTAATTCACCCACTTTTCCAAAGAGCACCTGACTGGGCCTTGTTTTAATACACCTGGACATCCATGCAGTACTCCCCAATTTAATCTTTATTTATGTACAGAACATTGGTTTGGATGCAAAAGTCACATGAGATTTTTACAAAATATTACCCAGATTATGCGTAATCATAATTCCAGAAGTACTATATAATAAAGGTAAAGGTCATGTTTATTAAGAACAGTGTACAATTGTATTAAGCACAAAGGCAGAGATGCTTGTACCAGATTCTAGCTTACAGCTCATTTCCATCTGTTGTCCTGGGGAGGCACATTGGACATGTTTTAGTTGTAGGAGGAAACCGGAACACCCGGAGGAAACCTACGCAGACACGGGGAGAACATGGAAACTCCACATAGAAAGGCCCCTGGCGGCCCGGGAGTCGAACCAAATCTAAATACTGTTTCTATCAAAAACACAGTCTTCTTTTCTCATTAGAAGAACCTTTGTATAAACCAGCTAATAATTATTGCAATACATTTTTTGTTGACGAATCGATTAATTTAGGTAGTAATGTCTCAATACCAACATTTCAAACTGAAACAAATAAGCTTGATATTGAAGTTGTAAATTTTTTTTTTTTTATTGATACCTCGTCAAATCAGGATCTTGAATCAATACTAGTTTTGATTATAATGTGGTGGAAGTGAAAAGACACTGATGAGCTGCAAGCAAGTGATGTTTATTTGTCTGTGCCAACGCAAACAACATGGATAATTGTCGGGGAATAAACCAGTCCGATAAACTAGCCCGCTGGGTCTATCTGCGGTATCTGTTCATTTACCCGACAACTAAACGTGCTAATGTCCTCTTTGCAGGTGCCTTTCTGCTGCCCTACCTGTTGATGGCAGTGTTTGGTGGAGTGCCTCTGTTTTACATGGAGCTCGCTCTGGGACAGTTTCACCGCAGCGGCTGCATCTCCATCTGGAAACACATCTGCCCCATCTTTAAAGGTAAGAACAAGAGTCTATTGTGTTTGCTATAATAACATACTTTGTGCACGACAGCATAGGCTACAAGCTAGCTCTCAAAACCAATTAAGCTAATGCTAACTTTTATTATTAAAATGTTAAATATTCATCTTTTAAATCCTAAAATATAGATTGTCTTATTGTTTTTGTGTGAACATTATTTCAGTTTGTATTTCATGTTTTTATTTTTTGTTAGCAGTAGAATTAGCTTTAGCACTGAGGCGCAAACAGCCTTTATTGACCATTTGCACCTACGTCACTTGATCACGTGGCTGCTCCATGCTGGATGGCAGAAGTGCGTTTACGCAGCATTACAGGGAGCGCAAAACTGACAAATTCTCACATATTTTCCGTAAAGAAAGCAGTGGATGCTTCAGGCGCATGTTCAGTACATTTGTCTGTGGAAGTAGGACAACTTTTAGACGCACACAAAACAAGGTATTTGGAAAAGCTAATGAATGCTAGCTGATCCATGCCCTCTTCCTCCTGCTATGTTTGCCGAATAAATAAAATCTTCAAGTTTGCCTGACTTTACTCCTCATGATTTGCACCATTCTGTGGTAAACAGGGTTTTGTCTTACACTGGAGCAGATGTAGAAGCTAGGTTGGTTTTCAGTAACTTAGCTGTATATCACGTGAGGCTATGTTAGCCACGTATAATGCAGGCTGTTTCAAATATTCATTGCATTTATTTTTTTGTCAAAGGTCTTTTTTTTTTCTCATTAGCATTGACTTACCTTGTTTAAAGTGTTCAGTGCAAATCTGTAGCGATTTAGAGGGATTCCAGTTCTTTTGATTTATTGCTGCCATCCACTAGCGTCTTCTATCTTCATCAAAATGTAAACGAAAAAGCTACAGGTTTAGGTTTAAAACCTTGATCTTGCCTGCTAGTGCCGCGTGTTCCAGATACAGCAATTTTCCAATTGAAATCAATTAAAATTACTTAGAAACGAGCAAGTTTTCGGCAAAGTTTCCATTGCTGTAATGCGCACAGACAGAGCTTTTGCCATCCAGCATGGAGAAGTGGGCGTTCCCTCGAGGAGCGTGACGACACGTGCAAATGGTCAATATCACAAAAAATGCTTGTTGGTGAAGTATTGTTATGATTCTTAAAGCCTTCAACACGTATCAGTTCACTGCTTGACTTTGTAGTATTTATTCATTTTAAATTATCTTAGCAAAAAGCCCATAGAGATAGAATGAACAAGAACTTGTGATGCTAACACTGTGCTAACACTAAGCTAACTCTGTTGCGCAGGAATTGAAAGGCATAACATTAAAAAATTATGACCAAAAACCTTTATTGGACAACTATATTATCTT
The DNA here is from genome assembly GCA_038363315.1 of Mugilogobius chulae. Lineage (NCBI taxonomy): Eukaryota > Metazoa > Chordata > Actinopteri > Gobiiformes > Gobiidae > Mugilogobius > Mugilogobius chulae. The sequence goes on along the minus strand of CM076415.1, from coordinate 15,775,658 downwards.
TAAAACATGTTTTACCAACTAAACTTTTTTGTTGGTGCAAAAAGATTTAATTAGAATATATTGTGAGATCATACTGTAGAAGTTTCAGTTGGAATCATGCTAAACCAACAGAGATTTTAAAATGCTAAATACTGTAGTTAGCATTCATTAAACTGTATTCTGACACAAAAGAGCAATAGATATATTTATCAGTAGTGACGCAACAATTCTTCGGGTTGTTCCACTGTTCTTTAGTTAACTTTTTTGCTGTGTTTTGGCTAATGTTAGCTTTAAATGGAAATTTAGCATACTGCAAACATGGCAGATCTCCATAGTAGCATTCCATCCTAAACTCTATTGGCAGGAGAAAAAAAAATGAAAAAAAGAACTGCTCTTTTCTCTCCGCTAAACTGTGAGAGACAGCTGTGTTCACCTGTGCGTGCCCTCGGAGAAAGCCCCCGTCTCCTTCTAACTTCTGTGATCTCTCTGTAGTGGAAATCCTCACATTTTACCTCCAAATGCCACACACGGAAACTTGAGCATATGCAAATTACTCAAATGTCACCCACTTTTGCGCAAAGACCTGGAATTAGCCTGAAACGCTGCACTGATCTGTTTACAGCCTGAGTGACAACTTTGAAACGTGCATTGATCTTGTGCTGATGGAGGAGTTTAATGGTCTAAACGGTGGATCATTTTAGTTTGACATCTCTCAGTGATATTAGATGTTGTTTTGTATGTTAGTTAGGGTGAGAGTTTAAATCTGGCACAAAAATCAATCCACACGCTCACTGTCACTTTAAAAATAATTTAATTTTAGCCTGACTTGTTTTCCTACAGTGCCTTTTTAAGACTGTCATAATTCAAACTACGTAGGGCTGTAGGCGACCAAAGAAAATCCTTGGTCGACTAAAAACACGTCCCATCCACCGATTAATCGACTAAAAAGGGGGCGTGGCAAAGGCTCTTAAGCTAAAAGTAAAGTTGTCAAAAATAATCTTAAAATAATCTTGAGTTTCATCAAAACTGGCTTGAAACTAAAATGTTTGATCATATTCTTGGATTTTGTGTTGAAAATGTCAGTCTATTGCATAAAAATCTGACTTTAGTGAAAGGACATTCCAATTCTCTTTGTGGTATCGAGAATCAATTCTATAGTATCAAAATCAGGTTGGAAGTTTTAGTTTTGTGACAACTCTGCAAGAAACACTACTCAAAAACACTAATAATGTTCTGTAGTTCATGCAAAAACTATAGTTTATACAGAAAATGAAAAGAAAACAGTGTGTATAAAAAAGGCAGTTTAGACCAATGATTCTGTTTCTGTTGAATACAAATTCATATATAATCTAAATAAAAGAATTAGTCGACTAATAGAATTTTGGTCGACCAAGACTCCATCGACCGATTAATCGACTAAACGACTAAAGAACTACAGCCCTACTTCAAACTGAAGCTGTTTCTGAGACTTTAGAGCACTAACTATTGTCTGAAATCGTTGTGAAGCTGAGACTTTGTAGTTTTCTCCTTTTCTGTCAGATTTTGGACAGAGGAGAGTCAAAATTTACCTGAATTACTTGAATTTTCTTTGTTAAAGGTTGTATGGAGGATTTTCAAAAATTGTTTGTTGTCAGTCTTGGTGAAAAACAGTTGTATAGATTTGTAACAGCCTTGTACTTATGCTAAACAAAAAAAGAATTATAAAAATATATAAACTGTGGACATGATGAGGCCAGTAAAACGTTGACCAATAGATAACGAGGTACCTCGTTATCTACTGGCCTGTGAACCTGTCAGGCAAACCCTCAGTGTTCCTAAGTAACTCATTGGCCCAGTTGCAGTGAAGGGCGTGGCCCTGGGAGGAGAAACACATGTGCATCATTTGAAAAACAGCAAGCAGCTGTTGGATTTGAAAAATCCTCCATACAACCTTAAAATATAAGGAGCACTGGTGTAGGGCCTGAATGACACTAGTTTAAGAGTATGTGGATTTTGACAATTCTGCTTAAAAAGCTGAATGTAATTTAACTAAAACAGAACACAGTCAAAAGGGGTATTTTAAATGTGTAGGTTTAGAGTACAAACTAATCCTGAATCATTCCAGAATAGCTGATTTAACTTAAAGAAAAAGGGTCATTAATAATGTATTTTTTTATCATGTCCAGGAGCTTGATCATTTATTTTATTAGATGGTGGACAAAAAGGAAATAATGCAAAAAAGTGGAAGGGCTCTGCCGAATATTGAGAGGTTTTATATTTTTTTGGTGGATATGTTGTGACAAATGAAGAGAATTTGTTCTGACCTGCTCTAACTTTCTGGTTGTGAACAATCAAATGCATAATCTAGTTGTAATAGAGAGCACAAGGAGTAGAGAGTTTGGGGCACTTTCTCTCCTAAATCCTATAACACATGGTTAATATCAACTTGTATTCTTTTTTGGATCCATTATGGCTAAAAACTACTTGTTACAAACAGCAAAGTGAAACTGGAGTGGACCACCCAATCACAGCCAATCAGAAAGCAGCATTTGATTCTTTATTCAATTCTTACAGCACACAGCGATCTCATTTTTTCACAAAGAGCTGCGGTTATCATCTACTTTTTAGTAGAAAACACAAAGATTACTAATTTACAACTAAAAAATGTGTTACCCCAACTTTAAGTGCAACAAAAACAGCAACAAGTAAACAAGTCTGTACTTTGTTCAAGTCTATTTTTTGCCTGAAAGAGTGGAAGTGCCCTCTGAATATGAAGAGTTTTTAACTATTATCGATTTACTGTTTTTATGCCACATGAATAGAATTTGTTGACTTACTCCAGCTTCATAGACGTACACTGCCGGTGTAAAATTTGTGTTGCCTTGTGAAAATTCTAAATCTAACAAAATAAACGCTCTTCTATTATCGCAGGTATAGGTTTCGCCATCTGCATCATCGCGTTGTACATCGCCTTTTACTACAACACCATCATGGCGTGGGCTCTGTACTACCTGCTGTCGTCGTTTCGCCCCGTTCTGCCCTGGACCACCTGCACCAACAGCTGGAACACGGTCAACTGCAACCGCTACATCTGGACCGACCACAACGTGACCTGGTCCAACTCCTCCACCTCGCCCGCGCAGGAGTTCTATACGTAAGTGCATGTAAGTGGGAGTGAGGGCTTAGGAGAGAGACGGGGAGAGCAGAGGGGATTAAGGAGTAATTATCAACATAGAAAAAGACCGTAAACATGCATTACCGGCTTTAGAAAACACTGTATTTTAGGATACATTTAACGAGACAGGTTATTAATATTATCTGTGTTCTTTGTAGGTGATACATTTGATTGTTTTGTATAATAATTGGACCTTTGTTTTGATCAGGAACACTCAGGGACAGCCGTTATCAATGAGCTATGTCTGCTAAGCCCCACCTGTGACTTCAGAAAAGAAAGTGTGGTTATAACTATTAGAGCTATACAATTATTTAAAACTGTGTCAATGGATGCAATTGACAAACTGCAAAGGCTGCATTTTGTACTCCAAGAAATTTCCTTCAAAAAACAAAAATGATTTCTGCATTTAAAGACCTGTAGTGTATTTTTTATCAGTTTGTAATGATATTTTATTTTGTCTCTTCTTCTAAACACAAATAAAATGTGAACTCTGTACCGAATTCTGTTATCAAAACATAAATCTTAAATAGATATTTTTTCCCAAAATCATAATTAAATATAATATTTTTCTGATTAATAATAGTCATTTTTAAAACTTGTTCTAGTAGTTGCTGTGTTGCCTGAATAGTTTCATATTCACATTAGGTCAGTTTAGAAAAAAATTAAATAAAGAAACACAGAGCTAGCTGCAAGATTCTAATTGGAGGATGATTGACAGTTGTTAGGCCCGCCCTCGTCCTTTTAGCCCATAGATACTGTCATAGATGAGATTGACCAATCAGAAGCAGCGCTAGGCATGTTTAAGATATCCATTGGTTCAAAAAGCCAAACTATGTACTGTAAGTGTTTGTGTGATTGGCCATTGTTTGGATTGAAATAGAATGAATGTAATTAAAGGTGCACCGTGTAACTTTCTGGAACTAAAAAATCAGCTACACAATTCAATGTAAATAGGAAGCTATAGTGACATTTGTATTGAGGATACGTTTTTGTGCCGTAATGTGAAAAAATATACCTAAAGGAGATGCTTTTCTATGGAAATAAACAGGACCCGAATCCTCTTGGCCAAATAATAGTTAATTTTGTGGCCATGCAAGCCTGCTCAGAGTAAAGTCAGACATTAACATTTTTTTTTAGTGTCACAAAGACATCTTAAGGTTCTTTCACATCAAGACAACTCCCAGTCGCTGTCGGGCAAACCTCGGCTTTGTGTGAAAGACCCTTCAACTAGAAAAACATGCTTTTAATAAAGTTTCTTTTTTGGCCAAAAAGTTAGACGGTGTACCTTTAAATTGATGGTCCTATATCCAAAGTGGTCACATCATCTGAAAACCAACACGCTTTGTTTAATCACCGTAAGTCTGGTCTAAGACATTTTGTTGTGTTAGCTCAACGTTACAGGTCCACATTAGTGTCTGGGGTTAAATACTTGACAGATGCAAATAATGTAAGTAATTTTAACAATCAATAACAAGGGATTGAGTAAAAGAAAGTCAAGTTTGTCTGTCTGATACTTCCCCAAGTACATAGTTTGAGCGTAACACAACTCTGAATGTTATCACACAACAAATTAGATGAAGTATTAAACTTTTTCCAAGGAGATTAAATTGTTTAGATTGGAATGCTCCTCTGTATGAAAAGAAAACTCATCTTTTTGGTATTCAACTATTAAAAAAAAAGTATCACAAGCATTTTAATAATCCAAAAAACGGGTAAAGCTAAATAAAGCTGGACTCATTTGTCAAGAAGCCAACATTTCGCTGCCCATTCAGGTGACTTCATCAGGGCTTGATTCAGTGACTGTGAGTCTTAGTAGTTGTAGGTGTGGATGGTTCAATGACGTTGTGAGAGCTGGAAGCGCAATCCTTTGTCTGTTCAGGGTCGACGTCCAAAATCTTTCAAATTTTACTGTTTTTGTTGCTGTTTTTGGATTCTTTTTATTTATTTTTTTGGCTGGATGTCTCAAAATCTTCACAACTTAAGCATTTTTACTGTGAGTGAGGTTAGCTCTCCACAGATCTTACTTTTACTGAACCTGATTCAATGACAATAAACATAGGTATATTATTATTTTGTGGAACATGGCAGATGCTCCAGCTGAAAAGTTACTTACTACACCTTTAACACATCTTGCTACACTGATTTAAAAACTTTATCTTGGGCCTGACATACGCAGCTCTGACGAAAATCCAAGACATGATTTGTGTTAAAAACAGGAAGCACTGGCGCCGGGCTGAGGTGGGGAATTTGTTACTTTAAAACCAGAAGAAGGAAAAGTCAACTCTGGATAAACCCTGAATCTGTCCCGTACGCAAACACGGAGACCGTCCCGGGACACGCTGATAAGACTGAGCCAGTAGATATTGGACATTCAAAACATGGGGGAATATGAGAGGCACAAAGGCGGTCCAAAAGAGAGGATATTGACTTTGCTTCAAATCACCTGAGATCAGATAAAACCAGCAGACGGACAGGAGCGGGTTTCTGACTAAACATGGAGACTTTGGGCTGCTAAGTGCCTCAATCCTGTTATTAGACTGAGAGGGATTTGTGCAAACAGAAGGAATGTAGCTGTGAGTGTGGACAAAACTGAAAGAAAACATTGAAGATTATAATCATAACATTGAAATCTGCTCACAACAAAATATGAAAAATAAAAAAGTTAGTACAGAACAACAGCAAAATAATAATGTCCAACTGATAAGTGATTGTTTTTTCACTGCGTCTTTATGGGATGTAAATTTCACTTAAGCCTTCTGCACACTACAGAAGTTTTGGCCCAATTTTAAGCCTGATGTTCCACTCTACATGTTCAGGGAGGTGTGGCCAGAGTAAGGATTTCGTAAGAGATTTTTTGTCGTTTCTCTCCTTATGTGTGTGCATCACTGCGACTATTTGTCAGGATGCATCACCCTGAGGTTCACATGCTGCTTGTACACATGCACATAAAATAAAGAAGAAACATTGCCTCATCATTTGTAAATAAATGTAACACTTTGTGCACATAGTCAAAGTGCAAGATTCTTTTTTACAAGCATCTCCAAAGCACCTGCTCCTTAAATGATGTGAGAAGCACCGACTTTACTAGACTATTAGAACATGGCCAACACAGTTTGTTCATTTCACGCCCACAATGCGTCACTGTAACAGCTCTTTACCTCTAATGCCCCTCCGCTCTCCTGTGACCTTTATAAACCTGATTTAATCCACTGGCATTTGTTCGCACATGAAAGAAAACACTATGCGCACAATTACGTGACGCACGCTCTGTTCATCCTCCTATCTGTGATTGCCCTGGTGGTAAATATTTAGTTTTACACTAATTGTGTTGCACTGTAAGAAGAAATTGACAAATATAAACTGAAAATTACAAGAAGTAAATTGAGGTAAAAAACTGAATCCCCCCATTTTTCCAATATTGGCCGATACTGATTTTGTTAAAAAATGAAATATTAGCAGATAGAACTGGGCATTATCATGACATAAACCGAATTATGAGCTCATCTCAGTGACTATCTGCTTTTTTGATTAAATCGTCATATTGTAACTTTCCATTTCTCTATTTATTACTGCTGTCTGTTCAAATACATACTATTTTTTCTCTTATTGGTCAGACTTTGCTCTGAGTGAGTGACAACTGCATTAAGCCAGTCACAGTAAAGTAGGAACTTTCTGAAAAAGCAGATTTTATTAAGTCCAAAATCGGAATTGTGGTCTGGTTCCAAATTGTGGTTTTTAGTTTATTTGACATTTTGTCCCCATCACTCAGTTCTAGTACTTTGTGCTAAACTCTGAACACTATACTGTCCTACATGGTAATATAAACAATATCAACCAAAAAAAAAAAAAAAAATATCAACAACAAAAAATCTGTTTATTTAAAAGTTAAGTTAATTTACTGTTAAGTTAGGGTGACCCGACGTCCCCATTTACCTGGGACAGTCCCCATTTACCTGGGACAGTCCCCATTTTGAGCCCTGCGTCCCATGTCCCAGCAAATGTTGCCAAATCCTCTGACACTTTCCAACATTTCTTTTGTCAAAACTGAGAAAACCGTGCTTGAAAAAGACAAAAACACGAGGAAAAACGCACTAATTTGCACTGACAGAAGTTTTGGAGAATATGAATAAACCATGAATTGATACATTAGACTATATTAATTTACACTGAATGTTCATTACCCTCCGCAAAAAAGGGTAATGAACTGTGTCCCAGTTTTTAGTTTTGAAACTATGGTCACCCTATGTTAAGTACATCTTTAACCAGTGTGTCTTTGTCCTCTGTTTACCCCTGTCTGCCCCCTGTCTTCCAATGTTTGCCCCTGCTTGCCCCTGTTTGTCCCTGACAGTCGACACGTGCTGCAGGTGCACCTCTCTCCTGGCCTTCATCAGCTGGGTGCGGTGAGCTGGCAGCTGGCCCTGTGTCTCCTCTCCATCTTCACCATCGTCTACTTCAGCATCTGGAAAGGAGTCAAGACGTCTGGGAAGGTAAAACGCCGGGCGCCTGCGAGGCTGATGAGGTGTTCAGCGGAGGAGATGGATGGACACACAGACACAAGTCATTAAGTCTCTGTGATAACTGCAAACACACTGCTGTAAATACACTCAAATATTATCATCACAACTGTTTTACACACATTAATTGATTGTTTAAGAAGATAAAGTATACAAGGTGACTAGTATTCATAAGTTATGCAAACACTTTATACTTCCTTAGTATTTGTATGATTAAAACCCTTCTTTCTGCATTGGTCAGGTGGTTTGGGTCACAGCTACGTTCCCGTACCTGGTCCTGCTGGTGCTGCTGGTCCGAGGGGCCACTCTGCCGGAGCCTGGAGAGGAGTCGTCTTTTACCTCAAACCAGACTGGGGCAAGCTGCTCAGTACTACAGTGAGTCCATTTAAACTGTATTCAAGTATCACAGCTTTTTCATCATAGAGCTCCACTACAATCAATAGACTACAACCTGAATTTACCCGTCCTGTAAAAATACTTGTAGTTTTGAATTGAAGTAGGAGCAAAACAGACCATTTAAATTGGTATTTTCCAACCTTTTGTTTCTCCCTTATCTTTGTCTGACACTCCAAGTTCCTCCTAACTCAGGGTTTTCGGTAAATATTAGGATTTATTTGTGGTATCATGTCAATTATTTCCCTAGCATTTTCTTGTTGTAATTATTAAGGATGGGACAAGATCAAATTGTCACGATACTGTGCGTAAAAAATGGTCTAACAGTCTTGGTAATGTTCATAAAGGGTTTAGTTGTGTTTCTTTGAGCAGTTGTAGTAAAAAGTCTCTTCCACATATAGACTTGTAGAGGACATAATCTGACACAAAACAGTTGTTGTACACAAACAACTGTTTTGTATTGATAGGACAAATATTGACAGAGATAATTAGTCTTAAACATTGTTGCGGGTTGCGATGTTTTGCACACTTAAACATAATTTAAAATGGATCCATAAGGAGATATTTGACCCCACTGCAGCTATAACCTGGTAAAAAGTAGAACAGACGTGCTCCTTTTTCTCTGTGTGCATCTGTCTGCAGCAGCAGAGGGGGAAGAGTTCAGTCAAAGTCACGAGAATACTCTTATAGACATGATGAAATATAACTCACATACTGTATAAATAATAATAACTTAATTTTGTATTTTGCTTTGTTAAAATTCTAAATTGAAACCAAAAATGCAAATTATTTTAAAATCCCATCTCGTCTTGATCTTGTTGACCAGTGTTTCCCAACCAGGGGTACAGGGACCCTTGGGGGTACGCGAGCACTTAACAGGGAGTACTTGAAATGATTTTAGACTTTAAAAGGTGGTTAAATGTAATATTATCTGTTCCTAAGAATGTTATTTGTGGTCAGTTTGAATATTAATCTGAAGTTTTGAGCATATGTTTCATGAAAAGAATGAAATACAAAATAAACAATTAGCAATATTAAGCTAGGTATAGTATATTTATCTAAAACTCAAAATTAGGAGTACTTGGAAAATGAGAGAAAATTTAGGGGGTACTTGGGACAAAAAAGGCTGATAACCACTGTCAGAGACCTAATCTCGTGGCTCATCTTGTGAAAATTCTGTCTCGTTCCATCTGGGGTTTCTAGATTTTCAGAGAGCAACAAGCGACTAAACCTTTGAAAAAAAGCCCAAAACAAGCGACCTTAGTCCCTCAATAAAAAATGTACTAAAACTGTCAATTAATTAAATACGATGCGTCACAGCAAAATGAGACTGATTTTGGCAGATTAAAAGTAGCATTTGATCTTTAGTAAAGACTTTAAAATATGCTAAAAGTCTATATTTCTTTCATTGGTGGGTATATTTCTGTTGATAAAACCTTGGACAATGTTGAAAAATCATCTTGTTCATCACGTCAAAATGCCTGTCAGGAGCAAGCCCAAAAAACCGCAACCCGCGACTATCAAAATTCACAAGCGACTTTCCAAAAAAAGAAGCCCAAAGTTGGCAACTCTGGTCCCATTCCTAGTGACTACATAATGTTCATATCCTCAAAAATGGTTCAAAGTTGACACTAAATAATATTTTTATGTATATATCAAATTACAACTGCTTTTAAAGTCTGAAGCCACTCCTTGTACCCCTTGTTAAATACTTGTGGAGAAATACTTAATTTGATGTTCTGCCTGCAATACATCAAATTGGTGCCATACCGTTAACCAGAAAGTTACTCTGTGCACTTGTAGTATTATTGTTTTTCCAGTGTCTGATGTGTTGTGTTTGTTGTCGTACTCTCAGGTGTGGATTGACGCTGCAGCTCAGATCTTCTTCTCGTTGGGTCCGGGGTTTGGTGTCCTTCTCGCCTTCGCCAGTTACAACCCGTTTCACAACAACTGCTACAAGTAACACACTCTTGTTCTGTCTTTTCTGTCTAATACATTCAAAATCTAAATAATACTTTGTTTTTCTTCCAGAGACGCCCTGGTGACGAGCTCGGTGAACTGTCTGACCAGCTTCATCTCTGGGTTTGTCATCTTCACTGTCCTGGGTTACATGGCAGAGATGAGGCAGCAGGACGTGGACACTGTGGCCAAAGACGCTGGTACGGTAACGTCTATCAGGGCTTAATACAACAACTCAGAAATGTCAGAGAAGTTAATTGCCATACTGGTAAATATTAATGACAAAACAGGTGCCATAGAGACAAGCAGGTGATTTAAATTGCATCAGAAAAGTTACATAATCTTTCATAATCTACGGACATGTATGAATAGATGCGAGTATGAATAGATATACACTGAATAGATTTTTTTTTTTATATTTTTTAGATATTTTTTTAATATGTGTTGTGAGGGAGGGCCTCCTCTTGTTTGTTTCTATAGAGGGATTTTTTGCTTATCAACATAAGCAATGCGCGCGCGCACCCGACCTGCAGAGAGACTTGCCGCTCACAAACAGTGGAAACAAGTTGAAAAAGCTCCGTTGTCAGCTAACATCAAGAGTTTATCACTGTGTGAAATCAAAAGTTATTCTGCTAAATCAACATTATGAATGAAATTCAACCCTACGACCTTTAAAAGTTTGTCATACCGGTTCATACCTGATCCAAACAGCTGCTCTCGTCCTGTTTCGTTGTTTTATTCAAATTGGTTTCCCCAGCTAAGCAAATGGAGAGCGGCTCTTTCTGCATGAAGCATGAACAGTAGGGCGGAAAGTAACATCAACCGAAAATCCCTGGATAGAAACGTTGTTCCTTTAGATACAATATTCCGTTGTATGGCAGAAAGCTGATCTGCATGGAGAATGTTTCAAAGTACAGTTGTAACTTTCAATTTAGAACTAAATGAAACTTCAGTCACCTCACATTAGAATATTTTTTTGCTTCTCTCAGTAATTCCGCAGAAACCAGCTATGTTTTTTAGCCTCCCATGATTATTGCAGTGCAGTTTACCGACTCTGATTGAAATGTGGTTACAGATTAGAAGTTTAAAGTCACTAAGAATGAAGGCAAAACAACTCAGGTATGTTTCTGATGGAAGAACAATGTTATAACAAGAATAAAAGCCTCAAAAAGTCTAATTTGCATTGATTATTCGGGCTATCCTTTCGTCGTTGCTTGCACTCAACACCTTTAAGAACATTCTCAGACATAAATGCAAGCAGAGCTGTTGCTTTTTTACAAACAATAACTCAATATGTGAAACCTCTGCAGTGCTAAGTTTATCTTCTGACTGTCAATCTTGTTTTTCTGTTTCTAGGCCCCAGTCTGTTGTTCATCATTTACGCAGAGGCCATAGCCAACATGCCGGCCGCCACGTTCTTCGCCATCATCTTCTTCCTAATGATCATCATGCTGGGTCTGGACAGCACTGTGAGTCCAGTCTGACCCCAGTTTACCTCTGCTACAGCCGGCCTAATGTCCACACTGCTGCTTTTAGAAACACTGGAAACAACTGTGTATTTACTTGTTACTTCTTGTCTTTTTGACAAACGGAACAGGAAAAATAATGTGTTGTGGCAAATAGTGGGCAGCTAGTTTTTCTCTCTGAATTACCTGTTCTGTTGGTTGCTGAGGGAACAAATCATCACTGACCTACATTTGTCTAATATAGAATAAAACCTTGACATAAACATTCTAAGAAGACATGAACCTGTACTGTTGGTTGGTTATTAAGGGTTATAATTTTTAAGACAAAATCAGACTGCTGTTTTCTGTCTGAATCGAAAAAAAGTATTGGTAACACTTTACAATAACTACACCTTATTTCGCATTAATAAAGCATTAATAAAGGATTAGTTAACCATTTACAAATAATTTGTTAATCATTTATAAAGGTTAACTAATCATTTATAAAGGCTTAATATCATATATCTATTAAGCATTGACAAAGCATTAAACCTAAATAAAAATACAAAATATTAATAAAACATTAATAGCAATACCTTACTAAACATATATAAATGTTTATTGAATTGATCAATTAGGCCTTTACCAAGTATCAAATACTTTCTTTTTAACCAAACACAACTATTTTTTATTATTTATAATAGACCATTAATTGATACTTTACAAATCCTTTATAGAGTCAAATTATCCCTTATAAAGCAGCTATTAAGTGCTAATAATGGATTTGGTGTGAGCTCATCTAAAGTGTGAACTACTTATGCTTTATAACTTACATATAAATGTAAATGATAAACATATCCCATGTTTGCCAATTCATTTTAAAATAACAGTCAGTTGACGCTTTAAATCTTTGTAAAACACAATTGTCAGTTATAAAGCATCTACTAACTGTTAATAAGGTGATTGGAGTGAGCTCTTCTAAAGTGTGGACACATAATGCCTTATACATGTTTTCGTAAAGTACTTATGGAATGACAATGAATATGGCAAACGAAACCAACAAAAATCAGGTAAAATGCACATAGAAGTTTTAAACAATATAATAATCATGTACAAATACACAGATACATCTTTATATTTTATTTAAAGTTAACATTCAAATAAAACATGCATGAAAAGTATCAAAAATCACATGCAAAGAGGATTTATTTGTTTTTTTGTATGAGGTTTTCACTACATCAGTTTAAAACGAATAAATACTCTTTAGATCAGACAGTTGTGGTGAATGTTACAGAAAACATGTTAAAGACTTTACATATCAGAGGAATATTTCATCAGAGGACTGAAATTCCGTGCACAGAGCCTATTAGGTACCAAAAATAGATAACACAAGGGATCCCCCAAAAATATGTAGCACAGTCCCCTTTAAATTGGCAAAACCTTTACACTTTTAAAATTAGGACCACAGCTTTAATCTGGATTAATCACACATTTCCCAAATATTGCCTTTCCCCTTAGCTTTTCTCCCCAAAACAACCAAGAAGACACAGCACAGTAGAACAATGGAACTCAAAGCGCGCGTAATGGTTTTCAAATGTTTTTTAGAAGATGCTGGAATTTCTCAGACTTTTAGTCAAGTTTACTCACGGTAACGGAACCTCAATTCAAAAAATAAAAACGTTGCAGGCCTGGAAAGTTTCTTGCAAAACATTGAGAGCGGTGAAATCTCACTTGCAAAACATTGAGTGCGTTGAAATTCATCGGATCCGAAGTCTTGAGCGCGGCGCGATGTACCGGGCGGCTCCGTCTGTGGGTTACACCCGGCGTGGTGCACGCAGACGCCGCCTCTTTCCCTCGCGGCTCCCGCTCCGTCTCCCCGCTCCGACTCCGGCCTCCGATCTCACTCGCAACTTCTCTGCTCACAAAGTAAACGAGTCCGCGGTCCTCAACTGAGCTTCCTCGCTCAGAATTATCGAGTCCTCGGCTTTTAAAGAGTCTTTTTTTTCTCCCGCGCTCCAAGCAGGTGCAGCAGAAAGAGAAGGAAGTGTAGAAACTTACAGCACGTAAACACACGCAAGGTCACATGTACTCACGCAATGCGTAACAACGGCCAATCACAATCGACTATACAGAGTGAACACAAAAATGACCAATGAAACGTAGTAATATAAGAACAGTTAAAAGTAAACAGAGGCGAGGCAAAAACAAAAACCTCGAAAGATATTATTTAAACTAGATAATATAATTCGAGCTTTTACATCTACATCCAAAAATACATATCCTGGATAAATAGTGCAAAATAATGTGTCACTGTTGCTAAAGTAAATAAACGTTTACTTACAGTATATTATTTTTTGTGTGACCTACTTGTTTGTAGTGAAAGTTAAACAAACCTATCATCACTTGTTACCTGGTAATACCCAAATTTACCACTGGGCTACATATGGAAGATGTTTTTTCCCCACTCTTAACAAAAAATAACTCATTAGAAATGTTTAAATGAATTGGCAAACATGGAATATAATGTTTATCATTTACATTTATAAGTAAGTTATAAAGCGTAAGTAGTTCACACTTTAGATGAGCTCACACCAAATCCATTATTAGCACTTAATAGCTGCTTTATAAGGGATAATTTGACTCTATAAAGGATTTGTAAAGTATCAATTAATGGTCTATTATAAATAATAAAAATAGTCGTGTGTGGTTAAAAAGAAAGTATTTGATACTTGGTAAAGGCCTAATTGATAAATTCAATAAACATTTATATATGTTTAGTAAGGTATTGCTATTAATGTTTTATTAATATTTAGTATTTTTTATTTAGGTTAAATGCTTTGTCAATGCTTAATAGATATATGATATTAAGCCTTTATAAATGATTAGTTAACCTTTATAAATGATTAACAAAATATTTGTAAATGTTAACTAATCCTTTATTAATGCTTTATTAATGCGAAATAAGGTGTAGTTATTGTAAAGTGTTACCAAAGTATTTTAATTTTCATCAAAAACTGAAAGCAGCGCTGCAATAGGCTGTGCTTGGATGGTTCACTTAAAAAAAAAAGCTGCCCTTAAGCCACATTTGAAGCCCAAAGTTAGCTGTTAAGGATATTTAATTAGCTGATGAAGGATTTGTGAGAGATTGGTTCTAATTGGACTATTTAAAATACCAACTTCCAATTTTGTAATCCAAAAATCAGGTTCTCAAACTTAAAAAACATATAGAGGGATTATCGGTCGACTTTACACTCTACGGCTACGCTGTCTGTCTAGTTGGCTGGGAAAGATTCTTTAGAGAGCTAGCTGTTTGAATCAAGTATGAACCGGTTTGACAGATGTCTGGCTTCTGAAGTTTAAGACAGTGTTTGTTTCTGCGTTTTTCACTCACCTGAATGTAGCATGTACGAGTCGTAAAGACGAATTTCATTCACAATTGTTGATTTAGCAGCATCACTTTTGTTTTCACACAGTGATAAACTCTTGTAGTTAGTTTACAACAGCCCTGGTTAGTGTAGCTGCTACAGCTTGTGTCAATCAGCTGTGGCACTTTCTGTTATCTGGTTGTGCTTTTCCCCCACGTTGATAAACAAACAATCCCTCTATATGATATACATCAGTGCTCTGAAGCTTAAAACTCGTGAGCGACCACAGTATCTGGAAATGTCCTGCCAAAGACACAACAACAGAATGCTCTAGACACCGACTTTGATATCAGAGATCCTCCATCCAACTTCAAACTAGGCACAAAACCTACCTATCATTTGAGATTTCAAGATACCAGGTAATCTGACATTGGCTATGGCTGTATTCATTCATAGCTTTTAAAAGGTTGTGTTCACATGCTAGAATAGGATTAAAGCCGGCTGCACAGTACACTAGATGCTGATCCAAACCCTAACCCTAGCATGTGAACTTCACAATGATGCGCCCTGACAAAAATCTCTCTTAATCCTTATTCTGGCCACACCTCCCGAACTTGTAGAGGGACAAATCTGTCTTAAAATTGGGCCAAAACTCTGTAGTGTGCAGGAGGCTTATGTCATAAGGCTAGATGATGTGCTAAAGACACTTTTCACACAAAATTTTATTCTGTTGAGTTGTATTAGTGACTAGACCAATTTATTGTTTGTTTTACATCCAAACATTGCATTTAAACAATATTAATTTAATCTGTCCTTCATATTGATCTGTAGAATGTTGTAACGTCACATGAATGCAACTTAACAGGGACACATAATTATATCTGTTTAATCTCTGCACTGTTGAAAAGCTCTTGCAGGCTTTCAAACCCTAGAGACCGTCTTGTCTTTACCTGTTGCTTCTGTGGAGAGTGTTTGTCGTTTGGAGTATTAGAGCAGAAAAACAATGTGATACAGCAGAGATAGCAGAGCCCTGAGCTGATATTGTCTGAGTTTATCTGGACAAGCGCAGCCAGCTGGAGACAGGGCCGTGGTTCTTATCTGTCTGTCACAATCAGGCCTGAATCAGAGGATATTACAGCCACCTCTCATTGTACATGTTTTTAATGCTGCTGCAGCTTAGCGCTTTTTCAGAATTTTTTTTTTTTGTCGGTTGTGTAATACAAGGTTCCACAGAGGAGAAGGACTCATAACAGATATTGTCTAATATTTACAAATCTCTATTTATATGTAAATATTTCAATTACTTTTCCCATGTATCATGCAGATATATTGGGAATATCTGTTGTAATATTACGACTATTAAAGATGCACATGGGCTTAGCTGTGATTGGTCGCTAATCTCGACAAAAAAACAACTTTTTGTTATATTTTTTTTTTGTTCTGTTCTTTTTTGTTTTATTTTTTATCAGCAGAGATTAATGCACTGCAAAAAATGTATTTCAAGACAAGTTAAAGTTGCTTGTTTCTAGGATTTAACCCCAATTTCAACCTTAATTTATTGTAGAGCAAAGAATATTCCCCTTGTTTCAAAGTGTTTCAAACCGATTTCAAGACATTGCTTCTTATTTCAAGCAAAATTATT
Organism: Mugilogobius chulae; assembly: GCA_038363315.1. Lineage (NCBI taxonomy): Eukaryota > Metazoa > Chordata > Actinopteri > Gobiiformes > Gobiidae > Mugilogobius > Mugilogobius chulae. Next base: position 15,759,207 of record CM076415.1, on the reverse strand, counting down.
TTCCAATGGGCTCAAAAAAAGCCAAATTCCCTTAAAACCAGTTAAAATATATTAAAACCAGTGAAATATTCTACATTACATAAGCGATTAAATCTTAGCCAAGTAAAACAGCTCAATTCTGGATTAAAATTCTGGTCACTTTACGAAAATCTAGACTTAAAGTTTTTGCTGTGTGGTACGACAGAAATAGATCTTTCAGTACTTCTCCTTTGATGAGATAATCCATTAAAAATAATCCTTAAAACTAATTTTTACCTCTTTTACTTTCAGCTACGGCTGGGTGATTCGGCTAAAGAATTATATCACGATTTTCTTGGAGCCAGATCGCGATTTTGATTTGATCACGATTCATGTCTATACAAAAACAAGTATCTGAGTTTTCAGAAAGTTCCTACTTCACAGTCAGTGGCTAAATCCAGCTGTCAAAGGCCAGATGTTGCCAGATTTCCCGAAAGAAACAGGTGACTGAGCCTTTGACAATGAATCCCAAAACAAGCAACCTCAGCCCTTCTAACATTAACATGAACTTTTAAGCATGAAAATTGCTAAGAATCCATGTTTCAATCATAATGGATATAGATTTGTAAATCAGTCACTTGAAAAATGCTTAAATTAGCTTGTTTTATGACTTTATTGTGCAGCCCAAAAAACACAACCTTCAAAATGTACTTTGAAAAGGATTGTAGGAAATCACGATGTGACGATTTCATGAAAAAACCAAATTGTCACAGAGATGAGCTCACGATTCGATTTTATCACGATATTGCCCAGCCCTACATTCAAAACCCCAAATCTGCCAATCTAGTGTCATTCAGGTCTCAGCGGTCAACACCAGCTTTGCCAATACCTATATTTACCAAAAGAATTAGGAAATTAGATTCTGTTTTTCTTTTGTTTGGAGAATGTTTTAGGTTGAATTTTAGACAATTTTAGTCAGACGTGTGAGGGGAAAAAAAACATAATGATAAGGGTTTAAACGGTAAAACAAAGCACCACACAATCCTAGCATAAATGTCTGAACAAGTTGTCGTTGCAGCAGTGATGATGTTAATGTGTGGTTGTCCTCAGTTTGCAGGGCTGGAGGGAGTGATCACTGCCATGTTGGACGAGTTTCCTCACGTTCTCGCTAAACGACGTGAACTGTTTGTCTTTGGTCTGGTCTGCGTGTGTTACCTGGGCGCTCTCTCCACCCTCACATATGTAAGTCTGATCATGCACATTAAGCATAGATGATACAAAAGTGATGTTTGAATTGAATTGTGTTCAGGGCGGAGCTTTTGTGGTGAAGTTGTTTGAGGAGTACGCTACAGGACCAGCCGTCATCACTGTGGTTTTACTGGAGGTCATCGCTGTGTCCTGGTTTTATGGTAAGAAAATGTTATAGTGCCACACCAGCTCCATACAAAGAGACATACAAGCATTTATACTGACAACAAAGAACGTGCTCTAGTTCATTGGTTCTCAACATTAGGGTCAGGGCAGGTTTTGTTTGGTCACGTCAAGTTGCCAGTTGAATGAGCTTTTGAGCCTCGCTCTTCAGCACAGAGTCTGTCTGGTGCCTAACAGACAGTTTATCCACATAAAGAGTTGACACAAACCAGCTCGCTGTACCGGACCGTTGTGATGAAGGATGGCTGGACGCTCCCATAGAGATCGGGTGAGGAGCTCACCGGGCACTCCGGTTTCCCCCACCAACCAATAACAATCATGTTAGGGTACTATCCTCCAGCTACGATAGACATGACCAAGCCTAGCAAGAACATCTGGAGATGGGTCCCCGAGCGCTGCACTGCGGCGATCACTGCTCCTGAGGAGATGCCCCAGAGGCATTGAAGGATGGGTCAAATGCAGAGGACAAATTTCCCTACGGGGACAATAAAGTATACCTTACCTTACCGACCCAACTCCGGATGAAGCGGAAGAAAATGGATGGATGGACGAACCAGTTCTGCATGCTGCGAGTCACTGACAATGCTGTTGACCATTGATCTGCTGGAGTGATGGGATTTATGCAGATACAGAAATCTTTGCTGTCAGCTTCTGGATTTTTTATTTGGCTTACTGAGGGAACTTCAAACCAAACAATAATTCTGTATCTTAGGCACCTCTCAAAAACAGTTATGTAAATGTTGTCACAGCAAGTGCACGTGTTTGCTCCATTTAAAGTTGCTATCGATTGAGGTCCTTCAGGAAAATGGAGCTGAAAGTGTTTGTTTGCCTCTGTTTAAGATGCACAGATTAGAATTGTGATTACAATTGTAACTCTCCTCTTGTTTGTTTTTACAGGCACCACTCGCTTCTGTAATGATGTGCACTATATGCTTGGCTTCTACCCAGGATGGTTCTGGAGAATATGCTGGGTGGCTATCTGCCCCATCTTTCTTCTGGTACTGATCACGTTTTATTTTGTGTAACTCTACATCAGGGCTATTCAGCTTCCTTTTCCAGAAGTCCAGATTTTTCTGAGAGCCAGGGACCTCACCCTTTTCACCAAATTTTGAGCTTTTACAAAATATCCACATGTTTCCAACTACTACTGTAGCCTCTGTTCGACTCCCAGGTACCATGAGGCCGTTCTATGTTGAGTTTGAATGTTCTCCCAGTGCCTGTGTTGGTTTCATCTGGTTTTCCAGACCAATAAAAATATCTACAATAGACCCCTCTTTCACCCCCAAGACTTCTGAAAAAGAGATGGCGTGGGACTTTTTCATTCATGTTTTTGAACTGAATCACTTGACCTGCGTTAACGGCAACAAAATAATTAATCCTGATAATAAACGTGAGGTCAATCAATCAATCAATCAATCAATCAACTTTATTTATATAGCACATTTTAAAACAACTCTAGTTGACCAAAGTGCGTCACAACAAGAATACATTTAGTGTTAACATTAATGTGCCCACTTCTAAAATACATATCCGAGTAACACTTTATAATAACTACACCTTAATCAGCCTTTATATAGCCTTAAAAAAACCTTAATAATTACTCAATGTATCATGAATAAATGAATAAATAGATGAAAAAGTTGATTAAGGTTTAGTATACCTAATTAGTCGGAACCCTATCCCTAACCCTAAATCTTAATCTTCTTAAAGCTCCTTAATTAAAAAGTTACTAAACATTACTAATCTTTTTCATTCATTATTTTACCAATTGTTCATGATTAATTAAGGCGTTGTTCATGCTTTGTTCACGCTTTGTTCATGCTTTGCTTAGGAGAATTAAGATTTTAAAGTGGAACCAAATATCCCTAAATACAATAGTACCTTACTTACCTCCACTGTCTATAAAGTGAATAACTAATGTGATATGAAGCATCCAAATCAAATGCAACACTTTCTTCTTGTCAAGTGTCCATCTGCCTGTTTTGTTAGACATTCTGCTTCTGTTGGTATTGACCAGTGTCTGTTTCGTTGGTTGATTTCTTGACAGATTTGTTTGCTAAATCAAGTCCTCTGAGATACCTGTTGTTGTGAGTTTGAGCTATACAAAATGAAATAAAATTGATTTGTCTTCTCTATTGTTTTTTCTTGTTAGTTCATCATCATCAGTTTCCTGGCCTTTCCTCCTGATGTGAAGCTGTTCGACTACAGCTACCCTCCCTGGACCACCGTCCTGGGTTACTGCATCGGCGTGTCCTCCTTCATCTGTGTGCCTGTTTACATGGTCTACCACCTGCTCAACGCAAAAGGCTCCTTCAAACAGGTTCAACTCCTATTTATTATGTTAACTCAGTAACTCAAGCAAAGTCGTTTTATTAGTTTTCCACATCATCATAATTTATTAATGGCCCTATTTTCTGATCATTAAGCTAAGGGGAAAAACTGTTATTGTCTTGTAATGGAAAACAAAACAACATTGTGTACTGTGTAGTCTATTGGTTTTACATAAAGCAGGGATTCACAGCGAGGATTGTCTCTTTGTTCTGCTTTTGAATTAAAATGTAATCCCTGAACACACACACCAAATTTAGAAGTTGTGAAAAAAATTTGCTGTTAAAAGGTTTTTGTTTTTGCTCATATAACTGGCGCTCCGTAAAATAATGCTACAGTAGTGTGGGTTTGGTTAAAATGAACCTACAATTTTTATACTTTTCCACTTAAATTAAAAAAATCTTCTGCAATTTATTGCTGTAAAACTATATTTTACAAAATCATGATTAAAGCTGGGCAGTATATCAAATTTTAGATAATATTGTGAATGTTCTTTGAAGATATGCAAAAATTGAATATCAAGTATATTGTGCTTTACAACAGAGCTAATTTAGAAAAAAAATCAATTAGTGAGGCTAAACACGCGGTCAGAGACTTACTCCACCCACAACTGAACCTCAAACAGACTCGCAAAAGTGGGAGATGTACAGAGGACTTTTTGGTGCTTGATTGACAGCACCAAATATGGACAGTGAGCTTATGAGTGATGTGAGTTTTGTGTGGGAGCGATCCTGACGTGTGGAGAAGTTCACAGCTCTGAGGCTGTACAGCTCTAGGTCTAGTTGCTTACTTTCTTTTTATTAACTTTGCAGACATATGGATGAAACCTTTGATTTAACTACACAAGCACATGAGCTTATAATATGAGTATTTTCTAAAATTGATCATGAGAAATAAAAGAACATCAAAACAAGGTTTGAACCTGGACACCATTGTACCTCGCTCCACCCTCCTAACAAGCTGAGCCAAATGACGGTTGAAGTCAATGTGCATCGGGTAACCGCTTTCCAACTCTCCACAGCAGCGGTGTCAGAAGGAGGAGTTTATATAACCCACTTGGGCGGAACGTCGGCGTGAACTGAAAATGCACTGACAGTGTTTGACCATCGCGGCAGCACAGTCGCAGTTTTTGCACACATAACTGCAAAATTTGCGAGTTTTGGAACAGAAAGAGTAGATAATAATTTTGATCCCAAACAGACAGATTGAGAGTGAAAAAAGGTTGATTCAGCGTTTAGTTTTTCTTTAAGATGGTCGTTTTTCCAACTCATTTTAATTTGAACATAGATTTTAAGACATTGACTGAATATCGTCCAAATGTCGTTATCGAGAGTCGCCAACAAAATATCGAGATATTCATTTTTGTCAATATTGCCCAGCCCTAGTCATGATAGAAAAACCTGAATACCATAGTTATATAGAGTAGCCGTGGCTTTAAGCGATGAGGTTGAACTAACATCTTGGATTCATTAAATAACTATGAATCAAACAGTAGACTAAACACGTTTTATCATTTTGGATGTTACATTTACTGCTGTAGACTTTATGGTAACTCCATACACTGTTGTAAATGCATGATTAACATCCACATAACACACAAAGCTGTCGTATTAAAAGTCTTGAGTGTTGTGAGAGCACAGGGGAGGATGTGACTTCAGCTCAGCTCCGTGTTGACCCTCCTGTCAGGGGCACAAAGACGCCTCTCCACACAGAAGTCAGGCTTTGTGTCCAGGCTGAAACGTGAATGAAATGTCCCGAGTCAGCGGAGCTTCCCGTGAACACGCTGCGGCTTTGTTTGCGCCGCTTTTGTTCCACATACTAAAGGTGTTAACATGTTCTGGCTCAAAGGCTCGTGAGGCTGGGAAGTGAATCAACATGAAATTATCTAACACAGCAGCGTTCAGTTTGCATTATGGGTCATTTCAGATGCAAAATGCAGCCAAAATCATCACGTTTTCACCGTTTATATCAATATACTATATCAATGAGTCTGTTCAGCAGTTACAGTCAGATGATTTTTGGTATGTTTAGTGATTTCGCTTAATTTCACTTCAGCTACTAGGTCAGGTATTCCAGACGGTTCCAGAAAGCCAGGAAGTACAACTGGCAAATTAGCGAACAGAGCTGAAGTGATGTATTGGCCAAAACAACCCGAGTTGGGACATTAGACCAATGGTTCCCAACCTTTTTTGTTCCAAGTACTCCATAAATTTTGTCCCACATGCCAAGTTCCCCCTAACTTGTGCATCCAATAAGCAAATAGGTTTTCTAGTACAAAACTGCCAATTGTTGCTTTTGTTTTTTCTTGTTTTTTGTAAAGTGCTGGCTTAAAATGCCTCAAAAGTAAAAAAAAATATCAGAGTTAGGGTTAGGGTTAACCTTTGTCGACTACTCTGAAGCAAAAAAATATCCGTTTACGGTGGATACTCATTGGTGCAACGTCAGTGAAATGAATCCGGGTGATGCATCGAATTAACAGTGAATAATTGCAACTTTTAAGTCTTACACAAGTACAAAATGTATCAATATATTGTTGATCAGACAAAAATTGCTGTTGAATTAAGACATTGGGCATTTATATAACTGTAAAATGTTACATTTAAGCAGTGGTATTACTAAACAAATCTTGCTCAAAGTCAGTTTTTTGTTACAATACAAAAGTGAATGTGTCACTAACTGTTTGAAATGATCTGTGAGATATTTTATGGCAAAGTACAGCGTTTTTAATCAGAAATCTTGTTGACCATTTAGATTTATGACATTGACGAAACAATGGTCTTAATATTGTAAACGTGATATCCCAAAAAATATGGAGATATTCATTCTCATAAATGTATAGGAGCACCTCTTTGAGGGCCAATACAATACATTTAATATGAGTAAATAGAAAATACAAAAATGCTGAAAAAAGCAGAACAACTCCAAGGCACTCTTGACGGTAATGATTAAAAACCCTTTATTAGTGCATGGTTATAAGTTAAGAAACACATTTTGCCTTGGAGAGTGTCTTGGAGTTATTTTGCCTTTCCCATCATTTTGAAATTTTCTATTTTGTTTATAAAAGGAACTTTCACCCACTTCCTCCAATGAGCACCTTACTGGGTATACTATTGTTTTACGCATGAAGATCCATTATGCTAGCTTTTCTTTCTTTCAGCACGGTGGCTGAGCGGTTAGCGCTCTTGCCTCACAGCAAGAAGGTCGCGGGTTCGATTCCCGCACGGGCCGGACCTTTCTGTGTGGAGTTTGCATGTTCCTCCCCGTGTCTGGGTGGGTTTCCTCTGGGCACTCCGGTTTCCCCCACCAACCAATAACATGCATGTTAGGGTAATATCCTCCAGCTACGGTAGTCCTGACCAAGCCTAGTAACAACATCTGGAGATGGGTCCCCGAGCGCTGCACTGCGGCGATCACTGCTCCTGAGGAGATGCTCAAGAGGCATTGAAGGATGGGTCAAATGCAGAGGACAAATTTCCCTACGGGGACAATAAAGTATACCTTAACCTTAACCTTAACCTTACATTTAATATGAGATTGGCCCCAGGTTACTTTGTACATGAATAGGTAGGCCATGAGGTCAAAAAGGTTAAGAACCCATGATCTAGCGTGTCTCATTTTCCAAAAGAAATTATTTTTTGACTACTTGACTACAACCTTATTGCCTTTGCCAATTATTTTGCAACATAAACACTGAATAAAAAGAGTAAAATTCCTATATATAAATGATATTTCAAATAAAAAAGTGCTAACCCTTGTCTTCTTTCTTCCCTCTCCTCAGCGCCTCTTGAAGAGCATCACACCAGTGCCGTCCAGCGAGCTCCACAGAGACTACATAGTGACCAATGCAGTCTGACCAAACCCACTCACAGAGGAGCCACTCTAGAAACTGCATAGAGCGTCCTCTGCTGGTTACACTGCAAAACTACAGGACAAGGGGGCTACTTTCACCGCCTATGCCTCTCATCAAAACTCCTCTTTATGTTTTGGTTAATATTGAACCTCATTTGTCTTCACCAACAGTAAAATAATGGTTTAGTCGTTTCAAAATCAGCTTTATTCAATCGTGGAGAAGCAAACAGGAGCAAACCAAATCTTTACTTGAATGTCGAGTTATAAAATAATTGTGCCTCAAACAAAACCAGAAACAGCTTGTCTTGAAGAGCCATTATAAGTGATTCAATGCAGAAACATATAGTCTTTCTTATTCAGAATATTATACAAAAATGCCTAAAGTTCTAGAGTGCCTTTGTAGACATACTTTACATTCACTCCTGTAGCAACAGTTTTCTTCACTTCAGACAAGGTTCATTCTCATTTTCAATCACCAATAAATGCACGATCACACTGACTGGACTCACAGGGACTGGGGAGACTACAATAGGTTGTGTTCATGTTGCGTTGTAGATTGTGATGTTGTGGTAAGGGCAGGTGGTGGTAAGAGACGGTAGTAAAACATTGTACTTTGACATGAAATATCTAAAAGATCTTTTCACAAGTCTTAAATATGGTGGGGTGGGGTTTGTAACTTGAGTCTCATATTACAGCAAGAAACTACATTTGAACATTATGATCTAAATTAAAGCGAAATGGCCTGTAGATTATTCTAATGTCAGCGACCTTACACAAGCTCTGCCCTTAAGGCACATTTAAAGTGAAATCATGTAACTTTCTGGAGGTGAAAAGTACTTTGGAACATTCCTAATTGGGATAAAAAAACATTTTATGTCATGCAGTTAAAAGATGTATAGCTAAAGGAGAAGGTTTTCTGTGGAAAATACAGGAAGAAGCCCTCCTCCAGGAGAGTTAGTTCACTTCATGGCCATGCAAGTCTGCTCACAGTAAAGACACATATTCATATTTATGAAGTGCCACAGAAACATCAAAATTAAATTTTTTAAAGTGTATTTTGTATCAAAACGTTGCATGATGTGCCTTTAACTGATAAGCTTCGCTTTAAAAAAAAATCAAATCAAGTATTTTTGTAGAGCCCAAAATCACAACAACAACACACAAAATCATCTCTGAGGACTCTCCATAATTGTTCATTTAGCAAACATGAATGGTAGAAAATATAAATACAACAACTAACATTCAATGAAACAAACACTCAGAGCTAGTGAGGGGAATAAGCAAATTATGAGTAAATAAGCAAATGAATAATTGTCCAGAGACCCTCCTTCTCAGCAAGGAAAAACTCAGAAACTACAAAAAAAAAAAAAAAAAAAAAAACCTAAAGGTAAAAAGAGAAATGGAGGAGAACCACTGCCATGGACAAACAATATCACAATCCTGATAATGTTTTGCTTAAAAATCATTATCATGATTGATTGGACCCCCTCGAAAAAGAGATGGTATATCTTAAGGGGCTTTCCTTAATAAAAAAAAAAGTCATATCAAATATCATAAACATTGGCTATTGTTCTAAGTGTTTTGGGTTGGATTTAGGAGACATTTGTAGTTTATACTGTATGTAACTAGCCAGGCTGGAACCACCTGGTGCGACCACTCAATTTCATTTCACTCCAGTTACTCGGTCAGGTATCGCAGGACTGCAGACAGTTCCCAAAAGCAAGAAGTACAGTTGTCCAATCAGCCAGCAGGAGCAGAGTGGTGTGTTTGCCAGAACCAACCTGGGTTAAGATAGCAGACTGTGTTTAATTTGCAAGTTTACCTCATAAAATTGGCAACAATCACTGACACTCATGTTTATGCTCTACTTCCTGGAGAAATAACCCAAAAAGCAGTGATTGGTTAAATATAAAAAGTCCCCGGATCCTGTGAAGTGAACAAACCCTAATGATGGGATGTCAGACAGTTTCCACAAAGTGAAGTTAAACCGGCTGATGCATCAGGCTAGTATGTAACATCATGATTAGAGCTAAATCTATCTGATCACAAAGACTTCTGCAGATGTCTGTTCTGACCAATCACATGCTCCGTATACATTTAAACTCTGCCCCCTCTCTCATCTTTCGTCCTCCAGCAATGCCCAGTTGATCAGCTGTGTTAGAAATGGCAGATTTCAGGGTTTTAGTATGACTTTAAACTTAGATTTTGGAGTTCATTTTTTAAAATTTTTTATGTTGTGTGACCTGTCAATCTCTCTCTGCCCCGCCCCCTTTTTAATTGTTTTTTCTGATTGGTTTATTTGTGCTCGAGCCGTTTGCCCCAGACTTAAGACTGTTCAGTGCTCCTTTTTGCTTCTCTACACGTCACCATTTACACAATTTAATCAACATCATCATCATCAATGGTATTATTATTATTACTGGGATCAATACAGTTAAAAAATACTGTTCTATCCCTTTAAGGAGGCAGCCATGTTTTGTCTATTTTGAATTTCTTTCAAAAGTAATAATTCTGTCCGCACATGAAGTAATAATTCCACTCTCTCTGCTATAACTGTTACGGTTGTATTTTTATACAGTGATGTTAAGTTATGCATTTCAATAAGTAGCAAAATTCAGGTATCTTTTTACATTTGTTGCAAAAGCCAAATATATTTGTTTGTTTCCGTATTTCTAAAGACTAAAATGCTGTTCGGTATCAGCATTATTTAATCTCTCGTGGCATTTTTTCTTTTTCTTTTTTTTTTTTTTTGACAAAGGGACATAGCAAGAATTCAACACTGTGAATTACTTTTGGTTAAATATAATGAATGTGTAAAGAAGACTGTTCACAGAAAACCACAAAACAGCTCAAACAAGTCACACGTTTTAATCGCAATATGAGAAGAAGTACATATATTTATTTGACTTAGCGTTCTGTAAACTTCATGTGTCTCAAAACTGATCCTTGTGGAGTCCCGGATCATTCTGTGTCATAGTTATAGAAGCCAAAAAAAGGATTAGAGCTAATAATAATATAAGTATTGTCACTCAGAAATCACTGCTATTTACGTTGGACCAAAAATGATGTGTGCGTGACGATGTGCCTAAGTGCGAGCCGGCCGTGCGTGTGCGTGTAAGTCTCTAGGAGCAGGTTACTATGGCGAGTACTGTACCTTCATGTGTATTTACCAGTCAAACCTATGATATTGTTGTAATATTTAGTGCAGGCCTGTCTCCTGTGAGGAAGTGTGCGTGTGTGCATGCGTTCTCCTGTGCGTGTAGTCTGTGCGTCTGTTTGTGTAACCGCCGACGAGGTGTAATAACGACTAGAGAGGTTCTGTTGCCGTGGCAGCTGCGGCGGCCATTTTGTGAAGGGAGTGGCAGCCAAATTCAAATTAAAAGCATTTGTAGATTAAAAGAAGTAACTTAATAATTTCATATTAATGTTATTTAATACTACTGTAAATTATAAAACCTTGTCTGGACTGTATTTTATGTAGAGTTAAGTCATATTTCTGTATCTATGTTAAATGGACACAAGCATTGAACAGAACAGAAAGATTTATTGTCATCGTGACTGAGTATAACGAAATTACAATTGGAGTGAGCCTCCGGGCCGCTGCACATTTTGTGCGCCGCCACTTGCAAACATAAAATGCAAAGCAAACATAAAAAAAAAAAATCTGTGCTGTTTCTACTTCTAATTTTTTACGGCAAAACAAGCTTATATTAAGTTTTTTGTAACACTTTAGAAAAACTACTCATTCTAAAGGCTTAAAAAAAAAAATCAATAATAACACCTTAATACCAACTTAATTCACATGAACAAATGATTAATTAATACATTAAAACGTGTATTAATGCTTTGTATCTACTTAATTACTCCTAATCCTGCCCGCAACCTTAAATTCTAACCTTAGCTCTTTAATTAAGTAGCTATTAAGCATGAATAAACGTTTTCCATTCATGAATTCACCATTTATTCATGAATAAGTAAGGCTTTGTTTATCCTTTATTACTCGTTTACTAAGACAAATTAAGATGTAGTTATTGTGAAGTGATAGCAAGTTGTTGTTTTTCATTTTAGTTTGGTAGAACATGAGCTACAAATATGAAAAAGTCAAATTAGGACACTTTAATTAATCGCAACTAATCGATTATTGAAACAATCTTCAACTAATAATTGTTAACTGGTCTATACATAAGCTTCAAAACAGAATGAGTACAGAAAAGAAGCTAAAATTGAACAGTACATGACATGTCAGGTGCGTAAAAACAATTAGTCTGTAAATATACACCTCCAGGACATCTTTAAGAGACATTACATCAGCTTTGTTTGGGTCAAATTCTGTAAAAACATCTTTTTCAAGTGACTAATTAATTAATTCAAAGAACACTCATCCAACTAATCAAGTCATTAAATGATTGTTAGTTGCAGCCAAGTTCAATTATTAAAAGTATATAAGGGGAAATTGTAAATGACACACATTTGTTGGCTTGTTTAGGCTTTATTCAAAATATCTAGGCTACTTTTGTACTACTGAGAAGGCTACTTTCTGTTCAGTTCATTTCTATAAGTCAATCTAAGATGAATAAATATTACAGCAACCAGGCAGCAAATAGTGAGTTGTGAATGTTTACAAATCAAGAGAATATTTTACCAACTTGTTTGTAAAGAGACGTGTTTGTGTCTTAATGCTAACGCAAAAGATCAGCAACTTAAAAATCACAAAGTTAGTTCTATTTGTTTGTACGACAATGTTTGGTGAAGTTTTCCAACACAACATGGAGCTGAAACTGGACGTTAGTGTCTATGCGTTGACGTGGAAACAACCTCTCTAGTCATTATTAAAACCCGTCGGTAGCCCTCCTGTCGTCTCGTTTTACTGCCAAAATATCCGATGAAGGAAGTGGAGTCCCCTTTGCCTCTCTCTTACCTCTGAAACCTGTGTAAGATCTATGTATGTCCAAAATGTATTGAGAAACACTTCTGTATAGAATAAATATATATATAAATATATGGTAATAACAGATAAATAAATAAAGATATATGGGAGAAAATGCATGCGTCCTCTTTCTTTGTTGACATTGCTCTTCATATGTGGGGTAAAAGTTGAGTGCAGGAGTGGAGCTAGCATTCCGGGGGTCAAAGGTGAGCTTGAGTTTGGGGCCCTCCCTAATCAACCTAATGAGTTTTTTGAAGAGGTACAGTTTTGCTATGATGACAAATTCTACAAGCCTATAGTTCAAGAAAATAATATTGTGCAAAAAACAGTGGCTGTGTCACTTAAATATCCACAAATAACTCTAAATAGAAATGTTAAAGAACGGAAACGACTTTAACGTGCCTCTGACAGGATGAACTATTTATTAGGTTAAGGAAGTTATATTTAAGATTTCAACATTTTAGCCCCAGTTTAGCTATTTTTTCAGATTAAAAATTTACTTCCTGTTCATAGATGATGACATACTATAGTTGCTTGGTGACCATGTAATAAATTGGGCCAAAACTCTTCTAATGTAACAGGTTTTCACATAAAAATACACAACACCACAATCCTTTTGTTAAATGTATGTTTATAGGCTCATTAAAATATGTTTATTTTGAGAAAGCGTAAAATGTCTTTGTCTCCATATAGGGTGATGTCATCAGTTTAGAAATCTCTACTTTCTGTTATTTTCAGCATAATTTCAAAGTTTTCTTCATAAACTTGTTCTTGATTCATGTAAAACTATCATTTATATTTACAACTAAGATAATCTACTAATTGAAATAAATGTCATGTCATATGCACTTTAACATGGTTAAAAGTGTAGGTCTCCTTTAATTGGAAGAAGCCTTTTTATAAGATTATTAAACAATTAGCAATACATTTGATGATGCTTTCTGGTTTAAAAGTAAATTTGTGTCATTTTTTTGCGTTGAGAGTATGTGCAAGGCAACTGATTTGGGACTCCCAACAGTTGGGGCCCTAAGCTGTTGCCCACTTTTGTCTAAAAGTTAACGCCGCCTCTGCATGAGCGGAAAAATAAAAGCAGCACTATTATGTAACTATTCCATTCAACATTCTGCAGGCCAATAATATTTGATACAGACGGAAAGCAGTTAAGCTAAAATTGTTTTAAGCCCATATGCCAGGTTGTCATGTTAATTATGGAACCTGGCTCACGTCAGAAGAATCTGTGTTGAACTCCGATTTGAGTTCTTCCACAGGAATTTGACTCACTGAAAGCGTTTGGGAAAAGGTGGAACGTTTAAGGAAATACATCGAGCTGATTGGGTGAGCGACCACCCTTATTTGTGCTTAACCAATCACAGCAACAAATTGTAATGGTGTATCCAATGTCCGTATGGGATAGAACAAGTCTCACAAACACCTCTGCTCTTCTTTCAAAAAGGAATTACTCTATATTTCTACTAAAACAGAATCGAATGCAGCAGAAACAATTAACAATCAAGCGGTACTTCCTGTCGTCATTGCAACCAACCACCCTGCTGTAATGTGATTGGGTCAGTAACTTACGATGTCGTACTTTAAATCAATCAGGCTGCTGGAAGGCCAGATGGATTATCTCTCGTTTGTGAATTCACAAATATCGCAAGATAATCCATCTCTGGCCTGAATGATATATTTACAGTATCATGTCATGGCCACTGTGCAAGGTGTTTCCCCGCCAAAGACATAAAGTCACTGGAATAGACTTCAAGTGCCCACGGCCCCACAACAGGAACAAGTGGTAAAGAATGAGAATTGAGTTTTATCCTGAGAGTAAATTGAATTTTCTGATAAAATTGCATCTTTAGTAAGATTTTTGGTGTAATGACTTTTCCTAATTGATTTTCAGTCGCTTTAATAACAAAAGTTTTTGTGTTGCAGTCACTTTATAAAATTACAATTTCCTTATAGACTAATTACAACCAAAACTAGCACCTTAATTTTCTCCTCATTTTGCACCAGACCTGTCTTTCCTCTCCCTCTCTTTCTCTATCTCTCTTTTCTCTCTCTCCTCTCACTCTTTCTCTCTATCCCCCCTCTCTCCCTCTCTCTCACTTTCTTTCTCTCTCTCTCTCTTTCTACCCCCTCTCTCACTTTCTCTTTCTCTCTCTGTGTCTCTCTCTTATTCTTTTTCTCTCTCCCCTTACTTTCTCTCTCTCTTCTTCTCTCTCTCTCTGTCTCTTTCTCTGCACCCCCCCTCCTCTCGCTCTCTCCTCCCTCCTTCTCTCTCTCTCTCTCCCTCTCCCTCCTCATATACTCCTGTTTGTGTGCACTTTATTGTGGTAATTTCCTCTCCTCCGCTGCTCCTGCTGATGGGCACATTGTGTGGACCTCGTATCGACCTTATCGGAGCAGATCTATATTAAAAGCAGCCTGGTGCCCACCGTTCTGCTGCTCCACCTGCATCTCTCTGTCTGCTCTTTCTCTTTCTCTCTCTCTCTCTTCCACTATCCTCCTCTCATCATTAAGAGACCTCAACATCCACCTGTGATTATGAAACGTATGGAATCTATACCTCTTCAGAAGCTATATTTTTGTTCTTGTAGTAAATATTCATTAAAATACAGTGTGAGAATACAAATAAAAGTTTACAAATATAGAGTTGAGTTTTAAACGGACAAAAAGGACAATTTAAATAAAATAAAATAAATAAATAAAGCTGCTAAATTACATATTTCTGGCTTACAAACGTTTTAGTAACTATTGAGACCACAAGGATGCATGCTGTCTCTGGACTTTTTACACCTGCTGCGGCATAAGATCTTGTGTAAAAGTAGCTTTTGGTGTTCAGTGGACATACAGAAAGTGAAGTACTATGAGATTTTGTGAAAGAGAGCTTGATTTTAATAATTAGCTGTCCACCAAACATCAGATTTTTTGTAAACATGTAGTGCAAGGATGTTTTCAGTATGAAGTCTCTCAACACGGTTTTCTGCTCAAGTTTTAAGGAATTGATACGTTCATTGTTCAAAACCAAGCACGAGCTGAATCAGCCACGTTTGCCTTCTGAAATGTTTTGAAATGGAGCTGGAAAGCAACTTCCGACTTTTTAGTGTGACGTGTCAGAATCGCCGTGCTTGATTGGATCGTCCTAACAATGAATGGATAAATTATTGGCCGAGGCTCCGGTTTCAGACCCTTCTGCATCAAACAGAATGTAGGAGGGGCTGACGGGTCAGGCAAAGAGTCCTCATACTTCCTACTACATTGGCCCAAATGACAATGTCATATTTGATCAACTCTTCTATCATAGTCAAAAGAACAAACATTTTGATGCATACAAACCTAAAATGAATGTTTAACGCTTGATTAAAAGTGCGGTAGTTCATCAAAATTACATCAAATGTAAACATTTGAATGATTCACTTCACAGTCAGGGGCTATTTCTAACCGAATAGCCGGTTTTAGACCTGGGGACGCTGCTGACTCCCAGGCCCATTCTGAGGCACTCTGACTGGGCTGAGCTTTGGGGAGGCTCGCCCCCTGACCTCCAGAGAACCAGGACACTTTCAGGCTTTATTTTAAACACTTTAACTTGGCGTACTATACCTCTGCTCCATAAAAGTTTGAAAATGTGTCGCACTGTGAAAAAAGTTTGGACACAACTGTATTATGTAACAAACATATTAATTCAACACTTATAGGATCCAAGTATTTCTTAATTTGAAACTATTTTCTTAATACATTTTGCATCAAATGAATAACCTCATGCACTTTATCACTTTTCACAGAGATACGTGACAGCTCCAAACCTTTCCAATCCTTCTCAGCTCTCATATAAATATTTCTGACTGGAGCCTAGTTGAAGGTCACTATTTTGACAGCAAATCTTGGCATTTCGCTCTTTAACTTGCTCTATCAACTACTGGCCCATCTGTTCTCTCTCTCTCTTTCTCTTTCCTTCTCTCCTCTCTCTCTTTCTCTGTTGATTCAAAGATATACCTGTCTGTGAAGAACCGGAAATGAAACTGGCTTTTCCCCTCCCGATCTGTCGCCTCTGCTGCTTTTATCGCACCAGAAGCTTGCTCGCCCGCTGTGGCTGTCTCTCTCTTGTCTAATGAACTCATTTCGCGCACGGGGGAGAATTCACCGTCTTATCTCTGCGCACGAGGCAGCAGCTCCTCTCTCTCTCTTACCTGTCTCTACAGCGCTCACAGTTCATTTGATGTGGCCACGAGACTCTGCCAGGCTCAAGAACTATAAGCCTGTTGCGACGCCATATTCCTCCGGTAGAGGTGATAACGCAAATCATTTGAACTCAATGGCAGAAGTTGCGCTTTTATGGATAAAACGAGCTTAAACAAGTGATTTCAGAGAAACCATGAGCAAAACAGACTCATTTGTGTCTTATGAAGATTTTTTAAATAACATTAGCGCTTTATTTGTCAAACTAATATATTGTAGGCTGGAACTTGCTAATGCGACAGACGCGCCTCCACAGAGAAATGAAGCTAAACTCTTTTATTTGGTGTTATTTATGTCATTTGTCTGCTGTTCTCACAGTAATATGTAAAAGTGGACGTTTGGTGATTAAGAGTCTGAAAAGATGCACAAGATCCGAAATCTCCTGTTGAAGTTCGCTAGCCTTGGCAGTTTTATACACAAATCTACAATAATATACTAAAAGGTTTGTAAACTCCACAATAACTTGTAACAAGGCTCTGACTTTTGCTAAATGTGGTCGGTAGGTTTGTACCAGCTGACACTCTCTGGTTCTTTCATAACTTGCGTTTTTTGCAGGCTAATGCTAACGGCTATAGGAAAATAAACAGTAGAACGCTCCGGACTAGCTTAAATCTTACCGGACTAGCTCAGATGCTAAGTGTTCGATAGCATCAGAGTTGGACTGTGCGTCTACTAATTATATGTCTATGGTCCCTTCACTATAAAAATGAACCATCTCATGTATTTCAGATGTTTGTATCAACTATTTTTGAAATACTAATGATTTAATGTTGATAAAATAGTGAAAACACTGACTAATGTGAAGCTTTTGTACAGAACAGCTTTTTTCATATTTACCACACAAAACAGTCAAAATAATAATAAAAAAATTGACTAAAACTAGGCTGAACCAGGATTATTAGGACTAAAACTGGACCAAACCAGGAAAATCAGGACTAAATCAGGACTATCAGGACTAAAACTGGCCTGTTTCTCACATCAAGCAATCTCCTCCCAGAGAGATCAGGAGATTTGGAATCAAGGGATCTAACCAGAGGGCTAACCACTCTGCCACACTTTTTTTGTGTTAAATGCTTGTGTCAACCGTGTCAGTTGTGTAGAAATTATCTTTTATGTCGGTGTTTTTTGACGACATACAGTGAGTGGAGGGTATGTGTTTGACAACCAAAGTGACTTCCCTTTATTTTATTTTTTCTCAAAGCTTTATTAATCAATTAGTTCACAGTTTGGTGTGTGGCGGCTTTGCAGAGGTCACCCAGACAGCCCTGTATGACCATCAGTGTGACCGAGCTCTACAGGTTAATCAAACTGTCTTACACAATAAGACAGATGATCAGCCCCGTTAAGGCAAGGCCCAGCGCACAGACCCAAACATGAACCCAAAGCCAGCCCTTCTCCTCTGGGAAAGTGTGGAAGACTTTAGCCTTCAGTGATTTCCAGGGCTTCTTCCAGTCAAATGCTGGTGTCTCCTCTTCCTCCTCAGAAGAGTCGGACTCGCTGTTCTCCAATTCATTAGAAGAGCCGGACCTGCTGTCCTCAGACTCGTCAAAAGAGCCAGACCCGCTGTCCTCAGACTCGTCAAAAGAGCCATACCCGCTGTCCTCTGACTCCTCAGAAGAGCCGGACCCGCTGTCCTCCGACTCGCCAGAAGACTCAGGGTGGCTGTCCTCCGGCTCGCCAGAAGACTCAGTGTGTCTGTCTTCCGACTCACCAGAAGACTCAGTTTGGATGTCCTCCGACTCGCCAGAAGACTCAGTTTGGATGTCCTCCGACTCGCCAGAAGACTCAGTTTGGATGTCCTCCGGCTCGCCAGAAGACTCAGGGTGGCTGTCCTCCGGCTCGCCAGAAGACTCAGGGTGGATGTGCTCTGGCTCCTCTGGTCTCCTGCTTCTGAAAAAATCACAGAATCTTCTCCATTTAGTGTTTGACTTCTGAGAGACAGAAGACTCCTCCTGTGGGGAGGGGTTCTTCTGGTCCTCCATGTCAAACGGCTTTAAGTTCAGGCAACTGAATATATGTTCAAATCTAGTGTTTGTATGTGTTAGTGCTGTGAATATGTGAACAATGTTGGGTTTTATTGTCTATTGCTTATGTGTTTTTTGTCTTTGTCGTCTATCTTGGTGTGTTTGTGTGTGTTTTTGTTGTCAATCTTTATCGTCTCTGTATGTTGTGTCTTTGTCGTCGATCTAAATTTATGTATGTGTTTTTGACGTCTGTCTTTATCGTCTCTGTTGTCGTGTCTTTGTCGTTGATGTCTGTGTGTTTGTGTGTGTTTTTGTTGTCAATCTTTATCGTCTCTGTATGTTGTGTCTTTGTCGTCGATCTAAATTTATGTATGTGTTTTTGACGTCTGTCTTTATCGTCTCTGTTTGTCGTGTCTTTGTCGTTGATGTCTGTGTGTTTGTGTGTGTTTTTGTTGTCAATCTTTATCGTCTCTGTATGTTGTGTCTTTGTCGTCGATCTAAATTTATGTATGTGTTTTTGACGTCTGTCTTTATCGTCTCTGTTTGTCGTGTCTTTGTCGTTGATGTCTGTGTGTTTGTGTGTGTTTTTGTTGTCAATCTTTATCGTCTCTGTATGTTGTGTCTTTGTCGTCGATCTAAGTTTATGTGTTTTTTTGTTGTCAATCTTTATCGTCTCTGTTTGTCTTGTCTTTGTCGTTGATCTCTGTGTGTTTGTGTGTGACATCATCGTGTCCACGGTTCCAGTTCAATTCTCTTGAACGTGGAAAGAAGCTTTGCTGTTGCCACGGAAACCTGCCATATTGTTTGAACCAGTGCAAAAAATACATAAAGATAGATTAGCTAAACAATGAATGAACTTGTCAAGAGTACAGCGTTGACTTTTTAGTTCAAGGCAATAAAAAAGGGAAAAAACAGAGAAGAGATGACTGGCAACCCATGATCGACTTCATCGCAGTATTTGGCTTAGTTTGAGTCAACCTCATTGTGGGCTCGGCCCAAAGATGCTTCGGCGATAGTAGCCGGAGAAACCAAGAAAGGACTTAAACTCCTTAAGCGTCTTGGAATTGACCTGGAATTGACCAGGTCTTTAATCCACTGATCTTTTCGGGGGCTGTCTCGACTCCACGCTCAGAGACAACATGTCCCAAATACCGGACAGATGATTGAAAGAACTTGCATTTTTCAGGAGAAAGATTTAGACCATACTCTTTCAATCGGTTTAGGACTCTGAGTAGGCGTCGTTCATGTTCTTCAATGCTGTCCGAAAAGATGCTGAGATCGATTTAAACCTATGTTTTAGGTTTAAATCGCCCATGCATCTCTTCATCAATCTTTGGAAAGTACTTGGGGCGTTCGTAACACCTTGCGACATACGGTTGAACTCCCAAAAACCGAGGGGTGTCACAAACGCAGTCTTTTGTTTGTCATCTTCGTTCATTTCAGTTTGGTAGTACCCGGACATTAAGTCAAGCACCGAGAACCATCTTAAACCAGTTAAAGCTGAGAAAGTTTCTTCAAGATTTGGAAGAGCGTAAGCATCCTTGATTGTCTGTTGATTCAGCTTCCAATAGTCGATGCAGAGTCTGATGTCACCATTCTTTTTACGTACCACGACTATTAACGGAGATTCTGACTCTCTGATAACTCCGGTGGCAAAAAGCTCTTGAAGATGCCTTCGAACAGCCTCAACGTCGTTGGGGTGTGTGGGCCTGGCCTGATGTTTAAACGGAGTTTCGTCATGGAGCCGAACATGATGTCTCACTTGAGTCACACAGCCAAAGTCGAGATCGTGATGAGCAAAGACTTCTGGAAGTTCACGGAGTTTAGCTGTGATGCGATTCTTCCATTCCGGTGGGAGATTAGATTCTCCGGGTTACACTTTTTTAAAGATATTCTATCCTGATTTGCCTTATCTAGATATAAAACTTCTTTTAGGCAAATTTGTATCTACTGTATTTTAAGCCATAATTGCATGAATCAAAAAAAGATTTGCTTAAAAATCTTGTCAAGAGAACTTGAAACTAGCCATTTCTGCTCAAAACAACCAGGTTAGTCAATTTTTTTTACTGCACTGGCAGATTTCTTTCACTTAAAATAAGATTAAAAAAAAAAAAAAAAAAAAAATCTCCAAATAAGCAAAATGTTCTTATTTTTTTAAAAGGGTTTTTGCAGTGTAATAAGGGGATGGTGCGTTTGAATCTCAGGTTTGACCAAATTTGCAGGATCTCTCTTGGGTGGAGTTTGCATGTTCTTCCTGTGACATCCTCCCACCTACAAAAACATGTCCATGTTGTCTTTTAGAATTCCCAGAATGAATGAATGAGTGTGTGTGTCTTTGTGTTCACATTGCCCAGACTGATACTCCACCTAAAGCCCAAAGTCACTAGATCAATCAGCGCTCTGATTGGCTGTGCTTGTGTGGTCCACAGTTTTCACTTTGAAAGTAAAATGTACTAAAAATGCACTGAGTTAAACATGATCTTCATTTGCTCTAGTTCATGTTAAAGGTAGATAAACTTGAATAAAATTATGTTTTTGTCATTTAGATTATTTATTGTAGCCTCCTTTTGTATGTTTCCATGGAAAAGCTGTTCCTTTAGCTGTGTTTTTTCACATTATGGAACATATTTATCATCATTCAGAATGTTCCAAAGTCTGCTTTTCTATTTTACAGAATTGTGTAATTGACTTTTCATCTCCAGAAAGTCACACAGTTTGAGGTTAAGGCATACTTTATTTTGCTTGTAGGGAGTTTTGTTCTCTGTTTTTGACTGTCCTTCACTGCCTCTGGAGCGTGTCCTCAGGAGCAGTGAGCGCCTCAGTGCAGCGCTCAGGACACTGCTCCAAATCTAGGGTTAGTCAGGACTACATAGCCGGAGAATCTACTCTTAGTGCAGGTTTGGTCTGTACCCAGCCATAGGGGTAACATGAAAACTCCACATGAAAGACCCAAGGCCACAAGGGAACTGAACACACAACCTTCTTGCTGTGAGGCGAGAGTGCTAAACACTCTGCCAATGTGCTGCTAAAATACACTTGTCAATCCAGCAGATCTCAGGTTGTTCCTTGCTCCCAGATGCAGTGAATGTAAATTGTACTAGTGTAAGTATTTACTTTAGTCAATTGTTAACATGAGCTTGATTGTACATGAACCTTTACAGACTTACAAATACAAAGGCATGGTTTCTCTTTTGAACCTGTGTTTCATGCACATGGTGTTGTCTCCCTCTGTTGGTTCACTTCAAACATCAGCCTCTGGAGTTAACTCAATATGGACTGGGACATTGTAATGCGCCGGATCACCACGGGGGCAGTAAAGCTCTGTGTAGTAGAGATCAGGGCGTGGACCATATCTGTATAAGTCTCTGAGTGTGTGTACTGCATATGAGTCACTGTGAGTCTGTGATAGTGGACAAATGTCATACTTAAGTTGAAGACCTGCATTTTTTTTTATGAAATGAGGAATTCAGTTTCAAATGTCATATTTGCAATTTTTTCATTGTGAAGTTTTATCCCTAATGCCATGGCTTTTGTTTATTCTTAAAGCCCGTTCGACAGATTATATCATTTTTCTAATTTGACTTGGTTTGGTGTGATTGTCTTTGAGGTAAAAATGTATCATAGTTTTATATGATTAAGTTGCAATTTATGAAGAAATTGACCCAGTTAAACTATAATAATCTGTCACTGTGTTATTTATGTTGATTTTTGCCCTGATTTACAATGTGGTTGCTAGGTAACATTTGTAGATTCTCCTCATGTGTCATATTTACTGGACAAAAGACAATAATACCAAAACAGCTAAACTGAATAAAAACAGGCTATATGTTTAGTGAAATATTAATCATAATCATGTTTACTATGGTTTTACTAAAAATGCAATCTAACCTGTCACACGCACTTTGACTTTGTTGCTTCATTCACAAATATTTTTGATGATATCTTCAAAGTCCTTGTTTTGCCCTTAATTTTACCTTTTGTATTATTGAGATTACACTGACAGTCCAGTATTTTCTGCTCCATCGAGAAGTGACACAGTTTAAATGAGGCTAAAACAATGACTGCAGTTGTAATTACTCAAGATGTTTTCTAATCACAAACAAGAATCAATGTTTAATAGCAGGGGCGTCGGACTGGGGGGGTAAATGGTGCTAGTTTCCTCGGGGCCCAGGCCAGAAAGGGGCCCCCAAAAGCAGGTCATTTTTGCTTGTGAGATAGATAGATGTATTTATTTGTGATTTCAGACAGCTGCAAATTAACATTTTGCTAAGAAAATTGCTAAATAAAGAGCAATATTAACTGGCTAAATTATTAACAAATCTAACAGATAGAGATATGATAATATAAACAAGAGTTTCAGTGAACAACGGCCAGAGTTTGACACAAAATGCTCAGTTCAATAAATATGCATATTTACAAGGTTTTGCGTTGAATATTATCAATAAATCACAACTTCTCATTCCAGCAACATTATGTGTCGAAAATGTCACTTTTTAAAGTTGGTTTTGGCCAAAATTAGACAAGTTTATGCTTAAAAAAAGTCAGCTAAAATGTTATTCTCGTTCATTTACTCTTGAGTGAATTCAGTAATTCCAACCCAATAATTTTGACGCCGAAAATGCATAAATATCATGTTCTGTCGTCAGATATGAAGCTTGCAAAAACCTGTGTGAAATGTAGAATTTAATTAAATATAGGAACTAAACCCAATAATAGAAAACTAATAAGAGTGGACTAAATAATTAAAACACAAGATTACGTACGAGGGGCCCATCAACAAAGCTTGTACCTAGGGCCCAGAATTTGGTACTATGCCCCTGTTTAATAGTGTCCCTTTAAATCAACCGTCAAAAAACACACCAAATGACGTCCCTTTAATGTTCACCGCTTGTGTGTATTTTGTAGTTTGACTTATTCTGCTGCACTTTTGACCCTGGAAAGAACCTAAAATCCAAGAGCTTTACTCCTGTCTCCCTTTAACTACACAATACCTGCTGCGTTCAAATCTCCAGATCCTTAATTACAGCAGGATTGTCTGTGTCTGCTGATGTACCGCTAAGTCCCCGCTGCATCCCTCTCATCCTCTCTTCTCCATAATCCTAATCTTATTTCCTCAATCTCTGCTGTGTATTTCCCTTGTACCTGCCCAGCTCTCTCTCTCTCTTCGTTCTGTTTTACTCCAACACCAGCTGCTCCTTTTGTCATTCAAATAAACAGGCTAATATAAAGACTAAATTGCTCTCTTTCTCTCGCTTGGACAGATGCAGTGTTGCGTGCACCTTGTTCGGACCAAAGCACCATCAATCACTGTCACTGACGGCCGCTAATAATTCCTACTATTTGCATTTTGCTGTGCATTGCTTTGTAACACAGTGTGAATTTGCTACAATATTGAGCAGTTAACAGTCAGTTTTATTGGTGAAGGATGGATGCAGGGCTGGTTGCTAAATTTAGGTGGGTAAAGTGATCAATACTGAGATGGAGGAAGGAAAAGAGAGTGAGAGAGAAAGCAGAGGCAGTGACCCAGATAATGCAATGATGAGAAAATGAGACCCCCGTCCTGTCTAAGGGGCACATCCAGCACATCTTCAGGGACCATTAAAAATCTGTTTCTGAAATGGTGGTGGGTGTTCTGGAGGTTCATGCAGGGCTACTGAAAAAGCAGACCAAACAGCTGCTTATAGGGTCTAAAGAACAGAACCATTTATTGTAATTGTCACAGAGTACAACGAAATTACATTTGGAGTGAGCCTTCGGGCCGCTGTAGCTTTTGCGTGCCGCCGTTCGCTCTTCGGAACATGAAATGCAAAACAAACATACAAATAAAATTTAAACACAAAAAAAAAGCAACCAGAGGGCCCCAACAGCAAATGTTGCACTGCATTTTAGTTTCATTTGATCACTTTTTTAGGTTAAAGGTCATGCGGTCTTGGAAATGTTCATAAAGGGTTCAGTTGTGTATCTTTGAGCAGCTGAAGTAAAAACGTTGACAATTGTCTGTTTACATGATATCTGGAATCAGGCTACCACGTGCACCAATTGGTTTTCCAAAAATTAGTTTTGGGCTCATCAATATCTGCCTGGGTTTACATGCGCTTTTAGAAGTGGTTTAAATCAGACTAGACTAGATTTCCTGGCCTGCATGTAAGCACTGTGCAGAGTGTGATGGTATAGGTCTCTAAGACAAGATCAAGTCCAAGACAAGACCGAGACCAAACCCTCTTAAGATCAGGGTTCCTGGGAGTCCTGTTCCTAGAAAGTACATTGGACAAAAACATACACAGAACCCTCGTTGAACTAGGCATGGGACGAGATTAAAATTTGCACTCACGATTATTGTGACTAAAATAATCGCGATTAACAATATTAAAAGTGCACAGATTCAAAATCACTGAAATATTTATTAGCGCACAATATGAACGTGTTTAAGCAATCACTTATCGTATTTTGGTCTAAGTACAATCAATAATGTTTACAATGTTGAACAAAAATCTTCTAACTTTGTCCTAGAGTCAATAATTATCTTTAACACATGAACCTTTTCTTTGTTTAACTATAATACACCTTCTTACTGGGTTCACATCAGATTTTAGATGCTCTTATGAAGCCACAAGCGCACATCTGCTGCTATAATTGCGATTATCATCATGTAGAATTATCAAGATTATGAAAAAACTCCATGATTATTTAATTGCGGCCACTAATTCTCGCGATTAGAGATAATATCATATATCGTCCCATCCATACATTGAACACAAGTGCAGTAACACACAGAAGACCTTGTGTTACTCAGCAGAACTTCTCCTTTGCTGAGATAATCCCTCCCACTTGACATGTAGCACATCAAGATTAGATCTGTTTGTCACAATAAAAGGACACAGCACAATGCCACAGATGTCACAATGTGTTACAACCACTGACCTATACAACCAAAGTAATCTTATGAGACTGCAGTCAGAACCTAAAAAAGCTGCTCGGTGTAGGATTTGAATTTCACTTTGCCTAAATAGTTTTTGTCTCGTTAAAGATGACAGATTACCCATGAGACACTGCTCCATCTTGGTGTCAGAGGTTGGACCCAATCACTGTTCTGCACATTTCCCATTTCCTCTGACCCTCTCATGACTCCTCCTCGTGTCCTCCACCTCCCCCAACAACGCAGACATAACACCCTCATCCCTCAAAGAGAAGGAGAGAGGTAGAGAGAGATGGAGGAGAGAGAGAGAGAGAAGAGAGAGAGAGAGAGAGAAGAGGGAGAGAGGAGAGGGAGAGAGAGGGGGGAGAGAGAGAGAGAGCGAGTTGAGAGAGAAAGGGAAGAGAGAAGAGAGGGGGAGAGAGAAGATTGAGAGAAGAGAAGAGAGAGAAAGAAGAGAGAGTGAGAGAGAGAGAAGAGAGAGAAGAAAGAGAGGGGGGAGAGAGAAGAGAGAGGGGGAGAGAGAAGAGAGAGAGGGAGAGAAGAGAGAGAGAAGAGGGAGAAAGGAGAGAGAGAGGAAGAGAGAGAAGAGGAGAGAAGAGAGAGAGAGGATAGGAGAGAGAGCAAGAGGGAGAGAAGAGAAGAGAGAGGGAGAAGAGGGGAGAAAGAGAGAAACATAGAGAGAAGAGAGAGGGAGGGAGAGGAGAACGAAAGAGAAGAGAGAAAGAAAAAGAGAGAGAGGGGAGGTCGAGAGAGGAGAGAGGGGGGTAGAGAGAGAGAAGGAGAAGAGAGAGAAGGAGAGAGGGGGAAGAGAGAGGAGAGAGACAGAGAGAGAGAAAGAGAGAGGAGGGGAAAGAGAGGAGAGAGAGAGAGAGTGAGAAGAAGAGAGAGAGAATAGAGATAGAGGAGAGGGAGGGAGAAAGAAACAGAGAGGATAGAAATAGAGAGAGAGAGGGAGAAAAAGTGAGTGAGAGAGAGAGAGAGGAAAGAGAAAGAGATACAAGGAGAGAGAAACAAGAGAGAGAAAGGAGAGAGAGGGGAAAGAGAGGAGAGAGAAGAGCAGAGCGAGAAAGAAAGAGAGAGAGAGAAAGTAAGAGAGAGAAACATTAAAACCTCATGTCAGATCCAACACACACATACATTTTTCATGAACAATAACCCAGGACACCTCATACAACCAGCGAGAATTCAATCTAAAAATGTGGAACAAGACACACAGGTGCTCAGGGACAAGATTCTATAAAGTCCAGGTTCTTACAATGTCAGTAATAAATGTTTTACTGTTTTGTTTTTCTCCCCCAGACATTAGCTCCATGTGTTTCCTTCATGTTTAATGTGAAGATGTCATAGGCCAGACGCTGGGCAAAACATAGGCCTAGTTTTTCTTATCAATATTTTTGTATTTTGCCATAGAATATTCAGAAGGTAGTTTTTCAAATTTTCTGGTGATTTCTTTTAATGCAGGGGTAGCCAAACTTTTGTCATTGAGGGCAGCTTTTTAAAATATAAATGGAGCTGAGGGCCACATAATAGATGAAGGTATTCTTTAAGAAAAATTGCATTTGACTTATTTTTGATGAGCCACAACACTTTAAATAAGGTTTTGAACATTAATTTTAGGCTTGTATAACATCAAACTAGTTGTTATTTAAATTATGATGACAGAATTGTTCAAATTGAAATCTGGGCCAATTTAGCAGTAATAACGATAACATTCTCTTGACAAATAAACAGATTGAAGACACAAATGAGTATGGTTTTGGCACAATTTTTTTTGTAATGTAAAAGTTCAATGGTCTGTGATAACTAGGACTTACAAAAACTCATCAGACTGAAAATATACAGGAACTTTAATTGCAAAAAAGCTGATAAGAGTGTGCTTATGTTATATATTCTTATTGTTAGAAAAGATAATTTCAGAATTAAAACATGCGCCTAGTCAAAAAATATCTTCTAAAAAATAATAGCCAATATATTATTTTGTGCGTTTTAGACAGCCAAGTTTAGAAGCTCATTTGAAATCATTGAGGCCTTTAACTCCACAAGTAAACATCTATTTTGGTCTTCTGTAGGCTAATTATAATGGCTTATATAGATGGATTGCTTTATGTGTGAACTTATTTTTATGAAACAAAAGTAAATACAATTGAAAGCCTTGTTAACAGACCCTATTTGAGTTTGAATAATTGGAGAGTCTATAATGGCCTTTGGGTGAATGGCCTGGAGGAGCAGAGAAGCGAGTTTGACAGCTGGCTGCTATTACGCATGCGCACAAAACCGGCGAGGCATTCCATCAGTGTAAAGCTAACCGGAAGTACTCAAAACAACACTCCAGCAATCGTCTGGCTTTAAACGAAAGTAAAATATACCCATGTTTGTTTACAGAAATACGACACTTGCATTTTACTACAATGTCAGTAACTATGCTATGTAATTAGAAAGGTATGATAACATTTAATAAGGAAAAATTTCAGCTAAAATGCGAAAATTAAAATAAGCTAAAATAAATTAATAAATAAGCCAAAATAAAAACAATACATAGGCCTAAATCAATCAAAAAATTAAATAATAATAGGTCTAGTTGACTAATACACTCTAACTTTATAGAATAGGCTATGAGCTTGAAAAATAGTCTTCAAAACTATTAAATCCATTTTAAAACATCTAAATGTTTGCATCACTGTTTTTCCAGAAGAATGCAAAATAAAGAAGCTAAACACAAAGATAAACAAATAAAAGGAAGAGAAAAATACTGTAGGCCTATATATTTACAGCTTGTTTCAATCTTTATTCTGTTAAAATGCAAAGACACAATCGTAGTCTACAATAAGTAATAAAAATGTCCTCACAAGCTATAGTGCAGATCTAATTTTGATAATCATTGAAGATTATGAATATATTGCATAGAAAAATGGACTCTACTCAAAAAATATGGAAAATTTTAAAAACATTAACTTACCATTTAGTTTGCCAGTTTATAAATTAATAGTTTATATATATATATATATATATATATATATATATATATATATATATATATATATATATATATATATATATATATATATATATATAATATATATATATATATATATATATATATATATATTTCGTTTTTATTTACATTCATTATTTTTTTTATATAATTTTTATTTTTTATTGTGTTTTTTTTTTTTTTTTTTTTTTTTTAAACGTTGTATTAACTATTTTTATTTTTGTTCTCGTTCAGCCTTTGTTTGCAAAATGGGCAATAGAATTAAAAGTATTAAACGAAAAGTGCAATCATTTGTCATTCGCAACGTTCGCAACACATTTTATTTTGAAATTCCATAACCGGAAGTCCGCTCCGTGTCAGTTTCACACACTTCACACCTCGGGAGCAGCAGCTGGGCACACACACACCGAGCGGGGAAATAACCACCGACAGCGCCGCATATTTCCTCCCCGGACCAGAGATGCGCATCCCGGGGCTTCTGCGGCTGAGGTGACCGGAGTTTGGGCCCGATCCGCGGGGGAAAAACCATGGCTCTAGTGACGGTCCAGCGGTCCCCCACCCCGAGCACCTCCTCCAGCCCCTGCGTGTCTGTGAGTACCGTGAACTGACGTGACATTTGCGTTTCTTCCTCCACCTTTTTCACGTGCATTTATACACACACGGGATTGTATGACTTAAACAGGTGCAGGTATTATATTTTTTCTGTGAATTTGACTTAAAATGGGCAATCAGAGCCGTGAAAGTGGCGCAAACTCACTTTTTCCAGATGTTTTCAGGCGTTTTGAAGGCAACATAAGCTTAAACATTATTTTTTATTCATGCATTATCGTTAAATTTAATAAATACGTAACGAGATGGCTTTGCATGGTGACAAATTGTGACTAAATAGAGAACAATTACAAAGAGTAAGAAAATATAGAACAATCTTACTTTTTCCAGATAGTTTTAGGGTTTTGAAGGTATCATAAGCTATATATTTAAACCTTAAATGCATTATTGTCCAAATAATACATAAGCATAACAATTACAATACAATAGCCTAAGAAAACAAGGAATAGTTTGAACTTTGATTAATAAATTTGGCATTTTGAAGGCACCACTGTAAGCTTAAGCATTGTTATTGTTTTAAATCATATATTAAGATTTTAAAATGCATAATCGTCCAATTTATTTAATACAATATGAAATGACGAGTGTGTGGTTACAACATTTTTTTAAACTGAGAAGAATAATGTCATTATAAGAGTAAGAAAACAAGGAATAGTTTTGTTTTTCCCAGATATTTTCCAGACTTTAAAGGCACCATGAGCTTGTTCGTAGTTTATTTCAATATATTTACACTGTATTACATTGGTTTGCTAAAATATGACATGAAAAACAACTTGATATGTTATGAAAAACCTATGTTACATTCACAGTGACTTTTAAAAATGTAAATTGTACTGTATTGACCCTATTTTGTCCCGCCCACTTGGCTTGGAAATGCACTTCCTGTTTAGCTCTGTTAAGGTAGCTAATGTGTTTGTTTGTCTGTCTTGTGGGGCAATTTTAATTAAATATAATGACAGTTAAAATAAACCCATCAACTGAAATCTACAGGCTAAATGCAGCTAAACAGGAAGTGCACGTCCTAGAAAAGTAGGCGGGACAAAATAGGGTCAATAGAAGCTTTAAGTCAGTATTTTCAACCTTTGCTTTGGTTAAAATGTTCTAAAAACTCTTAAAATGAATTGCCCAATCAGATTCTAAAGATATTTTATTAGTCTCTGATTTAAAAGTTACAAAGCTCAGGTTTTGATTATCTGTTAATTAGAGGATATTCAAAATCTTCTGTGTAGAAACTTTAATAACTTTGCCTGAGTGCTGTTATTACACATAGAGCACATAAAGCCTTTTTTATATCTAAATTAAACAGCAAAATACAGGAGAAGTTTTACATTGCTGCCTTTTTAAATTTAAGATTATTTCCTATTCACTTGTAGTCTCTCACCTTAAATACATTATCAGCTAAATTAATGCTGCGTTCATGTGGTCCTCAGGAACTCGGAAAAATGTTGTTCCGAGTTGAAAAATGCACATGAACGCTCAAGCATCTCGGAACAACTGCTCGGTAACTCGGGACAAACGGAGCTGCCCGAGCTCTGCACCTGACGTCACTGACACATGGAGACTGATGAAAATCAGTTAGAAAATAAATACTAACAACCTTTAACGTTAGTTTTTGGACAGGCTAGCATCAGATCTCACTGTTAGGTCTATTAACCTCTGTTAAAAGTGCTGTGTCATTTATTTATTACGGTTAACAACAACATCCCGATTTTCTGAAGTATTGATTGATTGAATTGATTGAAATCTTTATTTCGAATACATTTTCGAGAGCAAATTAAAAGAAAATTCAAAATAAAAGATATTATTCCAAAAAGGAGTAGGTAGAAGTAAAACTTATGTAAATCCTACTCCCTTTTTCACTGAAATTCTTCAACAATACACATGTATTTGCACAATAAGTGACATATCAATAAGTTGCATGAACATTGTCTTTCTGTTTTGTGTGTGACCCTATCGATATAACACAACTAAAACAATCTCAATCTTTTTGTTTTAGAACAATCCATATTTTCTCTAGAATTTCACCATATAAAGAGTGTTATTATACATAACAAGTAAAAAGCACATGAATACAAACTACGTCGGAACCTCGACCTCTCATCTCGGAAACACCGAGGACCACATGAATGCAGCATTAGCCCCAGTTAAGGTGACTGAATAACAAACATCCATTGAATAAAAGCAGTAATAATAACAACTCCAATTTAGAAAGATTGTTGAGAAAAGAGCATAAACTACTAGTTGTAGTCGTAACTGATGTCATTTTTAGTATCACATTCATTTTTTAGATATGTTGGGTCAATAAATATCATTATTAATCAACAGTAAATACTTTTCTGTAGGAAGTAGAAGTTTAGTTTCACTGTAAGACAATGTCCGACTGAAACTATCTGCCAAATCAATGTTGCTTCATTGATTGTAACTGAAGACGAGGATGATAAGCCGTTTTACAGACCGAAGCGTATCAAGTCGCCACATTTCACAGCACTCTGCAACTATAAATATCAGACAATGGGTCATGATGCAGCAGTTTCAATACGATTAAACTTTACACACTCTTTTCTGAGATGTACTTTCTTTTATAAATTGTCTATACAAGCTGGAATGGTACAGACAGTGTTACTTTGACTTACAAGAAAGGACATCCAATTTAACTCAATGTCTGAGTCTTGCTGAATGAAACAAAATCTACTCTGAATCTGAAGCTGAATTATTTCTTGAATATTTTCAGAAACTGGTGCCATTATTTAAAGGATTATTGACAGTTTAAACCACCTTATACTACGTCATTAAAAGGGGCGGGGCTGCACTAGTCCTCTCTTCACAGTTTCCCCATCAGTGTTGCCAGATGTGTGATAATCAATGCACAATTTCAGCCCCTACGATGTACGTTTAATAATTCTAAGTCACTGTGTAACTTTATGTAAGTATACAATAGTTTCAAAGCGCCAGGAATTTTGTTCGTTTTGACTTGCTTAAGCTCGACTAAAAGACAGGATCAGCAAACACTAAATACAGCGTGAGCTTTAGGTGTATTCTGTAATATTATTGCCAACAGTTCCTCACGTCCGCACGTCTGCGTCCGCCTCAATGTGCTGAGACCAAACGTAAATATACGACTATATGCCCCATGAGCAATAATGAAGACATCGGATGAAGGAAAGAGTGAATCAATGCTTTACTTTAGTTATAATAAAGTATGATTGAGTTCTAGTGATACTAATTTAAATCAGATTGGTTTGGGCTGTGAAAAACAGAAAGCTCACTGTGAATTGTACTAAACAGAAGAGATGTTGTATTATTTTAACCCTCCGAACTGAGTAGAACAAATTAACTTCTGGAATGATTTAGCATCATCTAAAGAGGTCTTCATGTCATAGAAATTGCTCTGGCCCCAAATTAAAAACCGTTTGGATGTGTATGATTATTTTTAGCAAAATACGATAACTTTGAGGGTCTTGTACAACAATTTAACATTTTCCATCTGGCAACACTGTTCACCATAACTTTCTTTACAAAACAAGTAAGTAGAACTAAAGACACTAAACGATTAGAAAGCTCAACAATGACTGCTAACGAGGCTCTGACCTCTCCTAATGTGTTCCATAAGTTTGTATCAGTTGACACTCCTCATAACTTGTGATTTCTGCGGGCTAATTAGCGAGCTGCGAACGGCTGTAGGAACAACGAGGGATCACTAACAAAACAAATACATTGTCCCAGAGTCATGATATATACAGTATATAGTATATCATATGCCTGAAGTCGTCATTCAATAAACTTCTGTAGAAATCAGCACAAAACAATGTCACTCAGGGGCAGTTTACTGTGAGTCTGTAGTTCTCCACTTTGATGATACTTAATACCAAAATTACAGTGTTGTGGTAACTCACCTCCTGTGCTTTCTGCAAGAAGAGCTGTGCAATATATCGAATTTTAGATAATATCGTGAATGTTGTTTTTAAGAAAAAATTGAATATCGAGTATATCGTGCCGTAAAAACATGCCACAAAAGTGCAAATTTACTATAAAAGTTAAATAAAATATGCTGTCAACTTCCTAATAGACAGAATGTGTACATTAAGTAATTGCGACCGCTTCACAAAACAGCAAAAATTATGATATAATGGGAGATTCCTGCACTTGTAACTAATTTGACAAATATTTGTTTGATATTTAAACAAACTGGCAAAAAATTATCAACTTAATTTAGAAAACAAATGATAATGTGCCTGTAATGAGGAATATTTTAAGTTTTGAGTAGAATTGGTTTGAACTAAGATAAATGAACAAGCAAAACATAGTGTTTTACATGAAATAAGAAAAATACACACTAACTTGAATAACTTGTTTTTGAATCAGGGGCTAAATTTTTTGTTCTGTAAAAGATTTATTTAAGAAAGTCAAATCATGACAAAATCATGATAAACACTAAAGTCAGTCAGTTTTAAGCTCATTGGAATATTTAAGATTATCGTTTTTATAATGCTGTCAATGTAAATATTGTTTTCTGTATAACAATTGTACTGACTATTATGTACTGTTATATGTTTTATGTTTTGGACCCCCTCGAAAACGAGATGGCACATCTCAAGGGGCATTCCATAAATAAATAAATAAAAATTATATCCCAAGTTTCTGTGAACATGATAGACAGATGAATTAGCCAATCAGAGAAGCACATTTTCCATCAAATAAAAACAAACATGGCTGCTTCTTGTGAGGACAAAATATAAGAAAACACTGCGGATTTCCAATAATTGTACATCATATAATCTTTGTTTGTATTTGATAGTTTCCTGAAGCATGAACTAGATTTCAGCCCAGACATGATTTTACAAACTTTTTAGTCAATTTTATATCTCTTTTTTATAACATGACCGTAATGATTCACACACAAAGGCTTGTCAAGGCATTTTTACAGCAAAATATTTCATTCATTCATTCATTCATTCATTCATTTTCTACCGCTTAATCCCGTTAGGGGTCGCGGGTGACTGGAGCCTATCCCAGTGACTTTGGGCCTCAGGCGGGGAAACACCCTGGACAGTGGCCAACTTGCCGCAGGGTTAGACAGACAAACATTCACTCTCTCATTCACTCACTAAGGGAAATTTCCAGTGATGCCCAATTAACCTAAACATGCATGTTTTTGGAGGTGGGAGGAAACCGGAGTACCCGGAGAAAACCCACGGTGACACGGGGAGAACATGCAAACTCCACCCAGAGAGATCGTGAGATGTTGATATGATCCGACCCGGGAGTCGAACCCACGACCTCCTTATTGGGAAGCCAGAGCTCTAACCACTTGGCTACCGTGCACCCTACCCTACCCTAAATATTTCAATGATTCAGTTTGTCTCGCCACAATATCACAATAAATAACCTACCGTGGAATTAAAACTGTTATAGTGTTTCCACATGATTTTCTGTAGGCAATGCAGATGGATAAAAACCCAAAAGAGAAAGCTTGTTCCTCGTCGTTGCTGCTTCGACAGTGGCTGAGGATAATCTAAAGCAGGTTAGTGTAACGGGCCTGTCAGATCATTCAGACTCTTCACTGAACTCCTCTGATCCAGACTGACATTATGAGGCTTCGGACCACACACTTCAACCAGCACCAGCATCTTTCATCTTCTTAAGTTTCTACATTGACCAATTTTTTATTACCATTATTTGGGTATTTAGCTGGGATAAAAAATCAAATCAATATGATAATCACTTTTCTTCTTCTTCTCCTCATAATCATTGAGCACAACCTTTTGATCTGATCACATTCTGTTAAAACAAGCAGCTAAAGCCATTTCTTATTTGTAGACCCAGTATCTTATTTTGAAGCTGCAAATCAGGAATGGCTACAACAAGTTAATCGATTAATCACAACTAATCGTCAACTAATTTAGTAATCAAAAATGTGTTAACATGTTTTATTTGTTAGCCTCAGATTAAACAGAAATAAGAGTTTCTGATGTAAAAATGTATTTACCTATATAGGGCTGTAGTTCTTTAGTCGTTTAGTCAAATCGGTTGATGGAGTCTCGGTCGACCAAAATTTTATTAGTCGACTCATTCTTTTATTTAGATTATAAGGAATTTGTAACAGAATCATTGGTCTGACTCTGAACTGATTTTTTTTATATAAACACACTGTTTCATTTTCATTTTCTGTTTAAACTATAGTTTTTGCATGAACTACATAATATTATTAGTCTTTTTGAGCAGGTTTCTTGCAGAGTTGTCACAATACTAAAACTTCCAACCTGATTTTGATACAAAGAAATAGACTTGATTCTCGATACCACAATGAGAATTAGAAAGTCACATTTTTATACAATGGATTGCAGTGTTTTCCACAGATTTCAGAGAGACTATGGGGTGATGAGGTCTCAGCCTAGTCGGGGGGGTCTGGGGGTCCTCCCCCAGGGAAATTTTGAAGCAAACACATGTGATGTGCATTTTGGTGAATTTTAGATGGTATATTTTTATATCCCACAGCGAGAAGAGAGAGAGAGGGAGCGCCCAGGCACAAAGAAAACTCACATAAATAGCGCAAGAAAGAAAGAGCGAGATTATGGAGCCCTCCAAGCTCCCGGTGAGCACGCGGCAGAGGGAAGAAAGTCGGAGATTTTGTGAAAAGTTGGTGCGGAGCATTTATGTTTGCAATACGTTGCCAGGCTGCAAAAATGCTTATTAGACTTAACGACAATAATCGGGATTGCAATAATAATTTTAAAAAAACAAAGTCTAAATGAGTCTATGGCGGCTAAAAATAGACTATGGCGGTCCGCCATGAAGTCTAGTCAATGTATGGGAAACACTGGGATTGACATTTTCAACACAAAATCAAAGTATGTGATCAAACATTTTAGTTTCAAACCAGTTTTGATGAAATTCAAGATTATTTTAAAATTGTTCAGAAAATGTGATACGGCCCTACATGATACAAAATGTATCTTAGTTCCCTGTGCTGTGTTTTGAATAGGAGCAAATCACTTCTTACCCCAATTAGGATTTCGCACATCTCAGATTATGTGAGTGACACCCAGAAATTTTTGCATATCTTCAGAACAACTATCAACTTATTATCTAAAATTCGATATATTGCTCAGCTCTATATAACTGTCATGCAAATCTTTGAAGTAGACTAGACAGATTATTATAAAAATCCCCCACTAATTGTAGCTGAATCGTTTTCATTGTGAATTGATCTGAATTTATTTCCACAACATGAGCCATAAAACTCCATTAGAAGCATAACATTACAGTATCTTTCATGTCATTATAAAGAACAGTGGCTCTCATTGTCTGCTGCTGATGTAAATGTTCGATCAAACTCTATTATTTGATCAAAGTGAAAAGTCTCTGGAGCTGTGTTTTGTGTTTTCCTGTTGCTTTGAGGCTGAAGTGGAGTCTGGCTGCAGTTACCAGCTGCTTGTCATGAGACCATGAGACGAGAGACAGAACCATGTGAGCCGTGTGAATGACTCCAGCTCAGCTCCACTAAACACTGTCTCTGCTCAGAATATGTGGGTCTGAAGGCTAACACACAGGGCTGTTTAGTTGTCTTAAAGGGACCTAGAACGTAAAATGTACTTTCCTAACTTTTTAGCCATGTTATAAAAGTTCTCTTGTCATTAGTTTACTCAAAGTTGTATTTGGATTGATTCAGACATGTTTGAGTAATCTTGCATTGTCCTGCAGCTTCTTCTTGCTCAGAAAATCCCTGTTTTCACCGACCACCTAACCACACCCATGACTATCAAAATTGTTATGTAAACCACTTTTCATCAACATGTAGTAATCAATCAAATCCAATACGATTTTTTTTTTTACTTTCTGCCACTGAAGTTTTAGAGATAAGACACAACATTTGTGTTGAGATAAATGAGATATTATCAAAATTTGGTGTTCTGTTTATATGTACTCTTTCAGTAAGAATTCCACGCAAAGTTTAATAAGTGAGACCCAGAGCAGAGAGTGATGAGACCCAATTAATGGGTGAGACATTCTATAAACATGGACTGTTTCAAATGTATTCTACAATTGTAAAGAAACAGTCTGGGACCTACTTTTACAACTCAGGAAAAAATCTGAGCGCTTACGAACTCACTTATGAGTCACGGTCAATAATCACGATTACTCGATTACACAATTTTTGTAAACAATTACAGCAATAATGAAATTAAAATTTGATTAACACAGCCCTAGTAGTGACAGTACCAGCCTCATAGGTTTCAAAATTTGCTCTTTAAGGATTTAGGCTTAAAGCCACAGTGACAATTGACCAGCGACTATTTGATCAAACAAATGACTAAAGAACAGCCCTGGTGCTGTGACAGTCAAGATCGGGCTATTGTCAGTCAAAATGTGTATTAGTCAATTACTACTAATTTAGATTTTTTGGAAAAACATGTTTATATTAACGATATCAGAAATCAGTCAATATGTATTGGTTATTTTTCTAGTTTTAAAATAGTCGGCTATTTTTGTGTGATATTTGAAACTTATGTCCATCTGAAAGTATCATGTTTCTATTAGGGCTGCACAATTTAAAGAAAAATATCTATTTGCAATTTTATTTTTATTTATTATTATTTTTTTTTATCAATATTGCAATTAGAATCATGATTTTTTTTTCATTCATTTTCTACCGCTTAATCCCGTTAGGGGTCACGGGTGACTGGAGCCTATCCCAGTGACTTTGGGCCTTAGGCGGGGAAACACCCTGGACAGTGGCCAACTTGCCGCAGGGTTAGACAGACAACCATTCACTCTCTCATTCACTCACTAAGGGAAATTTACAGTGATGCCCATTGCCCAATTAACCTAAACATGCATGTTTTTGGAGGTGGGAGGAAACCGGAGTACCCGGAGAAAACCCACGGTGACACGGGGAGAACATGCAAACTCCACCCAGAGAGATCGTGAAATGTTGATATGGGCCGACCCGGGAGTCGAACCCACGACCTCCTTATTGGGAAGCCAGAGCTCTAACCACTTGGCTACCGTGCACCCCAGAGAATCATGATTTATATTTTGATAATGGAATTCTGTTAAAAGTTCACATTCTGAACCTGAAATATATGAGTATGAACAGACAAACAAAAATAACATGTTTTTTGAACTTGTGAGAAAAGATCTTCACTACAAAATTTACAGTTTTTTTTTCAAGATTTGCTAAATGCATCTAAAAATTGTGATTTCAATTCAATTCTGCAGCCCTAACATGTTTCTTTGAGAGTTTTTTTTTGCTGAAAAGAGAACTTCATTTGTGTGTTTTTACAGAAGTACTTTGCAACAATTTGCTGAAACAACTTTGAAGCTTATTAAATACCAGATGTGACCTTTTGAGATTGAACCTCCGTCGACTCAGCGTTAACCCTGTCCTCATTTGCATATCTGCTCCTATGAACTCTCAAAACCTTCATCAGGCCAAATAATTAAAAGGCGTTTTGGGATTTGGGATCATCACTGACACGAGCCCCTACAGCGCTGCACTAATCTGCCTAGCTGCACGCAAATCCTGCTCTCTGATTGGCTGAAGGGCTGCTCCCTGTATGTAACCATAGAGATGTGATGTGAAGGGTTAATCTAGTGTGGAAAATTTAGGGTTTAAAATAAGAGGGTTATTATAGTGCTGATGTGTATGCACTGTAAAAAGTCTAAGGACAATAAGTTGAACTAACTTGATGTAACTTGACAATGTGAGAGAGAAAGAGGGAGAGAGAGAGTGAGCAAGAGAGAGAGAGAGAAAGAGCAAGGGAGAGAGAGAGAGAGAAAGAGCAAGAGAGAGAGAGAAAGAGAAAGAGAGAGAAAGAGAGCAAATGAGAGAGAAACAGGGAGAAAGAGGGAGAGAGCAAGCAAGAGAGAGGAGAGAGAAAGAGAGGGAGAGAGCAAGCAAGAGACAGGAGAGAGAGAGAGGAGAGAGAAAGAGAGGGAGAGAGCGAGCAAGAGAGAGAGAAAAAGGGAGAGAATGAGAGAGGAGAAAGAGAAGGAGAGATAGGGAGAGAAAGAGGGAGAGAGCGAGCAAGAGAGAGGGAGAGAGAAAGAGAGAGAGAGGAAGAGAGAGTGAGCAAGAGAGAGAGGAGAGAGAGTAAGAGAGAGAGCAAAAGAGAGAGGAGAGAGAAAGGGAGAGAATGAAAGAGAGGAGAGAGAGAGATAGGGAGAGAAAGAGGGAGAGAGCAAGCAAGAGTGAGAAGAGAGAGAGGGGGAGAGAGCAAGCAAGAGGGAGAGAGAGGGAGAGAAAGAGGGGAAAACAGGGAGAGAATGAGAGAGAGAGTAGAAAGAAAAAAGAGAGGGGGGAGAGAAAGATAGGGAAAGCAGGAGTGAGTGAGTGAGAGAGATGGAGAGTGGGAGGGAGGGAAAGAGAGAGAGAGCAAGAAAGAGAAAGAGAGGATAGAAGGAGGGAGAAGCAGACAAAGAGAGAGAAACATAGAGTGAAAGAAGAGCGGGGGGGGGCTAACAGACATCTTACATGAGTTTAATTGACATAAAACTTCACATTTTTAAATTAAACTGCCTTATATGTTTTTTTACAATGTGTGTCTTATTTAAAGTTAAATTGAAAACATAATTACCATTTCGTCTAATCTTCCGTCAGACATGTTTTCTCAGTGCGGCTCCCTTGGTGCAGATAATAACGCACAGCAGGACTCTGAGCTCAGGCTTCAGGCTGACCAGGCACTTTTCACATTCAGCCTCCATGTTTGTTCTGCAGATGCAATGTAGGTTCTATTTCAAAACTGGAATCAATAGTGAGGCATAGTCACACATACTGTATTATGACTTTTTATTTCCACTCTAAGATGGCTTCCTTATTAAAAACACAGCTGAAGTTTAGTCTGTAAGATGATATTCAGTTTATCATGAGCCTCAGAAAACACTCATCTGAACGTCTCTGATTTGTGACGTCATAAGTAGGTCTTTTTTTTAAGTTCATAAACCATCCAAACATACTTCTGGTGTTTCTGTAACATTAGCATACCAGAGAAGATTGATTTGATTGTTTCTTCTATGTAACTTCCTTTGTAGGTAGTAGTTGGAAGGCTAACACAATTCCTGATGTGGGAAACATGTCATCATTTGTGCTTTGCTGTAAACCTTTTTCATTGATTCTGGTCATCATTATAAATAGAACTGGGAGATATTGACAAAAATGAATATCTCGATACAGTTTTGGGACATCTCGATTACATTATTCAGATAATATGTCAAACCAACTGTTCAAACACATATTTAAATATATCAGTTGAAAGTTAATGATCATAAAAAGTAAGTTGTACTTTGGTCGACTTAAGACTAGTGAGTGTCTCAATGATCTCACTAAATATTTGACCCAAACTTCTTCACAAGACACAAACTCGGAGGTTTGGAAAAAAATGCAGCAAGACAAGATTTTCGTGTAGTTCTGAATAAATGTGCAATGTGCTTTCTCAACTAAGACACCAATTATTGTGTGATTAATTGACTAAAACAGGGGTGTCCACACTTTTTTCACAGTGGGCCGCATTTTGAAGCTTAT
This sequence comes from Mugilogobius chulae, assembly GCA_038363315.1. Taxonomy (NCBI): domain Eukaryota; kingdom Metazoa; phylum Chordata; class Actinopteri; order Gobiiformes; family Gobiidae; genus Mugilogobius; species Mugilogobius chulae. The sequence continues at coordinate 15,718,476 of CM076415.1, read as the reverse complement.
ATAAAGCGGAGGGCCACATAAAACACAACCGTGAAGTGAATTATTAAAAATGTTGCAATTAGACCTCATTTTGATTAACCAACACACATAAGGTGCCCTGTGTAACTTTTGGACCGAAAATAGACTTGAACAAATGCACGTTTTTGTAATTTCTGTGTCTTTGTTGAATTAAATAAATAATAATAAAAAAGTGTTTTCACTTTGCATTGTCACAAAATGATCTGTTATTTGATCTAGGAGGGCCTCTCGTATTTTTTCATGGGAAAGCTATTCTTTTAGCTGTTGTTTAAAACATTCAAAGTGTCTCAAAGTATTGTTTTACTTTTCTATTCATATTGAATTGTTTAGTTGACTTTTCACACAGTGCATCTGTAACAAGGCACTAAATTTTAGGTTTCAAAAGCATCAAAATGTTTTGACTATGACAGAAAAAAAGTCTCAAATTTGACCATAAAAACTACACTTTTTGTAATTTGGGCCAATCTAGCAGTAAGTCTGAGGGCCAAAAGAATGTATCCAAGGGCCGCATTTGGCCCCCAGGCCGCAGTTTGGACATGCCTGGACTAAAACATCACCTTCTACATTTATTTGAACATTTACAATTTCTTGTAATTGTAAATGTTGTCATTTTCTTTGTTTGTATCTTTAAACAACTATTTTTGAAGTATTTTTACTCTATGACAGCCGTTCCCAAAGTTTTCGGAGCCGTGGTCCCCCTATTGGCCTGTAGATTGCCCGAGGCCCTCGGTAATATTTCACACTCCATTCAAAAATAAGTAGAATGTATATACTCTCGTGTTAAGATGCCAAAACAGTAAAATAATAATGCCTGTTCACTTAGTGTGGATTTAAAAGAGTAAATAAATAAAATTAAAAATTTTTAAGTTGGTTAGTTTCAAAGCCAGTTTTCTGTCATGCTTGTTAGATGGACATTTTTTGGGTGAACATTTTTTTTTTAATTCTATTTTTGCAAATTTTCAAAACAGCGATGACGATATTATCTAAAATTCAATATATTGCCCAGCCTTAGTCCTACATGTATTTGCTCTATTCACAGAAAACCCATTCACTGTGATTATCATAAACTATAAAGTGGATGTTTGCTTAAAGAGTAACCTTCATAATCTTGTTGCAGAAAAAGCAAAGTTCTTTTCCTGACTTTGGCTTCTGCTGACTGGAGCTCATTAAAACCAGAGAAGATTCCTGTTGTTTGAGCCGTAATCACATCGGCAGGAGGCAGAAGTCAGTCAACGGTCTGCAGCGACGCAACGCACATTTAATGAGAAATAAATGTTTTCTGAAATAGTCGACACTTTTTTGATGCAAATCCTTCCAGATATGATGCAGTTCAGTGGGTCATTGTGACAGAAAAAAGTATGATGGTGATTTAGCTGGTATCAAGGTTGCAAAACAAAACAATAAATACAAATTAACACGTGTGGCCATGTTTTTAGTCTATTAAAAGTGATCATTTTAGAGGCATTTTTCTCCCTCTTCAAATGATGGAAAAGTCAAAATAATGCAAAATGAAAACTTTATAGTTGAAAGTGACAATTTTAGTAGCAATAATTTTAATCTGTTAAAACTTAGACTGGGGAGTCCAAACTTTATCTCACTGTGTAAATCGCCACCGGTACAGCTTTGATTCTTAATTGCTGATATAGAGTTTAAGTCTGTAAAGCCAGAGTCCATTAGCAGAGGGAAACGACTCGTCTAGCAGGACTAGGACAGGCTAACATCGGGCTCAGACTGCCTCCTGATCTGGATCCATCTGAGTCCGGTGGCCACTCGCGCTGCATCCGAAGTATGCATACACAAGGGTTCACGCTCAACTTGGGACTTCCTGTTATCACTGAGCACATGTATATGTAAACAAAGAACACCTGCACAAAGTTTTAAGGGTCTTTCACACCAAGAGGAGCGCGGAGCAGGTTGCGGAGGCGAGGTTTTGAAGACTTGCAGGTAGAGTCAGCGTCGCCAGTTGCCTCAAATGCAGCTGTTTGATTGGTCCGTAGCTACTAGCAAACCAGAGAATCAGAGCGCAGGAAAATAGTGCAGAAACCCGAAAATGACGGAAAAACAGCATTTAGCCAAGCATGGATCGTTGTTATTTACCCGGATTCAAACGAGACGGAAGTATGAAGAAGAATGGTACTATTTGGTCCGAGGAAAGAAGGATGGAGGAGCTGCAGCGACTGTAGTACAAAGGCTGGTCTATAGCGGTAAATAATTTGAGCTTAATCCCTGAGATAAGATTAAAAACATGTGTTTGCCGTCAGAGTTTGACAACTACTCGCGCGCAGCTTAAGTTTCGTCATTTTTGTCAAGCATTACATCTCGCGCAGACTCACTTGGCATTTGTTTGGCGACTAGTGGCTGTTTGGATCGTGTTTGTGTGAATACTTTTTTACATCGATGCGCCCAAAAGAGCCCAAAAGAGACTAGAGTTTATTTACATTCTCTGTGTTAGTCATGTCTATGTCGAGCATTTTGACGTATTTGTTTTAGTCGTAGTGGTGTAATGATTTTTTTTTTCAAAACCACCAGGGGAAAGGAGGGGTCCAGGTCCTTAATATTAGGGGGCATCAATCGTCCAAACTTAGTCAATGGAACAACAAGTTCAGAGACATTCTTTACAGTCCTGTTCACAGCCTGGAAGCAGAGTTTTGCACAATTTGAAGTTTTATTATGAAGACAAACAAATACATATAATTTGATGCTAAAGCGGCACTAATTCTTCTTCTTTTAACTAACTGCAGTAATAGTCTTGTGTATGTCTGGCGTCACTATGACAGACTGAAGCCAGAGAAAGTTTTGAGGGATTACTGGAGCAGACTGGATTAAACCTTTGTGTGTGCGTCTGTGTGTGTTTTTGTGTACATGTGTGTAGAGATGCGTCCCCAGCAGGAGCAGGCAGGGGGAGGATGATTGCGTTTTGGAAAAAGGAGGGACTCCGCGTGGACCGGACACTAAGTCAGGATCAGCCTTATCCTCACTTCCTGTTCAAAGCCCCGCGGTTTGATTAAGCTCTGTTTTGGGGTCAAGCTCCGGGATGTTTCTGCCAATAAAATGTTAAATTCTGTAGTCGCGTTTACTCCCTTGACTTAGATTATTTTCTGAATGACCACTGTGTTTTTTTTTAGACCCAGAAATGACTGAAATATGTAGGACTGTAGTTCTTTAGTCGTTTAGTCAATTAATTGGTCGATGGAGTCTTGGTCGACAAAATTGTATTGGTCGACTAATTCTTTTATTTAGACCACAGGTGTCAAACTCAAGGCCCGGGGCCAGATGCGGCCCTCCACTTCATTTCATGCGTCCCTCAAGGTCCTATAAGGTTTACTTGAATTTTATTTAAGTGCCAGAAGTAATCTGTATGTCTTGACTTAATGAAACAATAGGTCTGAAACTTAAAGAGTATAAGTAATTTTTCAGACTATTGAAGATGTATTCAGTTGTTGTCACTTCAATAAATATACAATATACAAATACAACTATTATTGTTAGGTTAATTTCAGTTACAACCGGCCCTTTGAGGACAACCCCGATGCCAATGTGGCCCTTTGTCAAAATGAGCTCGACACCCCTTATTTAGATTATAAGGAATTTGTATTCAACAGAAACAGAATCATTGGTCTGAACTGCCTTTTTTATATAAACACACTGTTTCCTATTCATTTTCTGTTTAAACTATAGTTTTTGCATGAACTACATCATATTATACTGTAAGTCTCTTTGAGCAAGGTTCTTGCAGAGTTGTCACAATACTAAAACTTCTAACCTGATTTTGATAGAAAGGAATAAACTTGATTCTCGATACGACAATGAAAATTAGAATGCCCTTTCACGAAAGTCAGATTTTTATAAAATAGACCGACATTTTCAACACAGAGTCCAAGTATACGATCAAACATTTTAGTTTCAAACCAGTTTTGATGAAACTCAAGATTATTTTAACATTATTTTGCAGAAAATATCAGATTTTGTTCAAATGTTTGTCCTGTTAATGTCATCTGTATTTGTTCAAATGAGTATCTAATTTCAATGGCAGTTTTAGCTTTGATTTGCAGTATTTTTGGCAACTTTACTTTTCAGACTGTGGAAAAAATGGAAAATATAGTAAAAAGGGTTTTTGGTCTTATTGAACTAAATATTTGTTTTAAATGACTGCAGGTAGCAATTATTTTTTATAGATTTATTGCTGGATAGATATTGGACCTATGAAGCTAAAAAGACGTCACTTGAGATCATTTACCACAAAAATATGTTTTCGTTTTGATTAAAAAAACACACACACACACGTATTTTATTTTTCTGTTGTCATTTGGGATTGATTCCTGCTTTGTCTGAGTCATACTGTATAATACCCTCTTCTCTCAGCTCATGACGTTCTTGTGTGCTCCAAATTAGTTTACAATTACTCCAATAATCAATTAGCTGAGAATAATCAATTATGTTGTTGCATCACAGCTGTTTGTATGTAATTACAGTTTTACTACATTGAGCCTAAAATGTCTTTGAGCAAAAAGATATGCTTAGTTTTCTATATTTATAAAAATCAACTGTAATATGCTTATGAACTGTCTGAAAGTTTACATTCGTATGTTTTGTTTGTATTTCCAGGAGGCAGGAAGTGGCGAGGATGACCGTCGCTCGCAGCAACGGAGGTGAGACCACTTCCTGTTATGTCACGCTGCAGCTATTTCCTGCAAAACATATTCAATCACCAAACAATACTCAATTATATAGAACAGAGGCGCACTAGCGGGTTTGGGGCAGTAGGGGGAGTCTTTGCGCCAGTTTATCGAGTTCTGCTGCTGAGTTATACAAGACTGTGTTTAGAATGCAGTGTTTCTCATCGTTTTTTTGAGTTTGGTTGAAGTTTTTCCACGACACACCTCCTTACACTCTAAAGAAGCACTATGTAACTTTTCTGGTGGAGGATGTGTTGCACAAAAGTATAATTGTGCTCATTCAAGAAGCAAAATTCCATCATTTCAGTTCTGTAGAAATGAGGAATAGCTAAATATATCACTTCCAGTTTTGGCAATTATTAAGTTTAAACGAAAAATGCAGATATTTGGCACCAATGTGGTAAAGATATAAGCTATGTATATTTAGAAAAAATTTGTTTTATAATGAAAAGTGAATTCAAATACTGGTAGTGGCAAATAAAGTCAAATAACAGAGTCAAACAGATCATAACATATGAATATTAACAATAAATGTTCTAATTTTACAAGCAAAATTCTCTTTCTAAACCATAGAAATGTTCAATTTTAGAAGCAATATTCTAATTCAGACTAAACAAATGCATTTTTCTTTATGTCAAAAAAAATTATAGTGAAAGTTTGAAAACGTCCTTGAGAATAATTTGTTCTATGGTGAAGGATGTGCTTAAGCAGAACTAAGCAACATCTCCCCCTACAGCTCTCTTGTGTAATTACACTACAGAGCAAAACTTAACATTATTATTATATATATTTTTTGTGTGCATCTTTAGGATTGATATAAGATGACAAAAACACACCTAAGCACATTTTACACTGCTAAATAAGAAAATTAAATAGCCTGGGTTTATAAGAAGAGCAATGCAGGTATGGAAGTAAGGTGGGGCAGAGAAATTGCAGCTGCCATATTTACTGTGCGAGGCAACTGAGAGAACTGACACACACGTAACTATCACAATGACTTACAAAGACATTTAACAAGATTTATGTTATTTAATTCTGCTTTAAGACCTTCAGTTTTATTTAAAACCTGTTTCTGCAGCTTCATAAACAACGAAGTTAAACCGCTTTGCCAAATTATAAGGTGTATGCCTGTTTTTCAGACTGAAAACAAGCACTTTATGGATCTGAGTTAGCACAGCACTACATGGCTCGCTACAAGTCCTATTTGATTTTTATTTATCTTTTTATCTCTATGGGAGTGTATAATGGGAGTCTGTACTTCTGGAATCAAGGCGATGTTCCATTGTGAAAAAGTGCCATAGTGCCCCTTTAAAATAATGTTATTAGTAAATGGTGATTGTTTTGCTTTTATTTTGGCTTAAAAGGTTGTTCCAAACAATCCAAGACTGCAACTAATTCAACTAAATCTGCTTAATCTTGTTTTATAGATTTAATATTTTAGTATTTGCAGTATCTGAAGGCACACTGGTTGAAATTCACTGATGTAATGATTGTTTTAAAGAAGTTATGTCATAAGTATTAGTCTGACCGTTTAAATTGTGTAATGTGAATTCAATGTTCTAGTTTAGATGAAATAGTTTGATGAGATATTTCGTTGGTTTGATGCAGTGTCACAGCAGAATGTCTGAGCCAACAATAATACACGAGGAGGAAAAAGTTTATCTCTGAGAAAACATGCCGTGTTTTTATAACTTACTCAACTCTTGTATCTCATATTTTAAAATAACAACCACTTGGCCAATGAGATTACCTCAGAGAAGTGACTGGACATGCTCAGCGGCAGAGTGGTTAGCTCTTCTGTCTCTCTGCAAAACCTGTGCTCTTATCATAGATGCAAACAGAATTTGAGTGAAATAATTTACTCATATAATGCAGACTATTGGAAGTTTGTCTTTTAGTTTCCTAAAGATTGACAAAAAAATTGAACATTTTTTGAATTTTTTTATACTGTGTTGTAAGCAAGCATCTTACAGTATCTTAAAGGTACAACGTGTAACTTTTTAGGCAAAAAATAAACATTTTTTTTTTTTTACTTGGATGTTTTTGTTGGACTAAAACATACTACTGCATCCCCTTAAATAGATTTTTTTGTGTCTAAGCGGAGCCTTCTGTTGTTTGTTTCCATGGAAATATTGTGCCTTTGGCCTTTGGCTCATTTTCCACAGTATCAATGAACCTGATATATATTGATAAAGAATGCCCCAAACAAATGTTTTAACCTTATCTTTCAATGTGATTATGCATTTGATTTTTCACCTGCAGAAAGTGTTGTCTCTTTATGTCTGCACAAAAATCACGTTATACTTACTAGAGATTTTTATTTGATTTGATTAAATCTAATGTGAATGTGAAAATTCGCTACAGCCACCATTACAGCAGTGACGCTACCATTGAATCTAATGGAAAGAGCCAGAAATTGAGCTTCTGTGGCTCATCTGTGGCATTAAATTAGGCTGTAAATATCCGTACGTCTAAAGCACAACGCAAATAAACATTAGCGACCATTTTGTGGCCCGACTTTACTTTTCCCAAGTTTAGAAGCATAAACCACACTCTGAATCTGCCAGTCTGGACATCTGATTCACTTTTCACCTTCTATATCAATAAAACACTTCAATGATGATGTTTTTGTGAAATATATTTTACTATAAAGCCCTGTACATAAAACGTTTACTCATACAAAACATTCTAATCTAGGACCATAGAGTGAAAACATGTTCTCCGTCTTATGAAGCTGTCGCCAATACAACTGGAATAAAGATTTTGAATTGTTTTAAGATGATAGTTAAATTATTAACCAAATTAAAATACTAATCAATTAATCTGTAGCCTGATGAACAAGTTTGACTCACTTGTCAAAATGGCGATCTGTGAGTCTGCGGAAATGGCCTGGCTTTCTTCTGTTTTTGGTAATTTATAAGTTCCAGTGTGCAAAAATAATCAATATTCTGTTAAACTCCGATAATGTTTGATAATCCCGTCCGCCGCCATTGAATTCTAATGGTATCGTCCCTGTGTCAATCAGCTGCGGCTCTTTCTGCATTCTGGCTGCGTGCACATCTCTCATGACAAAATCTTCTTTCTTCCCCTACAACTAAAAACATGTCCAGTAGTAATGTGATACAAGTAGCTCGGCCTTTGTGCCTAATGTAGCTGCAGTTTTACACAGTTGTTTAAAATCCCTTTATTGTCTGTTCCACTCTGGACTAAAAGACTTGACCTCTGACAAATAAATGAGACTGAATCATTTTTTGCACGGTCCTATCAGACGTAAATGAACAAACAGATGGATAAAATGACTTATGTAACAGCAGCACAAACAAACTTACCTGTCCTGTAGTAATCCTGTTTAACTCTATTATCCAAACCTAGAACTTGACACTCAACTCCACTGTTTATTGTTCCTTTAAACACAAATAATTCATCCTTACATAACGTGCCTGCCGTGGCTCACAGAAGTGGTTCTTCGTGTCTCTCAAAAGTGTGTCAATATTTGCGTCTGTCAGAAGCGGACATTGTAGTTCACCTGAGGGATTACTGCTTTCTGACTTTTCAATACTTTCACACAGAAGTCGGACGTCATCGGTTTTTCAGCTTTTGTTTGGAGTCAGATCAAATGTAGGCCACAACCCTGCCAGACACAAATCATGTAACTGGAGGTATTTTGAAGAAAGGTCACTGGTTAATCTGTGGATCAGTCACAAATGTGTATAAACTGGATTATAACGCATCATGAGCATGTTTCTTCTACTCTTTTTTACAATTTTATTATCTGTTGTGTCTCTTCGACGTTGTGAAAAGCGTAAAAGATGGTATTTTGGTTAAATAACTTACATTTTCTTTGGGTTTAACGGCTAAGTTTAGGTCTAGGCCTCAAATTTGGTTTAGATTAGGATTATGATTTTGTTAATATTCATAAATAATAACACATTTTTACATTCATCATAGAAAAAAATACTCAAAAAGGAGAAAATGCGCGGTACATACGCATTTAAATTTGCGTGATACACAGTACATACATTTTCGTGAGATCAGGTTGAACAGGAACACTTGATAGTAATTTCACCCTTAATAAACCCTTAATAAGTATAAACAAAGCTTATTGCGTATTAACTGACCTAATAGAAGCATGTAAAGATTGAACAGAAGGGGTCCCAAGATTGACCCCTGAGGTACACCACATGTCAAAACCATGAGCTCAGACATGCAATTTCCAATTTCAACAAAGTACTTCCTGTCTTCTAGATAGGACTTAAACTACTTCAGGGCAGAACCAGAGATGCCCACCCGGTCCTCTAGTCTAGTGTAAAAGAATGTCATGATCGACAGTGTCAAAAGCAGCACTCAGATCCAACAGATTTAGGACAGAGACTTTTCCAGTGTCAGTGTTTAGGGAGATGTTGTTAGTTACCTTGATAAGAGCAGTTCCGGTGCTATATGGTGGGGTCTGAAACCTGACTGGAAAACATCAAATGAAGCGTTAAATAAAGCGTTAGTTTATCATTAGCAAAGACAAGTTTATTTGATAACTAGTAACTTAATTACCCCAAGCCCTACCCTGTGTAACTTTCGGGGGGTGAATCAAAGGCATAATTGAAATTGAAAGTTAAAACAATACATTTTTGGGACATTATTCATCAGTTTCATGTCATACTGTGGAATGTATAGCTTTAAGGTCACGGTTTCTATGAAAACAAGCAGACAGATGCTCCTCTAGGACACAAAAAACACTTTTAGAGAGATGCAGGCCGACTTAGATTGAAAACAAACTTTTTACCACGTTTTTAGTAAAAAAAAAAGTAGTAAAAACATTGCTTTTGTTCAATTTTTGGTTAAAAAGTTATGTGGTGTACCTTTTAATAACTAGTTACAAATCTATTAATACACTTTTTCAACCAATAATTGATAATTTTTTATGAATAATTAAGTTTATTCATGCTTTGTTTAAACTTTAAGGCTAATTAAGCCGTAGTGAGTATAAAGTAGAACCTGTGTAACTTCAAAGAATAGCTATATGTCTTTAATTGTAGTTAATTTTTAATTGTTTGGAAAATATAAAATGTCTATAAAAGTTTACCTTTTTTGTAGCAACATTATACTTGATGCTCAAGTCTTGGAGTATCTTCCAAACAAGATTTGCAATATATTGTAATTACAGTCTTATTTAAGGTGCTGGTTAAGGCTGTATGAATCTACAAATTGTCTCTTGACTTAGAAAATGTTCTTAATGGTAATCGTAATCGTTAACTCGACTATACATATCTTTAATAAACCTTTTGAACCAAAAAACAACTATTATACACACTTATACATCATTTTACACAGTTTTTGACACTTTATAGCCTTTTCTGTAATCCAATCCAAAGCAAAAACGTTTTAACCCATTAACCTACAAAAGTAATTTCTGCTCTCAAAAGGCTCTTGCACTTAACCGTATCTTTGAAATCCATCTTAAGTTTACCAGCCTTTTGTAAACGGGCAAATAAGGGCGTGTACACTACAGTCCGCGCACCTTTTCTGTGTTTAATGGACTGTGTGTAGGAGCAGTTCTTAGCGCTGTTATGCAATGTAGTTCCCACGGTTCAGACGCATCTTATGTTTCATCTTTATGCTGCGTTTTAAGTGTGGAAAGTGACATTGATCGCTTCAACGATGTAACTGAGCTGCTGTTTCTACCTTATTTTATTATTTATACCTTGTTTTAGTAAGTTTTGTTTCATGGATTGTTGATTGTAGCTCATAAGGGATTTGACAATTGTTTCTTAAATTAAAAAATATTAAATTTTAAGCTTTTTACAGCAGCTGTGTTTTGCTCACTTATGTAATACTTGTGTTTTTGTTGCTTCGAAGCCAACACAAGTCAAACCAGATACTCCAATGGCAGTTAGCCAAATGCTAGCAATATAAACAGATACACTTCCTGGATTTAAGTAGACAAATGATCTAATATTAGTACAGTAGACAGGACAATGCAAACTAACTTATACTCAAATACTTTGACTGACAATCTGTGCTGGGAGCAAACTGGTTATAAGATGTTTTCTTTAAAGTTGCAGTAGGGCTGGGTATTGCCAAGAACCTTCCTCCCATAAGGTACGCATCCTGATACATGGGTCACAATATGTATCCCGATTTTACCTTTGATAACTGAACCTTTTTGTATCTGTACATTTATTTGTGCTTCTTTTCAACCAAACCAAAATGAAAACATCTTGAAAAACATACTTTTAATTTTGGCTTTTTTATTAATATATTGTGTTACTATAGAAGAAGAATTTATAGTAATAATGATGATGAACGTTTGTGTCCATATAATGCAATGACACGCAAAAAATACTTTATTTCTGCATCAAATCCAGCCCAGTGCAGTGTTTTTAAGCTGAATATTTATAATCACAATTCAGTGGAAAAATGACCAGACAGACTGAACAGTTCTCTGTGTTATTGGAACCATAAATGTATCATTATATGTTCAACTACAACCTTTAAAGGTAAGGTATTTGAATTTCACACTGCAAACACAATTAAGGTTTTAAATCTGACAATTTCCTCTCATAAACCCTTTGACACATGCTTAATATCGACATGCATTCATTTTTGGTTGCAATTTCAGCTTAAAACCCTCCTTTACAAACAATAAAGTGAAACTGAAGAGGACCACCCAAGCTCAGCCAATCAGAGAGCAGCATTCGGCTCCTTATTAGACCTAAAATTGTTTATTAATCAATTCAGACAGTATACAGTGGTCTCATTTTTTCACAAAGTACTGTATTTACCATATACTTTTTACCATATACTGCCTCTCCCCTTGCAATATGGTCGCCACAACTGCCACGGCAACAGTTCTCACTCTCTCTCTATAGTCATTATGATAACTCATTGGATCACCCTAGTACAGCCAGTACTGCTTTGCTTTAAAAAAATACTTTAGTGTAAGATTCAGACAGCACACAGCCGTCAGATTTTATACAAAGAACTGTATTTAAAATATACGTTTAGGTGGAAAAGACAGAAAGTTGTGGATTAACAGGAATGAAATTATGATTAGATCTTTTGTTTGTTCATACCCAGCCCTAAATGTCTTTGTTCTCAGCCTTTTATACAAATAATCTTTAAGGCTTTTATGGACTAAGCTATTTGATATTACTCACCAGCAGTGTTTATGTGAACCCGTATAAAGCTCCTGCGTGTAAGAACTTGTGTAACACGTTTCTTATTTTGACCCTTGGGTTTTGGCCGCTGCCCGGAGCTTCTCAGATTTCAGATTCGTGTGACTGAAACTGACTCTGCGCTGAGACTGTCAATAAGTCAGAAAGCTGGACAAATATATCAGGAAAGAGCTTAAACCGCAGGTCTTTCATAAAACGGATAAACCACACCCAGCGTCCAGACTGCAGATGTAAATCTTTCATATTTCAGCACAATTTGACCATCGCACCTGCGTCTGAATTCAACAGAAGAAGCATGTTTTTGTGCTGCTGCTGCTGTTGTTGTTACCCTCATGTTTTAAGATTACACAACAACACCATTATTATGCACTTTTCATGTGTATATTTTACCAAAACAGACGTTATGTAACTTCTTTATCATGGATTCATTCAGTTATTGGTCAACAGTAAAGTAATAAACATACATTCTTCGACTTTTACACAGATCTGACTTGCACACACACATTTAATGTCATAGTGTGGAAAATACTAGACAAAGCAATAACAAATCTATGGAAAAAAAGTGTTTTTGGAGTAAACACAACCCTTAATGCCTCAACGGAACAAAGCACTGTGTTTAAGCCATAAACAAGGTTACATGTACAAATATTTATTATATTTTACAAGCAAAAAACACAATTTTTATGTGTAATAATTTATTGGTTGGCTTGTTTTTTGATGTAAGACTCCCATAGTTTTCTCTACAAATGGAAACGCAGACTGAATTAAACTGTGTCTATGTTTTTGGCTTATCACTGTAAATAACAAATATAATCAACACTAGAGTTCAAGTTTTTTTTTTTTTTACTCGTAAATAAATCATTCATTTATAAACTGTCTCAAACTATCAGACCAAAACAAGCCTTTTACAACCAAAGTGACCGGATCATAAATCTGCCCTTAAAAAGTCCATCAGTGAAATACCTGAGTCCTGATCAAACATTTCTGTTAATGCTGTAAGCTGGGTTGAAATTGGGCAATCTGTTGTTTTAACTTTGTCTCCAGGCAGAGCCCAAAACACAAACGCAACAAAACACAGACATCATTAGTCTTATGATTATGTTTGCAGAGAAAAGAGAGAAACCGCTGCATAATCTGGAGCCTGTTTGATCATTCGAAGCTCAAAGTGTATATGACAAGCTCTCGTGTTTTTCTTGTTATGAATTATTTGTTTGGTTGGATCGTCCGTGTGGGAAATGTTTATCATCGTTTATATCACAAAGTTAATGATTGTAAATGACAGTTGAACATTACAGGAAGTAGTGCTGAGTTCTAAGCAGCATTACGTCAAGATTTTGCTAAATAAATGTGTTGCCAGGTTTTATTACTTAATCACAGCTTTGGTTCATGCCGACATACGCCAAATAATGTCACTGTAGTCACAGACACACAGCATTGGAAACGACGAGTGTTTACTTGTTGTACTTTATTTTTATGTAACCGCCAATATTGTTGACATTACCCAAAAATAATGATTTTTAACTGTCACAAAGGACAGTCAGAGCAGATACTGGGACTTAACCATAACTTACTTGCCGGACCAGTCTTTCCCTCCTACATTCTGTTACATTCTGTTTGAATGTAGAAGGGTCTGAAACCGGAGCCTCGGCCAGTAATTTCCCCGTCTAATGTTAGGATGATCCAATCAAGCACAGTGATTCTGACACATGACACTAAAAAGTCGGAAGTTGCTTGCAAGCCCCGTTTCAAGAAGGTGAATAGCTGATTCGACTCGTGCTTCGGTTTTGAACAATGAACGTATCAATTCCTTAAAACCTGAGCAGCAAACTTCAGACTGAAAAAATCCTTGCGCTACATGTTTACGAAAACATCGTGTTGCTGTTTTGGTGGAATTTCCGGGTTTTCTCTGATTGGTTGACTCTGCGCTCGGAAAGACCGCCCACAAAATTGATCCTCGGCGCTTGGCTCCCAGACCCTCACGGTTTGTAAAATGTCTGTCAAAGCGTGTAGAAACTGAGTGGTCAGGCAAATAACTTACATTTTTAGAGGCTAACATTTGTCAATTAATCAGTCAGTTGTACAACACTAAAATTCAACAAATGAAAAGTTTCAAACTCTTGCAAACCATGTTTTACCTTCGTAAAGTGAAGCTAAACTCTAAAGAACCTTTTTCTTTGGTTGTTCAGCTGTGTATTTTGAGCCCGACCTCACAAGAAAGCGTATATTTACAACGACATTACACAATATGTAAATGAGGTATGATTAGCTTTGAGTTCACGGCTGTTTTGCGCAATTATAGTACGCGTCACAGTCGCCATTCATTTCAATTGTGGTTGTTAAGACGTGTTCTTATTTATGAATATTAATGAAATCCTGATTCTAATCTTAACCTGCCCCAAGCCCCACACCTAATCTTACCCATTTTAGTAACTTTATGCCTGAACCTACCCGTTTCACAAACGTCCCCACGTGGCTGCAACCAAAACTCGTTCTATTTTGACGCTGTGAAATCTCGTGTCATTTTTACGCTTTTTCATATCGTGCTAAATGCACGACGTAACATAAGTACTAAAAATAGCTGTGAACTCGTGGTCAAAATACGCTCTTTTTGTTTAGTGGTAAAAGTACGCCATCTAGTGAGACTGTGTTGGTATTTTGAGTTGAATAAGCATCACTATTCTAAGTTATCTTTTGGCAATATTAGTGCTAATTGAGCAGTGTAGCAAGTTTCAGGTCAAAACAGGCACACATGTCTCACTGCAAAGACCCATGTCACTTCTAGACTCTATGTGACATCAGTGTGTATTGTCCAGTCAAAATTGAACACTAAAGATACCTGCTGTCAAACCAATCACACTGCTGCGCTCCACTCTCAGCCCCTCCCTTTCTCTTTATGCTTTTCAATAAGTTTCCAGATTTGTAATGTGTTTGTGGGAGAAGTTTAGGGGTGGGGCTTCCTTTAAAAAGACAATGCATACTCAAGTGTCAGTTGTTGTGATGCTCGTGATGAGTGAGAAGAATGACAAGACTCACTTAACATGATTGTATTAACCCTTAAGGTGCTAGAGTTTTTTTTTGGAAATTACAATCCAATACATATTTGGTACAAGCTGGTAACAACTTTAGAAAATTAATCTACAGAAGCTGGCAAGGACATTTTCAGTTGTAGTGCTGCATCCAAAAGCAACAAACTGAGGAGAAGAGTTGATCTTGCCAATCCACTTATATCTGTCCACCATGTTCCTCTTGATTGACTTAAATTTCTATCCGGGCACACACAGCCTCCGTTATGAAAACATATATGGCTGATTCCGAGTAAAAATACATGGAAAAATAAATGAAAAACACAGCAGATTTGTTTTAAATGACAGACGATCACTGCGCTGCGTCGTGTCATGTGCGTCACTCAAATAAGCTAATCTTTTTGCCTGGTGTTGATTGAAAACGCGGCAGAGAGAGAGGTAAGGCAAGAGTCGATCAACGCCGTGAACAGTCAACGAGCACACACTATATTTTCCTCGAGGCAGAGCGCTTTGATGTGCCTTCGTCATCTTATTTGAGATGAGATGCTAATTGTTGACTAGATTTTTTTTTTTTTTTTGCAACTACAACCATTTAAATGTTTTATAATCAGCTGTACATTTGAATGACGTCATTTGACCACAGCTGACAGTAAACTAGGCTAGGCTTGTTTTGATATTTGGGGTTTATTCATATTTACATTTGTAACTAAAACACGATGGTTGTCTGTGGCACATGGGTCACATCTGTTTATTACAGTGGTGCAATTATTTTTACTCCAGGGCCATATTCAACCCCAGAACAGTGGTGAAAGGCCGGACTGCCAACACTGGTATAATAAACTCTCATTATTGCAAACACATTTCTTCTTCATACAAGTAAATACTGTCCAACAAAATCTTAATTTTTCTCATAAATTATGATTTTATCTTATAAAACTTCAAGAAAGGCTGCTCCATTATGATGAAAATAATAATCACGATTATTTAAGGCATAATTGAAATCACGATTATTCAAACGGTTATTTGTTTAGAGAGACAGTGTTAGTAAATGTAGAGAGTGAAAAGATAAAATGAAACATGTCTCACTGAAATAAACAGTTGTAAATGTATTGAACAATTGTAAAGAAGCCACCTATTTTTTCCAAATCAAGGAAATAAATGAGCGCTTATGAACAGACGGTCAATAATCACGATTCCTCGATCACACAGTTTTTGTTAACAATTACAGCAATGATCATAATTGAAATTGAACTTCGATTAATTGATTAATTGCACAGCCCTAACTTCAAGTTTAATATACAGTATAAAAAAGCTTATTTTTATGGTGTCAACTTTATTCTCAGAAATTTTTTTTTTTTCCAATCTTAACTTTTCTAAGCTTCAACTTTATTTTCTTAAAATTATTAGCTTAATCTCAAAATGTTCAAGTTTTTTATGGGCATTTTACGAGAAAAAAAACAACTAAACATTATCAGGCCCTGGACTTAGACAAGTCAAATGTTTGCTTAAAAACAATGTTCCATGATCCAAAATACAATTTTAATCTTGGAAAACTTTAATGTTGAAAAATTGTCTTTTATGGTTTTGACTTTATTCTTATAACATTGTGAATTTTATCTCAAAATATTAAAAGTTTATTGTTGTAGCCCAAGTTTTTATCTCTTGCATTTCTGTTTCTCAAAAACATGGCAGGGGCGGGACTGAAACAGGTCACAGGCCGCATTTGGCCTCCATGCCCCAGTTTGCCCAGGTCTGGTTTATTAAGTTGTGCATTTTACGTGGATTTTGAAGCTTGTTTATGAGAATTTACCTTGCAACTTGGAAGTGCATTATAAATAAGCAAAATGCATTGTACAATTTTATATATAATCATATTTTGCAGGATACTGTAGTTAAATCTATCATGCGCACCTTTATGATTATGAAAGATGAAAAAATGGCAGCCTAGTTTGGTAAATGTTGCGCTTAAGTGAGTTTGAGGCCAGATTACATAAAAGTTGGAAAACATGGCAGCGGATTAAACTGATGTCACACATATTTGGAGCCTTAAACACGGTGACTTCACTCACTGCACTGCTTCAACACGCCCCGTTCGACGCGCCGCATGTTTCCAATTATCCTGCGCGTTAGGTAATTCAACACAACAGCAGCAGTCGCTCCGGTGAAGTCATGTTGAGGTCTATATTCCCCGTACGTCCAGCGCTGTTTAGGTCCCGTTTTTATCACTGTGCAATGACCTAAAGTTCTGCCCCGTGCACACAAACACTTAAAACAGCCCGCACTGACCCATAATAGAGTTACATAAGCGCCGCGAGGTCTCCACCCGAAATGTGGATCCAAGAAGCACTGGGCCAGCTCAGACACAGAGCCTATTGACAGCCACATAGAGCAGAGATGTTATGTATGATTCATGTGTGCAGGGTTCATCCTCTGGGTCGCTGTTTTTGACAGAAGCAGTGCATTTGTTAGCGTTGGTTTTACTTCAGATGCCTACACGCAGATTATTCTCGCAGCTGGATTGTCTTTTAAACAAGCTCATTATCTTTACTTTGACATATTGTGTAGTAGAGCTTAAAGGTTGTATGGGGCCAAAAAAATGTTTGTAGTCAGTCTTGATCAAAAACAGTTGCATAGCCTTGTACTTATGCTAAACAAAAAAATAATTATAAAAATATATAAACTGTGGACATGATTTAGTCCATCGTCTTCACGTTCCCTCGTCTGTGCGTAATTGAACGTCTGTCACTTCCTGGAGTCCAAACTTTTGCGTTCACACTGGTCGAGACCAGACCTTGGTCCGGACCGAGTCCAATACTTCTTGTGGACCAAAGGACCAGCTGTTTGTCCGAACCATGGTTCTTGGGACATTTGGACTTTGGACCAAACCTTACTGGAAAGTCATAAGGTCCGGACCAAAAGGTGCAAGTGGGAAAGGTAAGGTAAGGTAAGGTAAGGCATTTGATTTTTGATGAGGAAACAATGTTAGAAAAGAACTAAAACTTCAGAAAGTCAGTTTTGATTAATATGCGTCCCATGTGTAAAGCACTGGTTCACTAATGAAGTTAAAACTCACTAGAAACATTGTTTGCACCTGCAGGAAGAGTGGAGCAATCACATGCCAATCAAACATTGTCATTGCAACTTCAAGTCTCTAATGCTTGGCCTTCAAAATAAAACCCCTGTGTCTATTCCACTGTTATTAGACAACAGACTGTATCAAAAGTGTATTCTCTTTATTCTTGACTTATTTAAACTTTTTCGTAACGCACTTAATACACGCCCATGATCCACTTGTGAGTTGCAACCCACCTCTTGGGAAAGAATGCATTCTTTTTGCACTTTTGATAGTGTATTTACACAGGAACGCTGTTGGGGGAGCACTACTGCTGAAGTTGCAGATTTCTGTGTTAACTCCAGTTTCAGCTTCTTAATTGAATTTGCAGCATTAGACTGTAATTTTCAATCTTCAATGCAATAATAAGTATATAATGAAAAAGCGTCCACACACCTTGGTTTCTTCCTCTCAGACGTGAGCTTGTTGACCAGACTCAGCTGCAGATGTAATTAGTTTCTCCTGTTTGTCAAATGTCAGTAAAGGTCATGGTTTATACCAGTGAGCACACTAATACTGTATGTGTTTTCAGCAGATTTACATATCCCATAATGCTTTGTGCCCAGGGCTTCAAACAGGCACAGGGCTTTGCAAACACACTGTATTTGTGTACTTCTCTCTCTGTCAGAGCAGGTCTCACTTTTACACATGCAAAAATGTTTTTACAGCCGGTCATACACACCGCCTAGTTCTGCTTTTATGAACACACTCTGGATCCACAAGCACTCATAGAAAGGAAAAGGTGACTTCAATAAATAACTGAATCATTCTTTTGGATCAGACATTATGAACTGGAACATGTGACACCCTCTTTAAACAGTTTGTTAGTAAGCTCATAGTTTTGAAAAATAAAAATAAACCTTTACCTTTTACTATTTCAGTTTTAACTTATATTTTGAATGGATAAAAGTTGGACTATGTGATATTTTGCAGTGAATTTATTCTTTTGAACCATAACCTGCTTATCGTACATTTTTGACATTTTGTTGTCTTCTGAAACTGCATTGTGGAAAAACATGCATACACAGACAATTTGTGTATTTGTCATCAAGAAAGACGTCTGTGTTTTTCCTCAACTGGATAAAAAAAAAAAAAACATGATTTCATAGCTACTTCCAGTGAAACGATGCTAGTGGAGAAACTTGTCATTGTGTCCTTAGGCAAGACACTTCACCCACATTGCCAAGTATGAAAAAGGTGTGTGTGAATGGTTGGTAATGTCAGAGGCATGGATCTATTATATTATCTGGATAGGACAATGCTAGCTAGTTGTTGTAAATTAGCCCCAGTGGCTGCTCCATTGATGCTGCAGTGGGAACATCCCTCTACAGGCTAGAAAGCATTTTTCCCTGCTCGTGTTTTGGCAGAAACAGCACACAACTGTGCATGTTCCACAGTGTGTAGAGCATCTAGCAAAAGCGCCCATGATGGCAACAAACGCCAGTGAGCAAAGGCCATTGACGCATAGCGGCCACCATGTGGCAGTCGCTCTTCTGTCAGTCTGTCCCAGGGCAGCTGTGGCTACAATAGAAGGTGAATGAATAATGCATAATGTGAATGTCATCAATCCAATCTAATATTATTGTCAATATTACTTTTGCTATTGTAACGCTTCAACCAATCAGCTTGAAATATTTGCCATGACTTTGCCATGGCTTTCAGTCTGTTCAGATTGATAATGTGTACAAAAAGACACACATCAGTCTGGTCATGTGAAGACAGAGATTGTAGCAACTATCTAAAATCTGTGTTTGAATCAAAATTCATAGGACAGTCATTTTTAGTACAATATTAGTTTTCTAAAATGCATCATACCCACATGTTCATCACAATATTTCACCAGAAAGCAGATTTTTTTATTTCTCCAAAGTCATATCCTGTTGTAGCAAGACCAGCTGTTCGTGCTTTTTGCATATTAAGTATAATTTTATTCCTGGATTCCTCATAATATTTATAAATTATACCTTGAAGACTTGAATGCTGATCCAAACCACTTTTTTCCTGTCAGAGTTTTGGACTTGTCGATTCAAAAACCCCAAGCTTACTACTGACAATACAAAAATGGTTAAACGTCAGTATTAAAATGCATCTAATTGCACAAAGTCTTGGCCAAAAGTCTTTCATAATCAGTTTCAGACGCCATTTGACTGACAGCTCTGAATATTGCTTTTTTGCTGCTGACGCCTCCATTGTTTGCTCACACGTGTTTACCTGAGCGTTGCTAAGTTGTGGAGCATGTCTGAACTCTTTCTCGGTGATATAATCTGACATAACCCCAGAAACGCCACACGGACAGGCAAGAATCTGATTTGTGGAAGTGGAACAAGAAGCTTCTGCTGCTGCTGTTATGAACTTTGGCTCAGGGCGAAACTCCAGTGTGGGCTTGTCGTGGTTTTATGAGTGTAACATCTGTCTCACTGTACACCTGCTCCACGCTGAACTGACGGAGCTGCTCAAAAGTGTCTAAAGTCTATGACAAGTTCTCATATTTGATCTAATTATGACAATAATAAGACTCTTTACAGGAGCAATGTTGCACATTGGAAAGAATTAAAAGCTTAAAACCCGTATGACAGATTATTACTTTTTCTAATTTTGACTTAGTTTGGTGTGACACAGCTGGATCATAGTTTTACAGCGATAAACTTGCAATTTATAAAGAAATTGACAAAAGTTCAAAACTACAGGAAGTAATCTGAGTTGTAAGACAATTTACACACAACTGACACATTTTCTTGGTAGTTTAAGGAATAGTTTAGCTAAAATAAAGTCTTACAAGATATAATTTGTGAAATCGTAACATCAGTGTCAGTCATGTGGATTTTGGCCTGTAGTGACAATGGGGTTGCTAGGTAACAGTAATGGATTTAATAGTAGAAGTCTTCAAAGTAGTCATCTGGGGTCTCATTTATGAAGCCTGCGTACGTACAAAATTGGGTCAAAAGTACGTGGGAGATTACGTGCGTGGTTTCCTGCGTCAATTTTGGGATTTATGAAAAGACGACTTGACGTGGGATTTTGCGGGTGGGACCGCAAGCTCTGGGGCTACCGTACGCACTTTCAGAGATGAAGCAGGAGGAGATCTGTGTTTAGCGGAGGCATTCTGAGGAGGTTTGTGTTTAGTGCACATGAGGTACATGACTTTTGTTCATATTTCCAACAAATATAATAACTTTAATTTAATCACAACTACTTTGTGGAAAATGAAGCTTAGATCAGTGTTGTCATTTAGAAGCCGTGCTTACGTGCACGGGAGCGCATGATTCACATTGTTTTATTTAGAGAATCTGAAGCAATCTGGACATAAAGTTCACAAGTGCGCTTTATAACAAAGGTCCTGTGATCACGCACGAGTGGCTCCCTGCTCCCTCACACACGGTTTATCCAGCGCACACACATCACCACATACGCGCGCGCATACACACACACATCACGGCATACGCGCGCACAGGCACACTTATCACGGCATACGCGCGCGCACAGGCACACACATCGCTGTAGCAGTGTGGATAATATCCCACTCCACGCGCGCACTCAAACGTTAAGCCTACAGCTTCCCTCGCTGCCTCTCTTTTCATCCTCACGTCTCACAAACTGCACATTTCAGTCTCTCGTCAGCTCGCGCATATGTGCACGCTCAAACTTCCACGTGCACTTATAACATCACGCATATGAAACATCATATCCCGTTGTTGTGCGAACCTTAATAGTAAAGCACAGTTCTAAACTAAAGTCATCACATCTAAAACAGGCCGATAAGTTTGTCAGACGAGCAGAGTTCACGTCAGAATCCTCTCTGCTGCTGCTCCGTCTCTCTCTCTCCTCCCCTTTCCTTCCGTGTCAGTCAAACAAACTGGCTCATTATCGGTTCATGAATATATGAATGACTCTTTGCATGGACCTTTTATGCTGAAAAGAGGCGTGAAGAGGGAGTGACGTGAGGCGGGGTCCGGTGCGCAGATTTTTTTCCAGCTGTGGAGAAAAGTGAGGAGGAAATGACCTGCAGGAGTGCGTACGGAGGCTTTTGTAAATCTCAACTTTCTTTTACGTAAATGAAAGTTGGATTTTGCCGCAGCGTACTTTTTCACGCACTTTTTCATAAATGAGACCCCTGGACAGTGTTTCCGAAGATCAAGACGTTTCGACTCTCATCCGAAAGTCATTTTCAATCTGATGAAGGTAGACTGAGACTGGCTGTATTTATACTAAGTTAAGCCCTCCCCCCCGGGTGCACGGTAGCCAAGTGGTTAGAGCTCTGGCTTCCCAATAAGGAGGTCGTGGGTTCGACTCCTGGGTCGGACCATACTAACATCTCACGATCTCTCTGGGTGGAGTTTGCATGTTCTCCCCGTGTCACCGTGGGTTTTCTCCGGGTACTCCGGTTTCCTCCCACCTCCAAAAACATGCATGTTTAGGTTAATTGGGCATCACTGTAAATTTCCCTTAGTGAGTGAGTGAATGAGAGAATGAATGGTTGTCTGTCTAACCCTGCGGCAAGTTGGCCCCTGTCCAGGGTGTTTCCCCCGCCTAAGGCCCAAAGTCACTGGGATAGGCTCCAGTCACCCGCGACCCCTAACGGGATTAAGCGGTAAAAAATGAATGAATGAATGAATAAGCCCTCCCCCTAGGAGGGGCTAAACCCACCCAAACTTGTTCCTGAAACCTGTTCCTAAAACTGGTTTGGTAAGCCCTAGCTTCCTTTCCATTGTTACCTGTTTCTATTTTTCTATTGTTCTCTGCTTCCTCTCCTTCGAAACACTGTCCAGATGACTACTTTGAAGACTTCTACTATGGATCACTCCTGGATGAATGAGGGACTACACCGTCCAGTAATGGATTTACTTCTACAATATTTACTGTATAAAAGACAACGATAATAGTGTGTTCCAGTGGTACAAGAGCTTGGATCTTCCAAATTCTGACTTGTAAATTCCCCACTGGAACAGCTCTCAAATTCAAATCAAAGTTCCTGCTTGGATACTCAGAGAGATTTTCAGAGTCTCTTACCTGTGTTATTTTCTCTTTAGTTTGTCTCTACGGTTCGCTCACCTCTGTGACTTTGCCCCTGCGCAGCTTATGCACTTCTGCCGTTATAAACCTGCTGTTATTGTGCTGCACAGCTAATGTTGCAGAGCTAGCAAAAATCCAAATTCATTCTCTCGCAATGTTTTGCAAATTGTAAATGTAACAGCAATGTCTGAGTTGATAAAGAGATTAAGAGATCTGTATTTTGGCTTTTTTGGACCATTTCCAGGCCATTTATTACTTGATTGGCTCATTACTGTAAAAATAATTCAACTTGACAACTGTACAACAAGACAGAACTTACAACACAAGACACAAGAAAACACCACTCCGAGGTCCGAGTTCCGACCTCCGAGGACGACTGGAACCTTTATAAATACACTATATTACCAAAAGTATTGGCTCACCCATTCAAATGATCAGAATCAGGTGTCCTAATCACTTGGCCTGGCCACAGGTGTATAAAGTCAAGCACTCAGGCTGCAGACTGTGAAACAAGACATTTGTGTAAGAATGGGCCGCTCTCAGGAGCTCAGTGAATTCCAGTGTTGAACTGTCATATTCAAATTTCTCAAATTTCAAATTTCCTCGCTCCTAATTATTCCACAGTCAACTGTCAGCTCTATTATAACAAAATGGAAGCGTTCGGGAACAACAGCAACTCACCCACGAAGTTAGGATAGCACTTCAGTTCATAGTATGAGTAAAGGCAGGTCAGCCAATACTTTAGGTAATATAGCAAAATGGTTTGTGAAATCTTAAATATAATCATGTTTTACTGAAATACACCCACCATCGAATCAAAAAGGGATTTCAAAATGCAACAGCAATTTATACACAATATATTGTGTATACATTGAAATTGTGTATAAATGTAAGAAGACTTACAAAAACTAGCTCCTTTATCAAATTATTATTTTTTTTTATTTAGCAAATAAAGTTGACTATTAGTATCGATTTCTTAAACAAAACTTTCTAGATTTGTAATCATTACCATATCACATAAAAGCTTGGCCAATTTCCTCCTCTCTCAGTCTGAACTCTGCTCCAAACAGATGCTGTTATTGACAGAAGATTGTGGATTAAAAAGACCCAAGTTAATCATTGACAAGACCAAATAAATAAATCAAATTCAATTAAATTCACAGCCTTGTGGTAACACCTGTGATTAAATGCAGATATATTGTTTTATTCGATAAAAATCAAGTCATAAGTAAGTGCTTGTTTGTATGACATGGTCACAAGTGTAATATTTGGATTTTCCTCTGACCCAGTCATATCAGTACCATTTTGAAATGTTTATAGCTTTACATCGTCTTGTGTGTAATTTTCCTGAGTTACAAGTTTAAGTTTAAACTCACGCTTAAAACTATTATTTGTGATTTCAGGCTATAAGTTGGTACTTTTTTCCCACAAGTTTTTAACTTTGTGGCTAATACATAAGGAAGAAATTCTAAAGTGAGTGTGCAAGATCAAAAAGTATACACAAAATGAAAAAATTTAGATCTGCACAACTCTGAATGCTCCCAAAAATATTTAAAATCATTGATGTGACAGACATGAATTAGTATATATATAGATATATATATAGATATAGTCCTTTGATTGAAGTCACATGACTACAACTACGTAAGAATACGTATTCAACATTACATGTACCCAGGATTGTGCAATAAATGAGGAATGTCCTTTCTACCTTAAATATGTCCGTAAACATGTTGTCCAAGACATGCAAGTAGAAAAAATATATACAAATACATATAATATATTTGAGCTCTGTTTAGTCTGTAGAATTTGTTTTATCTATCTTTATATGCACGTGAGATGGCCCTGCAAGACCTGTTATCTTCCTCAAAGAGCAAAACAGGAAGTGCACTACCAAGAAAAGTGGGCGGGGCAGAATAAGGTGAATAAATAAGTGCGGCCAATACGTTTTTTCTTTTTGTTTATCTTGCTGATGTGGCTTACATTTAGGTTTGCTAAAAAGTGCAAAAATCAATAATCAAAATTTCAAGAAAAAAAAACAGGAGGCACATGATTCCGAGGGATTGTTAATATTAAAAACCGTGACTAAAGCAGATCCACGTGTAGATGGTGCATTCACTACATGACTAAAGCTTGGACATTTAAGCTTTTCTTTACCTTTGCCATAAAACTATCTGCTCCAGGAGTGTTTGCAGTGATAAAGATCATTGTTCCGTCATAAAGCCTGACCTATTTCTCTGCAAACCAAACTGTAGCCCGTTGACAATGTACAACTTAATTACAATCCCTGATACAGTGACTACAGTGTCTTTTTTTCTCCTTTTTCCTCTGCACAAGTCCGTCATTGTCCGTCTTATCTCGCCTCTGCGTTTCTCCAAGGTTAAGTGCTCTTGTATCACATCTGCAAACATTTGAACATGAGGCGTTGAGCTGCTGCTGTTTCACTTGGTCTCCTCGAGAAATTGTTGTATTGTGTTAGACGGACGATAGATAGGTTTAAATGGCAGTTTTGAAGATATGCTTGATGTGTTAAGTTTGCATATTGTAAGGCAAGCTATACAGTAGCTACAAGATCAGACGATAAAGTTATGAATGAAGAAAAAGGGTGCAACTTGTGTTCAAATCTCAGAGGACTTCACATGATTGTTGATTTAGTAAACAAATTTATCAGAAAATCCAACAATGAATCATTGGGTCAGTACCAACAGAAGCATTGGAAAATCAAAAACATTAATTATATGGCTACTTGTCATGTCACTAAACTGAAAATGTTTTTCAAAGCAAAGAACAATATTATCGTCGGTTTCTTGCCCAGTGTTTACCTTCTAAAATAACTCATCAGGTTAGAAAAACCAACACATTTTGTTACTGAGCTACTTTTATTAAAAACTAACACGTTACCAATATTTATTTGTATACAATTATGCAGTTTTCAGCAACTCTCACCTGCAATGTTTGTTGCACACTAGGCTATTTATTTATTGTGTTGTTAGCAGGAGGCGACAGAGAAGGACATATAAAAGACATCTGTGCAGTAGGGATGGGACGATTCACTTAAGTGACAATTCGTTTCAGTTTTCGATTTTGGGAGGAGGAGAGGAGGTGCTGTGGAGGGGCGTATGTGATGAGAACAGCTCCGTGAAGGCAGAGGAGGACTGTACACCTGCGCTCTCTCCTGTCGCTGTCTACAGCTGCTTCATTCAAACTAACTTGTCACTAATTTGAAAGATTACATGGAAGAGTAAAAAACTAATGTGTTAAAGATAGGGTAGCTGATTTTCACACTGCAAACATGATTTAGGTTTTATATCTGACAAAATTCTCTCATAAATCCTTCAACACATGATTGATATCAACATGTTGTCATTTTAGTTGCAATTATGGCTTATAAACTTCTTTTTACAAACAACAAAGTGAAACTGGAGGGGGTCACTCAAGCACAGCCAATCAGAGTGCTGCATTTGACTCATGATTCGAACTAAAACTCTGTATTATTCAACTCAAACAATACTCAGTGGTCTATTTTTTTCACAAAGTGTTGCATTTATCATCTACTTTTTAGTGGAAAACACAAAGTATGCTAATCTGAAAGTAAAAAAGTTAGCTACCCCACCTTTAAGTTACTCATTATTACGCTCTAGCGGGTTACCAACTAACGTGTGACCCATCTGGCCTTATAACAATGATATTCGATTCAGCAGAATTTGGTAGATGATTGTTGATATCCGGTCCGTGGGTATTAGTGCCTTATGACATTATCAACGCAACCTGTACTGTGAAGCAGGACTGGCTCAAGTCAGACTTGAGTCACTATTTTAATGACTTAGAGCAGAACAAAGCAACTTCTGCAGTAGTGCTCCCCCTATAGATCTCTTGTGTAATTAAAATAGCCAACTGAATCTACTTTCTGATTTTTGTGTAACTGCAAGATTGAAATAAGGCAGCAAAAAGCACATTTTACACCAATAAATAAAAAAATTCAAAGACCAGAGTTTCTGCTGTAGACTGTGAGGAGAGCCGAGACATGCTTCAAATGCCCCAAAATATGCTGTATGTAACTACCATCATGACTTACAAAGACATTAAAATATTACTTTTACTACTACTTAGACTTGATTAAATGGACTAAGACTTAAAGCTCCGTGATGAGACGACATCATGCTTCTCAAAAAAATCAATTATGGTTTTGGAACATGTCCCTCCTCATTTCTTTACCTGTTTTATGCAACAATATAAAAGCCTGAAAAGAACTGAAACTGAAAGTACAGAAGTTGAACTTGACTTGTGGGACTGAAAAAATAACCCACCTCTGCAGTATGAATACTTGAATTATTCCAAAAGTAGCAGTGCAAAAATTGTGTTATGAAAATATTATACTTATATAATCTAAGACAACACAACACAGTGAAACCTTGAACTTGTCTGTCGCTAAACACAAAAGCCCCGACACCAGACTCTCTGTTGACAGTTGGGCTCAGTGGTTGGACAAACATCAGTGAACACAAATGTTTAACGTATGCACACACGTATTTAGGATTCACACGAAGCCCTGAGGCACAGATCCTCCGCTGGCACAACTTCTGCAATTAAAAGGTTGAACTCACTCTGTGGTTCAGCCAAAAGTTCAGTCCAGGTTTCTATTGGCTGTAGATGCATTTATATGACACGCTAAGTTTAACTGCAAGTACACTGAGGAACTTTTATCGATAAAGTAGGAGTGTGCAGATGATCAGATTTAACATATAATTGTGAATGTTCTTACTATCAACTATAACTTTTAGTAAAATGCTGCAAAAAGAACATATTCAAAACAAAAAGTTGTATAAAACTTTCAAATAAGGCTGTAAGTGATTGATATACTGTGTTATTGCCAATATTACATCATGTTTCTCATAATTTTACATTTTGTTCATTAGAAGCAACAATAACAGCATTGTGATTACCACTCTCGCCTCACAGCAAGAAGGTTGTGGGTATGACCATGAAGTATTATAATGACTAGAGAGCCTTTACAAACCCTAAAGTGAAACTGGAGAGGACAACCCAAGCACAGCCAATCAGAGAGCTGCATTCGGCTTCTGTCAAGAACTTATTATTCATTTCAAACAGTGCACAGTGGTCTCATTTTGTCACAGAGTCTTGCATTAACACTAGACTTTTTTAGTGGAAACCCCAAAATTTACTAATTTACAACTAAAAAGGTTAGTTACCCCAACTTTAACGCTGCAAAACTGATCAGCACAGTCACAATGCTGGTCAGAATAATTGCATTTACATATTTTTCCCAAACCGTGCAGCTCTAGTTAACATAATAAGTCTATAGTCTATGATCTTTACAGCAGTCTATCATAAAGAGACAGAAATCAACAATGACCATTTTTACCTTTGAAGTCAGCTGACTTGTTTCTTTGATAAAGTAATTATAAATCTATGCTACAAAATAAATTGTCCAAAATATATATCCAACATGTAGCAGGGTTTGGCACAATCGTGATAAAAGTCAAATTGTGAGCTCATCCCTGTGTCAGTCTGTTTTTTTTTTTGATAAAATCTCTCATCTCTTGATTTGATGCATTTGTCTTTTCAAATACAGACTTTTTCACACATTCTTCTCTTATTGGTAAGCTTTTGTTTTATTCTGAGTGAGTGACAGCTGAAATTAGCCAATCACAATGAAGTTTGAGCTTTCTGAAAAGAAGATGAAGATAAAAAAAAAATAGGCAGTTTACATGAGCTGTGATAAAATCTTAAACATTGAAAGATACATTTTTTGCCTTAGCCCTACTATAAAACAGCAGAGCAAATATGTTGACTTGTCCTTTGCTGGAGTCATCTGCTTGAGTAATCCAAGTTGTAATTTTACCTAATCTGCTCCAACAGACACGAATGACCTGTTGCTTTTGCCCTTTGAGTGGAAACAGACGATTGTGCAACAACTGCAGACCAAAACATAACAACTGCGGGTATTGGCCTCTCGTGTTACAAACCACACACAAATATGTTCCCACAGCCAGAGCATCGGAGAGTCTGGTGACACGGAGCAGGCCCACATGACTGAGGCGCAGTGTGGAGGGGAGAGAGGGGTAAAGGAGGGGGGAGAGCTGTGGTACTGGTCAGTTCAAAGACTCCTGTTTGATCCATGAACAGCCAGAGGTGTCGGAGCAGGTGTTTGTCTGCAAAATGACCCTCTATACTAGAAATAAAGATGGGAAAAGGCACGATTAAGAAGTTTTGCGAATATAATTTAATAGTTTCTCTTTCTTTAGTCAACAAAAGATGTGTTCTGTGAATCAATCAACCAATAATATTTAATACAGAAGGAGGGAAGCTAAAATGAATATCGTTTAAATCTTGTTTTTGCTGTAGTACAAGCAGTTAAAGGGTCTAGTCCAGAGGTGGGCAATCTTTTTATGACAAGGGCCGCATTCGAATCCAGACAAGTGGCGGAGGGCCGGATTTCAATCACTAGTGTAACAAAGTGTCATTACTGCAAGCCAATTTTCTAAAAAATATATATAAATATACCAAAATTTAAATAGAACATTGACTAATGTATTATTGTGTGTATTTATTGTGACATTTACCAAGACCAGAAACGCTAAATCAATTAAGAAAATGCAATATTAAGATTACCACCTTTTTTTCAAAAATGTTTTGAGGGCCTGATTAAAACTGGTCGCGGGCCGCATCTGGCCCCCGGGCCTTAGTTTGCCCATGTCTGGTCTAGTCACTAACTGAATTTGCAAGATTAAACACAGTTTTGGTTGCACAAACCAAAACACAGTTTTGGTTGCACAAACTGTGTTTTTGAGTTTGTGCAACCAAGATTGACTAATCCATCTGTCAGGTAGTTTATATACAGGCCAGGAAAACCTATCAATTTAAACTGATTGTCTAAAGCATTGGTTCTCAACCTTGGGATTGCGACCCAATGATGGGTCATGAGCTTTTGAGCCTTATCACAGCACAGAGTCTGTCTGTAACGGCGCTCCATTGTACTTACATAAAAATAAACAGTTTTCTCGTACATACGAGATCATTTTTATGGCTTTTCCCCCACATTCTGTATACTCATGCTTCGTATAGGCTAAGCTAATGACTTTATCTACAATATGAGTGGTCTATGAGTAGTCTTTTCTGTGCTAGCTTGATGTTTCTAAATAGCTAAGATGTGATCTTCTGTTAAATATGTTAAATTAAATGCCTGCGGTCTTCACTGCAATGTTTATGGTCTACAAAAAGTATTAAACTAGCTGTTCTCGTAACGTATGTCTATGGACTCAAGCTACAGTTAGCAGGCTATTATAAAGACGGCCAGTGTGTGAAGCTGTTCACTCACCAGAGAGAAGCTAGTGGTAATCGGCAGGTTTTTTAATAAAACACAATCTTCTTCGACTGTTGGCAGTTATTCTAACACATCCTTAGAAATGTGCGGCTGTTTTTCTTTGGCTCCAGCGTTTGGGTTTTAATTTATTTGGCCATAAAGGAGAGAAGTGCTGCACATTTGTATCTTCCGAATGAATCACCCAGAGTGGGCGGGTAGTTTGCGACTATGTACTATGTTGCAAGTCAAATGATGGCGTTCGAGTACGGAAAACATCTCTTACTATCAAAATATAAATCTCTTAACAGACAGTTCATCCACATAAAGATTACACTATTTATTATAAAAACTTTAAAGATAAGACAGACCAGCTCTGCGCACACATTATATTCTCTTTCTATCCTGATGCATTGTTTGTTTTTTCAAACTGCTCTGCCTCTAATAAAAAATCTTGTGTGATGAAATAGTGTGTATTTTGAACTAAACTGGTGACAACGTGTAGGCTACAACCTGCAGGATCATTCCGAGCATGAGGTTCACTGCTGCATGATCCTGCATGTTGAATTATGTTAATTCTGTTAGTCAGTATAACTTATTGTTTGTTATAGCTACTGTTTCTAAAATGACTCACTGGTTTTTCTGGGACATGTAGGCTGTGTGCCATTTTGTGCAAGACACTTTTTTATTCTAAATCCTTTATTTTTATTGCTGAGACGTGGACTTGTGAGGGGTTGTGAGCGTGTTCAGTTACTTTTGTTCAGCTGCAAACCAATTGTCTGTTTACATGACGTCTGAATGTGGACTACAGTTGGTCGGGACCAGAGGAGTCAGTTGCTTTTCTAAAAAACAATTCAGGGAGCCTCAGTCAGTCTAAATTTAACTAGGCTGCTTATACAATTTTCCTGAATGAAGTCTTATATGACCAAAATATGCAACAACTAAATAAGTGAGTTAGCTTAAGATTTGAAGGCAAAGTATTGGTTTAATCTGTTTTTCAGCAGTTTGTCCCACATCACAGAGGTACTTTTTAGTTTGAAAGCTTTGAGCAAGTCCCCTTTAGGTCGACTAATCAATCAACGGGACATATGTTTAATCGATCAAGTATTTCTTTGATCGATTAGCTGCTTTTTAACGTGAGCCGATGATGTTTTACAGACTTAACACGAGAACAGTCTTGTTTTGTATTTCGATACACACTGAACAGCTTGTACTTCTTATAATTTGTCTCTCGTGTAAGAAAATTGTATTCTTCTTTTTCATCTGATCCAGCCGTCACTGCCTCTGGGCCCAGCGTTTGTTTGATGTTAGAAATCTGAGCACATTAACAGAAACTCGACTCAAAGAAAGGCCCCAGGAAGAAAAGTCCTTCTGTTTTTGGTCTATAGTGACAAAGACAAAATCTTTTTTTATGTTCACACTCAATATTCAGACAAAATTATGTCAGTTTAACAGAATTCTGTCAAACAAACACGCCTGCGATCTCATTCTTGTAACAGTCTGCTGTTTTGGCAAAAATGGTGTGATTTGTTACCACATTAAAAGCAGCTTTATGCTCAAATGTAAGATTTTCTAATCAGTGAACCGGAGGACAGTGAGTGACAGTGATTTAACTACTACACTGCGTGTGACCTTTTTATTGCTCTGGAAATAGAATCAACTTTACATGAATTGTGATAAAACTCCAAAACTTGATCTGCCTTCAAGGAAATTGTGCTAATAATATTTTGTCATATCTCCACCACATAATGGAATTCCAGAAATTGCACAAAATATAAATGGTAGTCAACCGCGTCATGTCTCAGGACGGAGAGACCAGAGACTTATGGTCTTTAGACGGTGGAGAAGAGCACTTGTCACATGATCAAGAACAAACAGGCTACACAAGAGCAGCCTTCACATGAGCTCTTCTGTATAAATGAAACAAAATGATGATTTGTGAGCATAATCACAGTCGGTGTACGGGATTCGTTTATAGGAGGCTTTAGTTTAAAAAAAAGGTGACACAGTGGCCCAGCGATTAGCACTTTGACCACATATCTAGAAGGTCCTGGGTACGACTCCCGGGCCTAAGTGTCTGCGTAGGTTTCCTTCGGGTACTCTGGTTTCCTCCTACAATTAAAAACATGTCCAATGTGCCTCCCCTCTACAGGACTACAGATTAACTGTAAAGCTATAATCTAGTACAAGCATCTCTGCCATTGTGCCTAATGTAATTGTACATTGTCTTTAATAAAGAACCTTAACTTACCTTGTTCAGCTTTGTCAAATCTTTTTTTTTTTTTTTTTTTTTTTTAGCTTTTCTTAACTAAAGCATATCTTTAAACTATTTAAGGTGCATTGTGTAACTTTCTGGAGGTGAAAAAGTCAACAAATCAGTAGAAATAGAATGTTAAAACCATACTTTGGCAAATAGTGATAATTGTGCGTTATACAATGTGAAAAGATCTAACCAAAGAAACAACTTTTCCATGGACGCAAACGGGAGGATCTCATCTTCCGGGCCAAATAAAGACTCCTTCTTGTGCCCATACAAGCCTGCTCAAATTAAAAAAACATTTTTATTGTTTTTTTAGCTCACCAAAGACATTTAAATAACAATTTTATTCACGTTGTTAGCGCACTTTAAGTGTTGTATCTAGAAAACAAATCATAGCAACTTCACAATATTTGATGTCATTTTGGAAATTGAATTCATTACTGTTCTGACTCTTTCTGTAAGCGGATTACAAAGAAACTACTGTCAAACTACTGTCAATGAATCACAACTAAGATGAATTATGTATACGTGCTTGACGCAGTAATAAATTCCTCTGAATAATCACTTGTCTGAACTTGATAGATGCCACTGAACCGACTCCATACGTAGAGTAAATGTGTACAATTAGATCCAGTCTGTGCCAAAGGCTGTAGATTATATAACTCCACTCACAATCCGTGACATAACATAAGGTTCCAGTGAGTTTTCTGCTGATTAAATTTCACTTTTCTACTATCGAGGCTGGAACAGAGAGTGACATCATGAACCCACCCCGTTTTTATGTAATCTGGCTGAAATCTGAGAAGGAGTTTTTGGCCAAAAAGTGCACAAGACAAGACGATGGAGAGAGAGAGAAGTTTGTTGTAGGATAGACACAGAGATGGACACAGAGGGCACTGAAGGAGACACACATGGTTGGCAGAGCTGGAGATGTTGAGGGGAATCTTGGCGTTGGGATGTTTTGGAGATGAGGTCATAGACACAGACTGACAGACGGACAGTGGAAGTATGAAGAGAGTCACAGATGAGAACAGATACGAGGGTGAAGCCTGGAGGAATATTTATGATGTAGTGAAAGAGGAGACAGAGTTAGTTTTCTTAACATTAATTACATGACAAACTGTCTCTTTCTTACAAGTTTGAATAGTTAAAAGGCTGATCTTACAATACACGTTTTGTGCTGGGCTGTCAAATTACTGTATCCTGCTTAAACAATCAATCAGTTTGTCAAGCTTTTTACTATTTGATTCATTATTTACAGCAAAATTGATAAGAAACACTAAGTGAGTTTGTGAATTTTACTAGCTACTGATCCATTTATTCTAATTTTGATAATTCTGGCATGCATAGTGCAAACTCTTTTTGTCCACTGCACAAATTCGACCGTCTGTGA
This sequence comes from Mugilogobius chulae, assembly GCA_038363315.1. Taxonomy (NCBI): domain Eukaryota; kingdom Metazoa; phylum Chordata; class Actinopteri; order Gobiiformes; family Gobiidae; genus Mugilogobius; species Mugilogobius chulae. Next base: position 15,684,494 of record CM076415.1, on the reverse strand, counting down.
TTCAGGATTATCAGCCCATCAGCTCCCGAGGCCCCAGAAGATATTTATTTTATAGTTGATCACTACTTACTTGTGCTTTACTGTGAAAATATTGTGCCGTTTAACCAAATCAAAAGCCAAATTCAAGCCAAAAGAGGTAAAAATATATACAAAATAATCAGTTGTATGCATTTTACATACAACAGGTGCCACCCAACTTCAATCGGTCCCTGGAAAAGAAAATTATGACTCAAGAAAAAAGTTGGGAACCACCGCTTTAGACAGTTGCAGTTACATTATACAATGTTTCAAAGTTATGATTCAAGTTTATTTTGAGGAAATGTGATAAAGTCATCAGAGTTTTATCTGCTGGCTGAGGCTAATGCGACATGCTAGCAATTTCTGTTTATATAAAGTTACTAAATGAGTGACTATAACTCTCACCTCACAGCAAGAAGGTCTTTCTGTGTGGATGTTTCTCCCTGTGTCTGGGTTGGTTTCCTCTGGGCACTGTTTCCTCCACCAACCAAAACATGCACATTGGGGAATATCCTGCAGCTAAGCCTGTTCTGACCAAGTCTAACAAGAACATCTGGAGATGGCTCTCCGAGCGCTGCACTGTGGTGCTCACTGCTCCTGAGGAGATGCCCCAGAGTGAAGGACAGTGTTGGGTAGAAAATGTATTTTGGTACAGAATTCTGAATACTTGGTCTGAAAAGTATTTTGTAACGTATTTCGTTCCTTGGCTAAATTTAGGGATTGTGTTTTGAATACTTTAGTATTGAATTGCAAATGAGGTGTTAATCTTACTAAATCTATGTGTTTCTTCTTAACCATTGCTAGTAATCTCGTCACTCACCCAGAGGAAGACTTTTCTTCAAATTTACACGCGTGTGCTCAACAACAGTTCATTCATCGTGTCGTCCGTGAGCTTCTGAGCCGTGAGCATGTTCCACTGTCACAAATCCTGCTAAAAGTCCAATGCACTTGTTCTGAATGTTTTGTTAAAATTAACAACTCGAAAACAAACAGTTCCTTTTTGAAAAACGAATCCCATCCGTAGTTAAAAAGAGAGAGGCGTCTTCTCTTTGTTTATTGTAAATAAAGTCCCAAAAAAGTTGAACAGATAGGCTAGCCATCAACAAACTTCTAATGTACCTGTCAATAAAGGGGCAATCTGATTGGTCAGTCTGTCTGCAAGCAACGAATGGGCCCTAAACAACGCCAGATCTGATTGGACACTGTTTTTTCTGTGCCCCAAACATCTTTTAATGCTGCAAACATGGCGCTGTGAAACATTACGCATTGGTTTTCTGTGGTGATTATAAAACTTCGGACCTACATTTCTTTTAAAAATGCAACATATTCCATTGATTTTATAAAAGTAACTGTATTCTAAATACCTGGATTAAAAGCAATACTGTAGAAGGATGGGTCAAATGCGGAGGACAATTCCATTCTGGGACAATAAAGTGGACCTACACTTCCTGTTGAAGGCGGAGCTCTGCTTTTGTTTCTCTGACGTGTGCGGTTGTTTACATTTTTGACAAATATCAGTCATAGACACAGCGAGAGAATGTCTGCTCTCTGATCAACACGATACAAAATCAGACTAGTTTGATATTGATCACAGCTTGTTTTTGATTTGATTTCATGTCATACCCCACTTCCAAGTTTAATCTTTGTCTTTTTTCCATTTGGTAGAGATACAGTTAAAGCCACATTCAGAAATCATAAACTTCAGACGCAGATGAACAAAATTGTGCTCAAAACACCTTGCTTTAGTTTACAAATCAATACAAAAGCTCAAGTTGACAGATAAACTAAATAACTGTCTAAATGAAGGAGATTGAGTTACATAACATGTTGTACAAAATAGTAATGACCTCATGTGTCTCTGGGCCAGTCGAGTTCCAGTTTTACAGTGTTTTTCAAATCGTTGTCCGCTTACACACGAGAAAACGCTGGCAGGTCTTTTCAATAAAGACGTTTTTACAAGACGAGAAATGAGTTAAACCATGTGTCAAAGTCGAGCTCAGTCCAATTCATTCTGACGACTTTGTTTTCCCTTCAGAAGTGGACTGACTCTCGCAGATGTTTCCTTCGCTGAACTCTGCACACGCTCAGTAAGAAATGTAGGTATTTTCAATTCAATCAGTGTCAAAAAGTCAGTCTTCATTGCTTGTGCTAATAGGTTCCTTTAATATTCAGAAAGTTAGCATTTATAAAGCTGGTCTCAGGTGTTTCTCTGTGCTTTTCGGACACTCTTTTGCAGCTATCATCCAGTAAAATATTATTAAACCTTGTATATATCCTTTTAAAACAATGCAAAAGATAAGTCTAATTTCTGATTGATCTGTAAATAATAAAATTGTTAGATTTTGAGATTAAAGAGGCATCGTGTGACTTTCTGCAGGTGAAAAGTCAACTTCACAAATCTATACAAATACAAAAATAAAATAATTCTTTAGGGAAAAAACAGTTTTATGCCAACATGTGGAAAAATATAGCTAAAGGAGCAGCTTTTCATATAATAGTTCATTTTGTGTCCATGCAAGTCTGCTCAGAGTGAAGTCACATTTTATTAGTTATTTAGTGTCACAAAGACATCTAAATGAGAAAAACATGCTTTTATTTTGTTTGGGTTTTTTTCGTCAAAAAGTTACACGGTGTACCCTAAAGCTAATCATTTTATCAAAATAAAGTCATAATTAATGAAACCATAGAAAGTCACAATTTTTTAGAATAATCTTTAAAGGTGCACTGCGCAACGTTTTTGCAAAAAATAAACTTGAACAAATGCCCATTTTTGTCATTTAGATGGCTTTGTTAGACTAAATAATTAATACAAATCAGTGTTTTTACTTTAAGCGGGCTTGCATGACCACAAAATAGTCTATTATTTGGGTTAGGGGAGGGCCCGAACACATCTGTTTCCGCAGAAAAACAGTTCCTTTGGCTGATTTTTTTTTCATATTATGGCAATCTCCATTCAAAAAGTCTCAAAGTACAGTTTTAACTTTATATTGCGAAAGAATTGTGTCGATGACTTCACCTCAAGAAAGTTGCACAATGCACCTTTAAGGTTACAACATTTTTTTCAAGAAAAAAAAAAATCTATATAATTTAAAAAAAAATAAATTTGCAGGACGAAGAAGGATGGATTTAGATGAATAAAACGTTATCATTTTTGATCTTTCTAAATCTGTCCCACATGTGTGTAGGTCAGAGGTTTTTGTCACAAGGGCTGTATTCAACTCAAAATAAGTGGCGGAGGGCCGAACTGCGATCGTAGAAGTCATAAATTGTCCAGTGCTATACGCAAATTTCGTAAAAATAAATGAATAGAAATACAAAAATGTTAATAAAAATAGACTCATGTATTTTTTGTGTATTTATTGTGAAACATAAGACCACAACAGCTAAATCAATTAAGAAAAAACAATATAAAGATTACCATCTATTTGCAAAAACGTTTCGGGGGCCTGATTAAAACGGACAGTAGATTGCTAATGTCTGACGTAGGTTATCACCATAATTGAAATCTCTTAATTCTCCAAGTTTAATCTAAAAAACAAATAATAATAATAATTCAAAATATGGTTTTGACTTTGTTCTTTGTGCAGTGCAAGTATGAGTTTTTTTCTCGTTGAATTATTAGTTTTTCTCAAACAATTACCACATTTAAAGCTTCGACTTTATTCTCATAACACTGTGAGCTTAATCTGGAAATGTTACAAGTTTTTTCAGATTTTTACATGTCCGTTATACTTTATCCTGCATTTCTGTGTCTCAAAAACATTCTGGGTCCCGGGGCTGCAGTTTGTCCAGGTCTTGTGGGCAGATTTATGGGTTTACAGTCACACTATGCAGTCAGTTTTTTTTACCTAGAAACAGAAAACAACAAAACAGGCCTGAAATCCTTCCAGTATCATCCATAATTTAACCTCTACATAAACCGATTCGTCAGATCAACAGTGTCAGTCTTAATACTAACTCCATTGTGACTCTGGGCGTTTGTTTTGCAGTGCAGTCAGTGAGTTATGTGGACTTTACATACAGCTGTTGCGTCTGTTTCTCATTTGTTCTCAGTTCTTATGTAACTCGTGGACAATGGCTGCCTACAAACTCGGTCCTACGCAGCTCCGTCTCAAAAGGAGGAAGGGACTTTGGTATTTGTCGAACAATTACAGTCAATGCAAGAACTAAACCGGGACAATAGTTACCATGTCCGCTTATTTAGCAACTTTGGGCGTCCTATTTTGGAAAGTTGATGTTGTGGGTTGAGCTTTGATTCACAAAAATATGCTCTTAAATGACTAGAATGAGGTTCTCACTGTCCTTTAGAAAGTCTAAATTCTACAGAAATATCACTAATAATCCTCAGTTTGAAAATAGTACATTTAAGACTGCTTTTTTTGCTGCAATGCATTTTTAAAAAGTAGATTTTACAGTAAATATACAACGGACAATGCAAAAATCTGCAAATGAAAAGACTGAATTTGAAATAAAAGTCTGAGTAATGGTGTTTTCTGAAATATGGAGCTTTAACAAACTTTTTTTGTATTAAAGCAGGGCTATTCAGGTGGCGGCCCGGGGGCCAAATGTGGCCCACTAACACGTATGTTTTAGCCTATAGCCAGACCACCTTACCCAACCTGTGTAGTTTATTCAGTAGCCTAGAAAAATATGTAACAGGCAACAAAATGTGCTTTTTTAATACAATTATTAAATAAAAATTTGTTGCGATTGCTATTGTTGTTTTATGCTAACAGGAGATTTAAGACATTTCAACTGTTGCACAGCAAATTTCTTGCCTGGGGAATCCAGCCTCACCGCTGAACCAGCGGATGAGTCTGGTCGCCCTCGAGTCAACTGGATTTCTAGGGCGGAACAAAGCTCACCTAACAGACAGCGGAGTGAACCAATCAGAGAAGAGCATAAAGGCTTCTAGCGCCGTGAGCTGTTGGGATTTCTCTCGCTGTCATCTACCGGTATTGGGGGTGGGGGGGGTGGGGGGGAACGGGTTCCCTTACCGGTTCGAGCCGACTGCACTGCCTTGACCATCTTGAACACAACTATTGACGCGATGTCTTTTTGGTAAATTAAAACGGCCTTTACCGGTGAATAGAACAAACTCTCGGTTTTCCTGTGCGCCATGTTGTTTATCCTTCCGCCGTGCTGCCTAGATCCATGCGCGCTGCGCACAGCATGGGACGTTGTTAGCAAAAACCACGTGACTGAAATAAACAATTTTCATTGCACGGTACGATCTATATTTCGAGGGAAACGCCCTTGGAGGGGAGGGCGACCAGACTGACTTTCTCTGTGTAAAAATACAGAGAAATGTCATTCTGGATCCCAGGCAAGCAAATTTCCTCAACAAACAAATTAAAAACATTTTGTTTTAAAACAAAAAGGTTTGGCGTTGAACTGAATGATGCTAAACTCTATCAATGAAAAATGTAAGAGAAGCCTCAGTGTTCCTGTTGTTTATCTGGTGATCTTTTGTTTATCTGGTTATTTTTAATATTTTGTTGTTGTACTTTATTAGTCTCAATGAAAAGGGGTCGCTAGTGAACAGTATCATTTTGAGGTGTAATGATGAAATGAATTTGTAGTTCAGTTTTGTAGTTTGGCCCTCCAAAAATTGACCTGCCTGTAAGTTTTATTGAATAGCCCTGTATTAAAGTTACTATTAATGTTAAATCTTCTGTTAAAATATGTGCTTTTCATTAGCACTCGATGCAATAGTTGATTATTGTATTTACTTTGTGGTACTGAAGTCACTTGTTGCTCTTTGGAAATCTTTCAACACTGACTAAACAAGACTATGCATGAAAGTTTTTAATAGCGTCTTTTGGATTCTTTCTTTGGAGAGTTGCTTGTGAATTTTGATGGTTGTGAGTTGTATTTTTTTGGGCTTGATCCTCAGCAGAACTTTCAGGGCATGTTTTAAAAATATGTAACACTTTTTTCTGCGATGACACATAGTTAAAATAATGCATTCATATTTTGGGATGTTTTCATAGACCTATAGTTGCTTATCGCTCTCTGAAAAGCTGGCAACAACCCTGAACTTAGACTACAGTGAGAAAAGAAGGACATGTGGCTCTAATTGTCTGTATTACGTTTAACTCAGAGGACATGCTTTTTGTGTGCAGACAGAGTAACTGCATTAATACATTATAGGATTAGGCTGATAACATGAGAAAACTCAGGATGTGGCCGGTCGATTGGTCAAGGTTTTAGCTGCATGAATGTGAATAGGCTTGATTGAAAACTATGAATAGGTGCTTCTATTAACTTTTTACCCAGATGGATTTTAAGTGCTTTTTTATTATTTTGATCAAACTGTGTAAAAGTTGTGTTGTCTTTCATTTAGTTTCAGTTCATTAGCTTATTATGCTATACGTCAGTCAACACAAGACACAATTATGCATGCATTCAAAATGCTCTTACAATAAAATATTATTTTAGGATTTTATTTATTATGGACCCAACCGCACAACCAGCATGGCCCAACAGAAAATAAGGAAATCCACAAATTAAAGTTGTTAAAAATACTATCAATCAGATTTGTATTAATACCAAAATGAGATTTGAGCAGACATTTATACTTTTTGACTTGGGGAAAGGTAGGTTGTATTTCTTAATATATATTTATCAGAACTTAATTGTATTACAAAGAAAGCTTGCCAAGGCCAGATTCCATCAGATCTCAGAAGCTAAGCATGTTGGGCCTAGGCAGTTTATGGATGGGAGACCTCTGGAGGAACCTCAGGTGCCACAGTGAGGGCACAGAGGAGACCCAAGACACTTCACCCACATTGTTTAGTGTGAATCTGGTGTGTGTGTGAGGGGCCGATGGCACAAAATGGCCATCTCGCTTTTCAGTCTGCCCCAGGGCAGTTGTGGCTACAATAGTAACGTACCACTACCCAGTATAGATGCATTGTTATTACAAAGAAAGTAGTCATTTTGTGTGAAAATGAAAGTCTATTGCAAATGTGCCATACTCAGTTACATTTACTTGAGTGACTTTGGAGAAATTGTAAGCTTATTTTGAGAGTTTACTTTTAGTTTACTGGCTGGATATTTTAGGTATAGGTACTCTTGACAATATGTAATGTTTCTTCAAACATGCCTCAGCTGTTTGCATTATATTCTTTGCAAAGAGTTTTTGCAACCCCCCCCCCCCCTTTTTTTTTTTCAATTAGATCAACTTCAATTTAAAATGTAAATGTTACTAAGACATATGCACTTTTTTTTTCTCTATAGTCATTAGACCACTATTCAGAGTAGCTTACTATAATAGAAGTAACTTTACTCTTACTTGAGTAGATTCCTTGGCCACTTTACCCACCGCTGGTCTATTAAAAGGCGCATGTTCCTTATTATCTCATTAGCCCACATCAAGGTTAGCGTAGAAAATCAATTCCTGAGTATTATTGAACTAGTTTTATTCCTTAGTTACGTGACAACACTCCACGTAAACGCCACGCTGGTGAACGTGCTCTCCACCTGCTGCGTAAACACCTGCACCTCTCTCTCTTTCTTTCTCTGTTTTCCCCCTGCTCTCGCTCGGACTGTCCGGTTTGAGATCTGAGCCATATGAGGTTCTCTCGTGCGCCTCTCCTCGCGCTCTGATTGGCTGATCCACATCCCAAAAGCACGTGCGTAAAACTCCTCCCACTGCAACTCTCCAGTCGCCCGGAGCTTCTTCCTTTTCCCAGTCATATGCACCACATGCGTCGGACGTGTTGGATTACTGCTTATAATCTGCTCTTTTATTAACTTTTACTGAATATTTATCACATTTTTATACATATCGAACGTGTTGACTGAGTTTTTAAGTGTACTTTTAATTGATCGTGCCGCGTTTTGGCCACATTTATCGCTTTGGATCATTTTGCGTAACCATTTTTAAATCTCTGGACTGATTTTTAAAGAAGTATCCTTGTCTTTTTGCCTTTTTTATCGTTTTAAAATGAGCACGGAGCGAGTGATTGTTGTGGAAGAGGAGTAAAAGTTTCCGTCGATCGCTTGGCACGCTCCGGGTCTGTCGGCGGCATGACTCTGGGCTCCGTGTCCGCCTCGGAGAGCTCCTCCGCGGGCAGCTTCTGCGCCTGCTGCGGGGCGAAGATGGTGCCCTACTTTAGCGGCGAGGCAGTGGTCAACAAGAACCAAATCAACCAGCTGTAAGTGAGAATATTACTGTCTCCTGTTCGATAAATAATGGGGGAAAAGACTAATCCTGACTGGGCTTTTGGTAGTGATTGTGTTAAGATGAGATAAGTCTGTGATTCCATTCAAACTTTACACAGAGAGGTCGAGTTGTCAGTTTCTTTAACATATTATTATTTAAGTTGACATAAGACTTACTGGCCCAAATATTTACACATAAACTACTGAACTCAGACAGTAAGTTATAAGATGTTCACATTACTCAATTACATACATTATGTTGTTCATATACAGTTTTTGTCACTCTGGGTCACTAATCAAAAAATCGAGAGATCGAATCGAATCGTCAATTATTTGGTGGTGAGTTTTGAATCGAAAGATGGAAAGATTTACATTTTGTCAGTAAAATGTGTTGTTTGGAGCAAAAGTCAAACTTTAAGGCAGAAGTATTGATATATAGTTTCAAAAAAATCTACTAAAAATGGGACATATTAAAAGTTTTGTTTCGTTTATGTACATAAATGCATTTTTCATTTGTTTTTGAAAAGGTTTAACAAAATCGAATTGAAAATCGACATCGAACAATATGAGAAAATAAATCGTGATTATATTTTTTCCCACATCGCCCAGCTCAATCCTGAACGTACTCGCGTAGTTTTACAATAATAAAAGTACTGAAACTTACTGCCTGTTATAAAATAATCAGAAAACTGCTTTGAGAATCGTAGTTAATCAAAAATGCACTCCATAGGTTGCTTTCACGTGACACTGTGATAATTTACAGATTATTAAAATGTAAGACAGATGAATGGCAGTTAAACATTATGTTTTGTTTTTTTTCTGTAAGACACAATTTGAATGAGTCTAGTGACTATATTGCGTTTCAAATAACCTTTTTTTTATGACAAAATACTATTCTTTAGAGGAAAAATTGTCTTTAGCACTTGCATCTTTTGACATAGATTATGACTACATTGGTCTCTTTACTCTTACGGGCTTAGTAGCTGTATGAAAGCAAATGTTTTGATCTAATACATGGAGTTATCTTGTAATGTCTCCAAAAGCATATTGAGTGATTATGTTTGCCCCTTGTTTGGTCGTCCTGCACCATTGTCCCACATATTTAGAATGTTGCTGTCTTTGTGGGTTATGTGTTGATACCTTTATATGACTTTTACAATCTAGATGTTTTTAAATTGGATACAAACTAAATGTCAGATGCTTTATTGCAGTTATTATCTCACAAAAATGAATGGCTCGAATGCTGAAAGTAACACGTTTGGGAGTGTTTTTTGGACTTGGTGTGACCGACAACATAAACATAAAGTTAGATTTACAGTTTGTAGACGCCCTAAAACCTCAAATGTTTGACCTTTTGAGATCCACAGTTTAACTCCCAAATAACAGACTTAGAGGAGAGTATATACTTCTGATTTAGATGTTTTGTAGCTCTAAAAAATGACAACAATCTGTGTCATTACTCGTTGCTGTGGGCAGGCTTGGAGCGCCACAAAATTGTCTCTTCCTGCTTGTTTGCATAAAAATCTTGTTTCTGTTGCTATGTTTTTGACCGTAAAGCAAAAGACAAAGCTATCCTCTATAGAAGCTTCAAATATTTTTTTATCTAGTCATGCAAGTGACTTTCCATCTCCAAAAAGTTACACTTTGTCACTTTTGAAAACAGTATTGGGTGTGAAACTATAATTATGATTTTGTTTTCTTATGATGTACTATCATAGTTCAGGGCAATATAACCCAGGGTTTCTGCAGGATCTTAAAAAGTCTTAAATGTTTTAAATATAAAAGCTTAAATTTAAGGCCTTAAAAAGTCTTAAATTTGCTGTTATAGGTCTTAAAAATGTTTGCACAGGTCTTAAATTTTTAATTAAGCCATTTCTGTCAGATTCCCAAACTATTTCTGACTCCTGCAGCTTTTTCTGTCAGAAAATTCTTAAAGTATGCTAAAATATAACACTTTTGTCATGTCTCTGCTTTTATTTCATTGATGGAACGCTCCGTTTTGTATAAATAGTTTGCTTTTTTTGTTAATTTATTAGGTTTTTCATAACTGTTACAAAATATAGAATTGTAAATGAAGTTGTATTGTGGAATACTGTAGGTCGCGACTCATAAATAGGTCTTAAATTGTATGTTTTGTGGTCTTAAAAAGGTCTTAAGACGTCTTAAATTTGATGTCTGGATTACAGCACAAACCCTGTAACCAAAATGTGTAACATGACACAAAAAACTGACAATGTGGTTGATGGAAGCTAGACAGAAACACTTGTCTAATGTTAAGTGATATAAGTTCTGCCTCTTTAAGTTCTATAAGTTCTGCCTCTCTCAGTCAGTCAGTGTTTTTTAGCCTCTGCAGAGCCTCAAAAGTTATAATAAATGGCATTAGCATTCATAGTTAGCTGAGTATTCCTTCACAAGTAGGAAAATCAGCTGCAGTGTTGTGAAATAAGTGAAACTAAGGACAAGCACCTTAGAGAGGAGCATGTGTTTATCCTATAGCAACTGAATGGTCTGTAGATCCTTCAAAGTAGACAGTTGCCAGTCTTTTGTCACCAAATTGTGAATGTTTGCTGCACTAACTTTACCCTCGAACCCAAACTCCTGCTGGTTTTGGTCTTTGAAATTAGATCCTCGGTGACATTTTTCCGTTTGAACACTCACACAGAAGCTATTCATTTTGATCGACTGATGAAATGTGTCATGCTAATTCTTGTTGGGACGCATTCCTGTTTGCAACATCTGTATTTCCTGGTGACGTACCGGTCGCTGGCGCCACGTTTGGCCTTAATAAGCCTTAATGCCCCTGTATAAAGTGTGATTCACCTGCTTTGACTGGCTCACAGCTCCAGCCGTCAGCAGCTAAGGTTGTAAAAGGTTTTATTGGGAAATGTTTACTCACACAGCAGGTTGTTTGTCTAGGACGTGTCTTATCTGAACACGTGAATTTTATTATATTTGGGTGTTTTACTGTCAGATGTCTGTAGTAGAGGTGTGCAATATATTGAATTGTAGATAATATTGTTATGGTTGTTTTGAAGATATAGAAAAACAGAATATCAAGTATAGATAGTGATATTTTAGTCAATTGATCACTCTTATGTGTCTTAGTTGACCAAAATTTGTATGAGCTAGAAAGCTTTTGACATGAAAAGCTTGTTTATGAGTAGTTTATTAGCATGCAGACATCTTACTTGTGATCTTGTAAATGCAGTTTGACTCAGATATCTGGTCAGATAATTGAGAAACGCTATTTCGCTTTTAGTTGATTAATGTTTTAAAGAAAGGTTAGCTGATTTTTACACTGCAAACACAATTTAGGTTTTAAATCTGACAATTACCTCTCCTGATTCCTTCGACACATGGTTAATATCAACATGCATTCACTTTTGGTTGCAATAGTGGCTTAAAAAACAGTTCTTACAAACAATTAAGTGAAACATGAGAGGACCACCCAAGCTCAGCCAATCAGAGTGCAGCATTCAGCTACTGATGTGGTCTATATTTTTCCTAAAGTGCTGCATTTATCATCTACTTTTTAGGCGGAGAACATAAAGTTTACTAGCTTACAATTAAAAAAGTTAATTACTGCAACTTTAAGCCGACCAAGAACGTCAACCACAGTTAAATTTTTCTGATCATTAAACTTCCACTAATAGACATACATGCTACATTTGAAAATAATTTGAATATCGTAATCAAGACTGTCAAAAAATTATTGTGATATTCATTTTGTCAATATCGCCAGCCTAGTCTGTGGTCAGTGTAGTCTAATACAGTATAACAATGAGTTTCCCAAATATGTGCATTAAATATGAATAAAAAGTGTGTTACCGTCTTGACTGAAAGTTGCTCTACAGGTTTTGTTACCGTGACATTGCAATATTTATTCAATGAGCCAGTGATGTTTAATCTACATGGAGAGAAACTAAAATGAATATTGTTTAAACTAATTGTACCATTGTAATGCAAAATGTTAATGAGACTCATTTAAAATCACCCGAATTGAATTAGTTGCAAATTGTTGTAGGACTGGGCAAAGCAAAAGAGTCAAACTTATGAGCCACAAACCGAATGTGTAAAAGGAACATATTATGCTAAATGGGATTATGCTAGAACAACTTACCAGTATTTTTAATACATTTGTCAACAACTTATACAACTAAAAACACACAAGAGAAGGTTTATGGTAAAAACAGTCACATTTGAAGAGGGTAAGCTTAGATCAATAAGATTAATGTATTTAATGTAATTTTCATACTGGATGTTTATTTTCGTGTTGTGACAGGCGATACTCGCTGAAAGTACATGGAAACAACATTATTCAAATGTATTAGCCACAGCACAAGAGTCTCGTAGTGAACATATTCAAATAAGTTTCTGTTATTGTTGATGAGAGCGCTCACACAACAGCGGGAAAAAACACTGAACTTCTGCCAAGTCTGGTACAAAGTGCATGAGATAGGAATAATAAAACAGTCTATTGATCACAAGCGACGTTTTTATTTACTGTAAGTTGGAAATGGCTGCAATAAATATGTAAAAAGTAGATGTGGGCAAAATATCAAAGTTTAGATAATATCGTGAATGTTGTTTTGGAGATTAAAGTGAGTAACCCTGATTTTTTCTTTACAATAAAATAACTTTAAATGAATATTCTGAAAAACAGGTATCTTGTTAATGTATCTATTCATGTCAAAATTTGTCTGCGTTGTCTTGACTAATCTAATAATGTTCCGTTCCAAAAACAACTAAGTTTGTCTGTTGCTGTTGTTGTTGTTGTTAGCATTGTGGCTAATAGTTTGTTCCAGTGGTACTCGGAGCTCGGATCTTCCGAGTTCCGAATTGTAAATTCCCACTGGAACAGCCCTCCAACTCGGAGTTCCAACTGGGATACTCGGAGAGAATTTCAACGTCCGAGGTAGAAAATCGAACATGGCAGTACTCTGCGTTTTGGGAAAGATAAACCTCTGACAGCTTCACTTCTGATCGTGCCTGTGTTATTTTGTCTTTAGTTTGTCTCTGCAGTTCACTCGCCTCTGTGACTTCACTCCTGCGCTGCTTATGTCTGTTTTCAAGCTATTTATTACTTGATTTGCTCATTACTTTAAAAGTAATCCCACTTGACCACTGGAACACACAATTCTCGGAGAAAGCATCACTTCGAGGTCCGAGTTTTGACCTCCGAGGACGACTGGAACGCGCTATAACTCCCGTTAGCATGCCGACACGTCTTGCTCTTAACAAATGAAAAAAGCTTAAAACATATCGTGATGAACAATTCAGAGGCTCGGAATGCATTATGTAAGTGACCAAAACATGTAGACTTTATTGTAAAAATTCAAATAAAGTCCCTTTGAATAGTTATCTAGATAAAAAAAAAAACATAGACGACATCATTTTTGTTAATATCGTCCATCCATAGTAATTTCAGTAGAAAGTCAGAGCAGAATCACAAAATATCATTACCTCTTACTCAATTAGTGTTGTACTGTGGTCATGCTGTCTTTGCAGAAACGGATGATTGCAAAGTTGATGTTTTAAACGCACCACACGCCCAGTGTTTGAGGAAATGCCCTTTTTATTGCAAGATTGCGCCAGACCGGTTTTATTAAGAGATGTTACCGTAAAACTGGCAACAAGTGGTTGACTGGCAAGAGCTGCTTTGACATCCTTATCAGCAGATCTTTATTTAGGCTACTTGAGTTTAATTAGGCCCGAGCCCCCAGCAGGGCGTAGGGCCTATTGATTCTGCAACGATGATGCCTGGGCGAAGCCCAGGCATCATCGTTGCTAACGCTCTTGCTGATCATGATGGCTGGGCGAAGCCCAGCCATCATGATCAGCCACTACCCCGCCCCCTGCGAGAACTACAAATGAGCCCATGCCGAAGGCATGGGATGTGTATACTTACTTCTGCTAACACAGAGATACTCAACGATGATGCCTGGGCGAAGCCCAGGCATCATCGTTGTCAAGTGTCTTGCTGATCATGATGGCTGGGCGAAGCCCAGCCATCATGATCAGCCACTACCACGCCCCCTGCGAGAGCTACAAATTAGCCCATGCCGAAGTATACTTACTTCTGCTTAGACAAAATAGTCAACAATGAGTGCATGGCCGAAGGCCATGCACTCATTGTTGACGAGAGCAGCGCAAAGCGCAAAACCTAACACTGAACTCCTGGCATCATGACCTACTCAGTAATGCATGCCGTAGGCATGCATTATCCTTCTATCTGCTAAAATACATGGAAATCAATGGAAGTCAATGGGGGGGTTCGACTTCGAAAGTGACTGACGAGCGCGTAAGCGCTCGTCAGTCACTTTCCACCCCACGGGGACGTGCGCACGGCCGAGAGCTTTCCGAAAACGTATATTATGTTGTTGCCGTGGCAACGGGTATATTGTTTTTTGCTTTTTAGGCCGAGCGCCCCAAGCAGGCGATGGGCCTATTGCTTTCGTAAGTGTCGTGCGAAGCACGACTGCGAAAGTGCGCACGAAGTGCGCACGAAATCGTGCGCGAAGCGCACGACCCCCTCAAACACTCACCCAGGCCTTCCCAACTCATGCACGTCCCGTGCATGTAAATTAGTAGTTGCTAGGCTAAACATTATTACCGTAAACGGGCGAAGCCCGAGCGAAATGCACACGAAGTGTGCACGAAACGAGTGCTTTACGTGGGAATGACGACCGCTTCGCGGTCGTCATTCCCACGTAAAGCACTCGTTTGCGCTGAGTCGCCCACCTACGCGTTCCCCTACTCATGCACGTTCCGTGCATATAAGTAATGAGTGGAAAATCGAACATTATTATCGTATATGGGGCTAGGAAAAAAAAGTGGGCGGAGCCCACTTCGAAAGTCACTGACGGGCACGAAGTGCCCGTCAGTGACCCAGGACCCTAACCATGACGTTACACGACGCGCGCGCTTTCCGAAAATATATAGTTTATGAAATAAAAATTTTGGGAAACATTGTTCTCGTATCGGAATATTATTAGGCCCGAGCGCCCCAAGCAGGCGATGGGCCTATTGCTTTCGTAAGTGTCGTGCGAAGCACGACTGCGAAAGTGCGCACAAAGTGCGCACGAAATCGTGCGCGAAGCGCACGACCCCCTCAAACACTCACCAGGCCTTCCCCAACTCATGCACGTCCCGTGCATGTAAATTTGTAGTTGCTAGGCTGAACATTATTACCGTAAACGGGCGAAGCCCGTGCGAAATGCCACGAAGTGTGCACAAAACGAGTGTTTACGTGAGAATGACGACCGCGAAGCGGTCGTCATTCCTCACGTAAAGCACTCGTTTGCGCTGAGTCGCCCACCTACGCGTTCCCCTACTCATGCACGTTCCGTGCATATAAGTAAGTACTGCAAAATTGGAACATTATCCTTGTATATGAGGCTAGTGGGCGGAGCCCACTGCGAAAATCACTGACGGGCACGAAGTGCCCGTCAGTGACCCAGGACCCTAACCATGATGTTACACGACGCGCGCGCTTTCCGAAAATGTATAGTTTGTTAGATTTGAAAATGGAAACATTGTTCTCGTATCAGATATTATTCTTTATTATTATTCTTTGTCGTCGGGACCAACCCCCTATTTTTCACCCCTTGAACTGTGACGAAAAGTCACGAAAATTTGCACACTCCTAAAACTCGCGCTTCTCTAATTTCTGGCTATTTCCGTTCTTCAAAACCCCAAAAAAGTGGCGCGTCAGCGCACTTAGAGTGCGCAAAATGAATTGGGGAATAGGAATGGCCCAAAAAAAATTTGACCCTAGAATCTTGAAATTCGGCACAGAAGTAGATAGTAACAGACAAGAAAAAAAAATTATTAGGCAATGCCGTCCCCCCACCAGATGTCGGCAATATGCGTTCGTATTTTGCTAAGCATGACTCAGCATTTTTTTCTCTCGTCGTACTTTTATCTTCTCCTCCTCGGGCGTAAGCCCGAGCAACCTCAAAATTTGGTGAATATCATCTTGAGAAGTGTGCCATCAAAAGTTATCCAATTTACTGGTGTAAGTATTACCGGTTTGTTTGCGGCGTAGCCGCAATAAAGCGGCCAACAAATCTGAAAAAATCTGAAAAAATGAATTACTCCCATTTCCACAAATAAAGTCGAATTTTGAAAATTCGCATTAGTTGTTAAACTCCTGCCCTTAACTACTTGATGAGACAAAATCAAATTTGCGCCGTCAGCGCCCCCTACAGACTTAAATAAAATTTTAACATGGGCGCACAAAATTTAGTTTGTCAAATTTTTTGAAATTTTGCACAAAATCCGTTAGATTCGATCAAAAAGTCTATCAGACCTATGCCATATTTTTTAACGGCGTAGCCTAGCGATGACCAAAACACCCAATTTATCCTAATGAAAATTGCCAAATCTCTGAAAATAGCAGATTCTTTAACAAGTTATCTACTTCACTAACTCCTCTCGGGCGTAAAGCCCGAGCAACCTCAAAATGTGACAATCATTTGAGGAGTGTGGGATCAAAAGTTATCCATATTTTTTTCATAAGTCCTATAGTCTCTGTGCGCCAAGCCGCAAATATTGTCCAAGATTTGTTAAGTTTGTCAAAAATTTAAATGGAAATTTAAATTTAGTTTTTTCCAAAACATTTGAAATTTGTACTAAATCCTTCTTGGTATTTCCGATCAATAAAAGTCAATGAACCCTCTGTCTATCAATCTCCTATCCGTTTTCGCGACAGCGACTCTTAAATCTCCATTTAATCGTACAATGGCAGTACATAAACCTCTATACAGCCGGAGCAAGCTCAGTCTCAGGCTGCGTTACACGCTTTGTCGCCTTTTAACTCATGTTTTCACTNTGATGTGCATAGAGCCTATTTAGAAGCCCGATTTTATCGCTATTGACAAACCTGTACTTGCTAAATACATTTAGTTTGCATTGACTTTGTACTGTATTCTTTGGTTTAATTTAGCTCTTTTCTGCACTGGTGAGAGAGCGGAGAGAGAGAGAGAAAAATTGGTGAATTGAAAGTTGCAAGATGCACTAACGTTCATTTAGGATGACAAGTCCTTTACGAAACTTAAAATAGTTGTGCGAGAGAGCGGAGAGAGTGCGAGGTGTCAAACAGTATTGTCTATAAACGGCAATAAAGGAGTAACTTGTGATATTCCATTCAATAAATTCCAAAGCATTGCAAACATATGCCAAAAAATTAACTTGTTAGCCCATCAAAAAATAAACACAATTATAAAAAAATGTTCTGTGACCTTTTTTTACTCTATACGTATTCACGTGTACAAATTTCCAGTTCACACAAACCAAACCTCCTTGTAATTCTTGTAATATTTTGAACAAACACTTGCTTCTGTCTGAGTGCCTAAACTTTAAACCCGTGTTTCAGACGATATTACAAGTGGAGAGGGGGTTTTTTGGGGTGGCTTAACTCTACCTGTGACTAAAAGACAGCCAAAACATGAACTTTAACTTTTCACTTCGAGATACAACCCTTTTCTTTTGCTGCGCTTGAGTAAGGAAAGAAACGCGACTCTGTTACTTGGTGGACGCGTCTAAAAATTCACACGAACCTGAATGCAAGCTCATAGTTTTATGGGTCAACTTATATCAATACGAGAACAGTAATTAATAGCCTATGAAACTAGACTCTTTCTGACCTAGTTAACACAAGACACATTGGCATCTTCGAGAGAGTGTGTGGGAGAGAACTAGATTGAGCAAAAAAAAGGTTAGTGAAAAAAGGTGCGTGTGAGTGGGTTAAGAAGTGATTGCTGAAACACGGAAAATCAAGCTCTTACATAAACAAATGACAAAAGTGTAGAGGCAATAAATGATTTTTTTTCTCATGTTAGTCACCTGAATGTGCAACACAAACAAATCGGCTAGCAGCAGACCTTTTTGACGATAAGCTGATCCAATGAGTATTTTCATCATGATTAGATCTCGTACTCGCGATTTAGCAGCACTGTCTATCCCTCGTCCCTTAAATGCGCGTAAAAAAAAATATGGAGAGCGAGCGGAAATGAAGTCTAAATAGTATGTTATATGGGCTGATAAGTGTTAATACAAGGTGTCCAAGCTTTACTCATCATAAAGAAGAGGACCGAGCTGACGAGCAGAGCGAGAGTGAAAGAGAGTGAGTTCAGAGCTAATAACCACAACACACAGTAAAAAAGCTTGAATATTATAGCTGTAAAACTTAGTGCAATCTACAGTAAACAAAAATTTTGGGATATCAGTGCAGGTACAAACTTTTTAATACCTGTATTGCATATAATTCACAAGACAAAATTTTATTCTAAAATGTCCAGAAGAATTGATAAAAAATGACTGAATGTCTGTCGCACAACTGACAAACTAATGGCGAATGTTATTTTGAATTAGTTTAATCTACTTGAGCACACTTCTGGTTTAAGACTATAAAAAGTAAAGACAGTTTAGACCTGACACTGTGCATGTGTTTTGATTGTTCCATGTGACACCAATAACAATTAAAGCCGCAAGCGGCATTCCAACGGCCCTCGCGGGCCCGTGCTACCACTACTCGACCTGCTCTACCTAAGGATGGGTGAGCGCCCTGAGTCATTTGTGATATGGTGTTAGTGGCTCATAAGAGCCTCGTCAAAATACAGAGTAAATCAGAAGAGCAGCGCTTACGCGCTGCGTCGCCATGGCAGACATCATGCAAGATACAACATTGGACCTGAATTGACTTTATGGTTCGGGGTGACATGAAGAGTCACTGTGCCAAATTTCACACACGTTTGGTGAAAGTAATCCAATTTTATTAAGTAACAAATTGTTAAAAACGCTCATTTGGATAACATGGGGATTTGAGCGCATGTGCTGATTTTGGCAGAATTTGCGGCTTCGCCGCGCCTAAACCAAGTGACTATCAAATAATTTGGATAACTTAAGTGTCCACTTGTGAAGTTCATGTGCACCGAATTGGAGCCTGTGGGCCAAACGCTCTAGGAGGAGTTTGACAAAATAGGACGTGAAGGAAAAGTGGAAAATGCCATTGGAAATAACATGGGCGCTTGCGCGCCTTCCCGCAGCGACGCGGTAAAAAACTACATGCTTCCATTGGCTTTTTGATCAAGAGGACCCAAAGGAATTTTGGGTAAAATTTCATCAATTCGGAAAAAGTAAAATTTTGACCTCCCATGTTAAACAGTTTTTTCATTCTGTAGGGGGCGCTATCGGCCGATTCCAATTTTTCACAACGAATGTGTCAAGGCATAAAATGTAACAAACGCATAATTGGTTCCGATTCCAATGGACCAACTATGTGGAAACGGTAGGCAAATTAGTTTTTCGTTGCGCAAAAATGCTCGCTAAAATGTGCGCTGGCCCACACTTAAACCGCGTGACGTAAAACTGAAATTTGGATAACTTAAGATGCCCCACTTGTGTAGTTGATGTACACCGAATTTCGGGTCAGTAGGCGCAACGCCCTAGGAGGAGTTCAGTCAAAGTACGACGTGCGCGAAAACGCTGACTCAGCGTTTGGTACTTCTAATCCAATATGGCGGCCAAACGGTATGTCAGGGGCGTGGCCATGATTGGCTTTTATGCTGGCTTCCTTAGAAGAATGCGTGTACGAATTTGTGGCCGTACGCTAAAGTTGGTGTCTGGCCGATCTCCCATTGGCCCAATGTAAATCGATTTTTGTAGGTGGCGCTGTCGCGCCATTTTTTATGGACGAAAATGAAACCTATAAAAAACAAAATTTTCGCCGGATTTCTGAATTTTGGGCAAAGTTCGGTGAGTTTTTGAGCGTGTTCAGGGGGTCAAATTAGAGCTCAAAGAGCAGAACAAAAATAATAAAAATAATTAAAAACCGCGCGCGGTGATATAGGCCCTCGCCCCCCTTTGCGACGCGGACATGGCCCCGGAGCATGAGCCACGCGACGGCGCCCGCTTCGTCCCGTGCGTTTTCTGCCTACAGCACTCCTTCCCTATTGCTCACAGCTTCTATTCACTGAAAGGACAAATTATGACATCGTGCAGCGGCTACGGTTGAAGATAGAGGTATGCTTTATTGGCTTTTTGTTCGTCATCCCGCGAGCAATAACTGTGCCAATTTTCAAGTCTTATGACAAAGTATTTTTTTCATTCATTAAATTTTTCTATGTATTTCAATGGGAAATGTTGACGTTGCCACGGTAACAACGGTTTGCGAATAAAGATATGCTTCCATTGGCTTTTCTGTTCAGTATTGGATGGAGAATGCGTGTGCCAAATTTCAGCTTTTTAGGACAAAGTAAAAATTCCACCCTACCACTCACCCTACCCTCCACTCTGGCCAAATCTGTCAGTTCTCCATTGAATAACATGGGTTTTGCCTTTTTTCCTTTGCCATGGCCAAACGCTTGCAGATAAACATATAGTCCCATTGGGTTTTTTGTTCAGTTTGATGTGGAGAGTTAGTGTGTGAATTTGATGCATTTTGGTTAAACTAAAAATTTTATCCCATTCAAAAGTAAGGGGCGCTGTGGTAAAACGGTCAAAGATAGAGGCGTGTCATGATTGACTATTTTGGTCAGAATGTGAAGCATAATGTGTTACAAATTTCAGCTTCCTATGAGAGGAAATATTTTTCCCCATTCAAAAAGTTTGCGTCTCCATTGGATAACATGGGTTTTTGTCATTTTTACGTTGCCATGGCACACGCTTGCAGATAAAGGTATGCTCATTGGGTTTTTCGTTCAGACAGTTGAGAAGGTTGTCTGTGCCAAATTTCATGTGTCTACGACAAACTAAATTTTTGTCTCAATTCAAATATTCAAGGGGCGCTGTGGAGCAATATGTGACTTAGATGTTTTTAAAGCATATCTGTAGCGTCAGGTCTTGACATTTGAACAAAACGTATATTAATGCCGGAAATAGGACTTTGCGGTGCAAAATACGCAATTTGAACGCACTGAAAATGTCATTTTGATGTGCAGTTGGCCACACCCACATTTGTAAAGGTATCAAAAATTGATTGAATTATCTGAAGGCACAAGGGTCGGTCGATGATAGATCCCAATTTTCAAGCCATTTTCATGGAGAAACTAAAAAGGAAAAAAATAAAATGTGAGATGTAAAAGTTCCAAAAATTCAGGTTCCGCCCACAATAGCCGACGCCCTGTAGGGTTTAGGTGGGGTCATAATGTAATTTTTTACTTGTCTTGAAACTATGTTTCTGCCAAATTTCATTTGTCTGCGAAAAAAAGGTCTGTCATTGCCGTAATGTTTTTGATTTTTGAGGGGGCGCTAGCGAGTCATTTTGCACATTAATTTTTTTGTAAAAAAAAAAATTTTTCGCCGACCTTAATTTTGGGTCAATAAAATTGACTTTTCGTTAACGTTCAGGGGGTCAAAAAAGAGTGCAGAAAAATAATAATAATAATAATAAATAATAACGGCAACTTTTTTTTCTCCTATTTTTTCTCCTAAACTAAAAAGCTAGAGTAAAACTTTCTCACATTGTGCCCATCACAAATGAGCCCTCTGTGAATTTTTTCACATTCTACGTCAAACGGTTTGTCTGTACGAATTTTTGAAAAATAAGATTTCAAGGGGGCGCTATTGGGCCATTTTGTGAGATACCTCTTGATATGCATATCGTTGCGTTCAGTTTCAAAATGTGCACAAACGCTCTATTTCATTTTCCCATAAAAAATCTAGCAAAAAGAAAGATTTTTTACAAATTTCAAATTTTTACAATTTTGTTAAAAAATCACCGTGACCATACCAAACATGATATTCAAATTTCAAACCATTGATTTCATTTCACATGGGTTTACTGTGTTTGGCCAAGTTTGACGTGTTTTCGACCAAAATTGTGGACGTGCTGGTCCAAAGTATGAGGTAATGCGCTTTTGCCGTGACGCGTTTGATCCAAGATGGCCGACTTCCTGTACACTTGGGGGCGGGGCCACAATATGATTTTTTCATGTTCGGACATGAACTATTTTTCGGGCAGGTTTCATATTTTTACTGCGACTTTTTTCGGCGTCGGGCTCCCATTGGCCCAATGTTATTTGATTTTCGAGGGGGCGCTACCGAGTCGTCTTTCATTATTTTTTCACGCGGTCTTCACTCAAAATTAGAGCTCACTGAGTTCTAATTTTCGACACCACTCCCGGGCACGTGCGTCGTCGTTTACTATTTCGTTTTCGCGATTTTCCTCCCCGAGTCAATTACAAATAGTCCCTCGGCGGACGTTCGTCACTCGGCTCGGCCTAATAAAGAATTACCGCAGAGCGGCATTGAACGGCCTCGGGCCGCGCTAACGACGCCGCGCCTGCAACGCAAGAGGGGCGCTTCGCGCCCTATTTCCCTCTTTAATATTACACATACCGCAAAATGAATGGCGCTTCGCGCCTCTTTTTTCTCTTTAAGCAATACTGTTTGCTATAAATTTCTAGCTTTTTTACAATATATGCGGCTTCACCGCACAGAGACAAAGGGTTTCGTTGACCTACTCCTCATGATGATCTTCACCAAATTTCAGCTTGTTCGGGCTTACGCCCGAAGAGAAATGAGTGAAAACATGAGTTAAAAAGCCATAAAAAGCGTGTAACTGCAGGCCTGAGACTGCAGCCTCCGGCTGTATAGATTTATACTGCCATTTAAATTAATGGAGGATTTAAAGAGTCGCTGTCGCGACACCATAAGAGATAGACATAGGGTTCCATTGACTTTTTGATCGGAATACCAAAAGGATTTTTGTGCAAAATTTCAAATGTTTTGGTTAAAACTAAATTTTAAATTTCCATTTAAAATTTTGACAAATTTCACAAATCTGGGCAATATTTGCGGCTTTCGCCGCACAGAGACTATAGGACTTGTGAAAATATTATGGATAACTTTTGATTCCACACTCCTCAAGATGATTGTCACCAATTTTGAGGTTGCTCGGGCTTACGCCCGAGGAGCAGTTACTGAAAGTATAACTTTTTAAAAATCTGCTATTTTCAGAGATTTGGCAATTTTCCCATTAGGATAACATTAGTGTTTCTGTCATCGCTACGGCTACGCCGTAAAATGGCATAGGTCTGATTGACTTTTTTGATCGGAATGCCAAAATAGAATTTTGTGCAAAATTTCAAAAAATTTCGACAAACTAAATTTTGTGCGCCCCATGTTAAAATGTATTTAAGTCTGTAGGGGGCGCTGACGCGCCAAATTTTTTTTTTCTCATCAAGTAGGTTAAGGGCAAGGAGTTTAACAACTGATGCGAATTTTACAAAATTCGGACTTTATTTGTGGAAATGGGAGTAAATTCATTTTCCGATTTTTTAATTTTTTGGTGTTTTTTGCGGCTTCGCCGCAACAAACGGTACTTACACCAGTAAATTGGATAACTTTTGATGGCACACTTCTCAAGATGGTCACCAATTTGAGGTTGCTCGGGCTTACGCCCGAGGAGGAGAAGATAAAAGTACGACGAGAAAAAAAATGCTGAGTCATGCTTAGCAAAATTGAACGCATATAGCCGACATCTGGTGGGGGGACGGCGTTGCCGTAATATATTTTTTTTCTTGTCTTGTTACTATGTACTTCTGTGCCGAATTTCAAGATTCTACGGTCAAATTTTTTTTGGCCATTTCGTATTCCCTAATTCATTTTGCGCACTCTAGGTGGCGCTGACGCGCCACTTTTTGAGTTTTGAAAAACGGAAATTGCCAAATTAGAGAAGCGCGAGTTTTAGGAGTGTGCAAATTTCGTGACTTTTCGTCAGGTTTAGTGGGTGATAAATAGGTGAGTTGGTCCCGAGAAAAAAAAGAATAATAATAATAATAATAATAAGAATTAAAGCCGCAACGGCATTGAACGGCCCTCGCGGGCCGCACTACGACGCCGCGCCGCCCAACGCAAGAGGGGCGCTTCGCGCCCAATTCCTTTTTTATATTACACCTACTGCCAAATGAATGGCGCTTCGCGCCTTCTTCTCTCTCTTTGAGCAGTACTGGTTTGCTGTAAATTTCTTACTTTTTCAACAAAATTGTCGCTTCGCCGCCCAGGCTGAATGTTTTTCGTTGACGGCCTAGCTCTCATGATGACTTCACAAATCAGTTATCGGGCGTGTAACGCGCGAGAGCGAAATTTGTGAAGACATCCAATAGGAGTAGGTAAACGAAACACTCAGGACCTGGCCGGCGAGCGCACATTTTGTGAAAAATAAGATTTAAAAGCAAACAGTATCTGCTCAAAGAGAAGAGAAGAAGGCGCGAAGCGCCATTCATTTGGCAGTAGGTGTAATATAAAAAAAGTAATTGGGGCGCGAAGCGCCCCTCTTGCGTTGCGGGGCGGCGGCGTCGTAGTGCGGCCCGCGAGGGCCGTTCAATGCCGCTTGCGGCTTTAATTCTTATTATTATTATTATTATTATTCTTTTTTTCTCGGGACCAACTCACCTATTTATCACCCACTAAACCCTGACGAAAAGTCAGGAAAATTTCCACACTCCTAAAACTCGCGCTTCTCTAATTTCTGGCAATTTCCGTTTTTCAAAACTCAAATAAGTGGCGCGTCAGCGCCACCTAGAGTGCGCAAAATGAATTAGGGAATACGAAATGGCCAAAAAAAATTTTGACCGTAGAATCTTGAAATTCGGCACAGAAGTACATAGTAACAAGACAAGAAAAAAAATATATTACGGCAACGCCGTACCCCCCACCAGATGTCGGCTATATGCGTTCGTATTTTGCTAAGCATGACTCAGCATTTTTTTCTCTCGTCGTACTTTTATCTTCTCCTCCTCGGGCGTAAGCCCGAGCAACCTCAAATTTGGTGAACATCATCTTGAGAAGTGTGCCATCAAAAGTTATCCAATTTACTGGTGTAACTATTACCGTTTGTTTGCGGCGAAGCCGCAAAAAACACAAAAAAATTAAAAAAATCGGAAAATTGAATTTACTCCCATTTCCACAAATAAAGTCCGAATTTTGTAAAATTCGCATCAGTTGTTAAACTCCTTGCCTTAACCTACTTGATGAGAAAAAAAAAATTTGGCGCGTCAGCGCCCCCTACAGACTTAAATACATTTTAACATGGGGCGCACAAAATTTAGTTTGTCGAAAATTTTTGAAATTTTGCACAAAATTCTATTTTGGCATTCCGATCAAAAAGTCAATCAGACCTATGTATAATTTTTACGGCGTAGCCGTAGCGATGACAGAAACACCTAATGTTATCCTAATGGGAAATTGCCAAATCTCTGAAAATAGCAGATTTTTAAAAAGTTATACTTTCAGTAACTGCTCCTCGGGCGTAAGCCCGAGCAACCTCAAAATTGGTGACAATCATCTTGAGGAGTGTGGAATCAAAAGTTATCCATAATATTTTCACAAGTCCTATAGTCTCTGTGCGGCGAAGCCGCAAATATTGCCCAAGATTTGTGAAATTTGTCAAAATTTTAAATGGAAATTTAAAATTTAGTTTTACCAAAACATTTGAAATTTTGCACAAAAATCCTTCTTGGTATTCCGATCAAAAAAGTCAATGGAACCCTATGTCTATCTCTTATGGTTTCGCGACAGCGACTCTTTAAATCCTCCATTATATTTAAATGGCAGTATAAATCTATACAGCCGGAGGCTGCAGTCTCAGGCCTGCAGTTACACGCTTTTATGGCTTTTTAACTCATGTTTTCACTCATTTCTCTTCGGGGTAAGCCCGAACAAGCTGAAATTTGGTGGAGATCATCATGAGGAGTAGGTCAACGAAACCCTTTGGTCTCTGTGCGGTGAAGCCGCATATATTGTAAAAAAAGCTAGAAATTTATAGCAAACAGTATTGCTTAAAGAGACAAAAAGAGGGCGCGAAGCGCCATTCATTTTGCGGTATGTGTAATATAAAGAGGGAAATAAGGGCGCGAAGCGCCCCCTCTTGCGTTGCAGGGCGGCGGCGTCGTAGCGCGGCCCGCGAGGGCCGTTCAATGCCGCTTGCGGCTTTAATTCTTTATTAGGCCCGAGCCGAGTGACGAAGTCCCCGGCGAGGGACTATTTGTAATTGGACTTCGGGGGAGGAAAATCGCGAAAACGAAATAGTAAACGACAACGTACGTGCCCGGGAGTGGTGTCGAAAATTAGAACTCGATGAGCTCTAATTGTGAGTGAAGACCGCGTGAAAAAATATTGTAGGACGACTCGGTAGCGCCCCCTCGAAAATCAAATAACATTGGGCCAATGGGAGCCCGACGCCGAAAATAGTCGCAGTAAAAATATGAAACCTAGCCCGAAAAATAGTTCATGTCCGAACATGAAAAAAATCATATTGAGGCCCCGCCCCCAAGTGTACAGGAAGTCGGCCATCTTGGATCAAACCCGTCATCGGCAAAAGCGCATTACCTCATACTTTGGACCAGCACCTCCACATTTTTGGTCGAAAACGCGTCAAACTTGGCTGAAACACAGTAAACCCATGTGAAATGAAATCAATGGTTTGGAATTTGAATATCATGTTTGGTATGGTCACGGTGATTTTTTAACAAAATTGCAAAAAGTTTGAAATTTGTAAAAATCTATCTTTTTGCTAGATTTTTAAATGGGAAAATCGAAATAGAGCGTTTGTGAACTTTTTGAAACTGAACGCAACGATATGCATATCAAGATGGTATCTCACAAAATGGCCCAATAGCGCCCCCTTGAAATCTTATTTTCAAAAATTCGTACTAGACAAACCGTTTGACGTAGAGTTGTGAAAAAAATCACAGAGGGCTCATTTGTGATGGGGCACAATGTGAGAAAGTCTCAACAATGTAGCTTTTCTAGTTTAGGAGGAAAATAATAGGAGAAAAAAAAGTTGCCGTTATTCTTATTATTATTTTTATTATTTTTCTCCGACACATCACCCCTTTTTTGACCCCCTGAACGTTAACGAAAAGTCAATTTTATGTGGCCCAAAATTCAAGGCTGGTGAAAAATTTATTTTTTTGAGGTCCAAAAAAATTAATGTCTCAAAATGACTCGCTAGCGCCCCCTCAAAAATCCAAAATACATTACGGCAATGACAGACCTTTTTTATCGCAGACTAATGAAATTTGGCACAAACATAGTTCATGTCAAGACAAGTAAAAAATTCCATTATGACCCCACGCTAAACCCTACAAGGCGTCGGCTATTGAGGGCGGAACCTGAATTTTTGGAACTTTTACATCTCACAATTTATTTTTTTCCTTTTAGTTTCTCCATGAAAATGCTTGAAACTTGGGGTCTATCATCGACCGACCCTTGTGCCTTCAGATAATTCAATCAATTTTTGATACCTTTACAAATGTGGGTGTGGCCAAACTGCACATCAAAAATGACATTTTTCAGTGTGTTCAAACTTGCGTATCTCTGCCACGCAAAGTCCTATTTTCCGGCATTAATATACGTTTTGTTCAAAATGTCAAGCTGAACGCTACAATATGCAATTCAAAACTCTAAGTCACATATTTGCTCCACAGCGCCACCTTGAATTTTTGAATTGCAGACAAAAATTTAGTTTGTCGTAGACACATGAAATTTGGCACAGACAACCTTCTCAACTGTCTGAACGAAAAACCCAATGGGAGCATACCTTTATCTGCAAGCGTGTTGCCATGGCAACGTAAAAATGACAAAAACCCATGTTATCCAATGGAGACTCAAAACTTTTTGAATGGGGAAAAAATATTTTCCTCTCATAGGAAGCTGAAATTTGTTACACATATTATGCTTCACATTCTGACCAAAATAGTCAATCATGACACGCCTCTATCTTTGACCGTTTTACCACAGCGCCCCCTTACTTTTGAATGGGATAAAATTTTTAGTTTAATCAAAATGCATCAAATTCACCACACTAACTCTCCACATCAAACTGAACAAAAAACCCAATGGGACTATATGTTTATCTGCAAGCGTTTGGCCATGGCAAAGGAAAAAAGGCAAAACCCATGTTATTCAATGGAGAACTGACAGATTTGGCCAGAATGGAGGGTAGGGTGAGTGGTAGGGTGGAAATTTTTACTTTGTCCTAAAAAGCTGAAATTTGGCACACGCATTCTCCATCCAATACTGAACAGAAAAGCCAATGGAAGCATATCTTTATTCGCAACCGTGTTACCGTGGCAACGTCAAACATTTCCCATTGAAATACATAGAAAACATTCACATTGAATGAAAAAAATTACTTTGTCATAAAGACTTGAAAATTGGTACAGTTATTGCCTTCGCGATGACGAACAAAAAAGCCAATGAAAGCATACCTCTATCTTCAACCGTGCCGCTGTCACAATGTCATAATTTGTCCTTTCAGTGAATAGAGTGTAGCAATAGGGAAGGAGTACTGTAGGCAGAAAACGCACGTGGACGAGAGGCGGGCCCGTCGCGGTGGCTCATGCTCCGCGGTCGCAAGGGGGGGCGAGGGCCTATATCACCGCGCGCGGTTTTAATTATTTTTATTATTCTTTGTTCTGCTCTTTGAGCTCTAATTTGACCCCCTGAACACGCTCAAAAACTCACCGAACTTTGCCCAAAATTCAGAACCGGCGAAAAATTTTGTTTTTTATAGGTTTCATTTTCGTCCATAAAAAAATGGCGCGACAGCGCCACCTACAAAAATCGATTTACATTGGGCCAATGGGAGTCGGCCAGACACCAACTTTGGCGTACGGCCACAAAATTCGGTACACGCATTCTTCTAAGGAAGCCAAGCATAAAAGCCAATCATGGCCACGCCCCCTGACATACCGTTTGGCCGCCATATTGGATTAGAAGTACCAAAACGCTGAGTCAGCGTTTTCGCGCACGTCGTACTTTGACGAACTCCTCCTAGGGCGTTGCGCCTACTGACCCGAAATTCGGTGTACATCAACTACACAAATGGGGCATCTTAAGTTATCCAAATTTCAGTTTTACGTCACGCGGTTTAAGTGTGGCGCAGCCGCACATTTTAGCGAGCATTTTTGCGCAAGACGAAAAACTAATTTGCCTACCGTTTCCACATAGTTGGTCCAATTGGAATGGAACCAATTATGCGTTTGTTACATTTTATGCCCTTGACACACTCGTTGTGAAAAAATTGGAATCGGCGCGATAGCGCCCCCTACAGAATGAAAAAACTGTTAACATGGGAGGTCAAAATTTTACTTTTTCCGAATTGCATGAAATTTTACCCAAAATTCCTTTGGGTCCTCTTGATCAAAAAAGCCAATGGGAAGCATGTAGTTTTTTTAACCGCGTCGCTGCGGGAAGGCGCGCAAGCGCCCATGTTATTCCAATGGCATTTTCACTTTTCCTTCACGTCCTATTTTGTCAAACTCCTCCTAGAGCGTTTGGCCCACAGGGCTCCAATTCGGTGCACATGAACTTCACAAGTGGGACAGCTTAAGTTATCCAAATTATTTGATAGGTCACTTGGTTTAGGCGCGGCGAAGCCGCAAATTCTGCCAAAAATCAGCCACATGCGCTCAAATCCCCATGTTATCCAAATGAGCGTTTTTAACAATTTCGTTACTTAATAAAATTGGATTACTTTCACCAAACTGTGTGAAATTTGGCACAGTGACTCTTCATGTCACCCCGAACCATAAAGTCAATAGGTCCAATGTTGTATCTTGCATGATGTTGCCATGGCGACGCAGCGCGTAAGCGCTGCTCTTCTGATTTACTCTGTATTGTGACGAGGCTCTTATGAGCCACTAACACCATATCACAAAATGACTCAGGGCGCGTCAGCGCCATCCTTAGGTAGGAGCAGGTCCGAGTAGTTGGTAGCACGGCCCGCGAGGGCCGTTGGAATGCCGCTTGCGGCTTTAATTGTTATTGGTGTCACATGGAACAATCAAAACACATGCACAGTGTCAGGTCTAAACTGTCTTTACTTTTTATAGTCTTAAAACCAGAAGTGTGCTCAAGTAGGATTAAAGCTAATTCAAAAATAACATTGCCATTAGTTTGTCAGTTGTTGGACATAATTCAGTCATTTTTATCAATTCTTCTGGACATTTTTAGAATAAAAATTTTGTCTTTGTGAATTATATTGAATACCAGGTATAAAAAGTTTGATACTGCACTGATATCCCAAAATTTTGTTTACCTGTAGAGTAATAAGCGTAATAAGTAATGCTTGCACTAAGTTTTACAGCTAATATCAAGCTTTTTACTGTGTGCTATGGTGGTTATTAGCCTGAATAATTATCTTATTGTCCCTGTCTGTGTCAGTCTGTCTTTCTTCTGATGAGTAAAGCTTGGACACCTCTGTATTAACACTTCACTCAGCCTTATACATACTATTTAGACTTCTTTTGTTGTTCATTAGCGACTTAGAGTGATTAGAACAGTGCTGTTAATCAGTCGAGATCTAATCATGTGAAATCATCATTGATCAGCTTTCTCAAAAGGTCTGCTGCTAAGCTTTGGTTTGTTCACATTTCAGACTAAACATGAGAAAAAAATCTTTATAATGTCTACACTTTTGTCATTTGTTTTGTAGAGCTTGATTTCTGTTTCAGCATCACTTCTTAACCAATCCACACATATTTTCACAAACCTTTTTTTGTCAATCCCTAGTTTAATCCTCAAACTTCTTAAGAGCCAATTGTCTGTGTTAAACTAGGTCAAAAGCAGTCTACGTTTCACTAAGGCTATTAAATACTGTTCTCGTCTTGTTATTAAGTTGACCTAAACTATGCAGCTGCATTCAGGTCGTGTGATTTTAGACGCGTACAGTAACCAGAGTCACGTTTCTTTCTACTCAGCAGCAAAAGAAAAGGGTTTATCTGGAAAATGAAAAGGTAAAGTCAGTGTTTTGGCTGTCTTTTAGTCACAGGTAGCAGTTAAGCCCACCCAAAAACCCCTCTCCAGACTTGTAATCATCAGTCTGAAACACGGGTTAAAGTTTAGCACCTCAGACAGAAGCAAGTGTTTGTTCAAATATTACAAGAATTACAAGAAGGTTGTTTTGTGTGACCTGGAAATTTGTCACAAGTTGATATATAGAGTAAAAAAGGTCACAACATTTTTAATAATGTGTTTTATTTTGCTTATGACTGGCTAACAAGTTAATTTTGGATATGTTTGCAATGCTTTTTGGAATTTATCCTGAATGAATATCACAAATGTACTCATATATTGCCGTATTATCAGACAATACTGTTTGACAATATTGTATTTTGTGTCTCCTGAAACTGACTTTTAAGGTTTTCGTAAATGGACTGATGAACGTTGTGCATCTTGCAACTTTTTCACCAATTTTTTTTTTTTGTTCTTGAAGTGGCAGATAAACTAAATTAAACCAAAAATACACTACCAAAGTCACTGCAAACTAAATGTATTTAGCAGTAACAAGGTTGTCAATAGGATAAAATCGGCTTCTAAATAGGCTCTGTGCACAGAACGTCAGTTGGCTTGTTTATATTTGAAAATGCTAACACCATACCGCCATGTTCATTTCCTGGTTAGTTAATTTTTATGAGGATTTCACAACATCAATCTAAAATATCTAAAAAAAAATACCTCATGATCAGATAAACAGTGAGGTATCCTCTGACAAAATGTTAAATATCAGGAGAAAACTTCACCAAAGGACCAAAGTGTGTTAAAAGGACATGTTTGTGTGCTAATGCTAATACTAAATCTTTACAGTCTGAAAGCTCACATGCACACAGTCAACTGAAAACATTGAACATTTACTTATTATTTATTTTGATTATATTTTTTTTGACCAAAGAAATTCTTACTCTACTGGTTAGTTGACTAAAAAGGGAGCGGGGCTTAAGCTCTGAAACTAAAAATGTTCACTTTGATTTGACCCAAAGTGCTAAAAATACAATTGACAAAAACATGAATCAAAAACAGCGTATTTGTATCTAAAAAAGGGAAAAAAATCTTCAAACAATGGACTCATTTTTGTTTCTAATCTATACAAATTCTTTTAATCTTACTACAATAACTAGACGACTATAAAAGTTAAGGTCAGTCAGTCAGTTCATGATTTTTGAAGTTCAATTTCACATACTGTCAGTGTTACGCCACAGTTCTTAATATTTGCTAACCCATTTCGTG
Organism: Mugilogobius chulae; assembly: GCA_038363315.1. NCBI lineage: Eukaryota > Metazoa > Chordata > Actinopteri > Gobiiformes > Gobiidae > Mugilogobius > Mugilogobius chulae. The sequence goes on along the minus strand of CM076415.1, from coordinate 15,652,292 downwards.
TGTCCACCACGCGCCCCTGGACCGGCTGATGTGGGTCTATCTTTAGTCTGACCTGGCATAACTCCTGCTGTTTTATCAGTGCTGCCGTTGACCCTGTTCTAGATACAGCCCAAGCTTTTCCCAACAATACACTTAATACATCTACAGTGAGTACGTGGAAACAAAAATAGGATCCACTCATTTGTTCTGGTGTATTTTTACTCTCACCTGATTGTAAAATAAGCGCACACCTGCGTAAATAGGCCACCGTTATGTCTCTGTTATTGTCTGCTGAGATGCGACAATGGTAGTGCCTCTATAAATAAGCATAAACAAGAAGTAATGCGTGATTGTACTCAAGCTAAAATGCCTCTACATGGATACATATTTACATTTTTAGATTTCATGAAAGCGACATTACAGGGTTTAAACTACAGCAGCAAATGTTTATTCATAACGTTCAGAAAATGGGATCAAATGCAGTTTTATAGATATTATAGCATTGACTACCTATACTAGAATTATCTATTGGTGAATATCAATAGTGACCATGTGAATGTGGCAATGGACCTTTTCATATGGAACGGTGTCTGTGCAGGTGAAAGTGGCAAGGTGGCTGCGGTGAGTCCAAGTCGTCTTTATCCTGCGGTGATTCTGAAGTGTTTGCAGGCACCAAGTCATGTAAATCCATCAGAAATATTCACTGCGAATTTAAAAAGTATGGAAGAAGCTATTGAAACTACAAAATATAAGCTAGCACATCGCTTAATATGGTCTATTTAGAAACGAGCGGCGTGGGAACATTAGTTACGCCCCAGGTCGCACTAAGTCCCATTTATTTACGTAAAATTAGTATTTGAAATGGTACACACTAGGGCCCGACCGATATATCGGTTGACCGATATTTTTGGCCGATATGAGTACTTTCAGGTCGATCGGTTATCGGACAAATACTGCCGATATACCGCCGATATTTAGGACTTGTTGTACCTCATTTTAAAGCTTAGATCTTCAAGAATACAACTATGCTATTCAATCAGTAATCAGATCAATATGTAACGCGGTTATTACATTTATTTGTGGAGGTGTTTTATTGTCGGACTGCACCTGAACGCAGCTCCAGACTGACGCTCTGCAGCAGCAGACTAGTGCGCTCTGAGGCAGCGCTGGATTTAAACGCTCTCAACTCCGCTACTAACGCAAGAAAAGGAAATAACTTCATCACAGATGACGCCCGCAACAACAGAAAGGACTTTTATTTCATCAGAGTGTCCGTATGGAGAAGAGGAACGATCCTCGTCAGAAAGGACACGCGGCTAACAGCTGTCAACAACATGAAGTTGTCTTTCTCACTACTTTCTCGTTTGGATTAAAGGAATTATTTTTGTGAAGAAGAGGGATCTGAGAAGAGGTTATCTGACCGGTGAGTCTTTAAAACGTGTTCGCTTTAACTTTCAATGTACAGTAATGTAATGCTACCTCTGTAGTTAGCGATTATCTCATGAAGCTAGAACAATAACATTGCCTCAGCTCGTTCTTTCTCGTGACTGTAAAGTGTTGTGTTTGTGTTGATGATTACTGGACACACATTGACATGTAAATTAGTCATAAAAAGAGGTGGTAATGTTCGTATTTGCGCATTTTATTTGCCGCGACGTCGTGCATATTAATGAGGCTAACCGCACCTTGAATTCACTTCAGTATTAGTAGTATAGTGAATTCAAGGTGCTGTTTTTGTTTGTATGACAAAAATAATGTGATACAAACAAGCTTCAAGCCTTTAAAGTCACTCTTAAGAGGCGAAATACCTCTAAATGTGACCTAAATAAACCCAAATTAAAATCACTAAAGCCAGACAGTTTTTTTAACACCTGCTCTTAATAAAAAAGTATTTTTCTATTTCTACTTATATCGGCTGTCTTATCGGCTATCGGCACCTCCAGCCTTATCTATATCGGAATCGGTATCGGTTCCCAAAAAGCCATATCGGTCGGGCCCTAGTACACACGTTCACCAAACCGAGTGTGCTGTACCGAAACGATTCACTAAAACCATATATACATACACCCTTCCTATGTTTTAGAGAACAAAATACTTGACTAGAAATAGGGCAGGGCGATATGGCAAAAAATTTACATCACGATTTTCCTGGAGCCAGATGACAATTTCAATTTTATCATGATTCTTGTAGAGCGTTTATTTTCCTATTGTCTTTGAGACAAACACAACTCAATATCAGTAGCTAAATCTAGCTGTCAAAATCTGACCAGTGTTGCCAGATTTTCAGAGAGAAACAATCAAACTCAGCCCTTCAATAAAAGATTAATAAAAGAATTGATTAATTAGACCATTGTGTGTTGCTGCAAAACAAGTGTTTGTTTTTCTGACATTAATGGCGACTTTTAAACATGTAAACATGCAAAAAATTTCAAGTTTCAGTCATATAATTGACATATTTTTAACCAAATGATCTTGACACTAACATTGCTATTATATACTCTCCCTGACACTTTTTCCACTTCTGAAATCAGCTGGGGCTCTTCTCCACTAAAACATATCCACACACACACATATCCCCCGTGGCCCTGCTAACCTTGTATCTTTCCCTTCGCTTGTATTGGTCTCCGGAGCCTCACTGCGACACTATATTTAACCTGCTCCTAATAAGGGCCGGGCCGGGGAGGGGGTCACCCAGTTATTTGTGCCTTGTGCGGCGGAGTGGTCCTTACATAGTGATGATTGTGTCTGTGTCCGCTGCCCCAACTTGTACCAAGCGCTTCCCTCTTCGCCAAAACCACAGCAGCAACGGCTTTAGGCCAAGAGACGACCCTCCCACTCCAAACTATCTTTATCCTACTTACATTACAGCTAGTTATGTATTACACATTCTTCTTTCTTGTTTTAGCTTAAAAATGTTCCAACTAGGGGTTAACAATATAGAATCATACATAATTTCATTAATGTTATTTTGAAGATATGAAAAAGATATTGTAAGCATATTATAGAAAAAAAATTGCTGTATAAAAAGGTTGCTTAAAATAATTCTAGAAATGTGTAATATTAACTTTCAAATAAGGTTATAAAGTTTAGATTTCTGTTCGGGACTTTTAAAAATACACGTGAAGATAGATTAGGGACGGAATTAATAATGACTGTTGTTATTGAGTAATGGCAAAATGGATAATTAAATAGTAAAGATACAAATTTTTGTCAAGATTGTCCAGCCCTGGAGCAAACTTCTGTCCCCTCATCAAAAACGTACTTTATTTGGCTTCATTCACACTCTGTAGTGAATTAAAACACTCCATTTTGAATTTCCCAGATGTGTGACTCCAAAATCTTCTGTGCTGTTTTTGAGTCCATAAACCCTTTCTGAGCATTTCTGCCATCAAATCTCATTTATTACAATTGCTAATGCTAATGCTCTGAGTTAGAGCTTGGCAATTATATTGAATTTTAGTTAATATTGTGAATGTTATTTTCAAGATATCGTAAAATGTGATATTGACTTTAACGTTTATGCAAAAAAAATGCTGCAGAAAGAGCCAGTTAAAAGTAAGAAAATGTAATAGTGATGCTGTAAGCTTTGAATTAATTACTCTTTTGGGATTCATTTTGCCAGTGTTTCACATTTGTATGATAAAAGGTTGCGTTCACATGGCAGCACAACGTAAATATTTTATTCAGCTGGTTATCAAGTCTAGTCACTAATCAACATGACCTGGGTGAAAAGGTTGAAAAGGCAAAGTTAACACAACCTATTGACCTAAAATAAACATTTAAAGACTTTTTTTTAGCACATTTCACTTAGATAGGCAAAATATCGTCTGAAAATCGTTATCAGGAAATGCCAAAAAAAATTCATTTTTGTCAACATTGCCCAGCCCTGCTCTGAGTGAGTGACGATTTAATCATTTTCAAAAAGTGTTAGGTTTCAGAAGAAGCAGATGACTTTGGTTACCACTTCAAGGCAATATAACGTTTACACAAAGAAAGCCAAGAAAAACGTTGGTATTTTTTATTTGGCACATCACCCACCCTTATGCGCTACAAATATTTTGAATTTTTGTCTATCTAGGAAGCCGTCAAGGTCAGAAAAAAAATTATTTGTCATTGTCGGTGAACGAATTTAGCAATCTATGCAGTTTGGCAGAAGAGTGAGGGCGAGGCATGGAGCTGGCAACGCTTCTGTGATCAGATACAATATCCAAACCAAGTTACACTCACGTAACTAATGAGCTCACAAGATTTCATAATGAAGAAGTGGTTATAAAACGGTTATCTGAATGAGCAAAACAACACAACAAACTTACAATTTACCTCAATTTTTTTATAATCTCAGTAAAGCAATATGTCAACTCCAAAATCTAAATTCTTAAGGACAGTAATGGTAATATATCCATTTTATTCTTGCAATAAAATAACCTAAGATCAATTTCTCTCCAGCACAGATATCTTGTCTGTCTAATAACGTACTGTTTGTTCAGTAAAATCCATAAAGTTTGTCTGTTATTCGGCCCGTTTACATGACGGCTTTAATTCCGAATAAAGATAATTTAATTCTGAATTAAAATTAATTCCGCTTTAAAAATACCATGTAAACACTTAATTCCTAATGAAAAGTTTATTCGGATTTAAACTTAATTCCGAATAAAGTGGGTGGTTTATTCCGCTTTTAAATCCGAATAATTTTATTCCTTTCTCATGTAACCGTTTTATTCGGAATAAAAATAATTCCGTTCGCACTGCGCATGCTCGTTACGTCACCTCTCTGACCCGGTGACGCTGCAAGATGGCGGCACGGACTCGAAAACTTTTTTGTTTTACATATACGTGCGCTACAGGAGCTAGAAATAATGAAAAGAGTGGGTGAGAGAAAACACGAAACACTAACCTTTTCACAGAGGCAGCGGAAAGTTTTGAACAAGGAGTGTACGCCATGTACGCGGAGAGACGCTGCTCTGATCCCAAACAAGTGGAAACTGGACTACAACTTTTCCTCCGCTCACAGAACATGACGTGGAGTTGATGATGTGATTCTCCAGCTGCTGCTTAAAGACTTTCATCGGAACGACTCCAAAAAAGTTAGTATCATTGCGTCCGTGGCGTTACATCAATCCCAGGAGATAAAAAAGCCAAAAGCCAGTATCCCGTATCCATCGGATGTGTGTTTTTCCGGGTGACGTAATTACGCAATGACGTATGTGCGTTTCCTTTCCTCTCTCTTTCTAACCCAGACGTTAAGCGGAATAAGATAAAGCCGATTTAGCGTGTTTAACATGTAAACCTTTATTCGGAATTATTATTTCCATGTAAACCTGAAGGAAAATATTTTAATTCCGAATTAATTAATTCGGAATAATTAATTCGGAATTAGGAAACATCATGTAAACGTGGCCATTGTAGTTACCAATGTGGCTAATTGTTGTTAGCATACCTACAAAAAAGTTTATAAGTCAATGTTTCTGCTTAGTTTCAAGGTTTGTCCTTGTGTGAGCTGCAGTGTCGAACCATTCTCCCTGCTTTAGTGTGTGATGCGGTTAAAACAGCCAATACGGCGCGTGCACAGAATAGATCTTGTGGAACTTTGCTGGACTTTGACGATCCAGTGTCGTTTGGATACCCATTCCTAGTTGCAGGCCAAAGCACATCTTTAATTTGCCATTTTAAACCAAAATATAGATCATTTCTATGTTTTAGTAACTCTTAAAACAATCTTTTCAGCTTTAGATTTGCATGTCTTGCCAAAAATTAGCAATAAATGCATTTAATAAGCTCTGACTAAAACCAAAACGTGTTTATGTACAGTCTGTCAGCTGAGTCTTGCCATTTCAAGCAGACACTATGAATAGGCCCGACTTTTAAAGGCCTAGTCGTATCTTTAGCCGGTCTATTTGAGCCGGTGTCAGTCCTGGATCGGCGTTTCTCAGTTGCAGGAGTTTATGTGGTGTTTGCAGGTGGCACATGTTGGATTCCTGGGCAGAGCGGTGGCTTATATTACAGATGACATTGTACAGTAGCTCTATACATGGTCACTGCCAACCACACAGACTCACACGCAACAGAAAGTAGAGACACGGACAGACACAGGGCAGAACTAGCCTCTAAATAGAAGCTGAACTATATACTGACTGGACTCCTATAGATGTTAATGGTATCAGAAATTGTTTGTTACTTTTTAATTTAAAATAGCTAGTTTCTTTGTTAAAATGTCTTTTTGTTGGTGTACGCAGTGGCCAGTCATCAGAATACAGCAATTTGTTTTATTGTCAGAATGTGACTCCATAAGAACCACGCAACAACCTGCTCTTTTATGTTTATTTATTCCATTGTTCTGACATTATTAGGGCTGGGCACCGAAACACTGTTCCTCTTTGGAAATGACGAGGGATCAGACACTTCTTAATTCAATTCTGAGTTGAGTTCCAGCCTTCATAAACTTTTTGTGTATAGAAGGGTTGATTTAGCTATACAGTCAGAGTAATTAAACAGCATACTTACAGCTGATAGAAGTGGGTTTGAAACAAAAAAATAATGCACTGATCCAGCTTTTTTATTTTCGATACTGACACTTTGGAATATGATCCGATACGAGTAGCGATAGGTCGATATTTCGGTTATTTTGAGGCCAATATTTACATTTTTTTGTAAATCGACCACATTGGCCATTGGCCTTATTTTTGGAAATATTTGATCAGGCAGTTGTTTTAACAGTCTGCACAGTAGAGCTGCACTCACATTGATTAGCTCAGCTCCAAGTTAGAGAAATTATACATATACAATTTGTTTTATATCTCCATTTTGCTATGTTTTGAAAAGGAGTTTGTGAATTCACAAAAATTCGTGAGACAAACCGTCTGGCCTACCAGCCGCCCGATTGGTTTGAGAAACAGCGCTGTTTCGGACCACTCGGCCTGGCTGGCCAGATTACATCACTGCCACTCATTATTCATTTTCTATCAATTTTTGTAATCATCCACCACAATCTGTTAGCGTCTTAAGCCCTAAATCTTAATCCAGTGATTGTCCTGAGAACTAACCACAGCAAATTAATGGTTCTTTAATGAGCAAGTGTTGAAGATAAGACCATTTTGGACTGTGTGCATTTACAAGGTTACAGTATTAGCAAGTGCATTAGTCCTGTTCAAAGTAATTGGTAAATGGTGACACATTTGATGAACACAGCGGTTTATCTTGTCTACGTCAGACTGAGAAGTAGGACAGCAGACGTTTGTACTGAACTGTAACGAGGAAGAGGATGTGGAGGGTCAGGAGCAGTGCTTGGGAAATGACCTCAGCATGTGGTTACTTTGTGATTTTGACATGGTTTTTTTTCTTCTTTCTGCGCTTCTAGTTCGTCGTCAGCAGATTTGAGGAAGGAAGGACAGACAGATGAGGTTACAGCAAAAGCAGATGACAGAGACTCGCGGGCAGACAGTGTTTTGTGCCTCGAGAGTGAAACTGTAGAAGTGTGGACGCGCTGAACTGTCCGGGTTCAGGGAGGACGGGCTGTTACTAAGGGACAGAGTCAGTTTTTCAGGACTGTATACGACAAACTATTGGACATTTAACTTGAGAGAATTATTGATTAGGCCTACAACTTTTGATATGAAATGAAAATGTGAATATGATGATAAAATTTAGGTTTAGTAGCGTAAGGTTTAGGTCATACCATGGACAATTACATGAAGTACAATGGCTGAGATCCTTGTACCAAATTCTAGCTTGTATCTTTTTATTTCTATCTGTAGTGGGGAAGCTGCTGCTGGACATGTTTTTAGTGGTAGAGGAAGCTTAAACAGGCAGGGGAAAATGTGTAAACTCCACTAGAGCTGCAACAAGTTAAATGAATTAATCGCTACTAATCGAAAATGTAATTAATCGACAACTAATTTAGTAAAGGAATTATTGTTAGCTGGTCTTTATAGGTTTGCTAAACATGCATGAAGTGAAAAAAAAGTTTTATGACTCCAATAAGGCAGCAATGACGTAGAAAATGTGTAAATTTGCCACTTTTACTTGAAAAAACTCAATCTTAAATGAGTCAGTGTTACTGGTAAGCACAAATTTTATCTTGATTTGAGTAAATGTGACTAAAGTCGAGTGATTATGAGAATTCTACAAATGAAATACCTGAGATACTGAGATTTCAGGGGTGCACGGTAGCCAAGTGGTTAGAGCTCTGGCTTCCCAATAAGGAGGTCGTGGGTTCGACTCCCGGGTCGGACCACATCAACATCTCACGATCTCTCTGGGTGGAGTTTGCATGTTCTCCCCGGGTCACCGTGGGTTTTCTCCGGGTACTCCGGTTTCCTCCCACCTCCAAAGACATGTATGTTTAGGTTAATTGGGCATCACTGCAAATTTCCCTTAGTGAGTGAATGAGAGAGTGAATGTTTGTCTGTCTAACCCTGCGACAAGTTGGCCACTGTCCAGGGTGTTCCCCGCCTAAGGCCCTGGATAGGCTCTGGGATAGGCTCCAGTCACCCGGGACCCCTAACGGGATTAAGCGGTAGAAAATGAATGAATGAAAAAAAATGAATGAATACAAATGAAATCTGAAATTATATCTATTTTTTTCAAATGAGTAAATTCTTGTCCTTCTCTATTTTTATCTATGTGGAGTGTAAGGTTGCAGCCTTACACTCCACATAGAATAGCCCCAACTCGGGAGTCGATCCCAGGAACTTTTAGTTATGAGGCCTGAGCTCTAACCGCTGTGCCATCGTGTCTTCTGTAGAATTCTTCTTTTAGTGTATTTCCAGATTACAAACTACAGAAATGAACAAACGTATAAATGCAACTCTCCGTCCAGAACCTTTGGATACGGCTTATGTTCTACAGCTTTGGTAGAACTGAATATTTCAGAGTGTCCTTTTATTGTGGCCAACCTAAGACAAACTTGTTTAGTATTTATGTTGTCGAATCAGGTTCTTGACAAAGGAGAAGCTCTCACAAATACAGATTTAGACACATAGAACAACATTTAAAACGTTTTATAACTTTAAGTGCAGCTAACAAAAGTGTGTATCTATAGAAGGTTGTAGTTCAGTCTTGTGAACAGAAAATGTGTTACACTTTACAGGAGACTTTACATTTTCGTGTCATACCTTCATACTTTCTGAAGGTGAAAAGTCAGGGACACAATTCACTACAATTACAAAGTTAAAGCCATACTTTGGTAAATTTTGAATGGGTCTAAATACATTTTATGCCATAATGTGAAAAAAAATAAGAATACAGCTGCAACAACCACTTTTCTTGAAACAAACATGATCTGGCCTCCTCCAGAACAAATCACAAAGCAATGATGAAGAGTTATGCTATTTATTTAGTACAGCAGAGAAATCAAAATGACAAAAATATGCTTTCTATACACTTAAACCTCATTCATGACTTTTACAGTAACTTTTGTCTGCATTTCTGCTGGAAAATCATCTGCAGATTGTTACTGAAGAAATCCAATCAGACAAAAAGAATCTGTAGTTAATTTTTGTTTTTTAAAAAGACTAAATGATTCAAATCACGATGATCGCTTAGCAACATAATCAGGTCTTGAAACCCTTTGTATCTTCAGCGTTCACAGAGATCGTGTTTCATATTTCTTGCGTGGCTCTTGTGCTTTCGTCAGCTGCTTCACCGCATTCAGGCCTCGAGGCTGTGAAACCGGCTCTTATAATGAAGCTTTATTGTCATTACCTGAGCCTCCTCCCAGTGTTTCCTCTGTTTGGTCTATTTTTAACTCCAGGATCTCTTTGTTTGCTGTTTACGTTGCTCTGTTGTTTTAGTTCCTCTGCGTGACCTCTTTAGGCTGACGTCCAGTGGAACAGGGAACCAGGGCAGTTCAACTTAACCTGTAACTCAAACATTTCTCTGAATATTCACCATGACGTACTTAAATGGGTTAAACTATTGTTATATTACACCTACTAGTCATTATATGTTACTCATGTTTGACAGGTCACAATGAGATTCCAACATTCAGAGTCGAGTTTGATACTGAGAAGCATAACTTATTTTGATTTCTGAAAAGGCTGTGTTAATGTGTCTCGCTATATCTCAAATGACCATGCTTGTCATATTGATTGTCAAGAAGATATACATACTAATTTAGGCTTATATATACAGTATATCTAATCTGATTCTTGATACTAAATATAAACTGCTATATTTTGAGTATTTTGAGGTTTTATGCTGCGTTCACATCGGACGGCGTCAAGATTTGCGCCAAAATTTGCACGTAAAAGCGTATTTTGACGCAGAACATTTTCGAAGCTAATAGACGACCAAAACGCACGTCGAGGCGTTGGAGGACAAAAAGACACTTTTTACGCCCCAACGTGTTTCTTCGAGTTCCCGCTTGTTTGCAGGCTTTGTTTTGCTCGTAGACAGATCACGTTGAGAGAGAGAAGGAGAGAGGGAGAGAGACAGAGGCTTGTTGCATTTATAAAACGGAGCTTACCCGATTGCACAACTTTCTCCTCCTCCAGGCAGTGTCTTTTTGCAGTCTCTGTCTTCCTTGGCTCCTCCAGTGTCACGTTGTACAGCAGGGTTAAACACAGCAACGAGCATTTTTAATAGATCTATGTGAGCGCGTTGTCAGGCCAGATCATGTCTTGTGTTGTTTGTTTTGCCGTGTTGCCAAATTTTCAAAGCAACGAACGACCAAGCCTTTGAGAGAAGCCCCCAAAACAATCGACCTTTCGTTAAAAAAGTTATTAAAAGACTTCAGTAACAGTCGTCCTTTCCTTTCGATGTGAGAGGAGAACAACATGTCACGTGTCACAGGAGTGTAATCTTTGATTGGCTGACGCCGAATTCCAACGTGTGAAAGATGGATTTTCCCAACTCCTGCGGCGGCCGCAGCTTCGAGCAAAGTTGCATCCAGGTTTGAGCTTCCAATCCGCAAGACGCTGCGTTTTCAGACGCAGAAACATTCGTCAACTGACTCCCCAGACGCCAATAAGCGCCGCAAATACGCTTGAACTCTCAAGACGTGGGTTTACATTGACTTAACATTGAAAATGGACGCAAAGATGCCAAGACGCTGTCCGGAGTGAATGCACCATTAGGGAACCCCAACTTCCAGCCCAGGTCCCAAAAACTGGGCCGTGGGCTATCTGCTATTAGCCTACTTTTAAATCCAAGTAATAAGATAAAAACAAAGAAAATCGTATGCAATAATTGATTTCTTGCAATTATGTTGTTTTTGTCTCCACCTAGATTTGTTCTTGACCTGATTTTGTCACTGTTACGTCCTAATTTTTACATCTGCATCTTCTTTCATTTGACCCACCTTTTGTCCCTTTGCATCAGCTCTTTTCCAAACTCCCTCTGGGTCACATGCCTCGAGTCGAATCAGTCTCCACCTGCCTTAATGTCGTTTGCTGTGACTGTAGGTTACTGTGTCACCGTGAAACAAAACCCCAGTCATTCCTTCGCATGCAAACCTCTCCGTGGATCGTCTCATCGCTCATCGACTCTCAGACAGACTTGTGTTTTATCATAAGTTCTCCTCGGGGCAGCTCCAGTCACACATAATCAGATTTACTGCCAGAGAGGCGACGGACCACACAGTATTTGACTGATTCTGAGTAGGAAAGACGAATACTTGTCTTTTGATACGGTTTGGACACAGATGGTTTTATTCTGACCATTTTTTCTAATAGATTATAAGTAGAAATAGGAGATATATTGACAAATACTGAGTAATCATCTGTAGTTAAGACAATTAAGCTTGAACTCAAAATGAATCCTAATAAACATCCAGTGCAGTCATTCCCAAACTAAAAATACAAAATTTAATCATTACAGACTTATATACTAATTTTAATGAAGAAAAAATGAAATACAGAATTATTTCCAGGCAATTTCCTAATATTGCAAGCACATTTCTGTAAACTACCTGCTGTTACATGCTAATATTTTGTTAATTTAGAGGGATATAAGAACAAAAGTGCAGACACATTATCCATATAGTGTCACTAAAAAGAAATGTAAAGACTAGCTATTCTCAGAAATGTGTCTTAGTCTCATTAAACTGGTCTAACCCTATGAGTTTTCAGAAAATAGTTCACCTTCTTGTAGGTCTGTGCAATTAATTCAATTTCAATTACGATAATGCAATGATATGATAATTAATTTATGATAAACATGTGAAATCTATTCATCATGAATATTACCCCTAACTTAGTGTGTGTTCTTAGCGCTTATTATATAGAGACACAAACAGTGGATACAAGCCGAAAAAGCTCCATTGTCAGCTAACTACAAGAGTTTATCAGTGTGTGAAAACAAAAGTTCTGCTGCTAAATCAACATTTGTGAATGAAATTCGATCCCACGACCCTTAAGTCACATTCAGGTGAGTGAAATAACTGAGAAAAACACTGTCTCAAGCTTCAGTAGACAGACGTCTGTGAGACTGGTTCAGACCTGATCCGAACAGCTCGCTGTTGTTCCATTTTGTTGTTTTATTCAAAGTTTCCCCATCTAAGCAGATGGAGAAAGGGTCTTTCTGCATAACACGTGTGAAGTAGGAAAGTGACGTCGACGGATATCCCCTTTATATTATTCTGTTAAAAAAAGTAGGACCAGACCAGAAAACATTTAGAACTGTATTATTTCTGTGAGATCTGTCACATATTTCATTTTATCTCTTCTCTCTCTGCATTTTATGGTACTATCCCTGATTTTCGCTTCCTTAAAAATGTAAGCAAACAAAGATAATACATTTTAAACTTCCTACATCAGTTACCTAATGCATTTTGAGCCTCTGAATTGTTCATCATGATGTGTTTTAAGCTTTTGTCCCAGCTGTCAGAAGTTAGACATGTCGGTATGCTCACAGCATTTAGTCACAATTCTAACAACAACAGATGGACTTTGTAGATTTGGTAAACCAAAACGAAATTATATATGTAGACAGAACTGTGCAGACTGTTTTCTACCTGAATAGAAACATTAACAAAATATCTGTGCTGTGCTATTTTGATTTAAGTTATTTTATTGTAAAAAAAAAAATCAGGTATAGTCTCTTTAAAAGGCGCTAGTGGTCTGCTCTCTTTCTAAGCAAATAATAAAGTAATTGTCATTACTTTTTTCATCATAATTGAACCGTCCAACTTTCATGCACTTTTTTTCACTTAAAACAAATGATATGTACGGCGCTCCATAGTACTCACGAAAAAAAAAAATATTTATCTCGTAATTACGAGATAGTTTTCTCGTAATTACGAGATAATTTTCTCGTAATTACGAGATAATTTAAATGGCTTTTCCCACATTCTGTATACCCACACGCTTCGTATAGGCTAAGCTAGTGACTTTATCCACAACGAGTAGTCTTTTCTGTGCTAGCTTGATGTTTCTAAATAGCTAAGATGTACTTGTGGATTTCGTTATGTTAAATTAAGTGCCTGTGGTCTTCACTGCAATGTTTACGGTCGACAAAAAGTATGAAAATAGCTCATAACGTGACTGTCAACTCACGCTACAGTTAGCATGCTATTATAAAGACGGCCAGTGTGTGGAGCTGTTCACCCACCAGAAAGAAGCTAGTGGTAATCGGCAGGTTTTTTAAATAAAACTCGATCTTCTTGACTGTTGACAGTCAGTCTCACTTATCCTTAGAAATGAGCGGCAGTTTTTCTGTGGCTCCAGCGTCTGGTTTTCAATTTATTTGGCCATAAAGGAGAGAAGTGCTGCAACCACTGACCTATGCTGCAACAGACTTGCAACATACGGGCATTTTTGCAGTACCCGCCCACTCTGGGTGATCCATGCGGAAGTGTAGCAAATGTGCAGCACTTCTCTTCTTTTTGGCCAAATAAATTGAAAACTAGACGCTGGAGCCACAGAAAAACTGCCGCACATTTCTAAGGATGAGTGAGACTGACTGTCAACAGTCAAGAAGATCGAGTTTTATTTAAAAAACCTGCCGATTACCACTAGCTTCTTTCTGGTGGGTGAACAGCTCCACACACTGGCCGTCTTTATAATAGCATGCTAACTGTAGCGTGAGTTGACAGTCACGTTATGAGCTATTTTCATACTTTTTGTCGACCGTAAACATTGCAGTGAAGACCACAGGCACTTAATTTAACATAACGAAATCCACAAGCACATCTTAGCTATTTAGAAACATCAAGCTAGCACAGAAAAGACTACTAGTTGTGGATAAAGTCACTAGCTTAGCCTATACGAAGCGTGTGGGTATACAGAATGTGGGAAAAGCCATTTAAATTATCTCGTAATTACGAGAAAATTATCTCGTAATTACGAGAAAACTATCTCGTAATTACGAGAAAGTTATCTCGTAATTACGAGATCTTATCTCGTAATTACGAGATAAATATTTTTTTTTTCGTGAGTACTATGGAGCGCCGTAGATATGTATTATATTTATAAAAAAAATATTTGTGGCTTGAGGCATATGTATATAAACATAAGGAGATAAATGTCACAAGTTGAATTTGTCCATATATAATTCATCTCACCAGATCTTGTCTCACTCTTAATAGGTTTGAATGTAAATGTTCGCTCACTTTTCTGCTCAAATTCTTAGCTTTCGTCTTGTCTTTCTCGTATCTTGGCTTCCTTGTTTCACCTTCTGTGCAAACCCCGAATGAACCGATCTGTTCAGTTGCTTTACTATATAATATTTACTTAACACATCTTCTTATCTGGATTCAGAAATGCCGGAGGAGTTTCCCCCGTTCAGCCTGTGCGTCCTCTGGCAGCAGCTGTGGAGAGAAACCCAGATGTGCCGAGGAGAGGACACAGTGTTCAGAGGTTGTTTGCTCTCGTATCGGGGCCTCCGTTCTGTTTTAGGACCAAATGAATGGAGCATTGTGAGAGTGACATGAGGCCATCACAGCGCGCTCAGACGGGACGGGCCGGAGGAAGTTTGGCAGCACGAAAGCAATTGTGTTAAAATATTGTGGTGGAAAAAGGACGATAAGAAGTCATAACAGAGAGAGATCAGTGTTTTTCACATTGTGGTACGTGTGCTGCTGGTGATACACAGTAGTAGTTGTAGTAGTTGTATGTACACTCTTAAAAGACTTATGTAAGTTATTTTTTGCACAGTTCTTGTGTTGCAGTTTTGGCACGTCTGGTAAAAATATTGAAGACTAAGACAGGGCGCTAAAAATATAATTGTGATACCAAACCCTTCAAATTTCAGGCTCATAATTTCTGCTTCCACTCCTCCACTCTTGTTTCTGTATTTTTAATGATTTAGCCGCTGAGTCTCCAGTCCAGACCTGGGCAAACTGCTGCCCAAGGACCAGATGTGGCCCTCGAACTCTTTTCATTTAGCCCCTAACATGTTTTTGAGAATGAGTACTACTCTTTGTTTTACTATTTGATTGAGTTTAGCTTTGGAGCATGTGTCTTAAGGGCTTAATACACTTTTCCAGGTTTGAATATGGTCCCCCTGCTCCAATCTGTGTTCAGGTTGCTATAGAGGGAATTTTGTTTATCAACACAGGCGCGCACTCCGCCTCCAGGAAGAGCCGCCGATCATAGACACAAACAGTGTAAACAAGTCAAAAAAGCACCGTTGTCACTGTGCGAAAACAAAAGTTCTGCTGCTAAATCAACATTTGTGAATGAAATTCGACCCTTAAAAGTTACATTCAGGTGAGTAAAAAAACAGCGAGAAAAATACTGTCTCAAGCTTCAGGAGACAGACGTCTGTCAGACCGGTTCAGACCTGATCGAAACAGCTAACTCTCATCCTGTTTCGTAGTTTTATTAAGAAGTTTCCCCAGCTAACCAGATCGAGAGCGGCTCTTTCTGCATGGAGCATGCGCAGCAGTCGACCAAAAATCCCTCTATAATCAAAAAGTTTGAATGAAATGACATTTATTATTGCAAAAAGATACTTTCTCTTGATTGCCGGTTAAAAACTGGACTACTATACCTTATACTTGATTTGGTCCTAGTTTAATTCTGAGACGTTCTTAGTACTAATCTAGTCCTTGTTTAATTGTGGTTCAGCACAGTTTTAGAAATTTTGTAGAGCATTAAACTTCAGACATAGACTATAGCAGTTTTATTTTCCTTACTGAAACAGATTTTTTAATTCTTTATTTGTATTTTCTGTTATATCTTCCTAGTGTGTGAATTTGTTTGTTCATTGACACTGGCAATAAAGTCTTTTCTGGTTCTGATTCGGATGGTGCTGTGGATATTTGGCGTAACGCTAAATTTGGTCAAAAGTCATGACGTTTTGTGCAACTATCCGGCTCAGCAGCTATAGTCTTCGACAAAATCTGGCCCTCGAGAAAAATGTGTTGAATATTCCGGATATACAATATGATTTTGCTCAGTCTTAATGAAGACTTGAACCAGCGCAATACATCTTTGTCTTAACCAGTTACATGATCACTGCAGGACATGTTCTTATGCAACTGTCCCATGAATATGTTGATTTGTGCATGACAAAGCAATTTTCATTTTGTTTAGAATTTGCATAACGCACTGAATTTGATTTACAACTTAATTATATACATTTCCTGACATGGCAGTTGATTTGATTAGTTTGAAGGATAAAAATAATCCAAAGAAGAGGTGCAACATTTCTAAAAAACAAGATTCTCTTTTGGAAAACCGCAAATTTTAATATCCGTGCATGAAGGTAGCAATTAAAGCATATTTTATAAGCACGTATCAATCAATCTGTCATCTTCTGTTGATTTAAAAACACTGAAGCCATAAAATCGTGTTGACAAACTGAATCGCCGCGTTACGTCAGATGCGATAACCTGGATGCGACCGGTTCTTCTCACTCACGTCTGTGGTTTGGTTTTGTGTTGCAGCATCAGCGAGAGTTTCCTCACAGTCAAAGGAGCGGCTCTGTTTCTGCCCCGGGGCAACAGTCCAACGCCGAACTCCACGCCTCGCCTCAGCCAGCGCCGCAGCAAGCACACAGGTAAAAGTCAACACGCGCACGCCCCAAAAACACCTGCTATTGGAGGAGAAGTCTGTGGTGTGATTAGGGTTAGGGCTAGTCATGTCCCCGTACACCTATTTTGATTTTGTAATTCTCCATCTGATGTCAATGCCTGAATAAATGAAGGTGTGTTGAATTGGTGAACATATTAGGGATGGGTCGGTATGAATTTTTAAAGCCGATACTGATATTTGCAGTTTAAGATCCAGGGAAACAGCGATCCGATACTGGGATTGGTTATCTGTGCCGATCCATGAAATTGTTCCTTTAATTGGATGTAATAGGACTTATTTACTGGCTATTGTTGATCCAGAATGCTTCATAATCACACATGAATGTACCAAGAACTATTCCCAACATTCTTCCAGTCCCTGTTTAGTCAGAAGAGCTATCCTGTCCCCATGTTTGTGTTCCTAAAAGTAGGTCCAGCTAGCTTTAGCATTAGCATCTGCATTGTCTGGAACATTTAATTGATTAAGTGGTGTTAGGAAAACAAAAGTTGTCTTTTTTGATTCCACATAAAACTATGATGTACTAAATCTAAAAACATCACTGGAATTAACAATAACATAAAATAATTCACTGTAATTCCTAGTAATAGTTAGACTACTATTTACAACTTAAATAACTATATTTTGGGAGTTACTCTTTAAATAACTTTTCTTAAGGGTAAGGAAAGTTCATCTAAATGCGAGAATATATAAAACATGTTTCCAGCAAAACTAGAATGAAAATGTGATTGTGTCCCCAAAAGGTTCCTGGTCTTACTGAAAAGTACCTGCCCCAGAGCAGGTCCCTAAAGTGTGGCCCAGTCCATAATTCCTAAAATGGGGACAGGAACTAAAAAAGTAGGAACTGAAAAAAGGCCTAATGACTGAGTTTTTTGTCAAACAAAGTTGTTAAGTTGTTTCTTGCACAATAAATAACTCTATATGGTCATATTTCTTATGTTTTTGTAGGGTTGAGCGATATACTCATATATACTCATACTGTATATATAGTATATAGTGTGTATTGAGATATTTACTGGACAAGATATGAAGTTGACCACATCGTAAATATTGAGATAATGTAATTTAGAGCTCATATATTTGATTAAAAGCAGTTATAAAGAGAGACATAAAGAGAGAGATCAATAAGAAATTTATCAATAAGATCTATGTGTTGCAATAGTCAAATTATGCATTTGTTTTATGCCTAAAATTTGTTTTAGTTAGCTCAAATTAGAAAAGGTTTAAATTGTTTATAAAGTATTGGCCAAACTTTGGTTTCTCCAAATGCATACAACTTCTAAACATGTTCTGATCATAGTTTTCTGAATGTAATCGTCGTGAATGAACTTAAACAAAATTAACAAAATCTACTGAAACCTCAGCACATGATTTTAAATCCTCTCTCACCGTTGATAGAAAAATGTTAAATCTGCACAGCTGGTTTATTTGACGTTGTTTTCCTCTCGTCTTGTGACTTTGAACTCGAGGAACTTTCCTCCTCTGATATCTCCAGATTAAACATGCACTCCCCCAAAAAAACATGTTTTAATGAACACAGACACATCACTGTCACAGCCACGGCTCAAAACAGAACAAAATATAAATATTGGAGAAAAATAGATTGTCTTATTTGTTTATTCCAGTTGAGCCTAAACATTTTACTCAAACCAGTTTTTCTTGCAAATAAACAGTTTAGACAAAGTTTTGGGAAAGCAGTAGATCATTTTGGGGAACGTCTTATCATCTAGCTCAGCAGTTAATGGTGTTGAATTGGTTTAAAACTCAAATTGTCCTCATACACTGGATAGAAATCATTTTACTAAGTTAGTTTATTGATCTATGTGACTGTATTTTGCTTTTATTGCTGTTTCTGCTGCTAAAATGCTAAAAAGCAAGGATGAATCATTAATTTTTGTCCTTCACAGTTACATTTAAACTTCTGTAATTGACAATAAATCTTTACAGCTTTTGGAAATTGCCAGTCACTTGTAGTTTGTCACTTTCCCGTCTTGAACATTAAAAATAGAAGAGGAAACAAAGATTGTTAGGAATGATTAGTGACAATTAGAATAATTGTTTTTAAATATTTGTTATTGCTGGCAGCAGAGCAAAGCCTTTTCTTAATATTTTTATTTATAGAACTACATTGTATAACAGTGATGGTGGCTGTTTTAAATTAAACAAGCCTTATGCATTAATAGAGACGTTTTTAATAGAGAATGATTTATATTTCTGCATTCATTTGTTTAAAAACCTTTAAAATCTTGCTAGCTCAGTGTTAGCTTTAATGCTTCTCTATCGCTCTGTTTTTGTTGTTGTTGTTGTTGTTGTTGTTGTTGTTGTTGTTGTTGTTTTTGTTGTTGTTGTTTTTTGCTAACACACAATAACTGTGAGATGTGACTAACAACATGTTAAAAACTTTACTAATCTGAAAATACTTCACCAAAGAACTCTGTTTATGTCACAATGTTAACGCTAATTCTAGTGCTGAGACATAAACAGTTTAATACAACTGACAGACTGATTGTTAAGTAATATTTTGCAAGTAGATGCAGTGTGTGGGACTGTTTTTTTTTGGGAGTAAACATCTTAAGAGTAGCATAAGTAGACAAATCTATGGTTCATCTGTTAACAGTTTACCTAAAATCCAGAAATAATTATGGTTTTGTCATTGCAATAGCTTTTGTTAGCATGCCGAGATGCCTCCACCTGCATCAGTCTTTGGAATTAGAGAAACGGGCTTCAAAAGAAATATGAACCTTAGGGATGGAAAAGAGTTTGAAAACTTTGAAAATTGTTTAAAGTTTGCAGCGATCACACACTATAGTGATATAATAGAATTAATAATACAATAATAGCCACAATGTTTGAAGAAACAAAGTGTGAACTGCATTATTATGTTAGTATGTTTTAAATGTTCATAAAAAAATCTGAGCAGTAACAACAGAGGCTTTGTTTAAATGTAATTTATCATGCTTTATTTTGTGTTTCAAGGTTAGAGTTAATATTAGTTAATATTATTATTATATGAGACGTTCTGGATCAACACCAGCTAATAATTTAGTCTCGTTAAGCCCAAAACTATGATTGTTGAACCAACATCATGGATACCGATACCTAATCCAGTAAAATTTTCTGGATCGACACCAATATACAACCCCAGTATCGGATCGACGCATCCCTACTTAATATAGATAAACTAAATCAAAAATCCTTTCTGCAAAATTTAAAGTGAATCGAACCATGACTTAAGTGAATCGTCCCATTCCTAATCAGTATTTCTTCACCAACACAAGTCCATTAATGGTTCACCTGCAAGAGACATTTAGAATCTTTCAGAACTCCTGGATGGATAAAGGTCAATACTAAAACTTATATTTTCTGACGATTATGACATTTATCAAAACTAGATTAAAACCAACTTTTTTAACTTCTCATCATGGTATCGAAATTAGTGTTGATCATTTTGTCTAATCTTTTGTTTCGAAATCAAGTTTGACATTTTCTGGTGAGACTGACAACACTACTCAGAATTCATTAGGTTTGAGAGAAAACATGAAGACTGTTTATGTTTTTAGTCTTAGTATAGTATAGTAACTTGTGTTGAAGAGTAAATTGTTTTGGGAGTTACTGACCCAAATATCCTCTGTGAACTTCCATTGAACGCCCTTTAATCCATGTGGCATTTTCAGAGTAAACAATAGTTGCATCTCACTCAGCAGCAGGTTTTATTCGTCCTGTCTAAACAAGCAGCGTATCAAAAGCTCGTGCACTGAAAGGAAAGGTGAGAGTAGGTCAATGGTTTGAAACAGGAGGTGAAACTGGCCTCGGGGTGAAACGAAATCGTACCCAGGATCTTACACGAGGAGGTATTGTCGTCTAAAATAAGCTGAAACTTAATGATGATGTGCTTTATTTTCGAACCAGGCGACCTCCAGAAACATCTCCAGACCATGTTCACGGTGCTGCGGCCGGAGGACACGATACGACTGGTGAGCAACACCCACTCAGCGTTTTGTAAAAGTATATTCATTCATTTACAACTAAATTAAATCTGACTTTGGGAATCACTGATGTTTTTTTGTTTTTGTTGTTTTTTTCATTTAAATTTGGTGACAGTATTGATGTTTCACTTCAGTATAAATAAGCTCTGTCACTATTATTTTGGTAGATAACAAGTCAGTGATTATTTTTTCAGTTAATCGTATAGTCTTTATTTTTATGGTTTATTAGGACTTTTTTTTACATTACATTTATTTATATTTTTAGCCAAATTAAAGTTGAAAAATTGTGACAAAAAGCTTATAGTGGGAGAAATTTACAAATAATGTGTTTTATTGATAAAAAAAGTTTAATAAGACAGCAATTTTTGTTATAAAAAATTATTTACATGTATTTTAGTCTGTTAACGATTGTTTCTCTATTCACAGTTATCAAGTAGTTGTTATAGGGGTGTACATTGCCTCTAATCTGGCGATACGATACGTATCACGATACACATGGCACGATACGATAATATGACAATATACCCCGATACATATGCCCACAACGATAAATTGTGATTTTCTTTAGATTTGATCTTTTATGAAGTAAAAACTTTGTAAAAGAGTCAAAAATGAGTCAAAAAATAAAATTAGACACAAAAGTTACAATGTATAGAGGGATTTTTTGTTTATCAACACGGGCGATACCTGTAGAAAAAGCCTCCGCTCATAGACACAAACAGTGGAAACAAGTCAAAAAAGCTACATTATCAGCTAACTACAAGAGTTTATTACAAAAGTTCTGCTGCTAAATCAACATTGTGAATGAAATTCGATCTTACGACCCTTAAAAAGTTACATTCAGGTGAGTAAAAAAACGACGACAAAAACACTGTCTCAAGCTTCAGGAGACAGACGTCTTTCAGACAGGTTCTGACCTGATTAAAATGGCTAGCTCTTGTCCCATTTTGTTGTTTTATTTGAAGAAGTTTCCCCAGCTAACCAGACTGAGAGAGCTCTTTCTTCATAACGCAAGCGCAGTAAGAAGGAATGTGACGTTGACTGAAAATCCCTCTATATTTTCTGTTAATGATGAATGACAGTGTTGATACTTATTGTGTCCTTTCTGACAGTATCAATCACGACAACACAAAGCTAATTGAATTGTAAAAATAATAAACCACATTTTTTCTTTCTTTTTATAATCACATTAACAATTTGTGTGCCAAGGTTTAACATTAGACAGTTTTCTTAAAGACACAGTGCTGCCCTCGACCACAGAATATCTTCAACCAAAATAGTTTCTGTGACTGAAAAACACTGTTCTAACCTGACATATTTATGCACTTTAATATTAAATTGTGCTTTCTTTCTTTCTGTCCGTCTCTCTTGTCTCTGTCAGGCCGTTCGTCTGGAGAGCGCCTTCCCTCAGGTCACACGTTACATGGTGGTCGTCTCCACCAACGGTCGGCAGGACACAGAAGAGAGCATTGTGCTGGGCATGGACTTTGTCTCCTCTGATAGGTCAGTACAAAGAGTGGGCCGAAGGAAATGAACGGACGATAAAGTAGAGGAAGCACTGAGAATCTGTGCTGTAGGGAGCAGTTACCTCAAAATAAAGTCAAGAAATACTGTTTTTTTGTCTAAATCTTTGTAAGAATTAGAATGTTTATCACACACTTATATTAACCCTAAAATGTGATTTCAAAGGACAAGTATGAATTGTTTGCAGTGTAAGAAGCATTTCCAACACCTCAAAATGAATCTACTGGCTTGCAAAGTAAATTACATCGAAGAAATAATCAAACTGATCATGCCTGATATGCTAATGCCGCAGAATTTCTCACAAAGAGTCTGTATTATTTATGGACAGTTCATAAAATCTCAGAACTACCTACACTGCAAAGAGGAAAACCTTACTTAGATAAAAATTACTTGAATTAAGGTTATTCATTTTAAAAGACTAATTTTAAGACTTTTTTCACTCAATAGAGGTTATGCAGGTGACATCACATCATTCTAAATGTGAGTGCTGACTGAGTGAGAGTTAATGGAGAGAAAGGACATTTTCTCTTGTCAGAGTTCAATATACAGCTAAAACAGGAAAAATAAACTACAGTTCGATAACAAATTCAACCCACAACAAGTCTACTGAGCACTGGGTTTGTAACTGACATGTAAAAAGAGAAATCAAGTCAACAGTTGTAGCAAAGCAGATAAACAACAAGACTTTAGCTTCTCACATTTATCAGACATTGAAATCACACACAGTCGAACTTATTACCTTTTTCTTCTTAAATATATGTTTTTGAGTCCGTTTGTTGAAGTTAAAATGTCCTAAATCATCAACTGTTGTTAGCAGACAAGCCGTTGCCACGACAACAAAAAATCACATTGAAAAAATGCCACTCATTCTAAATGTTGCTAAGCATTTTTGGAATAAAATGATGTCAGTGCACAACCTCTATAAGACCAAGTCTTACTAAGATTATTTTACTTGTTTTAAGATATATTCTATCTTATTTACCTTATATAGATATAAAACTCATTTTAAGCAAATGTATCTGTTTTAAGCCATAATTGCTTGAATCAAGATTAGATTTGCTTAAAAATCTGGTCAAGAGTTCTTCAAACTAGCATTTTTCTGCTCAAAACAACTAAGTTTGTCAAATTTTCTTGCTGCACTGGTAGAATATTTCACTTAAAATAAACTTTTTTACTTCAAAATAAACAAAAATTGTCTTAGTTTTTGAAAGAATAACTGTGTTTTTGTAGAAAAGGCAATGTTAAAATCAGGGTTTTAATAATAATAATTTTGCTTACTATGCGCTTGTTAAAGTATCTCTACCACAGTGTTATGACATTAACTTTCTCTTACAATATAACTTCATGTAAAGCTTTTGTACATAAACCTTGAACTGACTTGCCGTGTTTACTTGCAGCACTAGAGTCCTGCAGTAATGACCCGTATAAGTATTCTGAGTTCACGCGGGTGGAAAGTGCGTGTTCTTGTTTGTTGTCCTTGTGTCTGACCCGCTATGCCTCCTCCTGCAGCTGCTGCTCTGTGGGCCTCGTCCTGCCGCTGTGGAGCGACACCATGATCCACCTGGACGGAGACGGGTAAGATTATTGATCCAGTTTTGTCCAAAATATAAGCACGATTGGTTTCAGTACTTATGTTGTTAAAACTTTGTTGCCAGTGATGTCGTTCACTGGTCTTTTCTGGAGGTAAATGTCTTTAACACCAGAAAGATATTTTTACTTTAGTTGTTAATCTTTAAAAATTATGGTAATGGCTTGACTTTATACATACTGTCCATAGAATATATTGTTTATTCTGTTTATAGTTGAGTTTGAGATTGAAAACATTAGCAAAGACAAATCCAATCCACTGTATTATTTAATATAATAATATTAATATCAATCCAGCTATTTTCTTCTTTTTCGTCTGGGGGCGGGTTTTATTAGGACTACCTCAGACTTCCTAGTTTAAACTGGGGGCCAATTGCGGCCCCCAAAATGATTTTATGTGGCATTTGGAATGAGTTCTGATTATTATTGATCGTGGACCCCTAATAGAAACATTCAACAGTTTGAACTAAATGTCCCAGAATACACTGCAGCCGAGAGAAGCCACATAGACCACAATGGATAATATAAATATTATAAAGGCTTATCTTGCTGAGATGTGACAATGAAACCAAAAATTTACTGAAATGCAGTCTGTGCAACATAGTGTAATGTGATACAATAAATGTATTTGTATTAGCTTTACAAAACCCAATTGCTATATTTGAAAATGAAGAATCTATATTTTAAAATGCAGTCCTCGACCAACTCTGACTCCGATCAATTTGGCCCCCACGCCATTTAAGTTTGACGCCCCTGCCCTAGACACTCTATTTTGTCCAAGTGAATCCCAATGCTTTTCGAGACCAACTGAAGTCTAGCTGCAATGAGACTTACTAAAAGAAGATCAGAAAAAAAATAAATAAATAAAAATCAGAAATTAGGTTGTGAAGATTTTGAGACAACCAGGCACTAACCTAATCCAAAGAAAAATTACAAAACGCAGTCGATCGTGCTTTTACTCTCAGAAATGTGACACACAATCCTGATTTCTAATTTGCCACACACAGAACGTGCTTTTGGTAAACATCAAAATGCCAAAAACCTGCTGTTATTCAAGTCTACTTCTGGTAAAAAAAAAAAAACATTACACCAGAGCACGTTTAATAATCTGAAGAATGCTAAGATCCTTTGAAAACACCATAATGTGTCACAAAGTTGAGTAAGATTAGGATCCTTGTTATTAATCTGGTTCGCTAACATCATCTCTCCACTATAACATACATTTTATCTTTTGCTTTTGTAAGTCTATAAAACCACTCCCTCATCTCACTTCCTCCCTGTGGATGTGACACTCTTAAATCTGTTTATTTTACTGTTAAAGTGACGGTGTCCCTGGCCTCTCTCCAGTCTGTTTTCTCTCTTCTTTCGCAGTGGCTTCAGCGTCTCCACGGTCAACAGGGTTCATGTCTTCAAGCCAGTTTCTGTCCAAGCCATGTGGTGAGCTTAAACGTCTTTTCTTTGTTTGTTCACATCGACCCAAAGGCAACAGAAAATGGAAAATCCCCTTTATATAACTCTTGTATACAGTGTTAGTGCTGTTTACTGCATCAATTGGAATTTACACAGAAAAAAACAACATTTAGACTCACATGACAGTCAGAGTATAACTTAATATTATATCAAAGAAGGCTCTGTTTGTTTGGTAGTTCATTGCATTGATAAAAGCAATTGAGGACAAATATTTCCTGTCTGCAAAAATAAAAAAGTGGAAAAACAACACATTTAATGCACTGAGAACAAATTAGCACAGAGACTAAAAACCTCCTGTAACCCAGGTCAAAACTTGCCCCAAAAGCCGTTTTTTCCCCTCTTTTAATAATAAATATATTGTGAACTTTAGTATTACTTCATCGCTTTGTTGATGCAGTCACATGACTGTGCGCCGCCAGTCACTGTCTATATAAACTGTAAGTTAAATGCGCTGCTAGAGCGAGGTGATGATTTTCGGTTGAAT
The DNA here is from genome assembly GCA_038363315.1 of Mugilogobius chulae. Classification (NCBI taxonomy): domain Eukaryota; kingdom Metazoa; phylum Chordata; class Actinopteri; order Gobiiformes; family Gobiidae; genus Mugilogobius; species Mugilogobius chulae. Next base: position 15,626,292 of record CM076415.1, on the reverse strand, counting down.
GTAAATTTCTGATCTTGTAATGTAAATATTTATGGCCATTCACTATAGTCATTGTTTTGTCAGTGTTTAACCCTCTGGTAACGGCCATAAAATTCACATTTCATATTTTTTCGTACATCTACTTTTCCTTTGCTCATACATGTGTAACTTTTATATCTCTGATGCATAGTTTTTAAATTATAGAGCTATTTGTACAGAAAAATACACTCCCACTTAAATATTTTAATTTTGGAAATATGTCATTTTTATTTTTTTAAAGTCCACTTGGAATGTACTTTTGTGACAAAAAGGCCTTGTAAAATAAAAAATATACACCCCAGATATAAAAGTTACACATGTATGAGCAGAGGAGAAGTAGACGAAGATCTGAGTTTTGAAAGTACAAAAAAATATTAATCTATGTGGATTTTATGGCCGTTTAAAAATGTGGACCCTCCGAGGTGACGAACGTACCCTTTTGTTCTAGCTCTTGAATTGAACATGTGAGGGGGGGGAATGGTGGCAAAATTTGACTCGATTCATTAATCTGTGGACGATTTCATGGTTCTGACCTAAAAACTGTCTGAGTTCTAAAAGTCTGAAAATAAAAAAGTTGCTCAAAAGGACCCTAAATGGTCCTGAGGTTACCAGAGGGTTAATGTTTTGTTTGTCATCTCAATATATATTCTCCAGTCTTTACTCCAAGAGCCGAACTCTTTTTCTTCTGACCTAGCCTAATCAGTTTCATTACCTTAGTTATTAAGGCATTGTTACCTGGCTTTTACCAATCCTGTACATTAGCTAGAGCAACATACATGCTACACTCCTCTATAAAACATCAACAATGATTTAGTAAAAATATTATTCGATAACAGCTCTTTTCTAATCAACCAGGTCCTCCTTGCAGTCCCTCCACAAAGCCTGCGAAGTGGCCGTTGCCATAACTACTACCCCGGGAGCCTGTTCCTCACCTGGGTCAGTTACTACCAGAGCAGGATCTCCTCCAGCCAGGTCTGCGTCAACGAGTGGAACGCCATGCAGGACGTGGAGTCTCACCGCGCCTCGTCCCCGGTCCTCTTCACCGACCTGTAAGTCACACAGCAGCACACATTCTGAACTGTTAAAGTCACAAATCATGGGGTAAAAAGATGGTAGAAAGCAGGAACAAAGCAGACACATCTTGAAATATAACACAATTTAGTATAGTGGCACAGAGAAGACTAGTTTTGGCATAGTCTGTCTCTTAAACTCTTACACACACACTTCTCAGACTCACACACTCAGATACACTACCTGTCCCCTGTCCATAACGTCTTCCGCCTCTTTTCTCCCACTCCTCACAAAAAACCCCATCACAGGACCACATATATACTGTATTTTTGTGGTTTTGTATGTTTGCTTTAAATTTCACGTTCGAAAGAGCGAGTGGCGGCGCGCAAAAAAGTGCAGCGACCCGGAGGCTGACTCCAAACATAATTTCGTTGTACTTTGTGACAATAAATCTTTCTGTTCTGTTTAGTTCTGTTAAAATTTAAAGTGCTTCATAATAGGTTGAATGACTTATTTCACTAAAGGTCATTATATAAACTATGACTGTGTACAAACTTCCACTCTCTCGACCCTTCGTTCACTACACAGTCCTGCCCTGTTCAAATCAATCAATCATACTTATATAGTGGACTAATTCATATGGTCATTCGGTCATGTAACACACTACTCTCAGCTGACTGACCGTGAATCATGTGACTGCTGCTTGAAAAAAAAGTTGTTTAAAGTCTGATCAAATGAACATATGTAATAAAGTTTGTATGTAATTAAACATCAAATAAACTGGATAATTCAACTTTTACAGCTCAAACTACGGCAAGCAACTAACACTGGCATCTTAACAGTTAACTTTAGCGTCCTTATGGCGACTTATCGACTTTTAGTTACGAGAGTTTTGTTCATTTTCCCAGCTCAGTTTTATCATCTTATCTTTGTTTTTCTGCTTTTTGGAATGAATTAGGGTCTATTTTGACCTTTCTAGTGACCATTGTTATGCAGTAAGTATCAAAACAGGGAAGTTTTGAGTGCATTCGTTTTTGACCCATTGGACATTCAGGCACCACTACAAAATGGCGTGACTAAAGAGGGGTTGTCAGTCGACGTCAGTTTCTGCAGGCGACTTGCATAGTAGAACGGAAAGTGACGCTGTCTATCTAATTAGCTGGAGAAACCGCTTTGATTAAAAGTAATAAAGCAGGGCATGAGACTAGCTTTTTCGATCAGGTAGTTTGGCTATTGAAGCTAGAGACGGTGTTTTTCTCTGCATTCTTTCACTCACCTGAATGTAACGTTTATGGGTCGTTGGGTCGAAGGTTGAGTTGGCAGTATGACTTTCTTCACGGTGATCAACTCTTGTAGTTAGCTGACAACAGCGCTGGTTATTGTTGCTGCTACAGCTTGTGTCAATCAGCCACGGCTTTTTATCTGCTAACCTGTTGTGTGCGCTTCCACTGTGTTGATAAATAATCCCTCTATATAGTCCGCTATGAAGAGAATAGTGTGGACTTCTGGTCACATCCTATGACGGTACATTTGAAAGTCATCTAGCAACCATGTTTTGCACAGGCCTCCTCTAAGGCAACTTAATTAATTTGACGGTTAAAAGTGAAAAATTATCAGGCATTTGTATCGTCTCAAAAAAAATCCAATATACCAAAGTCATTTTTCACACCACACCTTTGGCCTTTGCAAAACAATATTTTTCTTGAACATAACCGTGAAAACATCTGTGAATAAAGGAGTAACCTGTTGTTTCTAAATAATCAACAGATAAGCTTTTCACGGAGCCGCTCTCAAAAACATTCGTGTTTTGTTGACTTTATCTCAGACAGGTGCAATTATAACATCTCCACAGCTGTACAGGGTGTAATGTAAAAACTTCCCCAACAAATAAACCAGATTCAGAGAAAACAGTTCAAAGAAGTTGTTTTTCTTGTTTCCTCTCTCTCTCCAGCACCAGGGCCTAAGGTTTCCCAGGGCATTTCTAAAACGGCAAATATGACAAGTTAAGCTACATGTTTCCTCTTCACCGCCGTCAGACTTGATCTTTAATGGTTGTAATGTTTCTCACACAACTGTAGTACACTGTAAAACTAATTATGGAGTTTAACATAAAAATACAAGTACTGCATTAAAGTTTTGTGTCTGTTAAACTCATGTATGTGAGTTGTTGGTTAGTCTCTCTTTCTATCTCTCTCTTTCTTCTCTTTTGCACTCTCTGGCTCCTCTTTCTTGCTTCTTCCTGTCCTCTCTCTCTCTCTGTCTCTCTCTATATTTTCTCTCTTGCTCTCTCTCTCCTCTGTCTCTACATACTTCTCCTGCCTGTCTTTCTCCCACTCTCTTGCTCTTTCTCCCTCCTCTTGTCATATTTCTCTTTTTCCTCTCTCTCTCTCCTATCTCTTGTTCACACTCTCGGACTCTTTCTCTCTCTCCTGTCTTCCTCACACGCTCTCCTCTCTCTTTGTCTTTCTCCTTCTCCTTTGTCTCTCTCTCCCCTGTCTCTCCTCTTTTGGCTCTCTCTCATGTCTTTCCATTTTTCTTGTTTGTCTCTTTCTGTTTCTCCTATCTTTCTTTATCCCTATTTCTCCTCTCACTTTCCTCTCTTGCTCACACTGTTTCTCCTCTCTTACTCTTTCTCTCGTCTGTCTCTCCATCCTTCTCTCTGTCTGTGTCTCCTATTTCTCTTCTCCCTCTTTATTTTCCCTCTTGCTCCTTCTCTCCTCTCTCATCTTTCTCTCTCTCATTTTCCTGTCTTGCTCACACTCTCTGACCCTCTCTTTCTGTCTGTCTCTCTCTATCTTTCTTCTCTCTTTCTCCTGCTCTCTCCTCTCTCTCTTTATCTTTCTCTTCCGCCTCTCTCTTGCTCCCTTTTATTTTCTCTCTCTTTCTCCTTCTCTCTCCTCTCTCTCTTGTCTTTTGGTTTCTCCTTTGTCTCTCTCTCTGTCTCTCTGCTCCTTATATCTTCTCTCTCTTTATCTTTTGCCTCTATCCCTCTCTGTTTTTCCTCTGTCTTTCTTTCTCTTCTCTTCTGTCTCCGTCTTTCTTCTGTCTCTCACTCCGTCTCTCCTATCTCTCTCTTTGTCCTCCTTTCTTCTCTCTCTCTCTCTCTGTCTGACTTAAAACATAAATGTCAAAACTTGAACAATATAAAATCTTAACAAACCTCATCTCCAACAAAACTTTCTGCTGGAAAGCATTGGCAGAAGATGAAAGGAGGGTCTTAGAGTGTAGCTCAGTGTTGTGATTGGTTTGACAGCGGGTATTTGTGATCAGCACACAGTTTTGAGTCTACAAAAACACCCTGACATCACATAGTTGAGAAAACATGAGCTTTGTGATGATTTGACCTGAAACTTGCTCATTTGCTAAAATTAGACAAAAACATCTTATTTTCTGAAGTATTTCTTAAACTTTTAACAAAATATTTACATTTAACAGTGCATTTAACTTCACAGGAGGCTTCGGGACATCTTAAAAAACTGTTAATATTCAACAAAGCCGGACATAGACGGCTTTGTAGCTGGAAAAACATTAAGCCGTCTAGAAATCCCTGAAGATCCCAGTTAAAAAGTCCAGGGAATGACGCAGGACGGTGAATTTATGTCTTTGCTAACAGCAGGGAAATTCCCCTAGCGGCTGCCGGCCCGGGTCACGTGCCTTCTCTCTCTCTCTCCACCTATTTGTAGTGTCTCTGGAGAAGGCCCCGGGTCTGAAATAGCTGGGCCTGAACCGGCTGATTTATGTTTGGAAAAAGGAAGACAGGCGCGGACAAATGGGGAAAGAGAAGGATTGATATTGGGGGGAAAAACAAAGACAGGTGGCGTTCGGACGAGGTCAAGGTGAGCACGAAGGGAGAGATTTTGAGGAAGGAGTTCAAGGTTTTTCAATTAAGTTTAAGTGCTTTTTAGGGCTGTGCGGCAAAAATGTATCATGTTTCTGTCACATATCGATCAAGTTGATTCCATATTTTATATCAAAAACAATAAAACAGCATTTCAGTATGGACTACACTAATATAGATAAACTAAACAGACATTCTGCTTTAGTCCACAATTAAGCAAAAACATTTAATGATGTTTACTGACAAAACTGGCTGTATAAAAAAGAAAATATATAAATGCATTGGTAATAAAAGCTGCCTCACTCTCAATCTTCATTAAAATCTGAATATTTGCCCATCCTATACATTTACCTCCGCTGAGAACAATATAAAGCATTATCAATAATTTTTTTCTATGTATAACATTCCTTCAATACAAAACTTCCTGTGTTAATCTTCTCCTCTGATTAACAGAAGAGACGTTTATGCCCCATAGTATACAGTACTTATATTCCACAAATCATGTGAGCTTAAATTCAAATACCAGCCAAAACTGCTCCCATTGTCATAAGTGAGCCTTACTGGTCTGTTTGAGAGGACCAAAGTGTGCCTCTTTGCCTCGTTTAATCTTGTTTTATTTAATGCATTGAGGTTGGATCATTTTAAATGCATTATACACAAAATGTGCAATATTTTAAACATTTTTACATCAGCAAACAGCAAATACCAACACCTATCATCAAGCTTCAAAGGGACCATGGTGGGGCCTCTTCCAGGAACCCCTCTAAAAGTAGAACCATCAGGAGTTCATTTCAGGCTCATCAAGCAGAGCTGTACAGGTCACTTTGCACAGAGGAAACAGTATTGGACTAAGGATGAGCATTTTATCAATATCAATGGTTGTTGATTTCTCTTATCGATACGATTCCTTATAGATTTTCTTATTGATTCCTTAAATAATGTGGCTTTTGTATCTAGCTAAAAAAACTGTATTTCATTCATTTTATTGACACTTAGACCAAAATGTCGATCGGTGCTACCCAACCTCGATTGGTCCTTGGAAAAGAAAATTGTCACTGTACCGGTCCTTACAAGAAAAAAGGTTGGGCACCACTGCTGTAAAATATTTTTTCCGCAGCGCTCCACACTTTTGTCTCACATTCACACAATGGAGGCTTGTGTCAGTCAGTGTTTTCCCTCCACTGTCACGGTGCTTACGCTTCATTGCCGCTGTTTGGCCTCTTCCAGCAGGTGAGAGAGTGAGTCTGAAGTGACCTCCACGTTACCCCAGTGTGACCCTAGTGTGACCCCAGAGCAGAAATGGCAAAAGTTCATTCTAAACCCTTGTGTCTCATTGGGTAGTTTCACTCCACTTGGCATTTTTCGTTTTCCAATTGTCCACCATTGCTACAGTTTTAGAGATTTTTTAATAATTTCTTGTTACAAACCTTAGATTGAGTCATATTTTTATATCATTTACACCTGTGCTGTCCTTATGTGCCTTTTACTGTGAAAATATAGTAGATTATTGTATTGTATGTCTTTGTTCTTTGTGATAAGGGGCCGAGTCTGCAAATTAGCTCTGATATAGGACCACATAGGATAGAAACATGGCCAATATCGAGGGATAAACTGGGTCAAAGCCTCTATGTACATTAAACCACATAAAGCAGAGATTTTGCTTTACCGACTACAACCAGAAATGAAAGAATCAGATTAAATTCTACATTTAAATAAGTTAGGTTTGCTCATGTTATTGCCATATTGTTGACTTTCCGAATCCAATATCAAGGCAAACTAACTCCACATTTCTGTATAAAGCCAGTGTGATTATATTTGTCTTCAACTTCTGGGAGTTGTTTTCATACTTTTATTAAAAACGCATTGAATATAGTGTTACAAAGCAAACTTTATTTTCATCTGTCTTTCCAAAACATGTCTGAAATAATGAACTGGCCGTGACTGTAAACAGGAAGTCACCCGTGGGACTTAAATATAGCAACACTTCTTGACGTCTTGAAAAACAAATGAATGAATCGCCTGTTTTTCCCGTCGTTCATCTGTAATAAATATTTAACTAGGGAATTTTTTGTTCTTTTCTCAAGTGCACTCATTGATAAGATTAGCGCGGGTCTGACAAAACAATCTCCAAAGACTTAGCGCCAAGCCAAGCCCAACAACCGATCATTTATTCGTTGGCACCGCTTGACTTCCTGGTACAAACTTTAATGACAGGTGCAGAGAGCGGGAAGTGGTCCAAGTGTTTATTTTTTTTGCGGCTACGATTTATTACGGGCATTGCTTTGAATTCCCGCTGACTTCTATGTCGGTGTTACTCATTAAGCTCGGTGTCGTCATGAAGTGGAGGCGTCATTTTGGTTGATAATGTCCAGTAATGTCCCCCGAGGCTGCGCGGGGCAGGTCCTGGCACGTTTTTAGTGCTTTGTTTTGTTTGAGTAAATGGGATAAGCAGCATACAGTGTTTCCCTTTGGAGTCTGGGAGAAGGCTATGTAAGGACAAGTGGAGGTGTAGCTAGTAAAAGTGCAAATATTAGAAAAAAATTAAACAGATAGATAAGTTAATAGTGTCTTTTATATTAATAGAGGAGTGTGTGTAGTCTAATTTTTGCCTTTTTTGGTCTATAAACAATCGATAAAGTGGTGGTGTAGTAAATGATATCTAATATTTGTGGCATTGTGATAAACAAAACATAATTATTGTTTATCTATGATCTGTGTTTTTGATCATTAGGGGCAGCAAGTGACTTTTATACCTCAAAGTTGTATGAATCAAACATATTAGGTTTTCAATTGCTCGGTTTAAACATATATACTTTTATAGCCAAGCTTTTACTTAATGGTATTATAATTTTAGCTGAACCTTTTGCTGGTCGCGCTGAGAATCGAGGAATGTGTGTTGTTTTTTACTAATGTATTTATTGTATCTTTTATTGTATATTTATGCTCCATAGTATTTGTAATTGTACTTTTAACAATGCATGGAAAGCATTTTGAATTACTTGCTGTATGAAAGATGCTACACAAAGAAATGTTATTATTATTATTATATAGGAAACACTAGTTAAAGTGTTGTCAAAAGTATACAAAATTTGACACTGATTGCGAGGTGAGTTTCCTGCAAAGAGAGTGCGAGTTCGGTGCAGGTCGATACTCGTGCGAGTCCTGCCAGACTTAGAAAGTGCTTAAAGCCAATGTGCCCTTGTACACAAACCTTGGAACAGTGCGTGCGCACGTTCGTGAGTAGCGCGAGTCTGCAGAAAAATTCCTAGAGAGTTTTTTGTCCATGGAGGTCGCAGTGGTCTGATGCGACTTTCAAGTCATTATACAAGCGTTCTCATGGGAATCCACGTGAATCCGCGCAGCTTTGGACAAACAGACTGCAGTGGACTGGAGCTGATGTACAAGACACTTTGCAAGAAACTTGCATGAGTCCTGAATCGAACTCTCCTCACAGACAGTGTACGAGAGGCATTACACCAGCTCCTGCAAGAACACTCGATTGTTGACTCCAGGAAAAATAAACTTTCAAATTCTTTCCGCAAATCTGCGTTTCCCTCACACTTGCGCTTGTACTGCTCTGAGGTCTGTGTAACAGCAAGCATCGGTTTCTAGCACTTTCTAAGTCCTGACCGACCCTTGGGGTCCGACTTGCGTCCAACTCGTGCTCAGTGTACACCTGGGGTAACTGATATGAGGGATTGTATTCATATTAGATACTAATTTGACACAACACAAAAATCGGCATTAACAAGTCAAAGTTTGGCCGTTTGTGAGCCTTTTTGTGAACATACTGTATAGCTCATAACTAGTAGGCCTAAATACAAACTTCAAATTGGTTTAAAAAAGGCTAAATCATGGGTATACTGTAAATAGACTAGAGGCAGCTAGAGTACCGCCAGTGGTGCATGTACCACAGTTTGAAAAACACTGCCCTTTAGTTTTTTGTTTTTGATACAAAACAATCATAAATAACTGCACTTCAGTGACGTGACTAATCTCAGGAACATCTCCGGCCGTATCCACTCATTTTCCATCATAGAGACGGAGAGCTTAAATAACATTACCTAAGCCTTTGTGGGGTCCAATGCTCTAGAGTAAATGAGCGTTCATTTCAAACCCATCCCGTCCTCTGGAGAGGTCATTAGGGCACTCGCTGGTATCATCGCCGTGACGTATGAAGTCTAAATGTGTCCCAGAGCAAAGCGGATAGTAACGCGTCCACAGACAACAACAGACAACAAGAGCAGCTGTGTTTGGCTCCACAACAAGACCTCAGACAAACTCCTGATTTTATTATTCAAATCCTCACAGTGGGATTTTTTGGGAAGTGAAACTGATGCTAATGATTGTGTTTGTTGTTTTTTTGCAGCCCGACGGAGAGAGAGCGCACAGAGAGACTGATCAAGATGAGACTCAGAGAGATTATGATGCAGAAAGACCTGGAGAATGTCACATGCAAAGAGGTACTGATGTGAGATTAATGTGGTTAAATGTGCCTGTTATGTAAAATCCACTTTTCTGAGTTTGTAACATTGTCTTTTCATTAGTTTACTGAAGTTGTGTTTGGGTTGATTCTTGCATGTTTGTGTAATCTTGTATTGTCCTGCGGCTGATGCTCCAGAGATCAGAAAATCCCTGCTTTCACCTACCACCTACTCCCTCCCACTCAAAAAAATCAGAATCCAAGTAAAACATCTAGATTACAGAATTGTCACGCCACTTTCCAACAACAGAAACATACAAATTTACAATCTGCTGCCTGTTAAACTTCATTTTTACACTCAAAAGGCTCAACACTCAAAAAGCACTCAAAAGGGCTTATCAGTTCTGCAGTTTTGAATAGAAAGTCTATGGACTTGCTTATTTTTCTAAGCCATTTTAGATAATTTTTGTGCATTAGAATGGGAAAATAAGTGAATTATTTATCTTTACATGCCATACTTTTTTTCTAAATACATAGAAAACAGGTCTTAATTTGTATGTTGTGTAGTCTTAAAAAGGTCTTAAAAGTATAATATTTTACCTCTCGATCCCTGCAGAAACCCTGAATAATCACTTTCCTGATAACAAACAATAGACACAAATTTTTTTTGTCATTTAACCCGAATATAGTTAACTTCTATTCTTCCAAATTGTAACATCTGCTTCAATCTTCTCCACTAAAAACACATAAACCCAATAAACCCAGATCTCAATTATAGTATATTTATGAAAGAATAGAATTATATATGCTGTCTTTGCGTTATCCGTTTATTAAAAAAGTGTTAATTTTCCTCTGTTCTTGTCTCTAGATCCGAACGGAGCTGGAGATACAAATGGTGTGTAACCTGCGCGAGTTCAAAGGTTTCATCGACAACGAGATGATCGTGATCCTGGGCCAGATGGACAGTCCCACTGAGATCTTTGACCACGTTTTTCTGGTGAGAAACGAAAAGACAAGATTGAAATCTGTTTTGAAATAATTGGCTGAAACTCTGCTTTTCGAGCCAAACCAACTTCTGTTAGTTTGCTCAGTAGCTGTTGAGAATGTTGACTGTTTTCTAATACTGTACATTTGTGGTTGGTTAAAAGACCCATGTTGTGCTCATTTCCTCACCAAGTATAAGCCTTAAAGATCCAAACTGTGATAATTATTAACTATAACAGACCTGGGCAAACTGCGGCCCGGAGGCCAAATGCTGCCCGCGACTTGTTTCAATCAGGCCCCTGTCGTATTTTTAGAAACAGAAATGCATGACAAAGTTTATGAACGAAACTTGGGCTACGACAATAAACTTGTAACATTTCATTAGAGGTGTGCAATATATCGAATTTTAGATAATATCGTGATTGTTGTCTTGAAGATATGCAAAAGTGGAATATAGAGTAGCCTATATCGCCTGTAGTGAAAAGGCAACAAAAAGACTGTAGAAAAACAACAAATTAAGAAAATAGTTAATATATAGTTAATTGGCATGCAAACATCTGAGCTTGTGGTCTTCTGAGAGCAGTTTAGGTCAGATTATTGGTCAAATTATTGAGACACTTGATTGTTTTGTTTTTTGTCGATTAATCAATTGGTAGTCGGCAAAGTCAAACCCATTAAACTTCAACTAATACACAGACATGCTTGATGCTTGGTTTGAGATAATATCGTTTGAAAATTGTAATCAAGATCTATCAAAAAAAAATTATCAAGATATTAATTTTTGTCAATATCGCCCAGTCCTACATTTCAGGATTAAATTAACAGTATTATGAGAATAAAGTCAAAGACATAAAAAGCTCTTTTACAATATTAAACTTGAAGTTTTTCAAGATTAAAATTGTGATTTGGATCATGGAACATTGTTATACATATAAAAATCTATTGTGTGTTTTTCATGCAAACTTATTCAGGCCTTGATAACATTTAGTTGTTCATTTACTTTTTTGTAAAATTACCATAAAGCACTTGTAACATTTTGAGATTAAGCTAATAATTTTATAAAAATAAAATTGAATCTTAAGAAAGTTATGATTTTACTAGGAAAAAAAAAGATTAAAACAGAAAAAAAGGTGTAAAAGAGAATGACGTTGAAGCCATAAAAGAAGTTTAATGAGATATATATCATAAAACTTCACTTTATAAAATTAGACACTATTTGATTTGTACTGGTCTCTATATTCTGTCAAAGAAATGTGTTTTTTATACCAGTGTTGACAGTCTGGCCCTTCACCACTGTTCTGGGTTTGAATATGACCCTTGAGTAAAAATAATTGTCCAGCGCTGAACTATCTAACTAACTACTATGACTATCACACCAAACTAACTCAACATTAGAAAAACTGTCATATGGATTTTAACACAATGCAAAATAAATTGAAGATATTTAACCTGTCTTTGTCTCGTCTTTTCGTCTTCAGGGCTCTGAGTGGAACGCGTCTAACCTGGAGGAGCTGCAGAACAGTGGGTAAGTTCAATACGGTCGTAACTCACACGTCCACTGTTGCATTAAATTAGCTCCTCGCTCCACTGAGTCCACAGTCAGGACTTTAATAAGAAGAGAATTTACTGCTGGTTTTATTTTAATGATCCATCTTTCACCCTGTCTTCTTCTCCTCCTGCTTTTCCCGTAGAGTGAGGTACATCCTGAACGTGACCAGAGAGATCGATAACTTTTTCCCGGGAATGTTTGAATATCACAACATCAGAGTTTACGACGAAGAGGCCACGAATCTGCTGGAATACTGGAACGAGACCTACAAGTTCATCACCAAAGCCAAGTAAGCTGCTTGGACATTTAAGAATTGTACAGATGATTGGTTCCACTTCGTTATTCATTACGGTTTAGTCATTTTACCTGCTGTATTAGGTAATATGTGGCTAAAATCTCATTATAATAAAACAGGTTGTTGGTTTTATACATTTATAGTTTCATATACTGTAGTTTTTTAGACGCCCAAGCAAAAATGGTAATAACAATTAGCATGCTAGCAGGTCACTTCTTGGTTCTCTGGTTTTCTGAGACATAAACGTTTATATTAAATGCAGAAAACACACACTCATCTCATTTTGATCATCAGCCTCGTAGGAAGAAGCTCAAAGGTTTGACTCTCGAACAACAATTTTTTTTCTAAGTAGAGTTTGCTTGTTCTCCCTGTGTCTGCTCCAGTTTCTTCCTGGTGCTCCATTAAAAACGTGTACAATAAGCTCAATCCTTCTCCTAACATTCCCTGAAAAATACATTCTGATCTCAGTGGTTTCTGGTTGAAGGTCAGTGGTCAACAAATCAAAACAACATAGAAAGAAATTGACACTTCGTATCCTTATTTTTATTTTGCCCTTTACGATCCCTCTAAGATTTCAAATCTCTTCTTTCAACAGCACAAAGACAAACATAAAAGCCAAACATGCATAATAAATTATAAACGGAACATATTTTAAAACAATGAAACCATTCTAAATGTGTTTTTGATAGATACACTTAACACGGAGCAGTGGCGACTTCCGCTGATTCCACACTTGGTCCACTCACATGAATGAATCCAAACATAGACCAAGACCAGGCTCCTTCAAAATAATTGAATATGTTAAGAATACAATAAATGCCCATTGGCCGTTATCAGAAGCAGAAAAGATTTATTGCCATTGTCAGTGAACAAAACAAAATTCACAAACTAGGAACTTGCTGCTGCTACTACTAATGTGCAACATAAAACACCAATGATACAAATAAAGAATACAAAATATCAACTATAATAAAAAAACATTTAAGAAATACATAAAACCAAGTCTAAGGGCATGCAATAAAATTGTACACTACGTAAAATAGCCAATAAAATTAGGCAATAAAAATATACAGTAATCAGAACAATAGTGCAATCTGTCAGTACAAAGAGATAAAGTGGCAGGTGATGATATGACTGATGAAGTGAAAATGAGTGCAAAAGACCAACATAGTCACATAAAGTGTTCATAAGTCCAACAGCGGAGGGAAAGAAACTGTTCTTGTAGCGTGAGGTTCTGTCCAGGGTGAGAAGGGTCAGCTGCTATCCAACCTTCTACTGTTTTCCTAAAATGTTTGTTTTCTTGTATCTTGTAGAAAAGCCGGTGCCAAGTGTCTGGTTCACTGTAAGATGGGCATCAGCCGCTCGGCCTCCACAGTCATCGCTTACGCCATGAAGGAGTACGGCTGGGACCTGGACACGGCTCTGGAATACGTCAAAGACAAGCGCTCAGTCACCAAACCAAACCCCTCCTTCATGAAGCAGCTGGAGGAGTACCAGGGCATCCTGCTGGCCAGGTACAAGGCTGTTTAAGTTTGGGAATAAAATACATTGTATAAGTGTTACTTTTTCTGAGCAAAAAATAACACATTTGATGCTTTGGGGACAAATTAGAACTGACACATGTGCACAAAGACTAGAGAATCCCCCTTGAAAATATAAGTACTCCCACCTGAAGTATCTATAAACTTAAGCAGAAGAAATATTAATAAAATGTATTGATTTCAGCCTTAGCTACAAGTTACTTGAGACTTGACTTGATAAAAGTGACTAAGATTTGGGATTTGATTTGGCAAGGTTGCCTTTTGACTTGAGACGACTTGATGCTTCTCAAAAACATAGTGTAGCATCAGATATTTTTACAAAAACAAACTGGTCCTTACAGACTTCTTTTTTGTGACCAGAAATTATTTTTAAGCTTAGACTTGTCTTTCTTTGACTTTGACTTAGATTTGTCTCTCTGACTTGGAATTTGACTTGGACTTGTCTCTCTTTAACTTGGGACTTGACTTGGACTTGTCTCTTTGTCTTGGGACTTGACTTGGACTTTTCTCTTTGTCTTGGGACTTGACTTGGACTTTTCTCTCTTTGACTTGGGCTTGTCTCTCTTTGTCTTGGGACTTGACTTGGACTTGTCTCTCTTTAACTGGGGACTTGACTTGGACTAGTCTCTCTTTGTCTTGGGACTAGACTTGGACTTGTCTCTCTTTGTCTTGGGACTAGACTTGGACTTATCTCTCTTTGACTTGGACTTGTCTCTCTTTGTCTTGGGACTAGACTTGGACTTATCTCTCTTTGACTTGGACTTGTCTCTCTTTGTCTTGGGACTAGACTTGGACTTATCTCTCTTTGTCTTGGGACTTGACTTGGACTTATCTCTCTTTGACTTGGACTTATCTCTCTTTGTCTTGGGACTAGACTTGGACTTATCTCTCTTTGTCTTGGAACTAGACTTGGACTTGTCTCTCTTTAACTTGAGACTTACTTGCGACTTGCAAAACAATTACATCTGACTACAAGTATTCTTTCTCTCTTCTAAATCTCTTTTTCTTTCTTTTTCTTGCAGCAAACAGCGCCACAACAAGCTCTGGCGTTCCCACTCGGACAGCGACCTCTCCGACCGCTCCGACGCCTCCTCCAAGCCCACTTCCCAAACTCTGACGCGCTCCGACTCCCACAACAACAACAGCATCGCCTCCTCGCCCTCTTTGCATCACTTCCTGGGCGTGGCCGTGCTCCAGGCCCTCACCTCCGACCCCGTGAGCCCCTCCTCTTCCTCCCCCTCTCCGGACTCCAGCGAGGAAGAGGTGAACCGCATCCCGACTGGACAACCACGACCTCGAGCGGCCACGGTTATCCCGGAAGAGAGCGGGAACAGTTCAGTGGCCGTAACCGTGCCTGTAGTTTTACCTCACCCTCCGCCTTCCATTCATATTCTCCCGTCGACTCCCAAAATGCACCACGCCCGTTTAGCCGATTCAGTGCCTAAGCTTAAACTGTCTCTAGATTTGCCTGAAAAAATCAACCTTGACGACACTTCTCCGCTCACTCTGACATCTACGGACACGGATATACAAGATTTGTCGGACTTAACGAGCGGGAAAGTCACTCCTCAAAGCCCGACTCTTCCGATTTCTCCCGTTCAAAGTGACGACAACAACAACCCGAGGCATTTGAACTTGGACGCCGCGTTGGAAAGTCGCGGAGAAGCCGATGGTTCGTCCACGCACAGCACGGACAGTATTGACTTCTTCAGTGCCAGAGAGAAGTTTCTGGGATTGGCTCAGGATGGGAAGTCTCCGAAGCAGACGGAGCTGGGGCTAAACGCTGCTCTCCTTTCGCCGGCTGTGGAGGAAAGCAAAGAAATTGATGCTAAAGAAGAGGAGAGACATGAGAAAGATGACAGACAGGTGAATATACACTTTAATTATGTGTGGTTTTTTTTGGTTACCTGATAGCCCAGTTTTGAGATGTCCCCTCCTTTGTTTCTTAAGTATAGTTCTTGAAATAATTCCAGATGGGAGTAGAGCTGAGCCATATATCAAATTTTAGATCATATCGTGAATGTTATTTTGAAGATATCCAGAAATTGTACAAAAAGAGGCAACTTTTTACATTTATCTGACAAGAAGTTGCATTCACATTGCATCAACACATCATGTAAGTCAATTTTCCTCACTAATCATATTCTTGTCTTTCCTTTTCTCTTCCAGCCTGAGGACAGTCCTGACTCCGCCCCTCACCAGGACAACTCCATATCCGTGCGCCACATCGTCACCGAAATTGAAGCCATAACACACCCTGTATCTTCTCCTCCTCCTGCTGCCATCACCACCTCCACCTCTGCCCCGACTGTCCACCTCCCTCCCTCAGACCCTCTTTTAGACCCCGCCCTCGACTCTGCCCCCTCCAGCCCCCCCACCACGCTCCAGTCCGCCTCCATGCTGTCCGGCGAGTGGCCCATGGGATCCGTGCGCCGCGCCACCAAACAGCTGGAGCAGAAACTCAAACAGGAGATGCTAGCTGCTACTTCGCGATCGCCGCTACATTCGCCCAGCAACGACAACTCTTTCGCGCGTTCTTTGCAAGCCGGCGAACATTCGGACGCGCCGAAACGTAGCGACACTCAGGGAGAACACTCACAAGACGACGAAAAACAGGAGAAAATACTTGACTCTTCGGACTTTCTCAACTCAAGCCAAGATTTGCGTGAATCTACTGAAAGCCAAACACTACAAACTGAGCTTTTACATACCTCAACTCCATCCCAAAGACTGTGCCAAGACGTTGAACCGCAAAATGTGACTCTCGACGGGGAAACTGTGCAAGAATCGGACAATGACGAGAAACAATTGGGGTGTAGTCCCGATTGTGAAGCGCAAAGCAGGTTAGCGCGCGGCAGCCAAGAGCTAGAAAGAATACAGCAAACTTTAAAAGAGCTACAAGCGTTTCTTTACGACGGCGTTACCCAGCTTTCTGACAAAATGGACACTGAAATATGTAAGGACACGCACAGCTATTCGAGTTTTGACGTCGCTGAAAAGGTTAGACAAGAGGAGAAAGTTGTATCGGAGAGCGCAGGTTGGCACAGAGCGATTGAGCTGGAAGCGAGGCTGCGCCAAGCCGGGCTAACTCCGCCGTCGCTCATGAAACGATCCGCTTCTCTGGCTAAACTCGACTCGCTGGAGCTCTCCGCCAACGATTTGAACGACTTGGACTTGCACACGACAACGACGACAAAGACTTTACCCAGGAACGCACGGCTCAACGCGGACGACTCGTGGAAGAAAAAGCAAAAAGTCCTGGCACATATCTCAAACGGTTTACCTCTCAACCAAAACGAGCAAGACGAGTTCGGAAGTTGCCAAAAGGAGGATTTGGGCGATCTAGGGGCGGAGCTTGCACAAAAACAGGGAAGAGGACACTTGAGTTCGTCGTCCAGGCGTTCTCGCAAAACGTCCAGGACAAGAAGCATAGAGCTGTGACTGTGCTGTACAATACCATGTAGAGTCTGGACTGGAGTGCATGTACAGTGTGTGTGTGAAATGTCAGTTTACTGGCAGTTGTAAGTAGAGTAAATATAGAAAACGATGGGTTATAATCATGACTAGAGAGTGAAGAGGTTCTGTTGCCGTGGCAGTTGTAGCGACTAGTTTGGGAGTGGAGCAGTAGCAGCAAGATAAGGAAGAAATTTCATATTAAATTGTAGTTATAAGAATTTTTGCATAATTTATAAAGAGCATTCACAAAATATCTTGAAACTGATAATCCTCCGAATCATAATAGACACCATCATTGATCATTAATTGTGTCTACTTCACTTTACTGGAAGATATGCCATCTCTTCATACTTACATAAGCTTTGTCTATAATATTTCATGTTGTGGCTTTATATGTACTTGTTTTTCAAGACATTTTGAGGAAGGAAGCATAAAATAAATATTTTTAAGGCGAGACACTGCAGGCAAAAGTTTTTTTCTTTTCTTGTGCAAATCTTCAATCAACCTATGTCACTACAAGGGGCAGGCGCTCATTGGTGCCCTCTGCTCAGTTTCTTCATAACTTTCTTTACAAAATGAGTAAATAGAACTTAAGAGACTAAACGGTTAGAAAACTCAACAATGATTTCTAACGACTTCTCCTAATGTGTGCCATAGGTTTGCACCAGTTCATACTCTTTATAACTCGTGATTTCTGCCAGGTAATTAGCTGTAGGAACAATGAGGGTTAACTATCAAAACAAATACATCGCCCCAGAGCCATGGAAGTACAGTGTAAGCTTGGAGTCTTTCCTGCAATAACCTTCTGTAGAAATCAGCACAAAATAATATCACACAGTTGCAGTTTGCTGTGAGTCTGTATTTCTCCACTTTGCTGATAATTAACACAAATGACACAAAAATCTTTATCAGTGTCATGTTAACTCAACACCTGTACTTTTCTGCAAATTATGTAGTCAAACTCATCAAGTGTATCTGTATGCTTTTCTTTTGTGAACATGAGGTTTTTCTACCAAATAAAAGTAAATATCAGAACACTCGCTTTCAGTAACTGTACATGGATCTGGAGTAGCTTGCCATTCGTTAAATTAATTTTTTAAAGAGAGTTTTGTGACCTTCAATTGTAATGGTCTGCGTAGACTGAAAAACCTGGACTCTTTACTAACAGTAAATAGATCTAATCTATATGTCATCAAATGTAATACGTTTATACTTTTTTTTTTACATTGTCATTTTTGCTGACAATGTTACTAGCAATTTTTTTCATATAAAATGCCTTATTTCTAAAAGAAAACATGACATGATGACAAATGTAGGCTACATTACTTACATGTATGTGGCTAAGCTAGTTAGCTACTGATTTATTTCTTTAAATTATTATTTCTGTTTTCACCTGCAGTTTGCTGTTGGAATTCTAGATTGTCTGCGTCCTGAAGGAAGGTGATTAAGGTCCAAAAAAAGTTTGGATAAAAGTTAACATAAAAGTAGTTTTAAACCCATTTAGCAAAGTAATAAACTCATCACCACGGCAACCAGCTCACTTCTGTCCCTCCAGACTAGACTATTTAGCAATAACTGTCAAAATAAAAAAGTTACCATGAAAACAATCAGGTGACCAGTCTGAATGAAAAGTTTATTTATTTTTTTATTATTATTTATGTTTTTAAATCAAATTATTTAAAAGAAAACGCTAATTAAAAACTCAAACCGCACAAAATGGCCGCCGCAACTGTCCAACAGGTTACCACGGCAACAGCCTCACCTCTAGCCCTGGTCGTAACTCATCGTCGCTATAGAAACGAATGCATGTAAAAACCACTGGATGTGCTAAACGAACTGGATTTCAGGTTGTAATACTTTTGAATGTCTAAAGTTATGCATTATCACTGTACGTACGTTCTCTTTTTGTTTTGTATTTTTGTTTTCAGCGCGTGACCCTCGTCGACCTCCTGCGTTACAGGGGGCGCTCTCTCTCTCTCTCTCTCTCAAAACATGCACTTTATACTGTTTTTGGATGTCTTTTTGTTTTTCTTATCCGGAGTATTCTTCTTTGCACTGAACTCAGTCGGGGCTAAACTGCTCCTTTATCTGTGTCTTTGTTCAGATTTTAAGCCAGGACAAAGCTGACATCTTGTTTCTTAATAAAGGGCTTTAGCAATGTCCAAAAAGTTTATCTGTGTGTTTTTTTTATTTCAATAATCAAAGTGGCAATGCAGATTTTTTCAAACAATTAAGAAAAAATACAAATCCAAGCAGCATAAAGGAAGAAAGATACAAGGTTTTGAACTTATACAAGGACATCAGTTAATTTTAAAAGCTAAAAAATTAGGTTTTACTGTTAAAATCAACATTTGTGAACATAAAATTTAGCTATAATCAACATATTATTGTAATTTAAAGGAGGGGTATGTTTTTACAATAATCCAACTAAACAATTCATCCCAGAACAATCTAACAGAGCTACAATCTTAAAACTCATGTTCCTGAGTTTCAGTTTGACAACATTTACACAAACCATCTTCAAAATTGTACAATCTTTTCAATGACATGCGGGCCTGAGCAAACACAATTTGGCGTTAAATCTGACAACTTCTTCTCATAAATCCTTCAACACATGGTTAATATCGACATGTATTCATTTTGGCAGCAATTGTGGCTTATAAACAACAAAATGAAACTGAAGTGGCCACCCAAGCTCAGCCAATCAGAAAGCTGCTTTTAGTTCCTGAATAGAACTAAATAAAAAGGTATTATACAATAATTTATTAATTCATTCATTACTACTTAATCCCGATGGGGGTCGCGGGTGACCGGAGCCTATCCCAGTAACTTTGGGTGGAGGAAGACCCTGGATAGTGGAGGGTGCAGGGTTAAACAGACAAACATTCACTCTCTCTGGGAAATTTACAGTGATGCCCAATTAACCTAAACATGCGTGTCTCTGGAGGTGGGAGGAAACCCACTGTGACATTGATAGAACATGCAAACTCCACCCAGAGAGATCATGAGATGTTGTTATGGTCCGACTCGGGAGTCGAACCCACAATGTCTTTATTGGGAAGCCAGAGCTCTAACCACTCTGCTACTGTGCATTATTCAGTTCAGACCTCAGTGGTCTCATTTTGTCATAAAGGTCTGCATTTATCATAGACTTTTGAGTAGAAAACACAATGTTTACTAATTTATAATTATAAACGTTAGCTACACCCATTTTAAAGCCTTAATATTTATCAAAATAAATGGTCAAAATAGTAGATTAAAAAGTCTGTTTTGCAAATACTATTGACCCTATTTTGTCCCGCCCACTTGGCTTGGAAATGCACTTCCTGTTTAGCTCTGTTAAGGTAGCTAACGTGTCTGTCTTGTGGGGCAATTTTAATTAAATATACTGACAGTTAAAATAAACCCATCAACTGAAATCTACAGGCTAAATGCAGCTAAACAGGAAGTGCATGTCCTAGAAAAGTAGGCGGGACAAAATAGGGTCAATACTTACAATAATGATGATTTGTCACACCTTTGACCACAGTCCAGCCCTCCACCACTTGTTCAGGTCCAAACATGGCCCTCTGGGAAAAATAATGGGCCACCTCTGGTATAAAGGGATTATTTGTTTATTAACACAAGAGATGCGCACACAGTCGCATAAGAGAAAGAGCCGCAACTGATTGACACAAGCTGTAGCAGCAACACTAACCAGGGCTATAAATACAAGTTAAATCAACTTTTGTGAATGATCAAAACAGCTCGTTCCGTTGTGTTGTTTTTGTCAAAGAAGTTTCCCCAGCCAAATGGGCAGCGATAATCTGTCTATATGTCATTAATTGTTCATTTTCGGCAGCAAGGAGTATGATGAATATAGATCTAATTTTTTCATGTAACCTTTTGGAAAGATTTGGACACAACATTTGTCTTTTAATTGGCTCTGTGCACAGAACATCAGTTGGCTTGTTTTTGTTCAAAATAGCTAACTTCTGTACACACAAGCATTTCCTGTTAGCATTAGCATTTAGATACAAACACGTCTCTTTTTAAACACACAAGTGTCCTCTGGTGAATTATTCTTCTTATTTTTATGTTTTCTGTAACATTCACCACAAACTCACTGTCACTGTCTGATCTTCTGAGTATTTATCGTTTTAAGCTGGTGTAGTGAAAACCTCATTGAAATGAACTGAACAGGAAATGCTTGTAAGTACAGAAGTTAGATATTTTGAACATAAACAAGCCAACTTAAGTTCCGTGCACAGAGACAATTGGAATGAGATAACATTCTACATTCAATGAAAATCTCAAATTTAAAAAGTCACATTTAGTATATTAAAAAAAAATCTTTAATTTCCAATATATATATATATATATATATATATATATATATATATATATATATATATATATATATATATATATATATTGGAAATTAAAGATTTTTTTTAGATATAGATATAGATATAGATATAGATATAGATATAGATATTAAAGTTGGAAGTGCATTGAGATTTCATCAGCAGCTGTAGTTTAGTCTGGGTTCTTAGACCATCTAGTGTCCACAGTGAGAGTTACACTCTCATTTTACTATTATTTGTTATAGTGTGTCATGTTTTTGTCAGAATTAGTTTTCACTTTTTACATTTCATGATTAACTTTCATCAATATGTAAACTATTCAGATCAAAGGTACTAGCTGTAGTCCTACGTGTCAAACTGAATGTATGTTTCAGGTCATTCCAGCCTCGTGTGTGGATTACAAACACTATTTCCACAGAACTGACTTTGAACTGTTCTTCTTCTCCTTCTTCAGAGCCGGTGCAGGTTATTTATGTGTGACATTTCCTTCAGTGTTTCATGTGGGTAATTAAACTGTGGGATAGAGGCCACGCTGACTCCTGCTGACACTGACGCAGAGAGAGAGATCGACTTTATGGAGCTGCTCTGAAGAGAGACTGAGGTGTAGAGATACTGTACAAGTGAACACACAACACTTTTTTTATGTTAGTGGTGTAAAAGTGGACAATACTGCTTTTAGAATAAATGTAAAAACAGAAAAAGGAAGTATAAGCCTGTGAACGTTTTTGCTGAATATTGTATCAAGTACCTATAGCTCTAGTAGTGAGTGCAAATAAATACTAATATTACTTTGTGAACAGAGAAAATGAGTGCATCAAAGAGGCTTTTGTGAAAATGTTAACAGTAACATTAGGCCCTCTGTAGAAAAATTTATAAAAGTCCTTAAAGCATGGGCAGGCCTACGTCAGGGCTTAGTTCACTACTAACTTTTAAAGAGGTATGTCCAAACTATTGCCTGGAGGTCAGATGCAGCCCTCAAACGTATTTTTGTTGACCTTTCTGGTTTTCTGGTGAATTGGCCCAAATGATCACAGTTATACATTTTACTGTAAGTTTGGTTAAACTTCCCCATCGTAAATTTACTGTTTACTATTTTTTATGTGAGACAGTATATTTTGTTGAGGAGTCTGAGTAAAAGTCAGGTAGTTTGGAAAAATTTCTTCTAGAAAGAAATTTCAAATTAAAAAAAAAAAAAAGAAAAATGCTTATTTTGAGGTAAAAATGTCTTATTTCAAGTGAAATACTCTGCCAGTGCAGTAAGAAAATTTGACTGACCTAGTTGTTTTGAGCAGAAAATGTTGTTTCAAGTTCTCTTTACAAGATTTTTAAGCAAATCTATTCTTAATTCAAACAATTATGGCTTAAAATAGATACAAATTTGCTTAAAATAAGTTTTTATATGTGGATAAGGTAAATCAGGATAAAATATTTTAAAACAAGTCAAATAATCTTAATAAGACTTGGGTTTATTAAAGGTGGGGTAGCTGCTTTTTCCACTCCAAACACAATTTAAGTTTTAAACCTGACAACTTCATTTCCTAAATATTTCGACACATGGTTAATGTTAATATGTGTTCATTTTTAGTAGCAATTCTGGCTTAAAAATCACTTCTTACAAACAGAAAAGTGAGAGTGGAGAAGACCACTGAAGCACAACCAATCAGAGCGCAGCATTCGGATTCTCATGAGAACTAAAACTATTTCTTTATCAATTCAGACAGGACTCAGTGGTCTAATTTTTTCAGAATGTTCTGCATTTACCATGTACTTTTTAGTAGAAAACACAAAAGTTAATAATTCATAACTAAAAAAGTTAGTTACCTCAGCTTTATGTGAAAAAAATCTTAAAATTTGTCTTTTTCAAGTCATTTTTTCCACATTAGATTTTCCTTTTTTGCAGTGTAAATTTTAACATTTGGTTCTGTTTGGTCCTCGGTTTTATTTTATTTTTATTTATTTTTTTATGTGGCTCTTGGCGAAAAAAAAACTTTTGGAGATGTCTGCTTTAATATTTATTTAAAATGTAATTTTTTTTTTTTCAAATTTCCTTTTACATAGCTCAGATTTCAGCATAATTAGGATCAATAAAGTCATCTGTAACATAAAATATTAACTTGACCTTTTGACCTTGGTATTACAAGGTCAAAAAGTTACATTTTTTAGTAAATTAAATAGTAAAAAAACAATGTGTTGCATCAGGGAGGGCATCCGGCTCAAAAACTCTCAAACAAACGTCTATAAAACTTTAGAATTATATACAGTTTATTCCCCCCCTCAGCTTCGGCGAGGACAGAAAACCCTTTGAAGAATTGTACTTTCCGAATATACTTTTTACATCTGAATCTCAATGAGGACTTTGCCGTTTCTCCGGGACTGTCAGACCTGTCATTTTCACTCCCAGATTAGAACAACTGCGAGCCAAACCCCTGAAGGATTGTGGGTAATTCTCTGGGAATCCTTGACACATGCAAAGACGAGGAAGAAGAAGGAGGAGGAGGAGAAGCTAAAAACAGATTCTCTCTTGACAATTAACTTTCCAATCGCGTTTGAAGGTAATTAGTTTTGCCACAGTTACAGTCGTGCGCGGTGGTTAAAACTCGCTCCCAAAAGGATTTACAGATTAAATAATGAAAAAGAAATGAACCGGACGCACAGACGCACACGGTTGTCACGTTTTACTGTTGCAAAGAAGTTTATTTCACATGTATTTCCCAGCTGACGAAACAAAAATGCTTCTCCGTTTTTAAAAGTACAAAAAAGTGTCAAACCAAGCAAGCTTTGAAGAGGAGAGAGAGAAGGCATTTTCATTGGGTTGTGCTGTGTCAAGGAATATTATTATTAGGATTTGTTTGAGTAAAATCAACTAAATTGTCCGTTAGTAAAGAATGACCAGCTTTGAGCATTGCAAAAGTATGAAATTAGTTTAAAAGTTAAGAAATTGGAGAGTATTTTTTGGAGAACACTCTATACACAATTTATTTTACAATAAAATAACTTAAAATGAATTCCCCTCTAGCACAGATATCTTGTTAATGTTAATTCAAGTGAAAATTAGTCCGCAATGTCCTGACTACGTCTAAAAATGTCCCGTTTGTTCATCTGTCGCTGCTAAGTTTGTCTGTTGTTGTTGTTAGCATTGTGGCTAACTGCCGTTAGCATACCGGTCCGGCACGTCGTGCTCCTAACAGCTGTGTTTTAGAAAGAAAGTTAAAATGAATAATTTCTGTTTGTTTACATTTTTAAGGAAGCAAAAATCAGGCATAGTGCCTTTAAAGTTCTGTTTCCAATAGTTGCTTCCTTAATAATGTTACAAACAGAAATAATTCATTTTAAACTTCCTATATCAGTCTACGTGTTTCACTTACCTGATGAATTCTGAGTCTCCGAATTATTCATTCGGAGACAAAAAAAAATTTCCGCAGCTGTTAGGAGCGAGACGTGCCAGTATGCTAATGGCGGTTAGCCACAATGCTAACAACAACAACAGGCAATCTTAACAGCAAAGGAAAAACAAACAGAACATTATTAGACAGAGACAGGACATTATGGACCAATTTTCACCCGAATAGATAAACAAACAAGAGACTAGCACAGTGACTGTAGGATATTTTATTGTAAAAACTGAGCCTAGTAGTTCTTTTAAAGGTGCACTATGAAACTTGGGCAAAAGAGCGAAAACTCTTTTAAAACTCAGAAGGCAAACTTTGCAAAGTCCTAAGATACATTTCTGTTTCTAAACATAATCCTAACCCCCAATTTGACCAAGATTGTGGAAAAAAAAAAAGCTCATGCAGCAAAGTGACAACCTGGCTCACGCCAGATGGATATGTGTATAGTGAGTTCTCACTATATCCATTTGGGACTTGACTCATTGAAAGCGTTCGAGAAAAGGTGGGGAGTTTAGTGAAATACTTTGAGCTGATTGGGTGTGGGGCCTTATTTGAGCTTAGCCAATCACGTATCCAATGTCTGCGTGAGTTAGAACTAGTATGCGTCACACATACTGCACATCTTCTAAAAAGAAATTACTCCGTATTTCTGCTAAAACCGCATCAAAAGCAGCAGAAACACGTACATCCACGAGAGCAGCCATCTGTGTTCAGCTTTAATGAGACTCAGCGGCGGCGCCGGGGCGCTAACAGCCGTCTTAACACCGCCGAAACACCGCTGGTTCGGACTCTCAAACCAATTGAGCGGCAGGAAGGCCAGATGGTTATAGCGAGATAAACCATCTGGCTGGCCAGGTTAGCAAAGTGATGGTTGTGTGCCATAACAGGGATCTGTTTAGAAAAAAAAAATAAATAAAAATAAAAAGGAGATTGTAGCTACTTTTGTCACATCATTAAAATAC
This sequence comes from Mugilogobius chulae, assembly GCA_038363315.1. Classification (NCBI taxonomy): domain Eukaryota; kingdom Metazoa; phylum Chordata; class Actinopteri; order Gobiiformes; family Gobiidae; genus Mugilogobius; species Mugilogobius chulae. The sequence goes on along the minus strand of CM076415.1, from coordinate 15,600,480 downwards.
CAAAGTTGAGGGTTTTTTTTTTCACAAATATAATTTCCAGAGCTTGAAATGTTCCATTCCAGCTTGTGATGTCATTAAGTGGAGTTTTGATGTTTTTAGCTTCTATTGATCCGTTTTTCTTTACACACCTACAGTAAATTGTCACCTTTTATAATATTTTATTTTTGACTATAGTTGCCAAAAATATGTTTGCAACATATTTGGGCAAATCCAAGTCTGAAAATATTCAAATGATTCTAGTGAAAAGATGAAGAATTTACAAACTCAGTGAAGCACCTAATGACATCACAAGGTGAAACAAGGTGTTTTCAGTTTAGTATTGTGAATTTCTGAGTTGCAAAAGGTGAGTGAAACAAAACACAACTCTAGACTTGTTTTTGCTGAGGGAACGAGGTTACAACATGGATCCAAAGTTTGTTCAACATTGCCCCTTTAATGTAATAATATAAAAGTGCAAATATTCTAACTTTTAAATGATATTTCTTTACTCTTGCAAAACTCAAAGCGGTCAGACTTTGCTGCGAGGTGCAAACCATGCTGAACTATTGTACATTTACGAACAGAAAACAGACTTTAGTTTCATTTCACAAGTTATCGACAAACCTAAACGATATAATAACTCGTCTAATTCACTTATGCAGTCTTTATTCAAGCTTCTAATATTGGTGGATCCTGTTGTCACTGGGCTAAAGCTAAATTAGCCAAAAACCAGTCTTTAACAGTCGATTATATTTAATTAAACCATCGCAAGCAGAAGAATACAGTACATTAGTTGAGTTATTATAATGACTAGTGATAGTGTGGGTTCTGTTGCCGCGGGTTCTGTTGCCATGGCAGTTGTGGCGGCCATTTTATGAGTTGGTGGAGCAGCAAAATTCAAATTAAAAATACTGTGTAAGACCTGTTTTAATCAGTTTTTAGTCATGTTTTTTTAAGATTTTGAGAAACAGAAATGTGTAATGGAGCATAAGGGACATGTAAAAACAAGAATAAACTTATAAAATTACAAGGTTAAACTCACAATGTTATGAGAATAAAGTCGAAACTTTCAATTGTTGTAAGCGTACGAGAAAAAGTATTAATTTAACACAGCGGTCCCCAACCTTTTTTCTTGCAAGGACGAACCTGTATAGTCACAGTTTTCTTCTCTAGGGACCGGTTGAGGTTTGTTAGCGCCAATAACAACAACATAAAATGCAAACAACTGATTATTGTGTATATTTGTAGCTCTCTTATTGCTTGAATTTGCTGTTTATTGAGCTAAGTGGGCCTATATTTTCATAATAAAGCACAATGAAGTAGTGAAAGTAACTAAAATAAAAATAAAATACTTTTTAAAAAATCCTCTGGGCCCCGATAACAAATGGCTGGCGGTTTTGGGCCTCGAACCAGTGGTTGGGGACCACTGATTTAACAAGAAGAAACTCATTAAAATGCATGAATAAAGTAGCATTTTTCTGAGAATTAAGTCAAAGCTATAAAAGTAGATTTTTTCAGACTATTCTTGAAGTTTAATGAGATAGGGTCGTATTCATAGAGCTAACATACACAAGTGTCAAAAAATCTTTATTCACAGAAAAATTTTAAAGTTTCGACTTCATTCTCATAAAATTAGTAGCTTAATCTTGAAATGTTACAAGTTTATTGTCATAGACCAAACTCTTTTTTTGTTTGTGTCCCTTATAAACCGTAGTAGAAAAGGCTTGTGATAATTTGTTATTGCAATGATTGTGGTCTGGCCTTCTGCCACTTGTCTGGCTCATGGGTAAAAATAATTGCCCAGCCCTGGATTAAAAGGAGTAATTGTAGGTATTTTATTTGAATTATAAATTCATGGTCATAATAATACAGAGGACTGCTTTCTGTCTGTGTCTGGTATTTTTTCATCTGAATATTCAGCTGAAAAAGACTGCACTGGGCTAGACTTTGTGCCAAATTAAACTATATTTATGTGTCATTACATTGCAAGGACACAAGCAGTCATAAATTAATAAATATTCAAATACAAAAAGGTTCAAATATCAAAGTATTTAAGCGAAGTCAGTTTAAAGTTCATCTTCCTATTAGTTTGTATGAGATCTTTAGTCAACTTTTCCCTACACAAGATGGCTGCCGGAACTGGACTTTTGTTGCTATAGGTTACCAAGACTACGCTCTATCTCTCTGTCTAGTCATTATAATAACTCAATGATTAGGACATTGTGCTTAAAACAAAACTAACTAAAGAAGCTTATTGGACTGTTCGTAAGCTGTTTGTGCACATTCAAACTGTTAAAGAGAGTGTATGTAGTGGGTTTAATCAAAAATAAATGTAAATAAAACAATAATGTGTAGAGAATAATGGAGTTATATTTATGATTTGGTCTGTATTGCAAACTGGTGCACTATGACCTGGCCTATACATTTTTTTTTACGTGTTTCAATTCAAATTTCAATATTAAGGCAATAGTATTTAAATTTGTCAAAAACATGTTCTTAAATTTTGTAGTTGACATCTAAATTACAAAAATATGTTTTAATTTAAGTCTATATTTTGGGCAAAATTTACCGAATGTGCTTTTAATACAGTTTGTATTTATGAAATGTTATAGATTTGTATAAATTATCTTTAGTTTTTCCTACAGGTTTATACAGAGATTAAGGTGGTGCAAGTGGTCCATGTTGGAATATATTCATCTTAATACATTCTTTTGGATTCTAAAAGTAACTTTTTGTCTTTGTTGGTCAAAAACATTGCCTACAGATTAAATATATTAATTATATATGTTTTTTTAATGCTACAAGCCTAAAGTATCATTATATCATCATCATCATCTTTATGTTTAGGATGTTTTTAGACTTTGGCGGACCACCATTAGTCTTTTATTTAAGCGGGAAAAACTGATCCTATTTAAAATTGAGTTCTGGTCTCATACAAAGCCAAGGAGCATACATATTTTTTATTTTTATTTTTTTTTTTGAGAAGAAACATTAAATCGTCTCAAGTCACTTAGCTTCAAGTCCCAAAGATTAGTCCATTTTATCAAGTCTCTAGTCATTAAAATAGTCATGACTTACAAAATTTGCACCTTTGCCTGCCATAGTGCACCATTTTTTAAACATTTAATTTTAATTCAAGTCATTTATTATGTGACAAGCTACAACGAATAAAAAGAAGCAGAAAAAGCTTTGGATAAATGACTTTTGGCTGCGACGAAAACTCAAACTATAACCACATACAATCCCTTTAATTTCAAAGCAATTCAGCAACAACATAACTTATATTTGGTGCTTCTTCTTCTTCTTCTTCTTCTTGATAATATTAATAAAAGTTAACGTAGAGTTTTGTTGCAGAGCTGGTTTTAAAAGACACACTCTGACCCATGCGCACAAAGGAAACAAACCCAAAGACACACATCCAGGAGGCATTCACTTAGCTTTTTGTTCTTATTATTATGTCGTTGTTGTTGTGTTGCTGTGTTGTTGTTGCTTTGTAAACTGGTCAAAAGTACGTTGTGGCACCGGAGATGACCTGCGGGAGGCGCCACGGCACAGGTCCAGCAGTGAGGAGAAATGTGCTTCAAAAGGAAAGTCACAGTTTCATTCAGTTTCCTCCTCAGTGGATTTGTGAACTACTGTCAATCACACGCACAAATGAGAAAGACAAAAAAACAGCTCTTTGGGGAAAATTGACTGAAAAGCCTTTTTAAGTTGTTTTAGATCAATTTAGTGTTTAACAATGAACAAAAGGTAAATTACTGATCTATATATGTTGTAGTTTATTACTAAATGGTTGGAAAAACACAATAGTTCTCCTTTAAAGTGTATGTTTTGTGATGAAAACTAAGTAGAAGCAATAATTAATCATTAACAGGGAGTACAATTGGCTCTGTGCACGGAACTTCAGTTGGCTTGCGTACGTTCAAAATGACAAACTTCTGTACATACGACCACTTCCTGTTAGCGTTAGCATATAGACACAATCATGTCTATTTTTAATCACACAAGTGTCCTGGGGTGAAATATTCCTCTGACATGTAAAGTCTTTAACATGTTTTCTGTAACATTCACCACAACTATCTGATCTAAAGAGGATTTATTTGTTTTAAACTGATGGAGTGAAAACCTCATAGAAAAGACTTGAACAGGAAGTGGTTGTATGTACAGGATGTACTATTTTGAACGTACGCAAGCCAACTGCAAATAAATACAACATTTAAAGCCCTTAATTTCATCCATTTCATAAACAACTTAAATTTATCATCATACTATCATGATTTATTTTTACTTAAATAAAAGTAAATATTAGGACTGATGTTAGTTAAGTAATGCAGAGCGAATGTTTCCTTTATTACCTTTAATTCATAAAACAAGTCAGATATTTGCAATATAACATTGTATTGAACACTAGCTAATTCTCGATATGGGTTTTTTCGTGGCTAAAGACTGATAAGCTTTGCCGATATTTTTGGGTCGATACATAAAAACTCTCTCCTTTGTGCACATAATTGACAGCTGAGGATATTTTGAGATTACTGAGGAAGTAACTGAACATAACTGAAACGTGCCCTAGTTGTGCTCTCTTCTCCTTGATAGTCCGCCGCTGCACCACAGACTCCGCCCCTCTGAGCCGCGAGACCCAATCAGCCGTCACTTCTCCATGAGCGACAGGCGTATGATCCTCTGCAGCTCCTCCTCCTCCTGCCGCCGCCGTAGCTCCGCCTCTTCCTGTTCCCGCGCAGAGATCTCCATGGCGATGCGCAGCTGCTCGTCGTAGCTGCAGGAGTTTGGTTGTTTTTTGGACGGGGTGGAGACGAGGCTGGAGGCGGGACGGGGTTTGTGCTGAGGCGTCCTGGACAAAGGGGAAAGGAAGGAGTTTAAAGTCACACTGCAGAACAATCCTGATAAAATTTAAAAATATAAATAATCATCATAAAATGTATTTAAAAAGAAAAAATAAAGAGTGCATGGATAAGTCTCTCCAAGTCAGGCTTTGACACTATAACTTTGATTTTGGCAATGTTTTTAGATCGTAAAAAGCTGCTGATGTTATTGACTTCCATTATTACCCCCAGATTTCTAACTTGACTTGAAGGTTTCAGAGAGAGCGACTGAAGGTGACTGCTGACACTTTCTCTTTGTTTCTGTGGGCCAAAGACAATAACTTCAGTCTTGTCTGAGTTTAGCTGGAGAAAGTAGTTTTGCTTTCACACACTGATCTGTTGGATGCAGCGACAGAGTGAATCCATCGGCCCATATTCACCTGCTGTTAGTGCCACATATGTAGATCTGGGTGTCGTCTGCATAGTTGTGATAGCACATTATTGCGTATTAACTGACCTAATGGCAGCATGTAAGGATTGAACAGAAGGGGTCCCAAGATTGACCCCTGGGGAACACCACAGGTCAAGGCCATGTGCTCAGACACGCAATTTCCCAGTCCTCTAGTCTGTGTAAAAGAATGTCATGATCATGAATAACACATTTTGTTCTCTCAAACCCAGATAATGCACTTGCTAGCTGCGTTTGTTCACCAAAATCCACTAAGTTCATCTGTTGTTGTTGCTGGCATTATACCGACATGTCAAGCTGTAAGAAAAGCTAAAAAACAAATAGTTGTGAACAATTCAGAGGGTGTAGGAAGTTTAAAATTGAATTGTACACGAATGATGCCATACAAAACTTGCCTATTTGAATGTTAGCATCATTTGTTTAATTTGTATTGCTTTTTATGGCTTCTTTGACAGTTTTTTCTTCATAAATATATGATCTAAAATTCAATATAATGCCCACTACTAATTTCAGTCAATTAATATATTGTTATAATCAGAACAGGTACTTTTGAACGATGGGAAAAAGTCTTTAAACGAGTCACAGTTGATATTTCTAAATCCATCTCTCGCTACTGGTTTATTTGAGAGAGCAGAATGTCTCCATAAACAGGGTTATAATGTGATTCCCCATTTCCCATAACTGTGCTCCTCTGTCCGTTTAGGGACAAGAGAAGCTATAAAAAGAAACGATGCGTCATAAAAAACTGCTGATGGACGGCAGAGGAGCTAAAACAGGAAGTGGGTCCAGAACTGCCCCTTCGAGGTTCAGAGAAAAGCTGCCAATACAACAACAAACACTACACTACCGTCCAATTCTCAGATAGTTTTAGCTCCAGACGTCAAATCAGGTAAATGACGTCATTATTTTGAGCCCTAATGCAGTGATACAGGTTGTAACTGTAAAACTCTGCAATTTCTGATGAATTTATTAATAAGTTTGTCTTGATTTAATGCAATACTGATGCATACGACCTTAGAAGACAGATACAAACCATTAATATTGGACAGAAATGCTAGCTAACATTTCTACACTCTGCAGTTGAAATCGTAGGTAAAACTGTGTCGAGCCAGTCTTGAACAAACAGAAGAAAAGGTGCAAAGTCAACAGTGGCTGAGAGCAGACTGTCAAACCAGGAAACTGTGCCTCTTTATCTCAGAACAAACACTACAGGGGACACAGAGGAGGAGGAAGAGGGAGAGGAAGAGAGCAGGATGGATCGAATGATTTAGACTGAGGCGAGGAGATAACAGACGTTTTAGTCAAGATGGACAGGAAGAGACGGACAGTAAGGTGCTACATTACAGATCACTGATTAGGTAGTGACTAGAAAGATGAAGCTTCAGAGACCTGTGTTTAGTATTACTAAACAAAAATACGTTTCTAAGGCCTTGTTCACGCAGTAACTGCGAAGAAGAAAATGCACAAATACTGTTAATTAGATCAAATGTTGAGGTGTGAAGAAAATACCTTTAGGTGTGAAAATCTGCAGTAATTTGTCCAGCAAACAATCAGGGTGTTTACATGGAGGCCAAGAACCCTGATAACTAGCCTAGTCCAATTTAAACCAGTTTTCCAAAGCGCATGTAAACCCGAGCAGACCTATTGAGGAGCTGTAAACCGGTTTTCGGAAAACCAATTGGTGCACGTGGTGACAATCGATTGTAGTCTGATTTCAAATGTCAAGTAAAAAGACTATCGGTCTGCAGCTGCACAAAGTGGCACACACAATCTCACATTTAACTACATGTTTAACACTTTTCTAAATGTTTAAAAAAGTCATACATGTTCCAGAAAAAAAAATTAATTTTACCAACAGTTAGTAAAATAAACAATATTAACAATGTTAAAGCAATTCAACAAATTATAGCCTCAAGCATGCAGCAGTGAATCTGATACAGCGGGAAGTGTCTCTACAGGGTAATCGGTTTACTCTCTCACATGTAAACAGGAACAAAACTGGTCCAACCAGTTTCAGGGGAAAACCAAGTAGACTCAGATTTTTAGCCTAGTCTGATTTCTCTGATCATGTAAATGCACTGAGTGCTGTGCTCACTTCTGATACGCTGCACTCTAGAGCGCCAGCACTTTCTGATATTGGCATGAAGGAAATTTTATGTCATCATTAGTATTACTGGGGCATTACAAAACCTGCACACACCAAATGGATCCGTGTTGAACTCCAATTTAAGTTCTTCCACAGTATCCATCTGCAACTTGACTCACAGAAAGCGTTTAGGAAAAGGTGGGACATTTAATAAAATACATCGAGCTGATTGGGTGTGCGGCCTTCCTTATTTGTGCTTATACCATGGTCAGTGAGAATTCAAATGTTAACTGGCGTGCATTATAATCGTATATACGCACACGTAGTTCGGCAGGTAAAATCACTTACATATCAGTGCGCTGAATACGTCTCCACGGCAACGCGCAACATCTGAGCAAAACCAATGAACTTTTGACAGGCAGAGATGGAAGAGGAAGAGTCTCTGTAGCGCTGTCGCTGTCTGACTCTTTCATAATAAAACTTTGCTTTCAGCAGGATTATGTTGAGGCTTTTATTGTGCAGTACACACAGGAAGTGATACTTTGTTGACGGTGACTTGACCGTCTTGACACAAGTTAGCTAGCGCGGAACTTTCTAGTTTTTGATAGACTCGTGTTACGTGTATTGGATATTTTAAGCAACATGAGAGGACGGACATCGCATTTTGTGAGCGTGGACTGGGATTTTAGCACAGAGACACACAATGGTCGGAATACATCGCCTGCACAGGCTTTGAAAACTGAGAGACCGCTACTTCTCGAACTACTCCTCCATCCTGAGGTAAATAAACACATGTGATCGAGAGAGAGGGAGAGAGAGAGACGGAGGAGCGATCTCTCCTCCGTCTCTCTTTCTCTCCACAACAGCCTGACAACAGCAGCGCTGTGCATTTGAACGTAAACATGCTATGTTGCCATGCTGTTAAGCCCGGACACAATAAAAGTAGACCCAAAGATACAATTTTCCGAGAAAATTTTGAGATCAGTGAACGAACTGTAAGTCTATATTAAAGTTTTTCGCCGTTTGACCATGGTATAAGCGGATTAAACAACTCGGAGCCTGTGCATTACACAGATATAATGCACTCCGCGGAGTAACATCACTCCGCTGCGCGTCGTGATGTTCTTGACTCCGCGTCGTGCATTATATCTGTGTAATGCACGGCTCCTCGTTGTTTAATCCTTACTTAACCAATCAAAGCAACAAATCGTATTGGTGTATCCAATGTCTGTGTGGATAAAACAAGTATCCCAAACACCTCTTTGTTCTTCTTTCAAACAGAAAATACTCTGTATTTCTGCTAAAACAGAAACACATACATCCACTGACAGCCATCTTTGTTTTGTTAGATTCAAACGGTACTTCCTGTCGTCATTGCAACCAAACCTTCTCAACCCTACTGTAATGTGATTGGGTCGGTAACTCGCTGGGTCTCACTCCAAACCAATCAAGCTGCTGTAAGGCCAGATGGATTATCTGGAGTTTGTGAATTTACAAATATCACCAGGTAATCTATCTGGCTGGCCAGGTTAGGCCATTGCTGGTTCACGCTAACGTAAAAGTAAGAGGTGAATTTTTTAAGATGATTGATCGAAGTGTCAGTTGAGCCAAAAAATCTAACTTTTGCTAAAGTGGTGTAATCCTTCATTCAGCCAGTGTGATGCATAGTAGAAGGGCATCAGGGCAAGGTTTTGGATGAATGTCAAAACCTTTCGATCTAAAAGCATTTTCTACTTTTTGCTAAGCTGGCACAAAAGCGTCTTAAAATTACACGTTTCAAAAGCCAAAATAGTTATGTGTCGATAAAATGCTTCTGACCTGTCCATGCGGCTGGGGTCACATGACAGAGGGTGGGTCCCTGGTTTGCTGTTGGTCAAAGCCTCCCAGATTGTGACCTAAAGATCAGACAAAAACATGTCATCTCTGCAAGAAAAACATCAAAGTTAAACTATCGAATACCTATCAGGATTGGTGTTTGATGACTACTACTACTCCTTCAGAAAATGTTGACAAGGCAGGATAACGATTCATGACAAAATGTGCTAGTAAATGTTGTAAATGTTGCTTCCTCGGCACATACAAGGCACTAAAACAGCTCTCAATATTATTCAATGAAACACAGCTAAGCATTAAGACAAAGTGAATGTTCACATGTCAATTTTAATGTGTATTTTAAGATACAAACACAGCTCAAGAGACTCAAAACAAGTGATTCAGCGTAACTGTGCTGATGATAAAATATGACAAACGGCTTCAGCATAGGCAAGGTTTGTCAACAGTCTGGAGTCAGCAGTTTGATTTTGTCTCTGAGGACGAACTGTCCAGTGGATCTGATTTATTTCACTTACACACAAAACACAAAACATGCAGAGCTATTTTACTCAGTGATTTTAAATTGTACTGTGACGTGAGCTGAAGTAGAATTCACTATCACAGAGACGAGAAAAGTGTAACTAATATGACAATATTTTAATTAATTAAGTAAGTAAGTAAGTAAGAATCCTTTTTGTGAGGAAAAGTTTGTTTGCATAACCCCTGTGGTCCCTGTACCCCTGGTCGTAAAACACTGGCCTAATGACTTATATTTTTTAATCTGAGGATGTAAAATGAAGCACATTACTTAGAGCTCAGGTATGTTGCAGGTGTGAGTGTTTTAGGTGCACCTGGTCGCACTCAGAGCCGGCGTCTAACAGGCTCTGCTGGATGGCGAACTGCAGCAGGTCCTCGTCCTCCTCCCTCAGCGGCTCTCTGTGTCGGGACCCCAGCAGAGTGTAGCCTGGAGGGGGCTCGAAAACACACGACGGGATGTCTCCAGCTCGACATGACGCTGCAGCACCGAGAGGACAGACAGAGAGGTGCATTACAATGAGATACAGAGCTCTGCAATTATTCAATTATGCTTATTGCTTTAATTTATTACAAAAAAATGTGTAATCTTTAAGTGTGTTCAATGCACGTGTTTAATCTATGTGGAAAGGTTGCACATAGAAAATAGTGCAAAGTGATGCTTAACACGAAAACATTTATTTATTTTTTTAACTGTTCAACTGTGTTTAAACAGCATTGGCTCCTGTTCTGAGTCACATTTTGGAAATCTCAGTGCAAACAGAGCAAGTTTTAGATCTAGTATAAACGCATTATCAGGCGACATCACTTTCCGCTCTGCTGTGCATGTCACCTGTAGAAGGATACACTGTTTGTCCAGTTGGATAGGGAACCTTTTAAATTAAACAACAAAACAGGACGAGATCTAGCTGTTTCAATCAGGTATAAACCAGTATGTAAGACAATTGGCTCTTGAAGCTTGAAACTGTGCGTTTATTCACTCACCTGAATGTAATGTTTGTGGGTTATCGGCAAGCACCAGTGATGAAAGATGGCTGCGCTCAGGGACGCATTGTAGCGAGTAAACTTGGATTCAGCTAACCTCTGTCCACGGAACATGCAGTTGTTCTCACGCAGACGTGCGTTAGTTGTGCGGGCTTGCGTAACACCTGACCCACGCTGACCAATCAGAGCAGGAGCTTACTAGAGCGAGCAGACTAAAAAGCTATTTTTAATGAAGCTGAACACTTTTGAACCTGGGAAAAGTTCATGATGTGAAACGAGGTAAGATTTGTCACAAAGTCCAACCTTTTAGAAGTGTGTAAGTGATCTGTGAGGCAAGCAGCAGCAGTTTGTGATTACATTGAGCTTTATGAAAAGAAAGCTTTCTGGACTGAGGGGATTTTCCCGCTGCAGTACCAATGGCCGCTACAATTCGAGACAGTGTTAAGATAGCAATGTTCAATCCAGATATTTTAATAGATCCATGGTTGCAACAAGTCTGACAAACTGTGATTTTCATTCTTTGGTTATGATATTTTTTGTCATACTTAAGCAGCCCAGTAGAGGATCCAATAAAGATCACTTAGGCCACTGTTAGATTTCAACCAGAGTGCTGCTGAGAAACAACTTCATAAAAAGCCAAAAACTTCTAAACTCGCTGAGAAAGAAAAACAATCATTATTGCCAAACAAAAAGAATCAGACTCTAGGGAAATGAAAATACCAGCACAACTTTCTCTCTCTAAAATGGTAATGTTTTTGTGCACGATGCGCTACAGAATTTATTTAAACAAAAAAGGTCCCTGACTCCTCATCACAATATGAACTAAGCTAAGACAAGATGAAATATATCCACAGCAGGATTAAACCAGGCAAATACTGTACAGGTTCAGCAGAAAAAAGCCAATTTTACTGATTCAGATTCTATTATTGTTTCATATACTTGTATTAGGACAATGCCAAAAATTGAGTTTAGGATCTGACTACGAGAGAAATTAAGCAATCAACTTCTGTTAGTTTTTTTTTTATCTACAATGGCTTTGTTTCAAAATATTAAGCTCTGCAACTAAATACATCTCAACTATTCAGATACATCCGGGCTATTTAACTTTATTGTCCTGAAGGCCAGACTGCCCGGTTCCTTCTCTCTTTTGAAATGTTAATTATAGGCCCAAAACGTTTGTTACATGTGTGAGACTATATTTAAAAAAACACTTGTAGTCTGTTCAGTTACAACTCAGAACAAAAGAGCTGCAAATGAATTAGCTGGTTCTCAAGTGGACTTGGAGCCTTTAAGCTTCATTTTCATTTTCATTAAAACTTTTCCTCTCTACCTGGAGAAAAAATGGGAAATGAAGAAGACTAGTAGATTATATTTTTTTCTCTGATTTATTAGCTGCATCATTTGGAATTCTGTTTTTAACTGCAGCGATGAGCAGGAGGATGTTACGACAAAGTTTGATTCATATTATATGTTTTAGCAACATTCCTATGCGTAAACTTCAGTCTGTGACTGAATGACGTGTATTTATAAATCTCAACTCGCATTAGAGAACAGTTTTCAGTTGAGTGTTTCTTCTGTTTAAGAAGATAAACTAACACACTGCACTTTGTTTGGAAAAACTGCAGATTGTACAGAATGCAGTCATAAGCTCATGCACAATCTGTTTGGTAGAAGTAAGACGTGAATTGCTGTGACATGGAGCGAAGTTAGTGATGTGGGTCTGACGTCAAGTTTAGTATCTACTTGACTCGCTTTGGCCCTGGGGTAAAGCAGGTACTAAAATGTATCCCAGGTACTAAAAAAAAAGCAGGTACTAAAAGTATTCATCTGGAAAAATGGAAAAGCTCTGCACCAGGGCTAAGTCTCGTAGAGTAGAGCAGAGACAAGAAGGTACATAATGGAAAAGCCCTATTAGACACATGTTTATTTCTCACTTGTGGAGCTGGAGCTGGACACGCTGGATGAGTCGCTGCCTGGTGATGGTGTCTCTGAGCTGGGGTCCCCTCTCTGCAGTCCCCCCTCCACAGGCCTGTCCTCTGGGTCTCCCCTCGAGCTCTCCGTCCAGCCGTTCAAGTTACTGAAGGTGATGCGAGCATTCAGGATGTGGTACAAAGGGATTTCTGCACAGACCAAAGTAGGACACACATAAATACATTTGATTTTCTGTGACATTTCAATGCTTGTTTCCCCTTTGGTGTGAATTATGCAGGTTCTCTCAGGCTCTGCTGCACAAATGTCAAAACTAGTTCAAACTTTTAATTCACTTTTGAAACACAAGCACATACAATTCAAACATCTGCAGTTTAAAGTAATAATATTTGTGCTATTCTTCACATATCATGCAGAATTTAACCTATCCACCATTACCAAACAGTCTATTCCCTTTTCCCATTTCCCATAATGCCTTGTGCTCCTCACCGATCTTGACGGGGAATCCGGGCGGCAGGCGCAGTGTGATGAAGTCGCGCAGTTTGGCAAATAGAGCGTTGGAAATGGCCATGAGGTCGATGATGGGCACCACCTGCTCCGCCAGAGAGAGAGGATGAGACTCACACAGCCACAGCTTCGCCTTAAACCTGCACACAGATAAAACACACAGAGAAACAAACTATTAACAAAAATAAATACAACATAGGGCACTATATTGAATTCTAAATAATATTGTGAATGTTGGTTTGAAGAAGCAAAAATTGAACATCGAGAATATAACATTGTACACGCATGTTATGGCATCTTTAAATGTTAATTAACCCTTGTGTCTGTTGCCCTTTGATACTGTGGGAAGAAAGCACCTCCACAGTGAGATGGAGCAGCCATGCAGGAAGTAGCTTCGCTGCCTTACAGTCGGCTGCACACTACAGGAGTTTTGGCCCATTTTTAAGCCCGTTGTGCCCCTCTACGAATTCGAGGAGGCGTGGCCAGAGTAAGGATTTCCGTAAGTGATTTTTTGTCTTTTCTCTTTTTATGTCTGTGCGTCACCGCAATCATTTGTCAGGTCGCATCATCGTGAGGTTCACATGCTGCACGAGCGTGAGGACCTTTACAACAGAAGCATCTGGAGCATCTGCCTTGTGACGACGGCTCTTAAAATGTAAAATAAGCTAGAAACGTTGCCTCTTCATCTGTAAATAAATGTAACGCTTTGTGCAAGTAGTCAAAGTGCAAGATTCTTTTTTAGGAGCATTACACACGTCATATCAAACGCACCTGCTCCTTAAATGATGTGAGAAGCACCGACTTTATTAGAACCTGGTCAACACAAAGTTTGTTGGAACTTTTTCGTTTCATGGCTACAATGTGTCAGTGTAACAGCTCCTTACCTCTAATGACCATCCGCTCTCCTGTGGCCTTTATAAACCTAGTTTAATCCACTTAAGTTTCGCCTTTATAACTGCGCACATGAAAAAAAAACACCCTGTGCTCAATCACGTGACGCACAATGTTCTTCGCTCGCTGCTGCGCTTCCCAAGTCTGTGTTGTCTCTGTTCTTCCTGCTACATGATGCAACTGTGGGACAAATAATTGTTGTAAATGTCTTTATGTCTGTGGCCTGTTCTTTTTTTTTATTTGCTAAAATTTGCAAAAGGTCCTAAACTCCTCTGGTGTGCAGCCGGCTTTAGTGTGAAGCTTCATTTAACGTGTGTGAGAACAACTGCCATTCTACTTTGGTGTTTATGAAGCTGTGTCACTTGTGTATAAAAGATATGGCACAGGGACTGAACACTGAAGGGGCACACTTCGGAGTAGAGGGCTGGGAGAGCAGCTTCTGGATGAGACGAAACACTGAAAGAGCATGAACTAATGAACTGGGAAAGATCGAAATGCAAGGAAACCTCACAACTGGACAATATGGACTGAGATCTCCCACAATGACTGCACTAGGACTCTGGACTCTCTGGACTTTTGATTGTGCATAAGTGAGATTAGACAACTGTTCAGGCTTTAGTTTTTTTCCACCTGTATATAAAAATTCCACAACAGCGCACTGCATGTTCTCTTCTCCCGAGTTCCTTAGATTTCTTTTCAGATCAAGTCCCACAAAGCACCTGTTCCGTCCTGCCTCTCTAAAAACAGGCTCGTCACTTCATACGTCTCTTGTCACATTCTGAATCGAATCACGCCTCAGCATTCTAGTCTCTCTGACAGTCGTGAATTAAACCATGATCTCACAGGGGAAGAGACAGAGATCACGGTCCAGACTCCAGCGTCACCAGACCTGACTAACCAAAGAAGAGAGAGAGACAATGAGATGCTGTATGAGCACTTAAAAGCGAGGAGGATGCTGTAGGACCAAATAAATGGCACTCAGACATTTACAGAAGCCTGATGATAATGAAAATTTGCCTGGCTGCTTCTGAAAGAGCCCATATTTTCACATTTTTGATCCATGTAGAAGTATACTACATTACGCCTTTTCCCACTGTAGGAACTTTTTTTAGATCCTAGTAGAGCTGTATAATTAATCGAACTTCAATTTCATTTACGATTATTGCTGTAATCATAGGGCTGTGCCATTAATCGAAAAATCGAGAGATCGAGATCGAATCGAAACGAATCGTCAATTATTTGGTGGTGGGATTTGAATCGAAAGATCGAAAATCAAACTTTTGTCAATAAAAATGTGTAGTTTGGAGCAAAAGTCAATCTTAGAGACAGAATAATGATAAAAAGCTTCAAAAAAATCTAATAAATGGGACTTAATAAAAGTTTTAGTTTTGTTTATGTTCATGAATGGCATTTTTTATTTGTTTTTGAAAAGGTTAAGCTAAATCGAATCGAAAATCGAGATCGATCGATATGAGAAAAAAAATTGTGATTATATTTTTTCCCAGATCGCCCAGCCCTATGTAATCATTTACAAAAACTATGTAATCGTGATTACCAACCGTATCTCATGAGTGTGTTCATATATTTCATTCATTGTATTGGAAAAGTAGATTCTAGAAAGCATCTTTGCAATTGTAGATACAATTTTCAACAACCAGTTTCTTTTTATCTCTTAATTCTCTGTATTTAAGGCGTACTAATGCTCTACATTCTCTCTAAACAAATAATTGTTTGAATAATCGTGATTTCATTTAAGGTCTAAACAATCGTGATTATTATTTTCATCATAATCGTGCAGCCATACCTAGTACTTTTTTCAGTTCCAGTCCCATTTTAGGCGCGTTCACAGAGCAGGAACTATGAACTGGAGAAACATTTTAGGGACTTTTTAGCTCCTGTTCTGGGGCAGGTACTTTCAGTCAGATCAGGAACTTTTTGGTGACACATTTACAATATAATTGAAAATATTCTTGTCTTCCTAGTGTGATGTTATCAATCTAGAACTCTGCTCTACTTCCTGGTATTTTCAACATATTTTCACATTTTTCTTCACAAGCTTGTTCTTGATTAACGTAAAACTCATAATTACAACAGGTATTAATCTACCACATAAGATGAAAATTAGAAAAATGTAAAAACCTACTATAATACGCACTTTAACTAAATGGTTGTGTTTTAATGTTAGCACTGGCTATTCTGGAATTTATTTTTAACCCTCAGTCCCAATCCTAAACTTAGCCAAATTAACTTTACTTATTTCCCACGGTTTGCTTGATATCTGGCAAAACAAGACAAAAATATAAACTTTTTAATCTAATATTTTGTCCATTTATTGTTATATCTAGGTCTGCCCAGGTCGGCCTTTTTAATTGTGAATTGCTATACCTCTCTTGCCAATAAATCAAAAATATAATTAAAAAATGAAAAAGAAAAACAAACAGGAAGTAACACTACACAATTCTGAATTAAATAAACACATATTTTTAATCACACTTCCTCATATTTAAGCTAAACCTGCAACTACCTCAAGACTAGAACAAACTGCTTTTACTGATTCAAGTCAAACGTATTTAACTAAAACAAAACTAAAGAATCTAAAATTATAATTGCCACCGGTGCACAAAAAGTCACAAAAGAGGAAACTTTAGATCCATAGAAGTTATTTTTCTCTGTTCATGGGCGAAAGCAAACATTGATTTTGTCGGTAAACAACAATTGTCCATAAATGTGGCGGTCTTGTCCAAACTGAGACCGATCGATGACACAATCTCACGTCTAATGAACAGAGCTGAGAGCTGCACAGTGTCAGTCCGAGTTAAACCAGGCTGGACTCTGAGAGAGACTGACAAGTCAAATTAATATGGTTTCCTCCTGTCATGTCGGTAGTTCTGAAGAAGACTTACAGAAGACTTCACTGGAGCTGATGCAGAGCAGGAAAAGACAAATATAGTACACATAAAAACTACATATTTGAACCCCGACAAAAGATTTAGAGCACATTTTTCTACATCAGGACTGAGCTGTATGGACAAAATATTTTTTAATTACATTTTTGAAGTGAAATATTTATTCTATGCCGCTGAATAGAAAGCAGAAATGTACCTTTACATAGAAGACAATAATTCAGGTGATGCCTTTTGATGGCCAACAAAAAACAAAACAAAACACAAAATAGAAACCTGATAGAAACAGTTATCCTCACATTCTGTTTTGTTGTTCAAAAGCGGTTCCAACGCGGTTTTCCCAGCCAAATAGGTTAGGTTTAACCTGGCCAGCCAGATGGTTTATCTCGCAATATTTGTGAATTCATAAACCCGAGATAAACCATCTGGCCTTCCAGCAGCCCGATTGGTTTGAGAGTCCGAACCAGCGGTGTTTCGGCGGTGGTAAGACGGCTGTTTGCGTCCCGGCACCGCTGCCAAGTCTCAGTCAAGCAAAACAAAGATATTGGCTCTCGTGGATGTTCGTGTTTTTGCTGCTTTTGATGCTGTTTTAGCAGAAATACACTGTAGTAGTAAAACACTGACACAGACGTCTGTCAGACCAGTTCATACCTGATTGAAACAGCTAGCTGTTGTCCGTTTCGTTGCTTTATTCAAAGAAATTTCCCCATGTAAACAGACGGAGAGCGGGTCTTTCTGCATAACGCATGCGCAGTAGAGCGGAAATTGACGACCGAAAATCCCTCTATAAGACTTAAAACATATTATTTGCACATAGACACTACGGTTTAAAGTTCTTAAAGTTAGATAAATAGAGTATCTTTCTGCAGGCGACATGCACAGAAGAACATAGTGACGTCGACACAAGTTTATTATTTGACTATTACGACGAATAGACAATATAATTTATCCAACTGGTGTTTACAACAGTTTTATGGTGAAATACATCATCCCAATGTGTACAAAATCATCAAATTTGTATTTTAACCAGAAAATACTGTATCCCATTATACACAATACTGTATATGAATATATCGCCCAGCCCTACGAATGGCCATGCACTGTAATCTGAAAGTGTGACCAGGCTCGTCCTGTATGATAATGAGGGAAGAACTCACCACCTGTGGCTCTTCTGTAATGATGTGTTAGATAAAGAGCAGCCAGGAGGAGCAGGTGGGGGAGGGGCTGCACACCTGAGTTCAATCTGAGATGACTGAGACACAGGAAAACCTCCTTACATACTGTACGTGTGCATTTCTGCTGCTTACGCCTGGTGTACATCTGAGTCTGGGTCGTGTGTGGGACCTGCACCAAACCTGCCTCACAGTGAATGTTCAGGAGGCACAATTACCAAATGTGGCCTTCATAAATAATCTTTACCGTCATGCCACCTGCTGTATAATGTTCTGTTACTCACAATCAATCAATAATAACCTACACGTATGATTTGGCTATTAAAAACACCAAACTCTGGTCAGTTTCACATAATAATTTGGTTATGAACAGAATCTCAGTTTTAGAAATAATGAATATGACGTGAAACTTTTGGCACAGAACATGTAGACTAGTAATTCTTTAGTACTCAAATGTATCCGAACCTACAAACTGTGGATCTGCATTTTGTTTGCCACGACACCAGGCAGGAGGAGGAATGACTGAAGAGGAGCCACATGTGTTAAGGATGGATCCCTCATCATATTACAGGGGGATATGACCTCAACACATGGCCCAGGACAACTCAGTTTAACAAAATACATGTCTTTGTTGAAGGGAATGATGTAGCCTAAGTGTTCATAATGTTACACAATGTTCCTTCAACAACAAATAATGTATTTTAAATATTTTGTACACTCTTTTTATGGGAATTCAAGCTTTTGTACATATGTATCCACTATCACTGAATTTTTGGAAATGTTGTAAGCTGCATGGGGCTAAAAGAATATAGTATTTACACTACAGCTGCTTATTTTTTCCTCTAAATCAGCCCTAGATGAGCCCCCAGTTCTGTGTCTTTGCATCTGTGTTTGTCTGACTTTGCTTCACGGAGGTGTCTGTTGGTGTGTGGTCTGGTCACCTCTGGGTCTTGGTGGTGAGTTGACAGGGGTGTCCGATGTCCTTCTGCGTTTGGGACGGGTTAAAGTATTCCTCTGCTGTCAGCGCTGAAGGGTTAGTGACTGCAGGACACGACATTTGGGTCACCAAGGCCTGGGCAAAGACATAAGAATGAAGAAATTAGCATTGAATACATTTTTTCACAAAAACGACCATCTGCTCTCAGGTGACATAGAAAGAAAACAAAATAGTGATCAATAGATTTCTGTGTTTGCCTGACCAGCCCACTCCTCCTATATTCTGTTTGAATGCAGAAGGGTCTGGAACCAAAGACAGAGTCAATCACTTCGTTGTCCAAACTAGAACAATTCTCAAATGGCTGCCCCCTCTTCTACTCCTCCCCAATTTTAAAACTTAATTTTTTTAACAAGTAGAATATTTTCTTTAGCTCTTGCTTCGGTTTTGAACAATCAGGAGTGTATTAATTCTTTAAAACTTGAACCTTCATACTGAAAAATCCTCGCAGTACACATTTACGATAACATCTGGTTTAGTGTGTCCCTGTTTCAGCGTCATTTGCGAGTTTCTGTGATTGGTTGACTCAGTGTTTGCAAAGCCTGCCTTCAAAATTGAAACCCGGCAGTGTATTTCCAGACCCTCAAGTTCTATAGCCCTGTTTCTATATGGATTTTCCATTTTTCCACTGTAAAAAATGGTAAATCCTGTGCGTAATGTGTCCAATACAATCCAACCTCAAAGCATTAAATAAAACAGGATTAAATGCAGCTCGGAGTCGCAGTCAGAGGCTTTGCAAAAAAAGTAAAATAAATGTATAAAAAGGTGACGACACCAGCATGACCCTCGATTCACCACATATTTAAAATTATTACACGTCTTCTTGTGAATCGCTCAGATTGATGCCAGGAAGAAAAAGTATAATTTAAGTAAATGTTCTCATTATTATTATTTTTTTAAGAAAGCATGTGTAATGTGTGAGTGACGTCAGCTGTTCACGTAGCAGACCCTCGGGAACCTGGACCTGCAGTGGAAACGCTCACCATCATAAACATAAGCGGCCCAAACCGCTCCAAAGTGAACCGGTATGAGGGACCCAGGCTAGTGGAAACGTGGCTTATGTGGTCTGTTTGAACTTTAAAACCATTAATTTGTGGTTAATGTCCCAGAAAATAAATAAACCCAGCCACTGAAGAATTCAGTGGCTGGGTTTAAAGCAGAACTAAATAACATTTTGGCCTTGTGAAATGTCAAGTCTTCGTGATGATTGTCACATATGAATTTTGGATCATTTGAAGCATATGTCGCTCTCTCCACTGTCTCCTTCGAAACACAATCCCAACCGGAATTTTTGTCTAAAGAATCCCTAGCTAATTGATTTGTTTATTTAGCAGTGTAAAATGTGTTTAGATGTGTTTCTCATGCCTTATTTCAATCTTAAATTTACACAAGAATTAGAAAATAAATAATGCTAACCTGGACATTTATAAATAAGGTGAACTGTCTTACTTTAATGAAAGACGCTGTACAAATCAACTGGACTGGATTTAACAAACTTTATATTCTACAGTTGTTTTTTTTCTTTCCAAAGCTGCCGATACTCGTCTGTTTAATACTGTATGTAGTCTAAAATCTGGCAACTTGGGACAACGGACTGCGGGGCTTTTCATTTCTTATTTCAGACTCAAATGTTAAGGTCTAGACAGCTCTGGATCTGACCTTTGCAGCGGCTCCAAATGTCTGCAAAATGCCATAAGCCTGATTTCCTTTAGTCAGCAGCACTGCAGAGGTGTAGCGCGGCGGAGGAGAAAACGCAGAAAGAAAGAGAGAGACTGTGTGGACGTGAAGAAGAGGAGGAAGCCTGCTCTTTCACTTTTACAAATTAAACTAACTCCTTCTCAGCAGATGGACAAGACTGGCTGCTTGAGCTGAGTATCAGAGGTGGAAAGTAACAAGCTTTTTACTTTGATTTGAATTTCTCAAAAACGACAAATCTCACATTAACCATTTTAACAACAGAGAAAAGCTCAAAGTCTTGTGTAACTAATGAATCCACCTGCTGTTCTCTGTCTTATTCTGATCAAAAGTTATTGATCATTCAATGCTAATTGTTCACCTGTGACAACCAACCCCAAGTCTGGGTTGGTTGTCACAATGTTATGTCAATGGGAGACTTTTTGATGTTTGATTTAATTTTGATTCAAGAATGTTTTACATTTTCTGAATCAGGAGACGTTGAATTACAAGAAAAAGGCGACTCAAGATTCTAATGATAATGTAAAACTATATTAGTTATATGACAATAATTAGATTTATTTTTTAGGTGAAACTTTACACTGATTTCCTGCATTGAATTGGAATATTTAAAATACAGTATTTTTGAGAAAATCTGGCTTTTGTAAAAGTGTGACAACCAACCCCACTCTGGCTGTGAGGGCTGTTCTAGATATAATCATGTGACAACCAACCCTGACTGGACTGTTTTACTTTCACCTCAGCTTTCTTATACATTTTTAAACCCAGCTCAGAAAAAAACAGTCATAATTGTCACTCCGACTTCCCTCTTTGTAAAGTCAATGGTTATTGACTTAAGTTATTGGTTATTGGTTAAGCTTTCAACACATTTTTTCTCGACAGCTGAAAATGAACTTTTTGCTATAAATCTTTTTGATGTCGTCTTATCACAATCTTGAACAAATATTTACAAAAATGTTTTAGCAAGTGAATTTTGGTTCATTTAATGCACATTTTTATCTAACTTTTTTTCAAATGCACCATTCACAAGCTGAAATACTTACAAGATACTTTTGATGAGATTTATAATTGTCTTTTGTCCAGCAAATATGACATACGTAGAGGTAATTCCACAACTGTTACTTAGCAACCGCATTGTAAATATGAATTAGTAAATACAGTCGGCAATATTTGGGTTGGAAAGCTAAACCATGTACCTCTTTTAAGACATTTTCTGGTGAATAAAGTGTATTTTTAGCACAACTAATTGAAGTTGAGTCAGAAGGAAGTTTAACTGGAGTTTGTTGTCGTGGAGTTGTGTCTCAGACTTACTTTACAAGGCCATAAACAGTTGTTATTCCTCTTAAAAACCAGTGCAGAGCTGCTGTACTGTCGTGTATCAGTGCTTTGTGAACAAGTTACCAAGTAAGAAGTGATAAAAGTCAGATTCAATTGTAATTAATTCAGTATAAAGCCCATCTCACACTGCAACGCACCACTAAACCAACTTTGTGATTGTACTTTTTTTGCTTAAAGGTGCTCTGTGTAACTTTCTGGAAGTGAAAAGTCAACTACACAATTCAAAAGGAACAGAAAGATAAAATCATTCTTTAGAGCAGGGGTGCCCAAACTTATTTCCTTGGTGGGCCAAAATGTATTACGTTAAAGCATGCCAAGGGCCTAACATAGTTTTGTTTTGCATTTAAAAAGTTTTTAAAGAAGCAAAAAAGATTGAATTGTCTTTTATTAACATGTTTAAGGAGATTACATGTGGTTTGGTGTCTTTTGACAGTCTTTCTGATACAAAATTTAATCACAAAGACTGATCTAATGAATCTGAGCACTCCTTCGCGAATTTGGCCCCCGGGCCCCACTTTAGGCACCACTGCTTTAGAGGATTCTTATGAGGCATAAATATGTTTTATGACATAATATCAAAGAGTACAGCCAAAGAAGCATCTTTTTCAGGGAAACAAACCTTTTAGCCCAACAAAAGTTCAGTTTGTGGCCATTCAAGCCTGCTGAGAGTAAATTCACACCTTTTATTATTTAATTAATGCCATAAAGACAACTAAACCAGATAAGCATGCTGTTTTTAAAGTTTATTTTTTGGTCAAAAAGTTACAGGGTGTATCTTTAAAGGTGCACTGTAACTTTTGACCTAAATTAAACTTGAATAAAAGCATGTTTTTGTCATTTAGCTGTCTTTGATACATTGAAGAAATAATAAAATGATGTGTCTTTACTTTGAACAGGCTTGCATGGCCACAAAATGGTCTATTATTTGGCCTGGAGGAGGAACGCTCATGTTTGTTTCCGTAGAAACGGTTCCTTATACAGATTTCTTTTTCATATTATGGCATGAAATGTATTTGCCCCAATTGAGAACGTCCCAAAGTCTGGTTTTAACTTTCTAATTCTACTGAATTGTGTAGGAGACCTTTTACTTCTATAAAGTTCCACAGCGCACCTTTATGTTAATTTACCCAGGTGTATATATTTGTACTTTACTCAAAGGAGTTTCAGCAGGACTTAGAGTAGCTTAACCTTTTTCTTTAAACTAACCCAAGATACAAATAGTAAAAAAAATAGTCTCCAACTGCCATATGTGATCAAAAAGCAACATTCCATAGAAAATCCATAATTTATATGCAAATGACACACACTTCTGACAGTTTAAGTTAAAATTGTACAATTGAGCCAAAGGATTTGTTGAACTTTTGTGGTTAAGGTGCTGTGAGGTGTTGACTCACTCCATTGTTGGGGCCCATGTGTTGTTCAGCGATGCCCAGGAAGTTCTGCAGCGGAGTCCTTCCACCTGGAATTACATAAATACACAATCCCAAGCCACAAAAAGTTACATATTACGCATGCGCTTTTTTGAGTTTTTAAACATGTTCTAACATTGGCTCCTTGACAAAAACACAGCTGACGTTCTGTCTGTGAGATATTTTTTGTTCTCCTCAGAAAGCATCATTCTGAATGTCCCTGATTTGTGAGGTCACTGGTAAATCTCTGAGATATTCTGCACTGTTTTTAAGTTTATAAATCATTAAGACTCTGCATTAAGACTATTCATCAAAGGGTTTTCGGCAGCATTAACATATTAGGCAAGATCCATTTGATTATTCCTTCTGTGATAATTGATGAGAACAACACAAAGAATGCTTCATATTTGTCCTTTAAACTTCATTCAAATATAACTTTTGTTGTCTTTGTTTTACTGCCGAAGACAACTCTTTGCCAGATTTGATTTTTATTTCATAAACTCGTCGTGTAAACCCACATTGTGAGACCAGCTACGGCAGCTCAGCAAGAACAAACTAAGTTAGTTTTGTATTATTCACTGAGACGTGTTAAAAATACAGCGAAAGTTCATCTGTTTTATTTAGCAAATGCATTCATTCAGTGTCGTCACAAGTCTGAGCTCTTTCATACAGTCATACACGAGTCTAGCTTTTTTATGATAAGTAAGAAAAGATTCAGCGTTTTCACTTTACCTCCTATTCTGAATTAGTTTTATTAAAAAAATACACAGGTTCTCCAGTAAGAATACACGCTTTCCACAGTGATTTAACAAAAGGGTTTAATGAAATACTATAGAATAATTAAGAAGCAGTCAAAATCCCTAGAAAACTTCCACAGTGCATCCTTAAAAGACATGTGACTGTATTTGGCTGTTGGATTATAACTTTGTGATTCTACCTTTGGTTTTGTTCTTGTTTTGGTCTGACAGATGGTCCGTCCTTGTTCTGGTGATCAACTCCACGTTGGACGCCGCGTAAACCTTCGACATAAAAAAGAGAGAGAAGAAGAAAGGTACTTGTATTAGAGTTTTGTTTGAAAGTATTCCAAACTTATAGTACGTCTTTAGTAAGTAAATTCTGTCTGGAGGAGAGTCTCTGGAGCACAACAGACACAGCCCACATAAAAGTTTTTTTAATCTTAAAAAGCAATTCTGTTACAGATTTTTCACCCTCCAGAAAGTTACACAGTTCACCTTTAAGTTGTTGCTTGCCCAATAAATAACAGTTCCATAGCGCTGAAAGAATCAAAGTCAGAATTGGTCGAGGGCCATGTTTTAAAATACAGGATTTATGGTGATATATCGTACATAAAAAGGGTATTAGGCGATATGTAAAGCCTAATGTAGTATATACGCTTTCTGATAAAACCGGTTTTAAACTTGGTTTAGCAGAAGGTTTAGCTGAAAATGTGACTACTAAACCAGCTCCAAAATGCAACTCAACTGTGGTCAGGCTGGTTTTTAATAATGATTTAGCCAAAATACATTGAGCAATTTGACTAAAAAATAAACAAATTGCCAAACAGCAGAGGATTCCATGTACCACCAGAAGTAGGGCTGCTCGATTATGATGAAAATAATAATGACGATTATTTAAATCATAATTGAAATCACGATTGTTCAAACGATTATTTACTTGGAGAGCGCGGAGAGCATTATTACTCCTTAATATGCAGAGAGAGAGTGAAGAGATAAAATGAAACAGAGGTAGATCTCATAGAAATAGTCAAAGTATGGTAACAAATGGTCTAGGACCTACTTTTCCAATCTAAGGAAATGAATGTGCACTTAGGTACACACTTATGAGTCCTGAATTAATAATCACGATTAATCAATAACACCATTTTTGTAAATGATTATGGCAAAAAACATAGTTGAAATTTGATTAATTGCGCAGCCCTAATCAGAAGCAGCCCTTTTACCACCAGAGGAACACATACCACAGTTTGAGAAACACTTCTCTAGATTACATCTGATTGTCTGTTGTTAGGGCTGGGAGATATTGACAAATATTTGTATCCATATAATTTTTTGTCGAATCTCGATAACGACATTTGGACGATATTCTGTCAGTTCAACATAAATGTGTTCAAATCTGTGTTCAAATTAGTTACACTGGGAGAAAATGACAACCTTAAATATTTCTAATCAGTTTAAAACTGCTTTGACTGATGTGATTTTGAGCAGGTTTGACTGTCTTAAATAAAACAGAACAAGTACATTTAGTTATTATCAAAAACAAAGAATTATTTTCTTACTGTAATTTTAAATTTGTATCATTTTTCTTTTAGTAAAATGAGACTTGTTCTGTAGCAATCAGATTCAAACCAATCAAAATCTACTCAAAACATGTAAAATACTACTAATTCTAGGCACACATAGTACTTAGTTTACTAATTTAAGATGTATTTAAGATGAAATATTTGTCAAATGAATCACAAAACTGAAGCAATCTCCCATAATAAACCAATTTTCCTGTAATAAAAAGCTCTTTGAATTGCTTAATGTACAAATTCTGATAGACTATATATTCAAACTTGCCTTGTCTTTAGGAAAGTACAGCATCACTTATTTAATTTTATTGTAAATTAACTCTTTTGTAGCTTCAAAACAAAAACAACATTCACAATATTATCTAAAATTCGATATATTGCCCAGCTCTACCAGTTGTTCAATAAAGATCTGCTGATGAAATGATACTTTGCTACAATGATTTTTATATCGAAAAGTCAACAATATTCAGAAAAACAAAATGCATCTTTTTATTTCTCGATGTAGAAAAGCCATGACCCTGTTAGCATATCTTTTTAACTTAATCCAAACCCTAATCCTAACCTTAATACTAAACCAAACACTGTCAAGAAACAAAGACTTAGACAAAAAACCCAAACAGAGTAGCTGAAATGTTACAATATGTCAAACAAGGCCCAAATGTGGATAATTAGGTTTTATACAAAAGGTGATGAAACTTCTGTGGATTCTGGCTCTAAAGCTGAACATGTTTTATTGGAGTTTAACCGCCTGTCACAATCTCATAAATTGTATAATAACCTATTAAAACACAGAGACATTCATCTAAATTTCTAATGATTCCTTTCGCTGCTCAGATTTTGGGCGATCATGGTACTACGCTACTCGAAGGAGAAACTCTTATCAAACATTCAGAGGTGTCCCACATTGGAGCAGACAAGTTCCACAGTGACTCTAGGTCCCTGGAGCAGAAAATAGCCGTATTTCGGTCAGAGTGTTATTTTACAGAACTGAGCCGGTTTAAAGTGTGTTGACAGACGGAGCTGACGCTTCACTTCGATCACTTCAGGAGAACAGAAAACAAACAGGGTCAAAGATAATGTGAATGCATTATGCGGCCGAGGCAAATTAAGAACAGCAACAAAAGTACTGACATAAGCACTAAATGTGAAATGTATGCTGGTTTAAATGATTACTAGGGCTGTACTCAATGTATCGATACGGGGATATATCGTGACAAGCTCATTGGCAATACACGTATCGTTACAGGGAGGTGTATCAGGATATGTATCGGCATACTTAAATTCATATAATTTACACTCATGAACCTGGACTGCAGCTTTAAGGCTGAAACTATTGAGCTGAACAATGGCTTATTTGTAGGACACTTGTATCTAACATAAAGAGTAGTTTAAAAATACAATTCCTCTGCATTTGACACTTTGACACTTGTTACGTGACATACTGAGGAAATTATATCAGGATTTACGTGTATCGGGATACATATCGTATCGGAAGGCTCTTGGCGTATGACAGATAACAGTAAACTTATTTTTGATTAACATTTCACAAAACATTTAGTTAGTGTTTACCCTATTTGGTTGTTTTGGTGAAGTTCATTATCGTCTTTTGCCCAGAAAATATGACACATGAAGAAGGGAATCCACAAATGTTACCTAGCTATAACTTAGAACACTTTAACTGTGAAAAATGATTGTTTAAACTCCGGGAAACCGTGTCAGTTGTGTAAATTGACACATTTTTCATGACACATTCTGTTTCAGAACTTGAATTACTTCTTGTAATTTTCTACCTTTAGTTGTCAATTTCTTCATAAATTGCAACATAAATGCTGTAAAACTATGACACATATTTACCACAAAGACTCTCACACCAAACTAAGTCAAAATAAGGGAAAATGTCATAATCTGTCATATGAGAAAGGTGAAGGTATTGAGAAAAAAGCTTATAAATATGGAAACAAAATGTTAAAACAACATAAAAGGCTGCATTTCATTCACTAACACACTAGCCAATGTTGCTTCAGTAAAAGGATACTTTCAACATAAGACCCAGGGACCAGATCTGTCCCATTATCCAAATATTATCAAATGTATTCTCTCTTACAAACGGATGTCTTTCAGGTGCAATTTGAGGTTAGCACTAGGGGTGTAAGAATATTCAAGTCTCACGATACAATATTTTTCCGTTTTGAAGCTGACGATACAATATTTATCACGATATCAAGATATTACACGCAAATGGGGGAGTCATGTGAGGCTCATTCTGCTTTCTGATTGGATGACCCCCTTGAGAACCAGAACACCGTATATAAACATCAATAAATGAACATCATGTCTTTTAAATTAAGAATAAGTCAGATTTACAATGACTTTCAGTAAAAATAAGATTGTATTTGAACATATCATGTTTATCAAATCTCAAATCAAAGTCTTACGTACAGTTCATCTAAATTCTAATGTTAATATCTGACATGAGGTCAAAGAAGGGGAACATTTACAGTTCACGTTTATCTCAACTAAGGTTCTGGCCAACCCACAACTTCGTCTCTGTTTGCTGATTGGTCGATTGTACTTCCTGGTTTTTGAGAATCATCTGCAGTTCAACAGCTCAACCCTATCCATCAAAACCTGTGACAGCTACTGTATTTCTTTATGCTGTGCTAAAACTAAACATTTCAGAGTGTCCTTCTATTGCCTAAAGCACCAAATATGTGTCTATAGAAAATAGTTTACATCTTTGAGTTATAAAAATTGGAACAAAAACAATATAGATGTGTTTTTGTTCAGTCTATGTTTCAATAAAGTATTAAAAAGTTGGAAGAATGGACTTGAATGTCTCTCCTATTTCACTTTACAGCTGTCCTGTCAAATAAAACCTTTGAGACAGATAAAATTCTGAATCACAAAAAATATTGACCCTTATTACATGTCAAGCAAAGCAAATAATGTATATTTTCATTTCTTTTCATTGAGGGTTCATGCATCTGTTCCGAGTCACTTTCTATCTAAAATACATGAGGAAAAACATGTTCTTTTTGTCATCGGGGATTAAATGTCATCTTTGTTGCAGCTCATGTGTCATAATTTAACATGTCCTCAGAACCTCAGGGCCTAAAATAACTCAAGTGTTACTGGAGAAATCTCAACATGAAGTGGACTTGCTGGAAATAAGATATTAACAACGTGACACGCAGCAGATATTCAGTGACTTTACCTTGGCTTCGTATCCGTTCACCATCTCCGTCTTTTCACTCCTCCAGCCCAAAATACCGGACTTATTCCTGGAAAAACAGCAAAACAAGACAATTTTTAAGAATATCTACAGCAAAAACTCTCTCTATATCTAGTTGCTGAGTTAAGCTTTTTTCAGTCGCTGTTTTAAAGACTTGATAAAATGGACAAAGACGTCCTCCTTGCTTCTGTTTTTGTGACCAGGACTGGTTTTAAATAGGATCAAAACTATGAAGCTTCAATATGATACAAGCTGCAATCGCTAATTTGATATAAGGACTTAAAACTAAAAAAGACTTGCAGGTCTATTTTGCCCTTTGTCTTAGCCTTGGTCTTAAGTATTCCTCTGTTGGCCACAAGTGGCTCTTTCCAGGCGCTATACTCTGTCAGTGTAGAAGGTGCAGCTTCAGCCAGATGTGGGGGTGCAATTTCCTTCAGTGAACCTGGGATATGTCACGCCTGTGACACGTGATCTTTTTTATTAAGTCAACAGGCATTTTTAGACAAAGCTTTTAAAGTCTGTCATATGAATAGACTTTCACCAATTAGATTTCTATTATTACACTTTTTTTTCCCCAAATTGAAGCTGCTGCTACAGTTGGGGTTCACTGAAGGAAATTGCACCCCCACATCTGGCTGAAGCTGCACCTTCTACACTGACAGGGTATAGCGCTCGAAGAGAGCCACTAGTGGCCAACAGAGGAATAATTAAGACCAAGGCTAAGACAAAGGGCAAAATAGACCTGTTGGACTCAACTTGGACTTGTGCGGAACTGACTTCACTTTCTTGACACCAAAGACTTACTTGAGACTAGCAGGACAAAGACTTGGTCCTACCTCTGTCCTATACTTACTATGACAAATAATTAGTTGCAAAATGTCCTTACGTCTGTGGCCTGGACCTCTTTGACACGTCTTAAAATCGTGAAACATTTGAGTGTGCCGCCAGCTCTTGTATTTGTTTGATGACAGTGATAAAGTTGTTGCTACCGAAGAACAGCTTAAAATCGGGCCCGGCCCATATTGTAATAAAAACGTAATTGTGAGTTCATCTTTTGTGACAAATGGTCATAACATAAATTATGATTTCTATTTGATGTAGCTGTCAAATGCAGACTATTTTTCCTTCCCACTTCTCTTATTGACCAGTCTTTGTCCTGCTCTGAGTGAATGAGGAATGAGGCTGGATTCAGCCCAGAACTGACACAGTTTTCAGCAAGATTAAACGATCATTTAATTAGACACGTCTGTGTCATTTATGTGGGCTTTGGTCGACAAATACAGTAGGCATCAAAGGACTTGTTCATACTTCCTTCATTCCTGAGTGTGTATCTTCAGTATAGGCCTCATCAATAGGGGTTATGCACTAATGTCTTCTGGTCTCAGATTGACATACGTCGCTACATCCGGTGGCGTAGTTGCCATAGTGACACAGTTGTTTACTGATGGACATCAGACAAGAAATTTTGGGCTAGTCCTGAAGCAATCCTCTTAAAAAAAAGTTTTCTTTTGTCATTTGTAGACGCAGCTGTAGCAGCAGGAAAAGTGCAGCTTCAGAACCAATTTTTCTTCTGTTCACTGAGCAAATTCAGACACTCGCTGTGCTCATGAGGCCGGGCAGAGGCGCTGTGGGCCGGGAAGGAGTGAACACACGCACCATTTGGTGTTGCCAGACTTTCAGAGAGCCAAAAGTGACCACCCCTGACCTACAGGTATATGCGTGGAGCTCGCTCACTTTTATTAATGAAAACCTGGTTCAGAACCTGCTTTTTTCCTGCTGTTACAGCCGTTGCTGCGTCTACAACAGATGACAAAAGAGAACTTTTTTTTTTAAGGACTGCTTTAGAACTAGCCCAAAATAACTCGTCTAAAGTCCATCACATTTGGAGTAAACAACTTTGTTTACTCCCAATGCAGACAGGTTGCTACAAGATGTAGCAACCTGTCTGAGACCGGAAGATGTTAGTGCATAACCCCTAATATGACGCTTTTATATGAACAATAAGGTTGCTAGGTAACGGTTGTGGAATTACCTTAACATATGTCATATTTACTGAACAAAAACATAATTAAAATAGACAAACTGGGTGAAAACAAGCTAAATGTTTAGTGAAATCTTAAATATAATCATGTTCACTATGTTTTAATGAAAAGCGTGCTCTAACATGTGATACTCATGTTAATTTCTATTTGTCAGCTTCCTGTTTAAACGTGACATTTCAAACACGTCAGATTCTTCCAGCGACGTAAATTTAGTTGTGAATTATTAATCGCTCCAGCAGCTGCGCTAAGGTTAAGTTACTCATCGTTACAGACACACTTCATCTGCGGTGCTGCGGTGCTGACCTCTCGAAGGCGATGTTGCGAGTGTCCAGCTGAGTGGTGACGACAGGAGCCTGGAGTCTGGCCGCGACCTGCTCATCGCTGGGTAGAGTTGCCCCGAGGAGACCCAGAGCGCCCCCCGTCCCACAGCAGGCGCCGCCGCTGCTCCGTCTGACAGGCAGAGAGCCCAGGGACGAAACGCACAGGGTCTCGCAGAAAACCAGCTGTCTGTCGTGGTCCACCTCCATCACCTCTGCACTGGAGTCTGGAAGAACAGGACACAGAGGTGG
Source organism: Mugilogobius chulae (assembly GCA_038363315.1). Classification (NCBI taxonomy): domain Eukaryota; kingdom Metazoa; phylum Chordata; class Actinopteri; order Gobiiformes; family Gobiidae; genus Mugilogobius; species Mugilogobius chulae. The sequence continues at coordinate 15,568,801 of CM076415.1, read as the reverse complement.
AGCTGAGTCAATCAATCAAGACAGACAAATAAACAAACAACAGAAGGTGAATTACTGGGGATGAAACTATTAATTTACTAACTAATAATACAACTAATTTAATGCATTATTTGTATTATAATTTACCTTGTATTGAGAACAAATTATCTGCTTCTCTGTTTTTTCTATATTTTAAGAGTGTTCTCTCAGCGTTGGTTTACTCAATTGTTTTTGGATTGATTCAAGCATGTTTGAGTAATCTTGTATTGTCCTGTGACTATTTGTCGGGATGCATCATCGTGAGGTTCACATGCTGCGTGAGCAGGAGAACATAAAATAAAGAAAAATCATTATTTCGTCATCTGTAAATTAGGGCTGGGCGATAAAAAAAATGAATATCTCAATTATTTTTTGTCATATCTCGATAACGATATTCAGAGGATATTTTATCCATCCAACAGTATTGTGATAAAGCATGTCTTAGACTTTTTTCCAGTTTAAGTTTAGGTTAATAAGTTGCGTTAATGTTGAATACTGATGTCATCAGTCCAGATCATGTTTTTGCCATGAAATATGTAAGAAGCCTTTTCATGCTTTTTCAGTCTGATTCCTGATTAAAGTTGATCCATTCACTTTTTGCATTGCACTTTTTGCATCCCCTCACCCCCCCTCGCCCTGACAGACTCTCCCATCACTACTGTGGACTCCATCCGCTTCCTCGGCACCACCATCACACAGGACCTGAAGTGGGAGCCTTCCATCAGCTCCCTGATCAAAAAGGCCCAGCAGAGGATGTACTTCCTGCGGCAGCTGAAGAAAGCCAAGCTGCCGGCACAGATGATGGTGCAGTTTTACACGGCCATCGTTGAGTCCATCCTCACCTCCTCCATCACCGTGTGGTACGCTGGAGCCACAGTCAGGGACAGACACAGACTGCAGCGCATTGTGCGCTCTGCTGAGAAGGTGATTGGCTGCAGCCTTCCATCTCTCCAGGACCTGTCCGTCTCCAGGACTCGGGGGCGTGCAGGCCGGATAGCAGCTGACCCTTCTCACCCTGGACACGGACTTTTTGACACAGACTTTTTGAGCCACTCCCCTCGGGCAGGAGGCTACAGTCCATCCGGACCAGAACCTCACGCCACAAGAACAGTTTCTTTCCCTCTGCTGTTGGACTCATGAACACTCCATAAACCTGCGACTATGTTGATCTCCTGCATTGTCACTTTAACAGTCATATCATCACCTGTCACTTTATTCATTCGTGCATTTATTCATTCGTGCATTTATTCATTATGTTAATATCTTAGTATTGTCCTACCTCTTGCACTGACAGATTGCACTGTTGTTTTGATTGTTCTGATTAATGTGTATATTTTTATTGCCTAATTTTTATTGGCCTATTTTTGCATGCCCTTATACTTGATTTTATATATCTTAAATATTTTTACTATATTTGATATTTTTTACTCTTTAGATTCTTTATCTTATTTGTGTTTTTCTGTGTTATATGTTGCACATTAGCACCGCAGCAAGTTCCTAGTCTGTGAATTCTGTTTGTTCACTGACAATGGCAATAAAATTCTTTCTGATTCTGATTCTGATTCTGAATTCTTTCTGATTTCTGAACAAAAAATTATTACTGCATTTAAACAATACCTATTCATTTTTGCTGCTAAACATGTGTAATAGTTTTTATTGATCTGAAAAATGTTGTGTTATCAAGTGACAAGCACTACTTTTCAACTTTTTTACGTTAAATTAGCTCTTTTCATTGCATTTATTGCTATAAACAATATACTCGATATTCAAGTTTTTAATATCTTGAAACCAACATTCACAATATTATCTAAAATTCGATATATCGCCCAGCTCTACTGTAAATAAATGTAAAGCTTTGTGCATATAGTTCAAGTGCGGGATTCTTTTTTACGTGCATTACACAGTAAATCTCCAACACATCTGCTACTTAAATAATGTGCAAAGCATCGACTTTAGCCTACTATAACATGGCCAACATGAAGTTTGTTGAGACTTTTTCATTTCACGCCCACCATGCGTCAGTTTAACAGCTCCTTACCTCTAAAGACCCTCCACTCTTCTGTGATGTTTATAAACCTTGTTTAATCCACTCGTGTTTCATTGTTTCACTTTTATAACCGCGCACATGAAATAAAACACTCTGTGCTCGATCATGTGACACACACACACACTGTTCTCTGCTCTCTGTCAGTTCATATTTCAATAATAACATAAATTGTACTGAGACACAGCAGATAAAGCAGGATTATATCAGTTTGAAAGTAAAATTACTTTGCTGACAATATTTGCAGAGGTGGTAGAGCAGCCAAATAAACTGTTCTCAACTAAGAGTAAAGTTATTTAGGAAAACTAGGCTTATTACAGTCTTTTTCAGTCTCTTGACATGGTTGAAATGTGAACAGAATCAGATTTTTTTGCTTTAATAAATCACAAAAAGAATGAAAAATCACAAATAGAAATTTTTCCTAAATCGTGCCACCTAACGAAACAAATAATTTTAAGCTCAGTAAAGTGCAAACTAAATGAATAACTTGTAGACTCTGCACAGGTGTTTTCTGTGGCACCGAGCAGAAGCAGTAAAGTGCAGAGAAGATGAGATATAAATACATTGAGGTGGTTGAACAAGGGAAGCAGCTGACAGACTGTGACAGAAGTGTAAGAGAGGCCAAGCAATCAACCAAAACAGAGGAACACAGACCACCTCAGAAACAGAAAGAAAATGGACAGTGTGTGGCAACAAAAGGATTCATTCAACTTAAATCTTTATGAATTCAAATTTTCTCAGATAAATACCATAATCTGATTACAAATCAGCAAGATAAATTAGCTAACTGTTTTTTGTTGTTTTCTTGTCATAAAATATTTAACAGTTCTGTTTGCAGTTATGAAATCTTAGTAAAAGATGGGACAAGATTTTGTGCCACAAGATCTCGTGAGATACAATTGCAGCAAAATCTGTGCACACTTGTAGAAATGAATCTCATTTGATAATAATTTCATTTGGCTTAGAAACACACTGACCTGGCTCATGCCAGATGGCGATTTGAGTTCTTCCACAGTATCCATCTGGAACTTTACTCGCTGAAAGCGTTTGGGAAAAGGTGGGACGTTTAATGAAATACATGTAGCTGATTGGTGTGGAGCCGACCTTATTTGTGCTTAACCAATCACAGCAACAAATAATAAGTGTATCCAATGTCCGCGTCGGATACAACAAGTCTCACACACACCTCTCTGCTCTTCTTTCAAAAATAAAATACTCTGTATTTCTGCTAAAACAGTCTAAAACGCAGCAGAAACATGTACATCCACGAGAACTGCTATCGTTTTGTTTGATTCAAGCGGTACTTGTTGTCGTCATTGCAACCAACCCCCCTGCTATAATGTGATTGGGCCGTTAACCTGCTGGGTTGTACTCCAAATCGGGGTGGTGGAAGGTCAAATGGATTATCTCTTGTGAGTTCACTATTCACACACAATGGATTTCAATTTTTGAGGCCAGAATTGCATTTTGATTTTTGATTTAGGCAGGATAAATTATGTCAGAATCTCATCGTGCCTGGCTTGCAATCATGAATCCAATCTCAACTCGTTCTCTTCTCAAGTATTAGTTGTAATATTGTACAGAATACGTAGTGCACACATATTTTTGTGATTATTAATGTGCATCATTTATATCATCCCATTGTGAGAACCAAAAGTTGTATTCACACTCACTTTACAGGAACCTGCTTCCTGAGAAAAAGCAGGTTCTTATGATGTAAATGCTTCATATGAGATTAGCAACATGGTACAAATTCAAACAAGGTTAAGGTTAGGATTAGGACGAGGATTAGGTTATTCAAATACCACAGTCAGAGCATTTAGGAGAACTATCTCTGACCTTGTCCCTTGAAGATGAAGCTGCGGTTTCCTCGTTGCCAGGTCATCTGCTCAAAGCCAGTCAGAGTGGTGTCCACGCGCAGGCTCTGTCCACTCTTCCAAACTCTGTAGGTGTCGCTGGGGCAGATCCGAGACACCAGGGGCACTGAGGGCACAGGGACACATCAAGTCAAACGACAAGTAGATGCAGTAATGTGTGCTTGCTTCTGTATTTCCATATTCTGACCTCAAACCTAAATTCTCTTGTGTGTAATTCGGCCTGTTCCTTTGGTAACACACTTTGTTGACATGTGTCTGGTTACAAATTCACAAAAACAATCACACCAGATTAAACATTTGCCAGATTTTCTTGTAGATATTTAGTGGTATATGGAGAGGGTTGCTTCGGCGTAAACCTACCTGTTTTAGCCCAAATTTACGGTGTTGAGGTGAATATTGATCCTATCCTAATGTGTCTTTTTCTTGATGCTTTTATCAACTTTTTCAACTGAATTGATTTAATATGCTTGTTGAAATGTGCTCAAATTATTCCCTTCTGATATTTAGTTTTTTCTGTTTACTGGTGCTGGATATGGACTGATTTGTGGACTACAATTCTTTCTAACTGCTGAATCTAAAGGCGCCAATGGTGTGTCCACTCAAACTTCAAACTAGGTATGTACATGCTCACGTTTCTATGCAAACCTTTTTTTGATAAGATCTGAAAACGCTGATGATTTTGAATGTTTCTGTCTCAAATGTGGCCTAAATTTTAAACCTAATATTAACTTTGGTCTTAAGTTAAGACTCAATGATTTGGGGTTTGTCCCCCAGAGATTTTTGAAAAAATAAGGCAATTTTGGTGCATTCTGGTGCATTTTATAGGTTTCCAGTGGCTGGAGAAAATCATGTTTTTTGGTCATACTTTTACCTCAGGCTGTTGAACTAAAATTAACCTGTTGAGTCTAGTTTGAAAAAAAAAAAAATCCTGTTCAAACGACTATAGGAACATGTTTTGGTTTGGGGATGCTGAGATGTGTGTTGGGCCACAAGCTTTGTGAGGGCTACACAATAAATAAAATACAATACATTTAATATGAGATTGGGCCCCAGGTTACTTTGCAAACATGAACATTTGGGCCTCGAGGTCAAAAAGGTTAAGAACTTCTGCTCTATAGGCTCCAGTCATCAAGATAAAATGAAGGAAATCTTTAACCCAAACACAACTGATATAAATCTCTCCCTAAAACATTTCCTTTTCACTCAAAGTTTGCAAAATATTAAGTTCACCCTAGAGAAAATACATATGTGATTAAAAAATATAATATATAAGATTGTTCCTTGCGAGGTAAAATCTTGTAACTATATTGTGATCTGCTTTCCTTCTAGCACCACTCTTACTTTACCATCACTAAACAGCTCCATGAAAATTCACATCAGCGCTATTATTTTATTACAACCTCTTTGGATGTGGCGTGTCAGCAGAAATGCGCACAATTAGTCCACTTTAAACATGGGCTCCTGATGGTTTCCGGTGGACGGACTCGTTAACATTGAAAGCCAAAGAGAGGAAAGGAGAAAATGTGGATCGTCAGAGTCCGAGGAAAACGTGAATAATCCCCAGAGGTGGATCATAATGACATTAGCACTCTTCCATTGCACTGCTTCACTCACATGGGACAAATAATATCGACCAGTCTGGTTTTACAATGGAAAGACAGCAGCAGTTAGATTTTTTAAATTTGATTTGAGGAAAACTGTTTAAGCAGTAGGCATATGTACACAACAAAACAACAAAAACTATAGACCTGAGACAAAAGGTAACCTGGCATCGATCATATATTTACATGTAAAAAAATAATTTACATAGCTAAAAATTCTTTAATGCAAAGTTTATTTCAATCTTATTAGACAATATTAGAAAACTTATTCTTGTTCAAAAGACTATGGACCCAAAAGACATAAAATATGACCTTACAACAGAAGGTAAAATGACACTTGGTTTTATTTATCTCGCCACGCTTTATTTACCAAACCACGCTTCCAAAACTACAAAGCCCTGTGGGTGTGAGATAGCGTTAATATGGAGAACCACAAACTGCTTTTTAAAATTGGGTAGGCTATGTATTTTAAAAACTCAAAAAAACTCTTTGCTCTTATTATAAAATGCTACCTACTGTACATCCTTTAACTACTCACAGAATAGCTGTCATAATGATCAGTGCGTTATGACATCTAGTTTTCTGCTGCCAACATCACAAAAACGCTAATGCTAAGGACTTCTTACCCCAACTGGTGAACTCCCATTTCATCTCCACGTAAAAGTCCTGGGCCTATGAAGAGACAGAGAAAGGAAGACAAATGAGGAGGAATATTGGCTTTGATAAAGGGGAAATAGTTTGCAGATAGAAGGTGATAAATTGGTGGACGTACGCAAAAAGCCAGTGAATTAATGCAGAGTTTGTGTGGCGGAGGGACTGGCACGAAGCCCGTGTGTGGGTTGTAATAAATGAGACAGATTATAGGAGGAAGATGCAGTGGGAGCCGCATATGTTTGGCACTTCTAAACTGTGAAGATGCATCAACTGTTGTTAAGACTGTCTGCAGCTTTAAGACGCACCGTGGCGGGTCTGCAATCATCTTTTCTCTTCTCTTTCTATGGCTTTAGCTCCAAAATGTTACACAATATGGTTTTATACTTAAAAATTTCCATGTAGATAAGCATGTAGAACCACCATGCCAAGAAATAACTCACATCTGTGGCAAGAGGCAATAGAGCATTCTATAAGGTATTTTTAAATGTTAAAAACTGGTGGTATTATGACAAATAAACTGGTATTATCGCATAGTGACTCATGTATGTATCATATCAAATCATGAGGGACCCAACAGGCTGGTGTTATATAGAAAACCTTTAACAGTAAATACACTTTTATGAGTTTTTAACCATGCTATAACACTCACCGCCAGATGGCCAGTTTTTCCAGTAACCGTGGAGCTGCCATTTTTATTTGTGGCCGCGCAAACAGTCCTTACATTGGATGTGTTTAAAATAGTAAAATAACTACTGCTGTATTTTATTCTTATTTTTTTTAATAAAATACAAAAGACACTGATATACTTCACTAAAACTAGAACAAAAATACTAATGGCGTGCTTCCACACTTGATTTTACTTTAGAAAAGATGGTCATACCCCAATCACAAAATTGAGTCATTCATGCTAAACTGCCAAAAACGACTAAAAATGGTGTCTGTTAGTAGTAGCTTTACTACTAACAGCTAACAATTTATGTCAGTTCATTTCAATCTTTCTCTTTTGCTGAAGTTTATTAGCTTTAAATATTGTGTTTCCATTAAGGTTGAGCTTATACTTAACCTAAAATAAACATTAGTGCTGTCAAGCGATTACAAAATTGAAGAGATTAATTAATTATGATCTGTAATTAATTAATCAAATTAATCTATTTTTAATCTCACCTAAAAATTACTGAGAAAAACACTCAACTTAAGTGTTTTTGTTTTGTTTGTATTCAATTTAATTAATTACATTGCTGTTGCAGATGGAAATATTAATTTATTGCAAAAAATGAAGACTTTAGGAAGTTTTTGTTGTTATTGTCAAATTGAACAGTCCTTATGTCCACTTTACAACTCGCACATGAAAACAATGAAGTTAAAGATTTAAAAATAGATTAATGTGATTAAAAAAATTTACTAGATTAATATGTCTGTAATTAATTAATCTCAATTAATGCACTAATTTGACACCCCTAATAATAATAATAATTAAAAAGTAAATGATAAATATAGCATATTCTAAGTTGTCCTTGTAGGTGTTGCTGTAGTCAAAGGCTAACGTTTAAGCACAGAAGCTTCTGGGCATGCGCATACCGAATTTTAATTAAAATTCGGCACTGACTCAAATTGGGGAATGACTGGCTCTACTCTACTCTACTCGGTCCGACTTGACCTGGTTGTATTACTCTTAAGAATGTGATATTATCTCTATAGCAACTGCTGATAGAAAAAAGATACCCATGAAAACTCTGTGGTAACTGTTGATTCCACCAGCACTCTGTTCAATCATTGTCAGTTTGGACTGTTTAGAATCAGGTCCAAACAGGGCTAGTGGACACGCTCCAAATAGGGGCCAATCAGGGCTAATTGAAAAGTGGCTTGAAGTTGGGCCTCATGTTTAATAGCCCTGATGTAAGTTGTAAGTTTTTCGTTCGTATAAATCGATTACATAAACAGATTGTCCCTGCGGTCTGCTCCGTGTGTACATCATCTTTTCTGTGCAAATCTCTGCATCAGCGTTGCTCTGGAAAAACGGCATGACTCACACGGCTCCCAGAGAGTGGCTCTAACAACAGCTGTGTCTCCCCTGTCACGACGTAAACACAGTTATTAATACTCAGCAAACAGGCCGGCGCTGCTGTTGTGTTTAAATGCTACTACTTTCCAAAAGGCGATGATGTAAATGAATACTGTAATGACAACAAGTGCTATTGTAATAAATACTAAAACTGCTCACAGATGTAGAATTTTAGAAAGCATTAAATGGGTCTCATTGCATTTAAAAGGTTGTTTTATTTTTTATTTATAGAGTTACAAATTAGGCGTAGCAACTGAGAGACATTTAGAGATGTTTTTTTATTTACCACTAGCGCAGTACTTCTCAAATAGTGGGGCGCGCCCCCCTTGTGGGTGCGTGATGCGATGCCAGGGGGGGCGCGTAACAGTCCACTAGATCAATAAGCTCCAGCTTTATCGGTCCTGAATCAGCGCGTTTCATAAAATCTGTCCCGTTCACGCGCCTTGTCTGCCCTGCTTTGATCGTGGTGCCGGTGTCGGTACATTTGCGCGTTTGCTCTCTCCGCTTGTGTTTGTGTGCAGCGGTCCGGGCTTCTTGCGCACCGCGCCAGACACACACAGGTGAAAAGAACGGCACCGCGCGCTCTCTCAACCGGGACAGAGCACCGTCAACAAGCCCGCGGTGTCCGCGGTAAAACGCCTGATCTGCTACATCAATTCACCAACTTTACTCAACACAAACAGTACGGCTCTGATCATTTGTGGAATAAACACAGCGCCGCTTTAAAGCCTCTTCTATTCAGCCTGTGAAGCTGACTACACTGTAAAAATAACACTGCAAAAAATATGAATAAAATAGGCCTATATATATATATATATATAAATTTGCAAAGTGTAAACGTACAAAATAAAGTTATTATTTGTTGAACATTGTTTCAAGTTGATATTGATTTTTTTCTTTTGTTAATGTTTTAAAGGATACACTTTTTATAGATAATAGTCTGATTTGTAGTCATCGCGGTGAGTAGGGGGGGGCGCGAAACATTTTCTCTTTCCCAGGGAGGGCGCGGCAAAAAATAATTGAGAAGTTCTGCACTAGCGCTATGCTTAACCTATAAATGCTAATAAAAAGAAGTTCATGCAAATTATCATATTTTAGTCAAACACTGCTAAGTGGCAAGTTATTTACAAGTATTTTAAGACAAGAAAGCACAAAAAACATGGTAATAAACACATTTAAAAATATCTATTGTGTTGTTTTTTTTTGCCCTACTTATAAACTGAAAAATGTAGGGTCAGGCGGTGACTAACATTTTGTTGATTGTAAAAAACAAAGATGCCCTAAAATGGCTTACAAATAAAAATAGGTTTAATTGACTTGACCGTTCAAAACTACAGAACTGATAAGCCTCGACTCTTAGTAGTAAAATGCAACGTTACCAAGCAGCAGATTTTATATGAAACTTTGAACCCTTTAATCATATTTTTGAAAGCTCAAAATAAGTTGGAGAAAAATAAGCAATGAAATATTTGAACACTTGAAAACTACTTAATTATGGTAGATTGTCATATACAGTATATTGTTATTGTGATAGAAAATAATCTATATCGGGATTTAGATTATTTTATATCACGGCTCCCATTGGTGCGGTTTTAGCAGAAATACTGAGTAATTTCTTTTAGAATGAAGAGCCATATGTGTCACACTTGTTCTATCCGTAATGGTGTATTGGATACACCATTACGAGTTGTTGCTTAATTGGCTAAGCACAAATAAGGTAGGCCGCTCACCCAATCAGCTTGAAGTATTTCACTAAACACCCCAGCTTTTCTCCAACAATTTCAGCGAGTTCCAAATGGATACTTTGGAAGAACTCAAATCGTAGTTCGAAACAGATCCATCTGGCGTGAATCAGGTTAACTTACTAGGTTTAAAATGCGCTTTTAAAGATTTGTTTAAAGCTGAACTACTGGTAAGTAGTGCTCCACCTGCACTCGAAGTCAAAAGTATAACATGGCTTTTTTAATCTTTAGTATTGAAATAAGGCAGCAAAAACACATCTAAGTACATTTTATATTGTTAAACACAAATTTGAAAAAAGAGATTCCTAAGGGATCTGGTGTCAGGTCGTGATTCAGAAATCGCAAGTGCAGATTTTTCAGCGGGAGGCAACTGAGAGAGCCTATGGGCCGGCTCTGTAACTGTGTCTGTTCATGTGTTTGGAGCATGTACAGTGTGTGTATGAAGCCTCACCTGTCTGAGCCTCTCCAGCAGGATGGGGATGCCCGCCAGCCTCTTGGCAGTCCTCTGGTAGTCACGGTAACGCAGCACCAGGCGCACCAAATCAGGGTCTCGAGTGCTCACCGCCTCCTGCAGAACTGGACGGACACGAAAGAGGACGTCAACAATGAGAATATATTAAATGTAAAGATTTTGAGGGCATCTTGGGGGTTGTTTTACTTAGTTTACATTCAGTTTTACATTCAGTTTTTGTAAGGTTGGTGTTAAAATAGACTTTTATTGACCCATCTTGAACAATGATTCTTAGGAGAAGTGGCAGTCGACATCTAGATCTTGAGTCATGATTGTGGCTTTGATTTTGTGCTGGAGTATCACTCTAGTGTATTTGTCTATGTAAGTTTGATAATCTGTTCCTAAATCCCAAAACGGTGTATTGTATTTATATCAAAAGTTATTTGTATAACCAAAATGTGTGGTTAATAAGAGGGAAATACACATCAAAATAAAATCCAGAGATGGCAAAAGTAATTAAGTTCAATACTCAAGTAAAAGTACAGTTACTTGAGTAAAAAAATGACTGATAAAAGTCAAAGTCCTGCTGAAACTCCTTTACTGAGTAAAAGTACAAAAGTAAACCTGTGTAAATCTACTCAAGTAAAAAAGTAAAAAGTACAACCACACTGCCAAAAGCTATTATCTTGCATCGATTAAAGCGACTAGAATTCAGAATATTCATCTTAATTTTAGTTGTTTTAGCCAGATTCTAATAAAATTGCCAAATAATCAATTTTAGTGGCAGAATCAAATTTGCCACCGGGGTGAGTTTATGTTCTACAAAATCTTATTTTGAAATCTTAACACATTTATGGAAAAACAAGACAAATCAAATCAATAGTCTAGGTCCATCAAGTAAAACCATCTTAACCAGAAACAAGTGCCAAAAAAAAAAACACATTTGAATCAATCAAGAGATACATTTTTTGCACAAAGATGGTTTGTTAAAGGTGCATTGCGTAAGTTAAAATGTTCAATATTACGATATATCAAATTACCGTTCATTGGCACAGGCCTGGATATGCGCCATGATGTTTTGTAAACTTACCGAGTTTGCCTCTGTGAGCGCAGACAGGCTCATAAATGTGAGTGGTGCGGGTCGCTTTTCCCGCGCTGGTCCTCCTTCACTGGATTATTGTCATTATTTCTATTTATTTAGCAAAAGCTCTCGGTTTTATACAACAGATGAATGTTGTAAAGACTGTTTAATGAAAAAATAAAATAAATAATCAGTGGTAAATACTGCCATCTAGCTTCCGAACCCTCGTAACACGAAAGAATTCAAAACAACTAGCCCACCGTAACGGCATGGTATGAAGCCGACTGCAGGACCGAGGAGCACTCGGACATGTTTTTGAGAAAGAGGAATTGTGCTGGAGATCAATAAGACGCTCATCTGGCGATTATTTTCATTAGAAGGTAAGACTCTCAGGCCTGTCCAAGTACATCGCACATTTAGACACAGATTTAGTAGCTTAGCGCTTAGCTGTTTGTCTTGGTAAAGTTTATGTTTTATTAGAGTAATAAATTGCCATTGAGCATTTAGTTTATGAGAAATGAATCCTGTAAAAAGCTTGTTTACAATTTTCTCTCACGCTAAAACAAAACTTTTCCTCAAACTCTCAATAATCTTTCCTTGTCTAACTTTTGGAGTTTGTAAACTGATCATTCAGTCAAAAAGAACATAAAATAGCCAGCATCTACTTTTTCATACAAAAGTCTTTGTCTTTTTAAGTCAGAAAACATTTAGCAGAAAATAATGATGTGTCAAAAGAATATTTTAAGCGTAAAATACGTCTTTATCTGAAGATAGTAGGGTGGGTGCAGTGCCACAAAACGCCAAAGATGGCGCCCTTGTTCAAAACCTTTGCAACTTACGCCATGCACCTTTAAGCGTTGGACTGTGAAATAGGCTTTACAGTGATTTTTTTAAAATAATTATTCTGACTTTATCATGTGATAAATATGGAATTGTTAAAAATTATAAAGTTTTAAGTGATTTTCACTGCACAAGTTTTAAGAAGAAAATAAAAACTGTTTATGGGCTCATAAAGTAACTAAAGTGTTTTTAAAATGTAGCGAGTAGAAAGTACGGATATTTCTTAAAAAATCTAAAAGCAAAAAGTCACCAGATTTTGTAATACTTAAGTAAAGTATAGATACACAAAAAACGACTTAAGTACAGTAATTGATTAAAAATACTTAGGTACTTGCCACCTCTGCTGATTCCTCTTGTATTTACATGCATTTAGTTCTACAGAAAACAAGTGTGAAAGTCGAGAGCTGTAGATGCAGAGAAAGTCTCCGCACAGATCAGTCACTCCGGCTCATTCAAAATGTATGAAGAACAGTGATTTAGGCCAAGCAGGAGAAGTGCTGAAAACTGAAGTAGGACAAGGGAAAAGACAGTCTTAGCAGCAGCGGAGCGAGTCTCATTCATCTCAATGAGCAGTGATCGGGACAGGCCCATTTGAATTACAGGAGCTGAACAGGGAAGCCCCGAATCACACAATCTGTAAAAGCCAGAGTGAACTGTTTTATACGACCATGGAGAAGGATGTTCAATCATAAAATCATCTGCTGCTTTTACCAACAAGTTGAAGAAAGGACGATAACTTAAGATCACTTTGCCATACTTCACTCGTGTCACTGAGATGAAACAAATATTATCTTGGCCATTGGTCCAGACGAAGTTAGAGCACGCCCTAATAGTATTTTTAAAGACAATTATTGTTACTTGTAAACCAGAATGTTGTTATGAGAAGGTTAAATATGTGGATCAGACTCATTCACATTTCACTCGATGGGCGTTAAGAGCAGATTTGTTTCTACCTCGACCACAATCTTGTGACACAAAAGCAGCGTATTTTGAGCACAATTTCAGATCTTTTTTGCGTACTTTGACACGCCGTACATTTAGCACGATATGAAAAAGCGTAAAAATGACACGAGTTTTGGTTGAAGCCCGGTGGGGACATTTTTTTTAGGTTTAACGGATAAGTTTAGGCATCAAGTTACTAAAATGTGTAAGTTAGGTCTGGGGCTTGGTGGAGGTTAAGATTAGAATCAAGATTTTTTAAATTTTCATACTGTAAGTAAGAACACGTCTTAACAACAACCATAGAAATTAACTGGGACTGGTTAGGGTTACGCAAAACAGCTATAAACTCATGCTAATTGTACGCAATTTACATGTCCTGCAATGCCGTGGTAAATGTACGCTTTCATGTGAGATTGGGCCCGAAATTTTCACAAGATTGTGTACACTCTGCAGTGAACAGAAAGGAACAAGCACTCATGATTTACATTTCAACAAGCTGTTGTTCAAAAAGCCATTTAACAATAACAGCAATACAACTTAATAAATCAACTGTGGAGTCTGCATGTTTCTTTCTGTGTTTAGGTGAGTTTCTTCACAGCACTTAAGTTTATCCTGCCAATCAAAACGTGCCATCAAACCCTCAAGTGAAGGTGGCTCTTCTAAACAAGCCCAGCAAGATTATCTAAAGATAGATCCTCGCCTGCTGCAGTGATCACTGCTCCTGATGAGATTCTCCAGAGTCATTCAGACCTGGCTCGTGAATGGGCAGAGTGGCCAAATGTTATGACCGCACCAGCCACTGCCCTGTGCAGAGCTTAAAGAGTGACAGAAGTCTGGACACATGCATCTGATCATTCACAGCACAACTATCAAACAATCCTTCATATATCAGTCCATCCTGAAACTAAACGAGGAGCTTAATCCATCAAAATAACAAGAAGTCTTACTGGGAGCAGACTGGGATTGATTTATTGTATGTCTCTGTGTAATGTCTTTGTGATGAAGCTGTTTTACAAGCAAGACAAATAAAGTGCGTTCCTTCCATCCATCCATCCATCTGCGTATTCACTCTGTAATTCGTGATGTAAATATGCACATTCCTCCACATCTATGTATAAGGAATGTGCAACTATGGACCATGTACAGTATTTGCTTGTTGTGTCCTTAATAAAGATTAATAAAAAATAATATAATTCTCCAAGAGGCTACATAAACACAAGCCTGTTTGTCCTGATAAATTGATGCAGCTTAGTTTTTCAGTGCCACTGGAGAGAAAACAGTAAGGGTTGATACAGGGCCGAGGGATGGAGCTCCACTGAGAACCACTGACATATAAGCCCAAAGTGATAAGTGAAATCACATATTATACAACAAAATAACTACTGATAAACTGCCTCTATTGTTAAAAAAAAAACAACTTCAGTTTGTGCAAATGTGTGCAGATTCTACTTAGAGAATATCAAATGTCATAGTAAGAAAAAAACAAAAACTCTTAGACCAATGGTGTTAAACTGGCGGATGATTTCTGGTTAATATTGATTGTGGCGTAACAATGAGAGATTGAGACAGCTCTAATAATCACTTTTAAAATTTCTACAACACATAGAGAAACCTAGAACAGCAAGATTATAAAAGAAGAAACATCAGACATAAAGAAATTTCACATCCGATAAAGGATCAGGCCTGTGTTTGTGAGACAGACTATGGAATATGAAGTTTTATTTTGCTGAAATGTGACTATAAAACCTCCAAAATGCACTAGAATGTAAAAAATTGTCAGAAGTTTTCTTGATAAAACGGTCTGTGGCACAGATATTGTAATGTATTATAATCCAAATGTGGACATGTACAGTATATTAAGCTTTATACTGCCTAATTGCCATATTTAAATCATGAGTAGACTTGCATTTTAAAATACGGCGGTCGACTACCACTGACTATGATCAATTCGGCCCCAGATCCAGCTGAAAGTCAAATAAAATCTATAAGACACCAAAAACCCTAAGGTGACTTTGAATTACAGGTCAAATACAGAGGACAACTTTTGTTATCTGGGCCAATAAAGTGCACCTCAGCCTTAAATATCAAAGTGTGAGGCGAAAAGGCCAACTTAACAGCACATTTTCATTGTTCTAAGTTATATCAGTTCTCATCTTGTCTCATTTTCATCTTCCCGTCATGTGGGAAATGTGACTCATTGTATGCTGATTGCTATGCCTCTGATCCAAATTTTCCACCACTTTAAAGTTCAAACCCATGGCCAATAGAAAACTACGATCTCTTAAAGTTATTACTTGTATAAATTATGCACAGGTCCTTTTGTTTCCTTAGCTCTTTACTTATGCTTTATAACTAGTCTGCACTGTTTTCTCGCATCTTTGGACAGCATGAAGCGCCCTTACCTGTCCAGCCGTTGCGGTTCTCCTTGTACACGTCTGCTCCGTGCTGCAGCAGGACGTTGGCACACTCCAGATGCCCCAGAGTCACGGCCAAATGTAGAGGTGTCCTGCCGCGGGGGTCCACAGCCTCCAGATCTGTCTGCACACAGGACACACAAAAAACAGATTTCATTGTTAAACTTGAATAAATTATGAAGTTGCACTCAATATAAAGATTGTAGAAATGCGTGCTATATCAGTTCATTGACCAATATTGACAACATTTTGATGATATAAGCATAGGCTGTGATCGATAAATATGTTTTGTTAGTGATCTTGCAATGGTTATTACGATGGAAATATCAGTACTGGCTAAATCAGCTATCGACCAAAAGAGAAAGACAAATATTGGATACTGGTATTGACTCAAACAAAATCCATATTGGCCCATTGCTACAAGTTAGGGTTGAAAAGGTGCTATGACGGAAGGAAGGTGTTTATTGATCAATTATCATATCAACATGGTTTCCTAAGGGGATTTTTATTGCAAAAAGCTTACAGCATTTGAAAGTAATGTTGAAGCTGTCTGCAGAGGCAATAGAATAACATGAACATGGGGACTGAGTGATTTATAACGAACTAAAGTGCTTTCAAACAAGACAAATACAGACTAGAATTCTCTTAAAAGAATGCAGTAATTTTTGACTGTTTGTAGCAAAATATTTTAACCTAGCCTCACATTATTGAGAATCCACCTGGGCCTCTCTTGTTTAGGTTTGCCTTTTAAGACTTCAAACTATTGGTGATTTGAACCAATCACAGCACAGCATTGTGGTTTAGGTGAAAGTGAAATGTGACGACCAAAATAGATTTGGCCTTTGACTATTTTAAGAGAATAAGGGATAATTTTGGCTTTTAATAAACTCACAGAGGTGCTTTGTGCATTTGTGAAAGTGAAATATGTTTGCGCTTTTCAGTCATCTGGATTTAGATTTTCTCGATGTGTGTTAATTCTTTAACCAATCAGCTTCTAAAGTTCGCCATGGAAACCTTTTCCCAAGGGCTCAGATAGATACAGTACATACTGTAGGTACAACTGGACTGAGAGATGAGCCGTGTTAGAGAGAGTAGCCTTTTCTAGCTTTGTGAAGCTCTATAAATCTTGTGCTTTTTGGCAGCTCTTTTTTGCTAATATTGGTAGTTAGCATTTTGACTGATTGTGAAAGCTAACAACCCCAAACAGGCATTACTAAATTAGAATAATGAGCAGTTTGTAGTTGGACTAATTAAAAGCAGAATTACTGGTCTTTTGGGTCAGAAATCTGGATGATAATAATAATAATGTGATCAAATATGTATTGTACACAGTGATGTACAAATAAATTGCTAAAAAAATAAAAAATCACACAATTTTCTTTTTTTACAGATGAAATGCGCCTATGACCAAAATTTTAGACCCCTACATGATTTCTAAGTGAGTGAACTGGCAAAATCTTAGGGTGATTGGCCTAATTTTTGCATGCCCTTATATTTTATTGTACATATCTTAAATATTTTTAAAAATAGTTATTTTTTATTCTTTATATTTTTGATTCTTTATTTGTGTTTCCTGTGTTATATGTTGCACACTAGCATCATAGCAAGTTCCTAGTTTGTGAATTTTGTTTGTTCACTGACAATGGCAATAAAATCCTTTCTGATTCTGATTCTGTTCAAATACTTATTGACCTCACTGAATGATTTTGGAGAAAATCTTGAGTTGTGACTCACAATTGTAAGTTGTGGATCTCACAGTGACAAAAAACATCATAAAATCAAGACTACCTGCAAATGATAGCTAAGTTATCTTAAATTGTACTATTGTTCATGAAGCCTTACTGTCTTTTCCTCTACAATCAATCTTTATCAATTTTTATCAAACTTGAACACACTAACGCTTTTCTAAATCAAAGAAGAGGTGCTCCATTGTGAACAGAACAATTTTCTAAAGTTCATAAACACAATAGCCTTTGCTAACAGGTCCTGTGACACTTCAGTGACTTTGCCACTCGGAGCCTAGAGCCTGATGTTCTCTCAGATAAACTTTGATTGTTGCATCGACTGAACCATCGCAGCGTGACTGTAGCTGTCATGAGATTTATCATTTCTTACATTTATTGTGTGTGGCAGAGGGATAAAACAAAATTAGTTTAGGTACGCAATTTAACAGCAGCAGTGCTCAAGGCAAGTCTGGCTTTTATTTATTTAAAACAATAAGATGTCAAAGCTTGAGACACTTAGAAAAATTGTTATTTGTTGTTACTACAAATACATTTTTTTCTTTATTTTTTAGAAGTACAAAATATTCAGATATCTCAACACATGAAACATTGCTTATAGTTTCTCCTTATCACTCAAGATCAAGAGAAAGGAGTTAGGAAAGGAGGAGACAGGACACAGGAGCGAGGAAACAGAAGATAGGAGAGAGTGTCTAGTCTCAGCTGCAGCCATTAGTCTGCACGGCTGCCATTTATCAACTTTATCATTGGTGGATGTCCAAATCCAATCTGCCCGGTTACTCACACTCCTTATTGCGGTATCATTGTGGGACCCGGAGCTAAAGCAGGTCATAAATTATTAGAGTGAGCAGAAGTTGTGCTGCTCTGCATGTCTCCATCTCCTCACACGACGCACAGATTTTTATGGAAGCAACAAAACAGCCCAATGTAAAGAACTCCAGATGCACAAAAATATAGGCAATAGAGATTAAGTACTTGCATCATATTATTTGAAATATCATACTTTCAATATTCTGACTGAGTGACAGAACCATAGACGTTCATAGATGCAAAATATCGGTGGGTTAATATAAGCTAGCCTTCTACCCACTTCATTTCGAGAATCGTGCTATTCTGTATTTATGAATCAATGTAAACAATGTAAAATTTCTTTGGCACTAAATTTGAAATCAATCAATCAAACAAACAATCAATCAATCAATCAATCAATCAACACGAATGCCAATGAAAGTCTGCAACCTTTCAGAGCCATATCTGTCCTATTCAAACTAAATCAGTCTGAAAGAGCCACAAATGTATTTAGTTCCCTTCTCTCTCCCGAAAAAAACTTTAGACAATTAGGTGAATAAAAAAAAATAAGGTTTTGCAAAATAAAATGTTGTGTGAATTAACAAAAAATGATTTTAAATGCAAGACTAATCAGTTTGTTTCAATTTGCATGTTTCTGTAATGCGCCTGTACGTTTTGAGAGAGACTCTAGTTATTGCCGTCAATACAATAACACATTATATAACCACTACACATACGCTAAAACTAGAAATTTAAAATAAACATATACTGTGAACAGAATAAAATAGAATAGGCTACATTTTTGCTAAATCATTAGATTGATAAATTGTTGAATTATCTTTTAGATATTTCATGGCAAAGTACAAAGTTACTAAATAAAAAAAAGGTTCTACTTAGGGCTGTACTTGATGTATCGATATCGGGATTCAAACTCATTGGCAATACGAGTATCGATACTAGGAGGTGTATCGGAATACATATCGAGATACGTATGGGGGATACTTAAACTCATAGAATTTATACTGCTGAACCTGAACGGCAGCTTTAAGGCTGAAGCTATTGCTTTGAAAAAATTATTCTTGGGACACTTGTATCTAACATAAAGAGCAGTGTGAAAATACAATGCTTCTGCATTCTGTTATTCTATATATTCAAAGTTACATTTTTTTTTACTGATTTTAAAAACATGTTGAAACATTCTTACAGTTAAAATACAATACTATTTCTACATTGTAGATAAAAAATAAATATCAACAGTATTTTCTCTGCATTATTAAAAATACCCATTTGGTAGATTTTTTAAGTATATTTTTTTTATAAAATATATCTTGATACATGACATATTGAGGAAATCGAGATATACATAAATGTGTCTCATCGGAAGGCTCTTGGCAATACCCGGCCCTAGTTCTAGCCCATCATCGGTCTCATGAAGTCAACAAAATGTGCCAATTTGTAGATATGTTTTAACAAGTTTCTGTAGGATTTACATGATTATTCTTAGTGAGATGATGCAAAAATGAACAAGATTATCCCACAGCCCTGCACTTACATAAATGCTAGAATACTTTAATTTCCTACTCTTAAACTCTTGAAAATACTGTCTCTCCATAAAGAAAGGTAAGTTTGTGCCCCTCTGCCAAACAAAGTTACACTGTGAACCTTTAAGAGTGACTTTTCCAATAGTTCATTACAATCACCACTGTTGTGTCCTAAACCCTTTGGCCTTCATTATTCTGGAGTCTTTGAGGACGCGAGGACAAAGCAGTGCAGGACAGTCTATATTTTTAACCTCTGCTTCTTGCAAGATTAGGATCAGCTCCGGGAAAAAGTCGTTACAAAAGCTTTTTTAGGGGAAAATAGAAAGAGAGGCCCAAAACACATTATACTGAAAAGAAACGCTCTCGTAATAATATTTATGTCCATACTGGAAAAAGGTTCAGTAAAATCATAAATTAGAGCTTTAATTTAGTAAAAGTACACAGCTGACACAGTAAAACTCAAATATAGTGATAAATAATTGCCGTTGTTTTACCAGAGAACACAATCTTTACAAGCTTAAATATGGGAAAGTTCAGTTACTAGGAAGAGACAACATAATTTGCAAGGGAAATAAGCAACGGACAAAACACGCATCATGGAAATGTTAGGTCGAGTCAGGAGAAAATACATACCCGGTTCACTAAAGAGTTAAAGGAATCGTTTGTAACAGGCACTATAGTGGTTTGAAAATGGTATTACAATCACAGATGAACTAGAGAGTGAAATTACCTGTATATTTAAAGCCCATATGACAGATTATAACGATTTCAAATTTTGATTTAGTTTGGTGTGATAGTCTTGGTGGTAAATGATAATTTTTTTAATAGTTTTACAGCAGTTAAGTTGTAATTTAACTAAAGTTGAAAATTACAAGAAGTACTTTAAGTTCTAAAACAGAATCCCTCCGCATACGTCTTCAAAAAGCGCCAAAATCCAAAGACAATTTACACAAAACTGAAACAGTTTCCTGGAGTTTAAGCAATCATTTAACACAATTAAAGTGTTAAAAGTTATAGTAATTTGTCATATTGTGTTATTTTCGTTGATTTTAACCCAGATTTTCAATGTGGTTGCTAGGTAACGTTTGTGGATTCCCCTCCACATGTCATATTTACTGGACAAAAGACGATAATAAAACTTCACTAAAACAATTAAATTGGGTAAAAAACAGCTAAATGTTTAATGAAATCTTATGTCTTATTCACACAGCCTAATATTTACCTAGGAATCTCATGTAAATTGTAATAATTCAGGACGTCATCTGAGTTTCTACTCTGGTGCAAATCGTCCATGTCTGTAAAAATCTGTGTGAAGTTTCTCCCGAATTTTACCTCCTGTAATCATCCAAACTCAGACGTCCTCATGTAATTCTAAAGCCGTGAGAATGCGTACAGTATGTCTGTGTTTTCAATCCGTGAACGGTTTATAAATGAATTAATAATGACTATGAAGCTTATTTTATCTTCAGATTTAAACTAAATTATTATTATATTCACCATAGTTCATTCTCAATGAAAATGTTGTTTTTTAGACCCAGTCAAGTCTAATTTTTCTGATCATTAAACTTCAACTAAACATTTATTATAGGCTCTAGGTTTCGCCCAGCCTCTACAAAATAAAGCTAATAAAAATGTAATGAACAAACTGAAATAATACTATACATTAACACAAAAACACCAGTCTTTGCTTTACATCCACACAGCTCGTTTATTTTATATTTTACTTTCTAATAAAAGCTAGAATAACAATACCTTTGGGACAGAATGGTGCGGCACAATCTGTGAAACTATTTGTAATTGTGATTTTTCTGACCAGCATTGCGACTACAATTAGCTTTTGATTTAAATTTTAATAATAATCTTTCCATTGTTCACTTTTTAAACCCATACAGGACTAAACAATGTCTACGAATTGACAAGCTACTAATAAATACATGCGCTTTGATCATGTTTGAATTGAGATTGTTTGACAGATTTTATGCAAACAATCACCGTGAATGAACAAACAAAGTGAATGAAATTATGGCACTTCGAAAGCTTACATCAATGTCTCTCACAACTACATCACAAACTTTTACTGTGGCTCTACCCGTTTTTAAGAGCTTTCCTCAAACACTTTAATCCAGAAATAGCAGTCGAAAATGGAAGGAGAGGTCCATGAAAGCGGCAGGACTCTTTGGGGAGTTGACAGTAAACCCGGAGAGAGGAAAGATAGAGTCAGCAGCTCTGTTTGTGTTTACTGACAAAGGGAGTTCCTATGAGGCTTTTTTAAATACGCTCCCTCACGCATCACCAACAACCACTGTGTATTTATAACACCAGCAGAGCCCCAGTCCCACAGGACGCCGTCGGGACCAGATGGCACAAGGCGGAATTTAGAGAGGAATAAAAAAAGTTGGAAAGAGTTCAAAGAGAGTAAAAGTGAGGCTGTGCAATAAATCAAGTCTTGATCGAATCGAGATCATATCTTTACGAGCTGTCAGTGATCAGCTTGGGTATTTTTCTGTTTACGACAAATCCATCAGAAAAAGCATAGGATTTGGAAAAAAATTACTAAAAGAGCAAAGATTTGGTCCACGAGCATAAAACAAGATGTTGGTGTATTTATTCATTCAACTTGCAATATGTCACCATTATAAAACTGTAAAGTAACTTGTAACACAACACAGCTAAGAGTCTGAACCGAATCTTCAGAATTCTGACATATTTTTCCACTGTTAAAATCACTTTTCCCAAAGCTCTGACTGTAATCTACAGTCTGATGTTGTTATTTAGTTGTATTTTGTCAGTTTGTTGCTGCAAACATGATAAAAACCCATAAGTTAGCAAAGTTTCATACATACTTAGTTCCTTGCCATATCTTTGTAATTGTTGCTATAGTTACCAGTCTGAAAATTCTCAGTGCTCATGTAAAAAGAACATGAATATCCTGGTTTCTCTGAGCGCATGTAAACACTATAACCAGATTATTGTCATAAC
Source organism: Mugilogobius chulae (assembly GCA_038363315.1). NCBI lineage: Eukaryota > Metazoa > Chordata > Actinopteri > Gobiiformes > Gobiidae > Mugilogobius > Mugilogobius chulae. The sequence goes on along the minus strand of CM076415.1, from coordinate 15,546,024 downwards.
CAAAATACTGCTCATAACCGGGTTGTTCTTGCACATGTAAACGTACTGGGATAGACAATCAATCATTCACTCTCTCATTCAGTCAGTCACTAAGAAGAATTTTACAGTGATGCCAGTTGACCTACACATGCATGTTTTTCGAGGTGAGAAGAACCCGGACAGAATCTACGCTAACACAGGCAGAACATGCAAACTTCACCCAGAGAGAGCGTCAGAAGTTGATTTTGATCCAACCTTTGATTTTGAACCCACAATCTCCCTATGGGGAAGCCAGAGCACAAACCACTCTGCTACTGTGCAAAAATTATAATAGTGTCCATTGCATAATACAGTTTGCAATTTTGGCTTCAATGTTTTTTTTGTAAAAACTCTGTATGTGTCACGTCAAGTACAAGCTTTGTTTTGCAACCAATATGCCTTACTGCACTGGATAAAAAAGTTTCTCAAAGGTAACCTGGCTGGCTCAGATATATAGATATGTGTTAAAATCTGATTTGAGTTTTTCCACTTTATCCATCTAGAACTTTACTCATGAAAAGCGTTTGGGAAAGGGAGGAACGTTTAATGAATACATCGAGCTGTTTGGGTGTGTGGCCGACCTTATTTGTGCTTAACCAATCACAGCAACGAATCGCAATGATGTATCCAATGTCTGCGTGGGTTAGAACAAGTCTCACACACACCTCTCTGCTCTTCTTTCAAAATAAAAGAAACAGAATCAAACGCAGCAGAAATTTAAGCTGTACTGCCTATCGTCATTAAAACCAACCCCCCTCAACCTGCCCTGTGATTGGGCCGACACACCGCTGTGTCGAACTCCAAACCAATCAGGCTGGATGGATTATCTAGAATTTGTAAATTCACAAGTATTGCAAGATAATCCATTTGACTGGTCAGGTTATGTCCAAGGAGAAGATGTTGGAAAAAAAAGATTAGGGCTGGGCGACTAAAATGTAACAAAAGGATCTCATTTAGGTTGAAAAGTTGAATTTGGTAATGATCATACCAACCACAGTGATGTCAAAGTTATGGGATCTCTCAGGTTATGTAAATAGATCAACCTCATAAAGGTGAAATGTACATACATAGAGCTAAATTCAAAATTGTGATCTGTCTGTATAGTTTTGCTGTATCTCCCACCTTCAAAATCACCAAATAAAACAAAAATGCACCAAATCAAACACAGATATCCACAGCAGCCAAATTTCCACAGCTCAGCAGCTCAGGGACCAAAATGATCCTTGTTCTTTCTCGGAACTGGCAGCTGGTTTCACAGTTGAAACCTCTTATGGGAATAATATGTTTACTATATCGCCTTTTCTAAGAACCCAAACTTAATTAGTGTTGTGTTTAGAGGCGGCTTATTCTGCTCTGCTGTTAATATTGGTATATATACAGTAATTATATCATAGAGTATGTCCACAATTAATTTACAGTCTAAATTAACACAATATAATCATTGTTTGTTGTGTTCATGACAATAGTGTGTATATTTTTTTCTCCAAGAAGCAGTTAACAACATAAAAACATATAGTAACATAACATAAAAAATTTATCTGTCACTGCACCACATTTCACAAACAATATTAACACGGTTTGGACCTACAACTCAAAACAGTAAAATAGTCTGACTGTTTTGAAAACATTATTGGGATTCTCAAAATGACTTGTTTTGCTCTGGAAAGGAAACAGAAGATGCTAATGTGCGCTAGCTTGTTAACTTTTCTATGTTTTTTTATCTTTGCAGCAAATTTTTTGCACAGAACAGCCTGAAATAAACATAAAAGCAGCCTGGCCAAGTCCTGCTTCATGTTTTCTTCTGTAAACACAACCTTTGTGTGTGACATTGTGCTCTTTAGTGCGAATGCAAGTTACTTTAAGGAAGCATCTCTTCACACCAGAGACAAAGTGAAGTCGTAGTTACAGGTGAATTATCTGCAGAAATGTTCACACGTCTTTAGCTGCAAGTCTAAGTCAAGTCTCAAGTCTTTCGAGTCTGATCACTGATGTCCACCTGTGCTTGTTAGACAAACCTTTTCTCTCATTGCTTTTGATACAGTCCGAAAACTACGCTTAGTTTGTGATCCCAATAGCAACAAATGCACAGCGCTGCACATCTGGCACTAACACTGAAACAAAGACAGCCAATCAAAGCGCGGAGGAGGCGGGACATGTGTCAGATAAACCAATGAAAGCAGCTTCTTTTGCTGAGTCTGACTGAGACAAAGACAGAGCCGAGAAGAATTGAACCGAAAGTGTTGAAATATTTCTGAGTGAAAGTCACGAGTCCCAAACCAAGTGCAAGTCAAGTCCGAGTCTTTAAGGCCACAAGTCCAAGTCAATAAGGCAACAAGTCTAAGTCAATAAGGCCACAAGTCCAAGTCAATAAGGCCACAAGTCCAAGTCAATAAGGCAACAAGTCTAAGTCACAGTCAGTAAGGCCACACGTCCAAAGTCAAGTCCAAGTCTCTAAGGCCACAAGTCCAAGTCAAGTCTAAGTTTCTAAGGCCACAAGTCCAAGTCAATAAGGCTGGATTACTGGAGGTTATGGCTTGCAATGTTTTTATGTCAAACTGACTAAGATAAATTGTACACATAGGACAGGGAGACTCATTTCGCAATCAAGAGTTCAAAATACTGAACAAACTTTGGTCGTACAACAGTTCTAAGATTAGTATTTGTTTTTTTCTAACCGTGAGAGCTACAAGCCACAATTTTCATACTAAATAATCATTTATACATTTATTTTTATTTTAAGACTGAATATTGTTAAAGAATTGTATGATATGATTTATGCTGTGTATTATAAAAAAAATGCTATTCCCTTTGGATTTGGATAATTGCCTTGAAAGCTTTATAAAGACACGAGGCTAATTCCCAACGCAAAGATATGCTGCCAAATGTTGTTAGCCTATTTAAGCTCTCATGTCTGCTCATTGTAGTAAAAGGCCCTCGGAGACAGAGCAGAGATAAGGTCACTGCTTTAACAACCAAACACAAATTCAATCCATTTAGTCTTTCTACAGTTTGATATTAAAGTCGACAGCACCTCACATTCTGTTTAATTATGTGATCTTACTTTTTACGTCTTAACTCGGCCAAAAGCAAAGTTGTCATTACTTTTTACTTTTTCCCCATTATAGAATCATAAAGCCACTAACTGTATCTGTAGCTCTTGGTAAATGTAAATGCTTGTGATTGGTTGTTTCTTGCCAGGATTAAACTTGGCAGTCACGTTATGGCTCTGATGTCCAAATGAACAGACAGGGACGCCCACTCGCCATCATTCAGAATAATAAAATCCAATAATTTGCAATAATTATGCAAAATGAGAGTTGGCTTTGTAACTGATTCCTATTCTGAGCTACTTTCTTGCACTCTTCTGTCTGATTCTAAAGTTGACATAAAAATACTTCAACATTTTGTCCATTATTATGTCATTTTGTACATGTGAAAAGGCTGTATAGAAAAAAATGGATCATGGAAGAGAAATGAACATTCAGTGCAGGGATTTGCTCAATCTAAACTGGCAACATCTTCTTCATGGTGAGACAAAAACTTGAATTACTCAAGGACAGTCCAAACTCATCTCCAAAGCACCTCATTCTTTACATTGTCTTTCTCAAATCATAGTTGGGTCATAGTCATACAATACTTCCTGTTGCTGCCATCTCAGCTCTACAGTTCAGGAGATTTTCTAAGATCATGTCCAACTTATAGCAATATATGACTCACATCTTGGGGCGTCAGGTTTTTTGCAGAAAATGTACCATTTTGCAATGACTTCCACCACACAAAGTTCAAAATAGTTCAACAAGAATAATGTGCAACGATGAAACAATAATGAGTGACGGATCTAAATGTTCCCTGAGTCAAACTGAGAAATATTTCTGTTGATTTGCTGCTATAAAAATGCTAAATCTGTGAATAATACATGATAGTGAGTCACAGCCAATGCAACTTTGCCAACATGCATCTAATTGTTTTATGTAGCATGCCTCCGTTCAGTCACGAAGCTTTCAAAAAGATTCAGTGATGAGAAATATTACAATACTGCGACATTGTATGCACATTACAAGTTCCCGTGTTTTTCTGACTACTTATAAACCTAACTTGCTTTTGAAAACACAATATTTATCATAGTTTTACATCAGTCAGTTGATTGCTTGTGAATAGCTGAGTAGTGAGTACAAAACAATTTAGTTAGAAATGCAAAGACAAATTACATGGAACAGACATGTTTTCTGCCAATTTAACCATCAGTTTAAGAAAATAATGTTATCAGATATTTGTCAAAATGATCTCTGGAAAGATGTTCAGAGATACAGTATATAATAGAAAGATGAATCTAAAATAAACACATTGTTGGATATTACATGAAGTGTCAGACCTTGATACAATCTTTATCAACACAAGGTTTATCACTTGAAATCATAAAATCTCAAATTGGTAAATCCATTGAGATTTATAAATGTTAATATTACACTGATGACCTGATTGGGTCCCACTTCACGTTTGAGATCAACAAAAAGTTAATCTGGTTGGCTTAACTGCTACAAAAACAATGTAAATATTGGTTACGGGTTATACGTAGATACAGTCGGCATCAGAGGCCACGGCACTAAAGGACCTCGGTGGAGGAAAGTTAACATTAGAAGTGAATCAAAACAACAGTTTTATCACTCACTGCTTAACAACTACAACTGCAAATGTGAATTTAAGGAAATATTGTTTCAAATGTAGCTATATAAAGACATATAATAAAGATAAATTAAGTGATCTAACGGTCTAAATAGGTAGTCTATATGTAACAATATTAACGGTAGCTGTGAGCTGAACGCTAGCGTCATGTTAGAGCCGCCTTTTCTGAGATAACGACCCAATAACAACCTCCATTTAAACATGGTTGTGACTCGAAAAAAAATTGTTGTTCTAAACTACACTTAATTTGCCAGAAAACGTTTTAAAAAAGGTAAAAAGTATAGCTTCCCATTGCCATGACATAGTAACCTGGCTCACGGCCGATGGATCTGTGTTGAACTACGATTTGTGTTCTTCCACAGTATCCATCTGGAACTTGACTTGCTGAAAGCGTTTGGAAAAGGTGAGGCGTTTAGTGAAATACTTAGAGTATGTGTGACACAAGTATGTGTCACACATACTGCTCCTCTTTCAAAAATAAATTACTTCATATTTCTGCAAAAACCGCATCAAAAGTAGTAGACAATCTTTGTCATCTTTGTTTAGCTTAAATGGGACTCGGCGGCGCCGCCGGGGCGGTAACAGTCGTCTTAACACCTCCGAAACACCACTGGTTCGGACTCCCAAACCAATCGGGCGGCTGGAAGGCCAGATGATTTATCTTGTGTTTGTGAATTCACAAATATCGGGAGATAAATCATCTGGCTGGCCAGGTTAATGACACCCACAAATTTCCTCTTTAGCAAGCCATGCCCCAAATATGATGCCTTACCGACTGTATCTATTTAACTGTACTTTTGCTTAGCTTAACAGTTAGCATTAGCCATAAGGTAAGGTAATGTACAATTACATTAAGCTCAAAGGTAGAGATGCTTGTAGCAGATTGTAGATTTACAGCTAATTTCCATCTGTAGTCCTGGAGAAGGAAGAGGGGAGGCAAAATTTGCATACGAGTTCATTTGTTACAGTTTGAAATGGGAACTGGTAATGTTCAACTGGGAAATATTTGACCTCCCAGTTGCGTTCATTTCTGACAGCTTCCTGCGCTGTAATGTGTAATTCATTCATTTTAGTTTTCATTATGGTTGCTAGGTAACAGTTGTTAAACACTACTTGTATTAAATCTAGTGCTTTTGTCCAATCAGGTCTTATAAACATAACTGAAACAATCAAACAGAAAAAAAAAAAAACATATTGCCACATTTGTTAGTAAATTCTTAAATCTCATGTTTTTGGAAATTTGTTGTAGTTGTAGTGAACTTTGTGAACATTGTCAGGTCTCATATTTCGGCAGTTCCTTCCTCACTGCACGTTTCTCTTTGACCTTATAAACCTTGTTTCCTAATTACACCTCAGCCTTTCCTCTCTGCGTGGCTTAATAGTCGACTCAATGAGCGCTGCATTATTGATATCAGTCACTATCTTTGGCATCTGCTCTTCTCTTTCTCTCTCTCTCTCTCTCTGTCTCTCTCACTCACCTTCATCTCTCTCTCTTTCCCCTCCTTTTCTTTTCCTGCTCTCCTTCACTCTCTCTTTTTCTTCATCTCTTTCCCACCTGTTTCTCCTCTCTTTCTCTTTTTTATTTCTCCCCGCTCACTTGTCTCTCAACCCCCCCTCTTTTCTCCTCTTCTCCTCTCTTCTTTCCTTTCCATGTCTCTCTTCTTCTATCTCCCATCATCTGCTTCTTCTTTCTTTCTCTACCCCTCTCCCTCCATCTTTCTTTTGTCTTTCTTTCTCTTTTTCCTTTCTCTTCACCTTCTCTATCTCCCAGCTTCTGTCTCCTCTCTCTCTCTCTCTCCCTATTCTCTACTTCCGCACTCTCATTACTTTCCTCTCACTCTTTCTATCTTTCTCTCCTCTCCACTTCCATCTCCCTCTTTTCTTCTCTCACTTTGTCTCTATTTCTTATCTTTCTCTCATCTTTCCTCCCTCTCTCCCATCCACTATCCCCCCTCTCTTTATTCTCTCTCTCTTTTCTCTCTCTCTCTTCTTCTCCTCTTCATCTTTCCTCTTTCTTCTCCTCTCTTTCTTCTATCTCTCCGGTCTTTTTCCAATTCAGTATTTCTCCTTTTTTTCTCTTTCGATAATCTCTATCTCACCCTTCTCCCTCTCTCTCTCTCCACTTTCCTCTCTATCTTTTATTCTCTGTCTCTCTCCCTCTCTTAATCTCTCATCTACGCTACATTTCTTCTCACTCTCTCTCTAATCCCCCATCTCACCCCCTCTCTACCCTGTTTTCTCTTTCTCTCCCATTTCTTTTTTTCGCCGCTTTCCTCTCTTCTTTCTTTCTCCTCTTCACATCTCTCTCTCTAAGCTTCTCTATCGTTCTCTTTTCTCCCTTTGATCTCCTTTTCTCCCTCTCTCTCCACCCATCTCTTCCTTTATCTCCCTCTCCTCTTTTCTCTCTCTCTCTCTCTCTCTCTTAAGGGTCTTTCACACCAAGCCGAGGGTCGCCCGTCTGAACCGGTTTGGCAACTTCTGCCGACAGGCGGCTCACGTGTGTTTGGTGTGAATGGCACTGTCGGGGGGTCAGAGGAGCGCGGAGCACGTCGTGGAGGCGAGGTTTTGAAGACTTGCTCGTAAAGTCGGCATCGTCAGCGGTCGGTAGTTGCCGCATATGCAGCTGTTTGATTGGCCCGTGGCTAGCGAATCAGTGTGCAAGAAAATGGTGCGGAAAACCGAAAATGCCGCTTATGGAAAAATAGTATTTACCTGAGCATGGATTGTTGTTATTTGCCGGGTTCAAACGAGACGTAAGTACGGAGAAGAATGGCTACTACTTGGTCCGAGGAAAACAAAGATGGAGGAGTACAGCTGTAGTACGAAGGCTGGACTGTAGCGGGAAATAGAAGTTTAGCCTAATCCGTGTGGTAAGATAGAAATCTGTTCGCCACAGAGTTTGACAACTACTCGCGCACAACTTCTGTTTTGTCTTTTTCGTCAAGCGTTACGTCATGCGCATGCTCACTCGGCATTTGTTCGCCGACTGTTGGCTGCTTGGATCGTGTTTGTGCGAAGGCTTTTTTACATCGATGCGCCCCGAAGAGACCAGAACAGACGGTGCGTCGCTCCTCTCTACCGACAACGACTGGGAGTTGTGTTGGTGTGAAAAAGCCTTGTGTCTCTGTTTCTTAACTTGTTTTGCGCTCTTCTTCTCGTCTCTTCTCTCTTTTCTATTCTCTCTAATCTTTTCTCTCACTGATTTCCTTTCTCTCCTCCTCTTCTCTCCCTTTCTCCAGTTCTCCATTTACCCTTTCTGCACTTTCCTCTCTCTCTCTTTCTCCCTTTATCTCAGTCTCTTTCTTTCTCTGTCTTTCTCTCTTTATCTCTCTCTCTTTCTGTCCATCTCTTTATCTCTCTCGCTCTCTTTCTCTCTCTTCTCGCTCTCTCTTTCTCTCTCTTTATCTCTCTGTCTCTTTCTCTCTTCGTCTCTTTGTCCCTCTCTTTATCTTTCCCTGTCTCTCTCTCCCTCTCGCTTTCTCTCTCTCTCTTTCTCTCTCTTTTTCTCTCTGTCTCTTTCTTTCTCCATCTCTCTTTGTCCCTCTCTTTATCTTTCCCTGTCTCTCTCCACCCCTCTCTCTCTTTATCTCTGTCACTTCTCTTCCTCTCTCTTTCTCTCCCTCTCTCTCTCTTCTCTCTCTCTCTCTGTTCTCTCTCTCTCTCTCTCTCCCTCTCTTCTCTCTCTCTCTCTGTTCTCTCTCTCTTTCTTTCTCTCTCTTTCCCTCCGCCAGTGTGTGGCCCTGGTTTGATGCAGCCTGGCAGGTACTTAGGCCCACATCAATCTTCATATGAACGCACACGCAAGAGCAAAAAAAAGTCCTGAAAATGTTTGTTCACAGAGCGTACAGTGTGGCCAAGCGAGGGCGAGAGGTAAAAATAACTTTGGTTCTGGGTGCTTGCCTCCCCCTTTTATGATTCCAGCTCCACTCAGACACTGACAAATGCCACTAAAAGCTTTACAACTTTGACTGTATCTCAACATTTGACATCAAATCACAGATGGAAAAGGTCTTGTACCGTTTAATGATCAAAACCAATATGAATGAATGCTACATGAGAAGAGTAAAGAGCAAATATGATCATTGTATTATTGTTCTCCTTTAAACATGCTCCTGAGCAACACCAGCTCCGGAACCAATAAAACAGTAAAAAAAAAAAAAAACATGATAGACATGCGTTTTCCACATCCAAAGCCAGATCTAAACTTTTGGGGCCCTCCAATTCTACGAACCTTAAAGGTGGGGTAGCTAATTTTTTTAGTTGTAAATTAGTGAACTTTGTGCTTTCCACTAAAAAGTATATAGTAAATACAGCACTTTGTGAAAAAATGAGACCTCTGAGTACTGTCTGAACTAAATAATAAAGAATTTTAGTTCTAATCAGGAGCTGAATGCTGCGCTCTGATTGGCTGAGCTTGGGCAGTCACTCCAATTTCACTTTGTTGTTTGTAAAAAGAGATTTATAAGCTATAAGCGCAACCAGAATGAATACATGTCGATATTAACCATGTGTCGAAGGATTTATGAGAGGAAGTTCTAAGAATTAAAACCTAAATTGTGTTTGCAGTGTGAAAATCAGCTACCCCACCTTTAATCAGTGAAGCGAAAGCTACATTTAAATAATTGTATATAAACACTAACACACTAGTTTTTTCAATAAATTTCATAAATAGTTGCTTTTGCCTAAACAAGTTGGCAGCTGTAGAATTTAAATTTTTTAGTCAGATAAATAGTCAAATCTAAGGGATACTGAAAAGCTTTAAGAATTGTTGCGATCATTTTGCTAAGCTAATTGCAGGGCTAAGTTTTAGTCAACCAAGAACTTCATTGGTATTTTGCTGAATAGTTCGAGAGGTGGTGGTTTAGAGGCTAAATTGGAAAGCATTAATGTGATCTGACAGTTCAAATTGACTATGACTAATGTCATAAAGACGAGTCATAAACAAACTGCCTTAGGCCCGGGTCATAAGATGTGATTGGTGATATAAACATGGGGATAAAATGAATGCTGCAGTTTGGTGATAAATTGCATGTTCATAGAAGCTGATTTTACTCAAAGTTGTGTAAGAAACTGAGGCTAAAAAACCTTAAGTAAGTAAGTAAGTAAGTAATCTTTATTTGTATAGCGCATTTCACAGACACAGAGTCACAAAGCGTTTCACAGTGAGATGAACCCCTCCCTCCCCACTCAGTGACAGTAAGCCGCCCTGGGGCAACTCAGCGGAGGCGATTCATCTAACACCTGGCGCCTCAACCTCCGACTATCACCAAGTGTTCCCTAACATGCATGTTATCAGTTGGTGGGGAAACCGGAGTGCCCGGAGGAAACCACCCAGACACGGGAAGGAACATGCAAACTCCACACAGAAAGGTCCGGGCCTGAGCGGGAATCGAACCCGCGACCTTCTTGCTGTGAGGCCAGAGCGCTATCCACTCGCACGGTGGCAGAAAAAAAAACAAGATCTCTTCAGCTTGACTACAAAAGCTAAAAATGCAATAATGAACAAGATAAGATATAAGGAGTGTCTGAAACAAGAAAACCTAAATATGTATATAAAATTATAAAAGCAGTGTTTAAACGGGTTTGGATCTAAATCACATATGTCAAAGTCAAGGCCCGGGGGCCGGATGCGGCCCGCCACCTCATTTTATGCGGCCCTCGAAGTCTTATAAGGTTTACTTAAATTTTTTATTAATGCCAGAAGTGATCTGGGTGGCTTAACATATATAAATATGCAGATGTATATTCAGTAACTGTCACTTTAACTATACAATACCTATACAATATCAAATGTAAAATGATTAGTAAGGTTCATTTTAGTTACAACCAGCCCTTCGAGGACAACCCCAATGCCAATGTGGCCCTTTGTCAAAATTAGTTCGACACCTCTGATCTAAATGGTCAACTTTACTGTGCAAATATTCTTTCTAACTCTACTCTGCATTACATCAGCTTAGATTTCAAGAGCACAAGTGGCTGTAGAAAGGCCATATTTGGGAATATCCTCATAGACATTTGTTTGTTTGAATAAACCCATGTTTTCACTCTCCACCTCACTGTTCTTTTCCTCTCTTCCTTTATTAATAACTCCAGCACAGGGGAAACACAGACTGCACCCAGTGAGTTCCCTGACCTACATTACAGTTTGCTTCATGTTGTTTCTCCATCTTTTACAGACATCTCTGCAGCAGGCCGACAGACGAGCCGCTCCACAGAAATACAGCCGACACCAGATAGCTCTGTCAGAATGTGTGATGTCTATCTGAGATACGAGCTTCAGCTTGAAGCAGAAAAATATAAAGCTTAAAGCACTTTCAAAGAAGGGCTTATAAAGTGTTTATGTTGGATAGGACTGAAAAGCTCTATACCTTATTTTTGTTGTCTTAAAAATATAATAAAACAAAAGTTTTTACTCTCAAATGTTTTATAGCCATCACATGTTTTGGTCACTAAACTCTTGCATTCTGAGCTACAACAGGTGGTGAGGAGTCCCTGGTACCTCCTGAGCTTTAGGTTGTGGGGCCACTGGCCTACATACTGTGAAAACTCATTCATTCAATCATTCTACAAACTTAGTTGCTTGGAAAAATCCAAACAATATATTAAAAATCATCTGGCCACCATATCCCTGTTTTGAATTTTACAGATTAATTGACAAAAATACATTGAACAATATGGAAAAACATTGTAGATTCATTGAGTGAAGCAAAAAACAATTTTAATGTGAGGTGAGTGAAGTTAGATTTTGGTCTAAATGACAAACGACCAATCAGCTCCTTTGTTTAATGTGCGTCACGCAAATAAACTAATTTGATTGTTGTGGAGTTGATCTGAAATGCAGACGGGGAGTGACCAGACCCACTCTGGATCCCAAGCTACAAATTTAGCACATTAACATTTAATGCACAACAATGAAAGGTTCTCATATTTTTCAAATTATGACGTACAGTATATTCAGAGTTGCAAGGTGGTACCACTATATACCAATATTACAGTATATTCCACACAGAAGACACGTTCTGACAAATTAATTTACCATAGCATTAACTTAGGAACATTATTGTGTAACTGTGGTGGAAGGTTTCGGGTTCAACTCCCACACCACCTGAACTTTTCTGTGTGGAGTTTGCATGTTTTTCCCCGTGTCTGAGACGCTCCAGACCAAAAAACATGCACATTCTATATTGAACAAGACTAGCATGAAGAACTGGAGATGGGTCCCGAATCACTGCAATGTGGTGTACACTGCTTCTGAGGAAATGATCCAGAGGCATTAAAGGATGTGTCAAATGCAGAAGACACATTTCCCAACAGGACAATAAAGTGCACTTTAACCTTAACCTTAATATAGTATATGGAGAATCTAATCCAAGTATAATTGAACATCACAAGATAGCCAAACTACGACAAAACAGTTGCAATGTTTAGTAAAATCTATAAATATAATAATAATGAACGTTTTCTTAAAACTAGTTTAGCCAATCATATACAACGATTGCATAGCAAAGTTGAGGGATGTAATCAAGCCAAAGTTTGGACTGCCCTGTGCAACACTGTTCCCAGCAGCTCCACACAGTAGAGCTACAACAGTGTGCGTATTACTTTTGCTGTGCGTCATCACGTTGGAGCTTCTGTCATAGTTTGTTAGAACATCTCTTAGTTGCAGTCGTGGAAACAGAGTGCTTGTTGACAGTCCCATAGAGATGATAACTGACCGAGAAAATGGCTTGTCAAACATGGCATGTACCTTCACCTTGATGTAAACAGGCTGACTTTAAATATTTAGACATCTTGTCCTCCCATGAGTAACTGATCCAGCCTTAAGTATGTAAAGCTTTCTTTGCTATCAGGATAGGAAGGTTACCTCAGAACAGCCACTAAAAGTCAGAAGCACAGAGCAGGAAAAGTGGAACTGCTGTTAAACAAAAATGCATTACGTGTGTTTGAGGGTAAGCTAAGGTAGATTTATGTTTCAGGTCAGTCTCAATTGGATGTGGGTTCAGCGAAACTTTTACCTTAAAGGGACTGTACTTGGTTTTTGCATTCTTAAAATGAAAACAAACAGAAATAATTAATTTTAAACTTTTTACTTCAGTCTACATGATTTGCTCATTTAGCTAATGCATTCTGAGCTTCAGAATTATTCATCAAGATGAGTTTTTTCACAGCTGTTATTGGCGAGGTGAGTCAGTATGCCAACAAGAATTAGGGACAATGCTAAAAACAAAAACAAAGTTGAACACAAACAGGACATTATTGGACGTAGACAGGACATTGCGGACTAATTTCCCCTGAATAGACAAGATATCAATGCTCTACTCTAGTGGTAAAAGGAGGACTGTGATTGGTCAGACACACAGATATCTGAAATGTCCTAAGAGGGAGCACTCGCATTCAGTTTTTGACTCACCAAAACACAGCAAATTTACAAAAACTACGAAAACTCAGTTCACACAGTTTAGAAGTTTATCATGAGGAAACTTAGAACAAATGTTGCATCTTTGACCAATGATTAAATGCACCGATCCAGCTTTTCTAATTCTGATACTGATATCGATAGCCTAAAACCTGATATCAATACTGTAGGGACTGAAATTGGCTTTGAATTCTCTTTTGAACACATTTACTGTATGACAAATGAGCAACAGTGTATTTATCCAGGTAACGAGAGAACAACTGCTTAAAATGTCAAAAAGATCAGGTACAAAAAGGATATCAGCTCAATCATTATTCGGAACAGTACAATCAGTGGTTCCCTATAGAAGCATAATGTGTATAATGTTTCTTTTTTTTGTATAGTGAAACTGTTCAAAAAACACAAACTAGCTACTGCTCCTCTCCTCTTAATGTTTAATGAACATTTTGCAATTGAATATGCACGATCCTGTCCTGGGTCTGGTTTGGTTTGAGTGAGTCTGACCTCATCGGCTTGTGGTCTTGGGTGTTTTGCAGTTTGCGCTTGGCTTTCATTACACTGCTGAAAGTGAGAGGGCTGCGGATGGGGCTGATAAACGGAGGCAAAAGAAGAAAGACAAATATAGTGGATTTACCCAGGCAGAGAGGTGAAGAAGCCAGTTTGGTTTATGTGCACTGAAATAGCAGCAGCAGCAGCGGCAGCCACAGCAGCAGCAGCAGCAGATGGCTTGTGTAAAGTTGATGAACCTGCGAGACTCAATTTGCAGATTGTTCCTTCGAGGCAAAAACATAAGAAGCTACATGAGGCGTTTAACACTATCATGTATCAAAGAGCAGATACAGGGATACGAATTAAGTCAATGTCAAAGTAAACACACTAGTCATTTATGTAATTAAAAGGCAGCCTGTCATATTAACTAGGGGTGTAACGATTCATATTCGAAGTATCGATACACAGCCCTTACGATCCGCTACATCGATCGGCGTTCTACTAGTTATCCTCAATTCCACCCACACATCGATGCAACTTTGAATCGCTTCGAATGTAAGCCCAAGGAATCGATTTATTTAGATATATGGCGAGACATAAACCATACAGACAAACGGCATTCTTAGTAGTGTGTTTTTCACATAAATGTTTCATTAAATGCGCTTTTAATACGCTGGTTTTCTGCGCTGCGTCATCATCAAGCGCTTGTTTCACATGGAATCTACTCCCGGATGGCAACGCCGCTGTACTGCCCAGCGGAGGAGACAGACAGACAGCGCTGTATTCCAAATCATCCTGCGGTGCCGGTGCACACCGTGCCCGCGAGAGCGCGGATAGCGGAAGCAACGTTACGAGGGACAAAGTCGCGGAGGGACGCCGAACCGGACCACGGAGATAACGCTGAGAAATGACTCAAGCTTGAAAAGAACCAGACGAGCTGCAAACGCGCAACCAGAGCTGCGACGCCACACTCATGTTTATAAAACAGACTCGCGCATTTGTGTAGGCTTTTAGCTTTTAAACGTCAACGTGCTTTGGGTCAAACTCTGCAGATGTTTGTGGATTTAATATTTAATGATAAGTCACAAAGATACAATAAGTTCACAGCGGGGCCGGCTTTAGCCATAGACAAGGGTGGGCAGTGCCCACCCAGATGGACGGTCTGCCCACCCAATCGCCCTCTGCCGCCGGGCGGCAACGCACATCAGATTGGGCAGCAACAAACCGGTCTGTCCGCCGTTCAGGCGCGAGTGTCAACACAACAAGCATGGCACTGTTCAACTGCAGTCCACATATTTATTATATATATTTTTACTTTCTCACACTGCTGGTGTAAATATGACTGTCAGTCCTCATTCATGTCATTCATAAAAGCACTGTTCAGGGCTGTGAAATGTCGGGGCAGCGCGTCATTGCGCACGGTTTAAAGATCGATTTAGGTTAAACAAACGCCACAGGAATCGCCCTCTTTACACGCGGACACACACAGAGGACAGAGGAGTGTGTAGGTGTGTGTGGTTTACCGTGTGTGTGTCGCTCCCCGCACTGAAGTCCAGACCTCGTTCTCACGCTGTCCTGATGAGCTCCTCGCGTTGGCTCTCCATGTCCGCATTGTTCCGTGAATCAAATCGTAAAACTTTCCAAGTGCGGCAACGTGGCAGAGAAACAAAGGCCAGCAAAGTATCCAAAGCAGCGCGTTCATTTATTTATTTCCTCGCGTTTGATTTACTTCAGTCCGTGCACGCTCATGGCCCTCGTGCGTGCGGTGAGCGTTGAGCTTCGAGTTCATTTGGAACTTCTGTAGAGACGCCATCGGTGCCGTCCGTGACTTAAAGCAAGGCTCCGCTTCTCCAAACTCTTAATCCACGGCTCGGTTTTACGCGCAGAGGCTGGAATCGGTGCACAAGCCCGGCGAGCTGTGGATGGTTCAATGTGGTCCGGGCCAGGTCCTGACCCGCCCCCTGGAGCAGCGAGGGACGCGCGTAGGCTATTGTGGGGACACTCATGTGCCAAACTATATTTTTTAAACACTCACGTCACGCCAAAAGACACATTCCACTAGAAAAATCAAATCTTAATTGATTATTTATTTGTTATTATAACCTAGGATGCATTTAAAACTGCTAATTACATAAAATTGTGAAAGCATTAATAAAATAATTGAAACCCTAGTCTTGTATCTGCAGATGTGAAATCATCATAATCATGATAATAATAATAAAGTACCTTCCTACAAATGCAACCCATAAACTTTCCAGCAATAAAATATGTTTAATGCAACTATAACAATTTAAAACTATAAAAGTACATTGCATAGAAACAGTACAAAATCTTTAAGATATATATTAAAACAATTTCATTCACATTTAAAAAGGACAATCTTAAGCTTTGATTTAAACATTTACTGTGCACTTTAGAGTTTTTCTCAACTGCTTTGACACTTTTGAAACTTTGGTTTGATCATTTGATTCCAACATTTATCTCATCAAAAGCTGAGGTGGTCTCATCATTTGCTACGTTTATCTCTCCTTCACAAACTCATATGTTCAGTGAGTTTGGTTTCTCCAACACTACAGACCTGTTCACAGGTAAAGGACTTTAGCCATAACACTGTTTTAACTCACATCAAGACATGGAGACAATAGTGTGATAAGAAAACAGGCTGCAGAATGTATCAAATATAAACTATATTTCCAGTGTGATGTTTGTTTAATGGTTTGTCAGTCACACAAATGCACTACAATCTGTAAATAGTTGGATAAAATACCATCACAAATCAGAAAGTAATCCTAAATGTAAGTCATGTTTGTTGTTTTCTTTGTACAATTATGCCTGAATTTACTGTGGATAAAAAGCACAACTTATCCAGAATCATATTCACAGCTTCTGAGCTGTAAAGTCATATGAAGGAGAAAACACATGAAAACACTGAAGAATGTGTGAGATTTTTTATAGTAAACTAAATTTACTTTGAGACAAAAGTTAGTTATGAAACACTGAAGCTCCGTTTAGTTTTCCTTGTGAGCTGTTTTGTAAATTGACTTTTAGAATGGCAAACTGTGTCAAAGTGATTGAAAAAACTGTAGTGTAAGTGCACAGTCTAAGCAAATAAACCCCACATCCAATTTACTTTTAACATTGTGTAATACCTACTGTTGTGCTGTTTGATTGATACAAGTGACTTTTTCTACAAAAAATTGAGTCCGCGTTAATTTTATATTTGCCCACTCAAAATTTCTGCTTGCCCACCCAAAGTCAGTGGGCTAGAACCGGCCCTGGTTCACAGACTCCCATCTCACTACATCTGTGTGAAAATGATTCAATAAGATGGTGAAATGTGGGTCACTTATTTTATTATGATACAAAACTTGTGTATAAAGGGGAAAAGTTGCAGTTTTTTATATGCAATGAAAAATAAGTGTGTTATTAAACTGAATATAAATGTATTACCCTTATAGGCCTACTTACCCTATAATTTTATTATTTGTCATTGAGTTTTGGATTTAATGCAAAATCTTGGTAATGATTTTATTCATGTCGTAAGTTATCAAACTGAATCGAAATATCGTTTTAAAATTGCTGTATCGTTCCGAATCGTATCGTTCCCAAATACCCCAAAATCGTTTTGTAATCGTATCTCTAGGCTTCATATCGATATGTATCGTATCGTTCTAAAAACGTATCGTTACACCCCTAATATCAACTAATTTTGAAATGCGATATCAGAAATAGGAATCTTCATGGTTTACCTATTAACCAATTAACCGAGACTATAGTGGGATGTCTTTGACCGATTAACAGATGCAAATATAGATGGTTTCACCTGGAAAATCCAAACAGATTTTTCTCTGTAATATTAAAAAAAAACAACTACTGATATAGACTGAGTTTGGTATTTTCTAAGCTTCTGAAACTTCTCAAAAACGGAAAATTTTAAGTCTGAAAACAGAGAGCTTGAAATGGCTTGGTGCAGAATTGCTACTTTAGCTCTTAAAGAGTTAATTTACAAGGCAAAAACTCTAATTGTTGGTTTGACAGTTGTATTTAGTAAGCATTTAAATTTCTTTTTATGTGACTGAAACTCTAACAGGAGAAAACCGGTTAACGTAACAATTTAAAATGGCTAATTCCCCTTAAAACGTGATGTTAACAAAAGAGTGATCCTATGAAAAACAAGAGTTATCTACACTCCTACTTTAGAACAAATACTTTGCTTTTTAACTGATAACGTTTATTTCACAATGCGTTTGTTCTCCTTGGAGCGCCGCAGCCTGGCAAAGATAAAATGCACCCAGTTGGCAAGGTTCTGTGCCCAAAATCTGAGCAGTTCTGTGGTGCAGCAGAGGAGACGCAGGTCAACGTGTTCCAGTCACTTTAACAGTGTTCCAAATCAAAATATGCAAACTATAGGAAAGTTATAACATTCAACTGGTACAGACACATCTAAAACACACGAATGACAGACTAAATACTTTAACACTACAAGCTGATTTAAAACAGAGAGAAGTTTGGTTTCCTTTGCTTTAAAATAAACACCATCCATTATCCAGAGCTGCTCTTTCTCACCACAGACGACAGAAAGAGTGTTCACGCTTAGAAGAATCTGTCACTAATCTCTCTTTCCTCTTGAACCAGCTCCATTCATCACCTGTTTGGACTTTACTTCCCTTTTCACTCAGGGTCAAAGTCACCTCCTCTTATCTCTTTATCTTGCTGGCTTTCTACATTTGGGACTTTAATTTATGTTCTGGCTTTAAGACAAAAAGTATTGACAGACGTGATGCCTAAGCTTTACTCAGAATAGGCTTTAAAATGGTAAATGGTCTATTCATAGCACTTTTCTACCTTTCCAGGCACTCCAAGCGTTTTACAATCTAGTATCCACTCACTCAGTCAGTCTACGCAGACACTGAGGCAGAATGAGTTAAGTAACTTGCCCAAGGACACAACAACAATCTCCACTCTTGTCGTTCCACTGTGGAACCTGGTGTTCAGGAGGTGTCCCATCCAAGTACTAACCAGGCGCTAACTTACTTAGCTTCTGTGATCAAATGGGATCAGGTTTTGACCAGCAAGTATGGACACTTTCCATCTGGTGATTTCTTATAGTGATTAGATCCATTACATTTTGTATTACAACAAAATATTGTATTCAAACTGTTCTCAGTTTGTATTAAATATTATAGGTTTATAGAATGTTGTGATGCAGAGTTTCCATTGGGCTGCTGCCATCACTGAGTGGGAAGGAGGGTTACTGTGTGAAGCACTTTGGAAGACATCTGTCTGTGTAAATGTGCTATATAAATAAAAAACATTCATTTGGATAATCTCCTCCTTCTGTATTATGGATCAATAACTTACATCATTGCTTGATTTTGTAACAATGTTTGTTAAATTAATTATGTCGTGAGGCAACTGTGGCTACTGTGATTTTGGGCATAGAGATTTATGGCCCATGCTGTCCAAAAAAAAACATGTTGCTTGGAATAAGAAATCTAGGTATTACAAGTAAGTCCTGAAAAAAAATATACAAGATACAATCAATATATGTGGATAAATTAAAAATGACTTTTGCTGTTTTGTACATGTACTGGCTTAAAATGCATGACAGGTTAGACTGTATTTTTAGTAAAACATAGCAAACATTGTTTTTATCAAATTTGGTTGTTTTGGTGAAGTTTATTATCGTCTTTTGTCCAGTAAATATGACATGTGGGGGGGAATCCATTGTAGCAACCACAATGTAAATCTGGGTCAAATCAACATAGATAACACAGGAGTGACAATGTGACAAATTATTATAACTTGTAACACTTTAATTGTATTAAATCTATCTATCTATCTATCTATCTATCTATCTATCTATCTATCTATCTATCTATCTATATATATATATATACCAAGGCTGTGTCCCATGTACATGGGGTAGCCTAGACAGGGCACCTTTCTCTTTCCCCCCTTCCTCCCTCTGATCCCATGTTCTGAGTGCGTGTTTGTGTGTGTGACTTGTGTGTTATGTGTATGTTTGTGTTGTACAGCCTTTTTATTATGTCACTGTTCCAAGATCCTTTTAAGTTTTTGTTTATTATTTACCATCTCGGCTAAGGAGACCACGCTCGCCCCGACATCTATCCACCCGCCCACCCATGAGCAAGAGAACTCAGAAAGGCCACGAGAGAACCCGAACGAGAGCCACCAGGAACACGTCTGAGGAGCCACAAGGGACGACCAACCAGACCCAGAGAGCGACCCGGACCACCATCCAACCCCAGGACTCCCTCCCAGCTATACCACTGGGCACAACTGCACGTCCCCTCCAGGGCTCCAGGAAACGGTGTCAGGTGCGTGTAAATTGTCTTTATATTTGGTCGCTTTTGACGACACCTGTGGAGGGATTCTGTTTTAGAGCCTAAATTATTTCCAGTAATTTTCAGCTTTTAGTTGTCGATTTTTGCATAAATTGCAACTTGACTGCTGTAAAACGAAGATTAATATTTACTGCAAAGACTGTCACACCAAATTAAGTCAAAATAACAAAAATGCTATAAACTGTCATGTGGGCTTTAAGCTGTAAATAAGCAAATAAGTGTATTATTCTACCTTTTACTTTCACTTTGACATCTTGCATTCAAACTTACAAAAGTTAAACAAATGAATTGAAATCCATCTACAAATTAAACTTCACAAAGTATATAATCAAATCAATCTTGCCTGATATGTTCATGCTGCAAAAAATGTCTGAATCTAAATAAAAAGTTCCAAAAAAAAAAGAAAATGATTCACAGCCTTAAAAAAGTGCGGAAGATCTCAAAAACTTATCTAGGAGGTCACAAAACTAGAAAATCTTAGAACAGTGTTTTCTGAAGAATAGTATCCCACAAACAGAATTCCAGTTGTGTTTTTGGTGAGGAGCAAATGTTGAAAATTCAAAAAGCTGAATTTTGCCGCCTAAAATGTGTCCTTTGTGTTAGTTTTTTCAGAACAATATGTAAAAAGTCAATGAAACAGTTGGTGTATTGTAAACAGTGCAATGCTTATGTTTGTCTGCACTTACTAAAAACTTGTTCTGGCTCATTAAAGTCACACAACAACCAGTGAATTGGTTGTAAAATAATGGAGAAAACTCCATCCACAAACCCACAGAAACAAAGCTAAATGCATTAAAGTGAATTGATGTTAAACGCAAGCAAATGGCTATGGGCATTTTTAGTCTCTCAGCTGCCACAACATAACTTAGATTTACCATCTACAATAACTCTATTTTACTGGAGGGAAATACTAAGCATCAGGGGCACAAAAGCAACAGTTAATAAATATTTCAAGAGGCTGCCTGGCTTTTAAAAATGTTTACATACAGAATAAGTCAAAGACGCATAGATAGACGATAAAATAGTCAGCGTATGACAAAAACTGTTGGTGGACAGTATTTGCATCAACAAAAGTAGTTCCTGAAAAATGGATGTGAGTGTCTGAAAAGTGTTTTGCATAACAGCAACTTGATGGCGTTGTAAAACTGAAATATATTTAGAAAGAACAATATACAGTTAGCCCAAGAGAAAACAAGATAACAAGACATTAGTTAATGCTGTGTATTGTATGTATTATCTGAATTCAATGCAGGTAAGGAGAAAACTGTAGCAGAATTTGTGTTATTGCATTGTTTTTGTAAGATTCGTCCTAATTTACATAAGAGTTAGTTGTAAGTTCTGCTTCCACTCTTCACGTTTTATTTCTTTCATTAAGCATTTTCTTTGTGTCTTTCTTTATGTCACTTTGGTCAAGACTTTAAAAAATATTGGGGTGGGCTAGGCAGTATTATATTGTATATCATATATCGCGATATTCACGTGGAAACGTTGAAATTTATAATATCGTGATATACCACAGTTGATTTTGCAATCGAGGCAAAAAGAAATTGTGACTAATTCCCAGTATTGCCAGATTTTCAAAGATTAATAAATTACAAGTCTTTGAAAAAAATCAAAACAATCAATCTTATCATTAATAACGACTTTAAAATACATTTTGTGCTTCATATTTCAGTCATTAGTGGGTATCAACCATAAAAAAACGGCTAAACTTCACAACCCCTGTCAAAATTTATAAGCGACTTTCCAAATAAAGAAGCCCAAAGTTTATATAAAGATGTAGACTTGGTAACGCTTGGCAATTTATATCAGATCTCTCTAAAACAAAAGTAACCTATGCACAGACTGTGGAGGCTCTGCAGAGGCTAAAACACAAAGAAATGAAAGAAGTAAAGCATGGCGTTTGAAAGGGGAACTTACACTTTAAATAAAACGTGATTATGAAAAGAATAAACGCTAGCCTTAGGTATATCGTCAACTATATCGTTCTCGTTTGTATCGTGGTAAGAAAATTTAGGTCGTATTGCCCTGCCCTAATAGTAGGACATAGTCAAATTCTCTGTCTGCCTCATCACAATTGCAAAACGTTAACCTTTCTGCATACATCAGGATTCCCACTCATTGCAAAAAGATTTTCCAGGACTTTCCCCAAGAGGATTTTAGGTAATCACAACATCTAAAGGTCAGTGCATTCTGCAGATGAGACGCAGCTCTAGGGCAGTGATGTCATCATGGGACAAAGAAAGTTGTAAAATATTTTCACTCTGGGACCTGGTTTCAGAAATATTTCTTTTTAGTGTCCTGAAAGTCTTTGTGTAGATTATGTGTGGTTTAAGTCAAATATTTGTTCTGAAACGCCTGAGCATGGCTTCGTGTGGACAAGTGTGACCGGTGTGTTTCTTTCTGCATTGTGTGTGCTGGTTTATGATTGTTGGTGCAGGAGTAAAATCCAGGACACAGCCGAGCACTTGGAGGCGGTCTCCATTTAATCTGGATTATAATAAAAGTGAACAGAGACAACAGTTAACAGTTGGCCCAAACTCTCCCACCGCAAGGGTTTGCAAAAGGACAACATACCTGGATTACAATAAAAGTGAACAGCGTCAACATACATGTGCCGCTAACAGTTTGCCCAAACTACAAAGAAGAGACAATGAGATTGTTTGTATTTTTCCAGACTTCTTCGTGTCAATAATAAAAACATCAGAACAACTCAAAGGCTTAATATTGACTTAAATACATGTATAGCTTGTTCAATAACCAAATAAAGATGAAAAAATGATTAAAATGCACTTAAAACACGGGACAAAAACACTTAAAACACATTGGATGACCAACCTTTTCCACCACAGGGGATTGCAAAAGGGAAGAAGAAGAAGTTCTGACACCCCAATTTATACCAATGCACTGCTAGGACATACGAAGAAGAAACGTGGGTGGACCACGACAGCGCAGCAACCAGATGCCAGGTATGTAGAATAAACAGCAACAGAGATAATTTTGTGTAATTACAATACTGTATAAAAGGAACAGGTTATACAAGGTCTGAAGCTAAATACAAAACTTTGAAGACTTGTCTAAACAGATTTTTGTTGGGTTGACATAATAACGTGAATATACAGTAGTTATCGTCATATGCCAAAAACGGTACTCATTATGGTCATTGTTGTCCAGCCCTACTCACAAGTCTCTTTTCTTTTGATGTAACAACTACACAATACCTTCAGAAGCATATTTACAGAGGCGGCTGGTAGCTCACTCCTCACCTACATTACCACGGTCAGTATCTGCATTGTCTCTCCCACTCACACTCGATTTCACTGGTGAAAGGCTGAACATCCCACATCATTGAGTGGGTAGCTCTACTGTACACTGCTGCTGCCTAAAAATGACTTTGCTCAAGAGTCTTACCTACAACAGCTTCAGGTCTCATCTATAAGCAACTCCAATCTGATTAACTGACGTGAAGTGCGCCGCTAACAGTAAGAAGATAAGCATAAATTAGAATACAGCGTAATTACTGTACTAAATCAAACGCCACGCCAGCTGCTGCCTGTTTGAGAACAAACTGGTGGAATTAAACTCTGTAATATTTAAAAAGTGAGAATACCTAGTAGTGTTGCATGATTTGGCGCCTGAAAAAAGACTATAATAAAATAATAAAAACTAGGGCTGCAGTTGACCAACAAAATTCTTGGTCGACTAAAACATGTTTCATCGACCGATTAATCAATTAAAAAGTGGGCTATGAAGCTAAAAAAGTGTTTTGA
This sequence comes from Mugilogobius chulae, assembly GCA_038363315.1. Taxonomy (NCBI): domain Eukaryota; kingdom Metazoa; phylum Chordata; class Actinopteri; order Gobiiformes; family Gobiidae; genus Mugilogobius; species Mugilogobius chulae. The sequence continues at coordinate 15,522,280 of CM076415.1, read as the reverse complement.
GATGACTATTTATCTGATCCAAATTGTCTTCTTCCAAATTGTCAGAAAAAGAATAGGAAGCAGTGTATTTATATCAAAAAAGGCAACTTAGACTAATAATTTGGTCCCAAATCTTCAGCTAATTCACTTCTTTTAATTACTGTTCAATGCAAATCCTTATCATATAATGAAAGCATTTAGTCGACTAAAAGAAACTTTGGTCAACAAAGATTCCATCGATCGATTAATTGACTAAACGACTAAAGGACGACAGCCTCAATAAAAACATTCAAATAAATCACACTTTTTTAAAAATCGTGTTTGTACAGATCTAAACTTCAACTTTGTTTTTGCAGAATAAGGTAAACAACGCTATAGATTATGTATATTGTATTGTTTGGAGAGGAAATTATATGCTACTTCAAAACTTGTATCCTTTACGATTTGCAGATTCCGTCCATTCAAATCATGTCCTTGATTCGGTTGCAATTAATTTAGCAACGAACCTTTATACTTTTCCTGATTAAGGGCGAGTCAGTGTGAGGGAATCCAATATCTTGACTTGATAATTTTTGGAAGTACAATATATGTATTAGTTGACAATAACTAATATTTCTTCACTTTCGTGGCTAGTTTTGTAAGATGTATTAAAATGTTTTCTTACAACTCTTATCAGTGCATTTTGCTGCTGCTACAAAGAATATACTCACTCTTCAGATTTTACACATCACATTATTTTCTATATTTTCACAATACGTTGAGTTCTAATACTGATTATGAATGAAAAATAAACTGTACGTAAATATACACATACACAGTACCAGTTTTGAGCTGTCTGTCTTATGTCCAAGTAGATTTATCTCTACTGACATGTTCAAAATGTGTACAAGACACTTCACAGGCTACTACAGCGAAGAGAGAAATGTCAAAATAGAGAAAATCTGGCTCGAAAATTACCAATATACAAAAAAATAAATAAACAAATTTGAACTAGCAAAAATGTGATCCATAAATTGACTAAATCCATAAAATATATTTCACCTTTTTATTAGCCTACTATGCCTCACAGCAATCTAGTTGTATACACATTTTTCCTTTTTAAGAAACAACCCAATAAAGGCAATAAGAAAACTCATTTTTTTGGCCATTCAATTCATCCACATTGACTACAGGTTTGATCTGGTGCCATTACAGCAATATGAACTGTGCCATTTAGCGTAGAAATTAGCACGAACACCACCCTTTATGACTGACACACGTAATCTATATTTAATTACGTGTAAAATACAAATAAAACAGGCCTATATATGTTTTTTTTTTGTTCTCGTACCTGCTCGTCGCTCGCCAGCTCCTTCTCCAGCTGGCGATGCTTGTTGTGCCACACCAAATAGTGCACCGGATAACGACACTTCTCCGGAGTTTTCTTGGCAGAAATCATCCTCGTATCATAGTTTGCCGCCTCCCTTCCCTTCGTAGTGGATTTTGGGGAGTAGTTTTTGTCTCAGTTCACGCTAAAATCACCACCATCATCATCACCAGCAGCAGCACCAACATCCCGCGGCGACATATCCAGAGGCGAAGACCAATTGCGCGCCCGGGAACTGCACTCGCTCTGCAAAAGATACAGCTGGGAATGAAATCTTTCTGCCAAACATGGGCGGAGAGAAAATTATACTCGGGTTTAGTCTCTTCTGAAAACACCAGCCTGCAATGTCCAACTGGTCGCTCTGACTCCAGCAGCAGCAGCAGCATCTCTCCTCCTCATCCGGTGAGAGCTGCGATGACAGGCTGCAATGAAATGTAATGTGTGCGCACTCGCAGTTTATCATTGGTCGTTGGTACATAAAGCCGTGAAGAGGCTGGGTTCTGTTAATTATGTGATATGTCGTGTTTTATTTGGAGATTTCTAACTTTTTTACTGGTGAAATCACAATGTGTGTTTTGATTTCTGGGCTGTAAAAATACATGAATAAGATTTTAAGAAGTTGTCGACTTTTATAGAACTGAACAGTGATTATTTTTGCACTATAGGTGACCATGAAGCCATCTGCATTTTGAATATTTGCTTAATTTACAGACTAAGCTTTGTATGTTTTTGGTCCTCTTTTGGTGTCCTTTCAAACTCATTATTTAAAGGTGCACTGTGTAACTTTCTATAAGTGAAAAGTCAACTTCACTATTCAATACAAATGATAAAAACAATCTTTTATTGGGGATAAATAAGTTTTATGGCGCAATGTGAGAAAATATAGCTAAAGACGCAGCTTTTCTATGAAAATAAACAAGAGACCTTACTCTAAGTCCAATAATATATAATTTTGTGGCCATGCAATCCCGCTCATAGTAAAATTACATATTTTTATTATGTATTTAGTGTCACAAAGACATTTAAACTAGAAACATGCATTTATTAAAATTAAGTTTTTGGCCAAAACGTTTCACGGTGTACCTTTAAAGTGACAGACAACATTTTTAGTAAAACATACTAAACATACTGTAATTCTGATTAAGATTTCACTAAACATTTAGCTTGTTTTTACCCAATTTGATTGTTTTGGTGAAGTTCATTATTGTCTTTTGTCCAGTAAAAATTACATATGTAGAGGGGAATCTACAAATGTTACCTAGTAATAACATTGTAAATCTGGGTCAAAATCAACATAAATAACACTGGAGTGACAAAGTGACAAATTACTTTAACTTATAACACTTTATTTGTGTTAAATTATTATTTAAACTCCAGTAAACTGTGTTAGTTGTGTGTAAATTGTATTTTGGCGCTTTTTGACAACACATGTGGACTTTCTGTCTGTAATTTTCTACTTTTAGTTGTCAATTTCTTCGTAAATTGCAACTTACCTTTCTTACCAACTTGAGGTTGTAAAACTATGATAAATATTTAGCACAAGGACTATCACACCAAACTCTTATGGGCTTCAACCTATGGTTTACTAATGTTTTAGACCAGATTTACAGGAAGTCACATTTTAGACCATTTTGTTATTTAGTTAGTTTTAGTTCAAGTTTTCATCTGGAGGTAATTTAAGAGCTAAAGAGCCTATTTATATTAGGGGGTACTTGTTATGAAAAGTCATATGATAAGCCTGTTTCCATTGGCTACATTAGGATTAAAACTCTTAACCAGATAGATTTTGAAATATGATAACTAAATACTTGGATGCAGAAGTTTTATTTATTGTTATAATAATTCTAAAGTTAAACATGCTGCTTTGTGCATAAACAAAGTCACTTACGATAATATAGACTATACAGAAGACACACTGCCTGATATTTATTCACTGGCTATTTATTCTGTTCATAAGCTGCTGTTGTTCACAATCCTAATCAGATATTGTGTAACACTAATATAATGATGCCACTTTGTTGACTTTTATTGTCATACTGAACTGTGCTCATTCAGTTTATTATACATAAGAGTTTTAGTTTGCTGTAGCTGTAGCTGTATATATAGAATAATCTTTTTTTTATTGCATGTTTTTATTCCCCGCTGTTTCTGAACTGTGTGTTACAACAATTTTATTTTAGTACAATAAGGTAAATGTTTGAGTTGTTTAAATTACAAACAAGAAGTAAAATGTTCTTCAGTTGAAGCACAAAAACAACTTTTTGGCTGTTAAAATGAGTATATGGTGTTTAAAAGACGTTGCCAACTGTTTTAAGTTTTTTTTGTTTGTTTGTTTTTGCAGTTTTAGTGCAAATTGAGCAAGCCTCCTGTCCTGTGTTGACTTTAACATCAGCATTGATCTGTCCACTCAAAATTGTGTGCTCATCACAAACACCTGCTGTCAAACCAAACACACTGCTGCTATCCACTTTCAGTCCCTCCTTTCACCTTTTTCTCATGCTTGTCAGCAGAAAATTGAGTCTGAAATGTGTTTGTGGGATATGTTTAGGAGGTTGCTCCACTTTATCACAAGGGAATACCAGAGGTGGCAAGTAACAAAGTATTTTTATTCAAGTGCTGAACTTAGTTTTCTTCTGGAGTATCTGTACTTACTTGATTATTATAAAATCTGATGGCTTTTTACTTTTACTTCTTATATTTTTCAAGAAGTATCTGTTCTTTCTTCTCCCTACATTATAAAAACAAGTGAGTTACTTTATTAAAACAGTTGTTATTCCTTTTAAAATCAGGTTAGACCTGCTGTGCTGACGTGTATTAAACTTTTGTGAACAAATCAACAAGAAAATGTTATATTTTCTAACAAAAATTACATATTTATCACATGGTAAAAGTCAGATGAATTATAACTACTTTACTGTAAAGCCCACCTCTCACTTCACAACATTACAAACTTTGTGCATTGCAAAAAACAAGCATGCACTTCTAGATTGGTTCAAATGTCTTAATATCTGGAATTTTACCTTTATTTGTTGGTATTTTTTTCTGGTTAAGATGGTTTTACTTGATGTACTAGATTATGACTTGTCTTGATGTGTTTTCAGCCTTGTTTCAATAAAATTGTTCTTATTTCAAGCCATTATTTGCTAATGAAGTAAATATTTTTACTCAATGCCATCTCTGAGTCAAGTAATATCTCTAGAAAACAGTCAGAAATGTCTTAAACAAGTGAAATAAGCTGCCAAATTTCTAGTATTCTAATAGTTTTTACTGGGACTTAATAATAACTTTTTGTCAGTGTGATAAACTTTTTACTTTTTTTTATACTAGATTTACAAAGACTTACTTTTGTACTTTTAATCAAGTGAAGGAGCTCCAGCAGGACTTTTACCTTTTTACCTTTTGTTTTTTACCTGTACTTTTACTTGAGCAGTGAACTTCAGTACTTTTGCCATCTCTGGGGAACGCTTGAGTGAGTGCCTGGTGTTGTGAGGCAGGGCTGAACCCGGAGTAGAGCTGCCGTCTCCCGGTCAGAGAGTGTCAGTGCACCTCAGACACATCCAAGAAGGGTCCGCTATGATCCTCACGCAGCTAACACACAGTCATTACGCTCCGGTAACTTGGCATCGAGCTTAGGGTTTGAAACGTGAACCAGAAGAGTGGAGGCGGGCGTCGGGACACTGATCTGTGGCTGTGGCCCGGGACAGCCCAGCACACACAGCCGGCTTCCGGGGAACGAGGGGCCGCAGGGCTGACTGAAGACACACCGCGGTAGCCCCACCAGGGACACGGCCAAGACACCTTTATCATCGCGGCTCGGACGATTTCGACATGTCAAGAAAGCTGCAAAGGACAGAAATCTGCGCCGACTGCAGTGCGCCAGGTGAGATTTGCACATTTATTGGAAACACAACAAAAGCACTGGGACAATACTTGCTCGCGGTGATATGGGGAAACGGGGCCCCGGCTGCTGTCACTGTCAGAGGGGTCTGTGGTTCAGGAAAGCGGCCAGGATTAGGATCTTCCAGCGGCGAAGGCCAAAACAAGTCTCTGGAATAGTCGTGAAATCAAGAGCGGAAATGCGGTTATCTCAAAACTAGCCTGGTGTAGTTTATGTGTTAGCAACCTGAATCTATTAGCTGTGTTTTTAGGAGAAGCTGCAGTGAAAGATCCGTGTCTAGCTAAATCGTGCTGCTTTCCCTCTCTCCAAGACGTTTGTTATGATTTTTGTGATTGACTTGAGATTAGCATAGCCGCTACAAAATCTAATGGGATGGTTTCTGCATTGTTGTTTCATTTTACGACTTATGATTTGTACAATATAATCACATACCTCCCTTGTTTGTGTTTTACCTCCGTTACAAGCACCAGAGCCTCTTGTTTTGCAGTTTTGTGAAACATTTAAGTTAGCTCACTGACTCATTGCTAACTTAGCCGCTACGCTAGCTAATGTAGCTAACTTTGGCTACACAAGTTAAACCTGCTAAAGTGTCAGCTGTTGAAGACGGCTGATGTCTTTAGCTTGTTTGTGGATGAAATCTATCAGCACACCTGTTTTGCTAACTAGCACTAAAAGCTACAATGATTTAACTCACCCTTACTCAAACCTTAAATCAACGCCTGACAGTTTACTTCTAATAAAGTTTTCTTTAGTTTGAATAGACCCTGTGCATGAAGCTGTTTATTTTCATATTGTCAGACTTTAGCATTAGCATTGACAGACAAACACATCGTTTTATAAACCCACTTTGGTCCTTTGGTGAAATATTCTCTTCTTTGTAAGGCATTGTTCATTTAAAAAGCCCCGTGTGTAATTTTGTGACCAACATCTAGTCCTAAAATAAAGGCTTGTTTTTGTAAATTAAATGCCTTTGTTGCAATAATAATAAAGATCAGTTTCTTTGCTTTGAGCTTGCCATAAAAGTCATGTCCACAAATTAACTATTTCTTTATCAGAAGGAGGGTCTTCTCTTGCATAGGAAAGCTGCTCTTGTAGCTAAATGTCTTCACATTATAGCACAAAATGTATTTGTCCCCATTGCCACTGTTTCTAAGTATAGTCTTAACTTTCCATTTCTGTTAAGTTTTCACCTCCAGAAACTGACACAAAAATAGACTTGAATAAAACCATGTTTTTGAAATTCATGTGTTGGGGGTGAAAAGTAATAAGCCCAGTCATTACATTGAGTCTGCTTGTCTGGCCTCCAAATTTGACAGAATTTGTGACTCAGAGGAGGGCTCCTTCCTGCTAATTTCCATAGAAAAGCTAGTTTGTAACTTTATTTCTGTGGAACTGTGCAGATCATTTTCCACCTTTTAGAAAGTTTCAGTGTCACTTTATTTTGATTGATTCCCAAATGTTCCAAGAACCAAGGCAGTTTACTACTAACATTTTTGCTTCACGTTTGCGCAACACATGTTAAGAATGCCTAAGCCATTCTTGTATCTCCCCAAATGCCCTCCAGATAATGTTTGTGTGAAAACTTTCATTGCAGCCCTCTTAGACATATTTAGTAAAACAGCTGCTCTTCACAGCTGCTCACTGTGTCAGTCTGTTTTTAAGCTCTTTGGTCCAAGGCAAAAGTGTAAATCAAGAAATAAGTGACAATTCTGAAATACTTTTGGTTTCAATTTGTTACGAGTGTAATGCTGTGTCTTTAACCTCTTGAATTATGGCTTAAAGCTTAATACACAGCTTTTATGTGCATCTCTCTTGTTTTACCATTTTCTAAATATACAGTATATAGTTGTTTAGGTGAACTGCAGGCATTCATTTTCCTTAATTAAGTAGTTGACCAATTGTGTTTTAGTCAACTGTTTTTATATGTAACAACCAAGATCAATAATGTTAATAAATTAAGTTTTATTATGTATTATTTTTCTGACATTTTGCTTTCCATTTTCTTTGTCAAAACATTTTTTGTGTGTGTAGTGTTGTCATCAAACTAAAGTTTCACACTCAATTTTGATACCAAGGACATTTCTTGATTCTTAATACCAATGTCGAGACCAAAATACATTAAAAATACTCCTTTTTTTAAGGTTAAGGTTTTAGATATTACTACCTTTTTCGATGCAAAATAGTAGTTTATATACATAAACACTGGTTTTGTTCTTCTTATCTTATACCTCTGGTTGATCGTTATAAAACAGTGAGGGCCAAATTGTATTTAGTCAAAGTCATTTAAATATCATTATTGGCTCTAATGACTATCTACTTTCAATACTGTTTTTTGTATTGATTAGTTACTGATTTTTAATACTTTTGACAACACTGCAGTGTCTGTGTCAATTAAGAAAATTCAAATAAATTGTTATTATCAACTTGTCTCAATAGTGACTTTTACCAGTGCCACATCACTTCCCCTTATAGTAAACTAATCAATGCACAGACAGTATTTCTTTCGTGGACTGCAGCCCTTTTTTCTCCTGCTATCATCTGTGCTTCGAGCCCCACCTCAGGAGACAAGCTCACACACGCGCTGCTTTCTGTAAAATGCTGACCTAGTCTCTGGTGACGGGCCACTTCCCCAGTCCGTCGTACCACTGCCCGCTGTCTGTGACTTACTACGAGCTCGGGAACTCGATGGCGCGGCTACAAAGGACAATTGATAACACGCCGTTGAGCCAAGCAGCAGGAAGTTTTAATTTTTCACCATGGCAATCTGCAGAGTTTATGGCAACAATGAATCATGTTGTCAGGTCTTTATTAGGCACGCATGCAACGGCATTAGCAGCTGAAATCTTGCAGCCTCTGGTCATATATTGTTAAATGCTGTGTACTTTCCATTACGTCTATACAATAATGTTCAGTGTTAACTCTGCTGGCATTTGATTCATTTGGTGGTTGTAGCCGTTGAAGCAGTTTTATCTGATTTTAGTGCAGTTATAAAAGCAAATAAGGACTACATTAAGGCGATGTTAATATGTTGTAGTGTAATGAAGTCGTAACTTTGTCTTGCTGCAGATGTGGGTCAACATTTGGCTGTAGAGACTTTAATTTTACAGCTTAATGCTTTACCTTAAAATTCAGCCAAGTTATAAATCCACCAGGATTTAAGATTTACTTTAAACTTTCGGGCACCGCATTGAAGCAGAACTAAGTGGTTTCAACAGTAGAGCTTACAGCCGAGAGCATAAAACACAGCCAAAATCTGTTTTATTCTTCATATATTTATTTTTCTGTTGAAATGAAACTGTTTATTGGATACAAAGACATTTTACGTTGCTAAATATAAATAAGAGTAAAGATTTTCCAGCTGAGTTCTCTTCAAGTCGATGTGAGTTTTCCGCCGCGAGGCATCAGATGGAGCCGATGCACTTCAAGCATCCCAAAAATACATATTTAATCATCACAGGAACTTACAAAGATGTTTAACTAGATAAAAATGCTGCTTAGTTTGGTTTTGAAATCAAGTATATTAATGTTTACAAAAGCTGTCTTAAAATGCTGCAGATGATGCCGAATAAAAATGTAAATGGACTTGTGTTAATAAGAAGTGTATAAAGTGATATTTCTGCAGATTTGTGGGTGATTTTACAGTGCCACCACATTCACCTGATACTTAGCCTTAGCTTGTTTGAAGATACATTTTCATTTAGCTCATTTATGTTTTCTAAAATCTCATATTGTTCATCGGAATTAAGATATTTTTTTCAATATTCCCCAAAAGATAAGAAAGGTGAGGGAATAAAGGGTTAGGCGGATGCTCAGTGTATCGGTATCAGCTGTTATCAAGCAAGTTTTAAAACATAAGTTGATTCTTCAATATTGACCGATATATTTTAGATTATAATTTTTTTGCATGTGCTCATATGTCAGCCTCAGTTTGTAAACTTGAAGTTGCCTCAAATTATTTTATATCCCGTAAAGGTTATTTAGGTTTATTATTTTCTGAAATGAGAAAGCCTTGCTATGATTTTCAAAATTCTAATAGCTGTATTGACAAATATCGGTTATCGGCCACAGCAGGAGGAGAAGCAAGGGTGAAGCACCAAATACTGGGCTTCAGTTATAAACTTTGCTGATGGGTCCCTGCTACATAATCTTGTGTTAAATATTTAGTCCGCTCTTGTTCTTTTTTGACTGATTTGTGTTTTATTTCCTTCTAGAATATGTTTGGTTTCTACATTCCATACATACTGTAATTAGCCAAGTGTTGCTAATAAAGTTTTTGCAGGCTTCAGCAGATCAGATTGAATATTTTTATCGCCATAACGACAAAACAAGACATTTATGTGTTTTTTTGTGTCATGGCTGTTGAGTTGGAACCTCTGCATTTACTGGCATAAAGACGAGAATAAAAAAAAATGTGTTTTCATCACATGCTAGCACCCTAACCCTAACTTGTTTTAAGCTGTTAACTTGACTAAATGAAGCCTTAGAAAATCTTGTGACATTTTCGACACATTATAATGTTGCTGGATTAAGAAGTTGTGATATATTATATTAGGCATATTTATTGAACTGATCATTTTGTGTTAAACCTTGGTTATTTGTGTACTAAAATCTGTAAACTTATAATATTATATTCTCTAGCTGTCATATTTGTTTATTATTTGCCCAATTAATATTCCTCTTTATTTATTAGGAATGCACTGATCCAGCTTTTTCAGTTTTGATATAAATTTAGATACTTTGGCTTTAAGTATCTGTCCACACCCGATATCAACCAATACTAGTGCAAGGACTGAAATTGCTTTTTTTCTTATTAAAACATAAGACATTTTGTCATATTGTGTTATGTAACTGTTGTTTATAGATGGATTTTCGGTCGATGTCACTTTTGGCTCTACTGTGCATGCGGTATGCTGAAAGAACCCCTCTCCGCCTGCTTAACTGGGGAAACTTCTTTGAATAAAACAACAAAATGAGACGAGAGTTAGCTGTTTCGATCAGGTCTGAACCAGTCTGACAGACGTCTGTTTCCTGAAGCTTGAGACAGTGTTTTTCTCAGTGTTCTTCTTCGTTTTTTCACTCACCTGAATGTAACTTTTAAGGGTTGTAGGGTCGAATTTCATTCAAAATTGTTGATTTAGCAGTAGAACTTTTGTTTTCGCACACTGATAAACTTTTATCACTTTTTCGACTGGTTTCCACTGTTTTTGTCTATGTCCGGCGGCTCTGTCTTACTCTGAATGAAATGTCCAATAATATGAGATGTTCTTGATCAACACCATCTTATAAATGAGTCTTATTATGTCGAATTACAGGCACAACTATGTCATGGAGCCAAAACCTGATCCAGCAAAATTTCCTGGATCGGCGACCCCAGTATCCGATTCCAGTATCGGTACATCTTTCATATTTATGTCCAAAGTCTACGTTTTTTCATGTTTCCTCAATTAATAATCTTGGGAAGTCCTCAGAGACAACTGTTGTTGTTGTGATTTTGGGCTATACAAAAATAGATTGATTTGATTTGATTATCGGAGTGATGGAGTTCTCTCGACAACAATCTGTCTGTTTGAGGGTCCTGCCCTAGAACTGGAGAAACTAGTACCATTCACTCCCCCAGTCCCACACCCTGAGGCCAAGTATAGGAAATATGCTTTGGCTCAGAAAAATTTCCACTCAACTAACATTTCTTCCACCTCTTTGATTACAATCAAGATAAGCATTTGTATTTCCCCCAATTCAAAGACGTTCTGCCCCAAACCATGCTGATATTCTCGTGTGTCCCCTAACCAAAATGTCTCTCTACTGTTTGATGGGTCATTTCAGCCTCATTAATACCATAAGCCTGCACAGTTTATCCCGCCTCTGAGTAACTAATGCCATAAAGTAGATTGGTGTGGCATTTTGTGCAGTGCATTTGTGTCACTCAGCGTCGTTCAGGGTCCTAAGGGCAGAAACGCACACTCAATATTCTATGTTAGTGATTGATGACAGTTGAATGTAGACCTCAGTGTGCTACTTTATACTATATAATCTATTTCTTAAAAGAATCAACAAGACTAACTAGTTCACACTTCTGCTTTTAGCTTGATCTGACTTGGAACTTTTAAAATATTCACAAAAATAACAACAAAAATCTGTTAAATTATTATTATAACACAGGATAGCACAGTAGAGCCAGCTCCTAAACAGTGTGAATGTATCTTCAGCAAATGAATTGACTCAGTACTAATTCTGGAAGCTCTGTGTATTGACAGAGCAAACAAAAGAAGAGAGATTGTAATTATCTTCTCTCTGTGTCATTCAGTGAGAGAAATAATCAGCAGATGCACTAAAACCACCAGGCCTTCCTTTCATTTACGGTGACTAGAGCCAAAGAGATAGTTGTCTGAAGCCAGTACACGGTTTGTTTAAAAATCTGCCGACGCATGATTTCAGTGCTAAAATAAATATTTGGGTCATTACAAATCACAAACCTAAATACTTACAGAAGTATTTAGGTTTGTGATTTGTAAAGTGAAGGAAGAGCACTGTTTTTTTTTAAGACACTGAAGAACGGCTGATTAAAACTATTGGGTAATGTTGGAACAAACTCTAGTTTGAAGAAAAAAAAAAAAGAAAAAAAAAAAAAGACACTCAATAAGGCTTTAACAATGACCAAATACTGTGATGTCATGTCATTATAGTTGCACAATTACTGTATATCATGGGTTGTCAGAATTATGAAAGCTTTTTGTACATTAGCTAATTGTTCAGGTGAAGTCACAAAAAAACTAAGAAAAAACAAACAAGTATCTACAGTACATAGTCCATGATTCTTCATTTCTTTTATTATCTGTATTGCATTTAAAATGTGGGTAAAGTTTTTAATTTTTCTAAAATGAAATGGATAGGGAGGCATATATTCGATACTGGATCGAGTATCGACTTTATGATATCAGTTTAGTTAATTTGTGTTGTTTAATTAAATTGAGATGTATTTTTTACAGACTAATTTATAGGCTAATGTTGATCCAGAACATCTCAAAATGTTTGACACTATTTATTTGTATTTGCAAAATAAATAGCTGTTACAGAACACTAAAGGACCAAATTTCATATATTTTGACAAGAAAAAATAAGCTTATTCAGTCCTTACATCAGTATTGGTTGGGTAGCGGCAGATACTTAGAACAAAAAGTATCGGAATCGATATCAGAACTGAAAAAGCTGGATTGGTGCATCACTAGTATTAGAATCCGGGTTACCCAATAAATACATTTTCTGAATTCTGTACAATAACAACTAGTGGTACAAGTGCCAGTTTATGAAATTATAATCTATACCACTTTTTCTCAAACCTGGGCATCACAAAATGATTTTTTGGGGGTCCCCCGAGGACATTGATTCCATAGATTCCTATTTTTATAAAAAATACATGACTTTATCAAGACTTATGACTTCAAAGTAGAATCAAACATAAGACTGTTGTTACTTTGGGGTCATGACTGGAAAAGGTGGAGAACCACTGCTTTACCAAAACAGCTTCTACAAAACAAAAATGTCAGTCAGCCAATTCTTTAAGCAGTCACAAAAAATAAAGCTTAAGTGATAAAGTGAGTTGTCAGTGTATAAAACATTACCTCTAGCTATTTACAGCTAGGCACACAGTTACATTTAGAGTGGTTATATGCATATTATGAAAAACATTTAAATTTAAAAGTGTTGTGTGTATATATATAATTCTAAAATCCTTTAGTGAGCTGAGCTGTTTGGAGAGATACTAGTAGCTCCTGAGCTGCTGGCTGAAGATCCTGCTTTATCCCTAACACTGTGTTTTTGTGTCCTGTTTAGACCCTGGCTGGACCAGCATAAACCGCGGCGTGTTGATCTGTGATGAGTGCTGCTCGGTGCATCGCAGTTTAGGTCGTCACATTTCCATCGTGAAGCACCTTCGGCACAGCGGATGGCCTCCCACACTGCTGCAGGTGAGCGCTGTCAGGAGCAATACGTTAACGCTGCGTCTGTGCCCGAATGTCTAAAACAATGCATTCACTGAACTTGTGTGAGCGCTCTGCCTCGGGTAAACATTAGCACAAAACCGACTCAGCGAAGAAAATGCAAATAGAGTTTCTCCCTTTGGCTTTACCTGCAGCCTTTTCTGCCGTCGTTACAATCTGGATGCTATTCTCAGCAACTGTGGTCTCCGTCTTTGTTTTGCACGCTGTAATTGTCCTCGGCACTGAGACCTAATTACTGGCTTGGTTAACTTAACAAGCGGTCCAGTTTAACTTCCTTACAATGGGCAAAGCTCTGTGAAGAGTCATTTTGTGGAAACTGCAGAAGATTTCATGAAACAGCATAAAGTCTCTTTGTTGTGACGTGTCAGTTTACATAGAATTTAGACATATCATTTTCAGGACCAATTTTCATATTTGGAAGTTTTTAATGCATACACAAGAGTGCTAAAAATGAGGATGTGCACATTTTAATAAAAAAATTTAACCAACAAACTAACCTGTTTATCATAATGTATGGAAACAGACTTTATTTCTATATACTTTTGGGGTGCACAGTAGCACAGTGGTTAGAGCTCTAGGTTTCCAACGAGGAGATTTTGAGTTTGCCTCCCTTATCGGATCATATCAACATCTCAAAATCTCTCTGGGTGGTGCTTGCATGTTCTCCCGTGTCACCTTGGGTGTTCTCCTGGTGCTCCAGTTTTCTTCCACCTTCAAAAACATGCATGTTTAGTAGGGCTGGACAATATTGTGATAAGAATTGAATCGTGAGCTCGTGCTTTCATCTCTCTGTTCAAATATATATTATTTATATTATATATTATATATTAAATAATATAATATTATATTATATTATTTTCCAACCCATTCCTCTTAGTCCCAGATTTTCCAAATCCAGCAACTTTGGGCTTTTTGTCTCCTTAAGGCTGCGCTTTTAAGTCATTAAAGGAATGAAGCTTAGCAGTTTTTCAGGTTTGATTTATTAAAATATATCGATTTATATGACTGAAATATGGATTTTTAACATGTTTTCATATCTAAAAGTCATTATTAATATAAGAAAAACCTCTAACACTTGTTTTGCAGCAACATGCAATGTTCTAATTATTCGATTCCTTTTATAACTGAGTTTGCTTGTCCCTGAAAATCTGGCAACACTGGCCAGTTTTTGACAGCTGGATTTAGCTATTGATAGTGAATTGTGCTTACCTGAAAGACTATAGGAAAATAAACGATCTAAAGGAATCGTGATAAAATTGAAATAGTGCTCTGCCTCCAAGAAAGTGGTGATATTAATTTTTTGCCATATTGCCCAGCCGTAATTAGGTTAATTATGCATATATTTCCTCTAGTGAATGAATGAGAAAGTGAATGACCTGTCACTGACAATGCGATGAGTTGGCCACTGTCCAGGGTATTCCCTATAAGGCCCAAAGTCACTGGAATGGGCTCCAGTCACTCGCGACCCCTAAAGTAGTGGGTAGTAATAGTTAAAATACATTTTTCGTTGTAGGTTAGAAGTCTGTATCGTTTATGTTTATGAAATCATTGTCAAAACCATGTTTGTTTTGTTTTTGGAAAATTAAATTGACCAAATAGAGATTGCCCAGCCCTATGTATAATTAAATAAACACACCACAATGTTTCTTTCGCAGATGGTTCAGACGTTGTCCTGTAATGGGGCAAACTCCATTTGGGAGCACAGTCTGCTGGATCCTGCTCAGGTCCAGAGTGGTCGCAGGAAACCCAACCCTCAGGACAAAGTCCAGTGAGTATAAACTAAACTACAGAACGTACTGCCCTTCAGACAAACAGCACTTATTGTACACTATGTAAACACTTTTATTACTTATGCGTTACCATAATGCGTTTGTTCCACTGCAGAATTGTGCTCCTTTTTCTTTTATTGCCCTGTTGTACTCTTGAGACAGTAGTTATTATTTGTAAGAGGCTTTGCAGAAACACAGTTTTTCTAATGCTTTTTATTTCATCACATTAAACATCTTTGCAGTCCCACCAAGTCCGAGTTTATCCGAGCCAAATACCAGATGTTGGCGTTCGTGCACAAGCTTCCCTGCCGCGACGACGACGGTGTCACCACAAAAGACCTCAGTAAAGTGAGAAGCACATTTTTTTTAAATCAAACAGGAAGATTCTTTAGTAAATCATGTAATCAAAGACTCTGGTCATGGTTTGGTGACAGCAGCTTGTTAAAGTGTGTGGGTTTTGCAATAACAGCAGTAAATCAGCTAAAAGTAGACAAAGAAACGCTCCTGTGGCTCACAAAAATTTGACATTTTTATGATTGTAATGTTTTAATAATTCTTTAAGTCATACACAAATGCCACAAAACACTTTAGAATTCTAAATTAAGCGCAAAACTGTCACTGGCTGCATTTTCAGACGCATTTTTGGCAGTTTTATGACAGCTCTTTCAGTTCAAATGTGTACTTTGAGCGGCCTGTTACTGCAACAGATATTAAAAAAACTTTTTCTGCTATTAATCTATGAACGACATGACACTTACACGTGCATCTTTGTCTAAAACTATACACTTTAATCTCTTTTTGGCCTAGCATTTGAAATATCGACCTTATTCCTTGTGTTGCCAAAGTTTTATCATATTTGTATCACTTTTTAAACCCGCATGATCGGTCAAAGGCATCCTTATGTACAATCAAACCAAAAATAAAATGTATAATGATTGTTTGCCCAAGCCAACTAAGGATGCACTGTCAAAAGAAGAAGAAATGAGAGTTAAAAAGTCTTAATTTTGACTTTAATAATAGTGAAGAAACCCTGGGAAAGAGATGTACAAATACATTTAGCTGAACTGCACTTTCTCTCACAATTCTGATAATATTTTCTGTATAAAATAAAAGAAACATTATATGATCTGACAACATAAGATTTGACAAGTATGAGCTTCTTTCTTTATATACTGCTGCACAGAAATATTGTCGGTCAGTAGAATTGGTCTCGCTGTCCTATTTTCTCGGTACAATCCTCTTAGCAGGAAGTGTTTTGAATGATGCAGCAGGATGTAATAATTATCCGTGTAACATGGAGCTCCTCTGTGGCTAATAAGAAGATTCAGACCATTCACTGTCTCTGGGCACAACTGTAATCATCTCCTCATCCAGCATTTTATCATTTCTTTTTAGCAACTTCACTCGAGTGTGCGAACGGGCAGTTTGGAAACGTGTCTCCGGCTTCTGTCCCTCGGTGCCCAGGCCAACTTCTTTCATCCGGTCAGTGCTAGAGAAAGAAAAATACCTAAACTGTTTTATTAACCCAAATGTCCAGGCTGCTCTCTCTTGTGTCAGGAAGTATTTTGTGACTTGTGTGTGGGTTTGACCTTGCAGGAAAAAGGCACCACCCCCCTCCATGTCGCAGCTAAAGCGGGTCAGATCCTACAAGCGGAGCTGCTGGTGGTTTACGGCGCAGACCCTGGAGCACCTGATATAAACGGACGCACGCCTATGGACTATGCTAGGTATAGTTCAAGTTCTGAAGTGCTGATTTTCACACAGCAAACACAATTTGGGTTTTAAATCTGACAACGTCCTCTTATAAATCCTTCGACACGCGGCTAATATCTACATGTATTCAGTTTTGTTTGCAATTATGGCTTAAAATCGCTTCTTACAAACAGCAACGTGTAACTGGAGAGGACCACCCAAGCACAGCCAATCAGAGAGCTGCATTCGGCTCCTGATTATAACTAAAATCTTGTCAATTCAGACAGTACTCAGTGGTCTCATTTTTTTACAAAGTGCTGCATTTACCATATACCTTTTAGTGGAAAACAAAAAGTTGACTAATTTACTACTAAAAAAGTTAGTTACACCAACTTTAAATAAGCTATAAGTCCGATCGACATGGATTGTACCGATATAAAGGAACTTTTGGCTGCTGACAGCGATGTTTTGTCCAGTCTTAGTGATGGAAAAATACATGCAAATATGTATTTTTAAGTGGCAGCTGAAAGTCAAAAGCCTAATTGAGTATTTATGTTATTCCCCAGAAAGCTTACTCTATAATAATAATTCATTTTAGTTAAATTAGACCAGTGTTTCTCAAACTCAAACAGGGTTGCGTAGGCTGCCGCTGTGAGTCTTTGAAGCAATCTGTAATTTGAACATTTGTTAAAGACAGATTTATTCATGTTTTGACTAAGCTTCCTTTAGAACTGCTTTATCTGTAGTTCACCATTGTCTTAGACTTGATTTAAGCACATTTTGAGTTTTTACTTAGGTTTATAGTACGAGTACTGGTTGTACTTAGCCAAACATAACCTCGTCTCTCACATTCCACCTGTGAGCGTAGTGTGCTTTTGACAATCGTTTGATATACTGTTTTGGTAGATTTACTTGTTTCAAACACTTAAAAACAATGTGCATGCAGCATCTGTCACCGCTTAAGCTACAGCTCACTAGACGTGTTGAGCAGCTCGACAGGAGGCAGTCTTTTGATGCGAACATTTAGTGAAGATATCCAGTGTGCATGTATGACGTGGATGCTACATGCTAAATGGACAACAAGGATGGATCTGCAGCGCCATTTTAATATTTTTCAGCGAGGTCCTCTGTATTTCCCATCAAGCTATATGCACTACTGGAATCTTTAAGCATCAATACACCCTCAACTTTACCTCTGATGTGACTTAAAGATGGAGTAACTGATTTTCACACTGCAAACACAACTTAGGTTTTAAATTTGACAACTTCCTCATAAATCCTTCGACACATCATTAATATTGACATGTAATAATTTGGCAATATTGGTCAATAAACATTTTGCAAACAAGAAAGTGCAACTGGAGAGGACCACCCAAGCACAGCCAATCAGAGAGCTGCATTTGGCTCCTGATTAGAACTAAAATTCTTTATTGTTTAGTTCAGACAGTACTCAGTGGTCTAATTTTTTCACAAAGTGCTGCATTTACCTTATACTTTTTAGTGGGAAAGACAAAATTTACTAGTAATTTACAAATGAAAAAAGTTTGTTTCTCCAACTTTAAGATGTGGCTACTTTACAAAACCAAGACCTCACTTATAGATGATAAGAGAAAACATACATTTTATTTCTTTAAATCTGTCACATGCGTTCATTGGTTTTAAAATGACACAGTTATTGTCTGTTTCAAAATTATGTAGTGTTACCAATTGCTTACATTGTTTTTTTTATTTTTTTTAGGCAAGCGGGCAACATAGACTTAGCGGAGCGTCTGGTGGAGTGTCAGTATGAGCTGACAGACAGGTTAGCCTTTTACCTGTGCGGCCGGCGTCCAGGTGAGTCTCCTGCAAGTGCCCTTTCACAAAAACTTCACTTCTGGCTCTGAATATGTTTGTTTTTCTTATTTAGACCACAAAAACGGCCATTACATCATTCCCCAAATGGCAGACAGGTAAAAAGTTGTGATATTTTGACTTTATTGCATGATTGGTGCATGAATTTACGGTGTGACACTTCTCTGTGCTGTTCTGGCCTCAATCTGCTGTTTCTCAACACACACAAGCTAGAAAATAAATATATTTAATTGCAGTTTAGTTCTTTGACCATAGGGTGTCACCAAATTATATCACCCATCAAAGAACACAAGACTGAATGCCTTCTAAAGCTTTAATACCAATTCATCTCAGCATATGTAACATTGTATAACATGTTAAGTATAGATAGGGATCTCAGGATTATTTGGTTAATTCATTTTTTTCAACTCACCATATGAAGCAAGAACTAAAAAAATATCTAAGATGTGTTTTAAGCTGTTTTCACAACTGTTAACCCCATTGCTAACAAAAAGAGCAACAACAACAGACAAAAACAAACAAACATTTTTCTTTTAGAGTGTTTTAGACGTTTCAGGTTTTCTGAATTCTGAAATGCAAATTTTAGGTAAAAGTTTGAAAACTGCAGACTTGGTTTAAATCAAATTCTGTACAACTCGACTCAGCTCTTTGGAAGTTTTTATAGCTCCACCTTTGAGAGAGGAGTAGCTGGTGTAGACTGTGTAATGCATTTAAACGACCCAAAAGATCGTATCTCACACATCTGGGCTTGTCATCTAACTCCACTCGCATGACTTTTAACTCTGGGAAATGATGCTGCTTGAGAATAACAATTGAGGTGGATTTGTTGTGGCTTTTCCTTTCCCTGTTTCTCTCCTGTTTTTTTTTTCTCACTGAGTTTCTGTTCTCTCCATTTTGCTGCGCTTGGTGGACCAGAGCTCGCCCTAAGTGTCCAACTCAGAGGTATCTTCCCTTTCCTTCATACTTCCCTTTTTTAGTCTAACTGCACCTTTTCTTTTATTATTGCTGTATTGATTGTTTCCCCTTTTAATATAAATATTCTACACTCTATTGCTCTTGAGAAAAAATAGATGTTTCTGGACAAAAACTAATAAAGCACTTTAGAATTTAATGAAAAAGTATTGTCACAAGGGGTTTTGTGATCTAAAGAAGAGCATTATTATTATCATCAGGGTTCGTACGGTCATGAAAACCTGGAAAAGTTATAGAATTGTACAGGGTTTGGGAAATGTTTTGGAAAATTAGAAAAACATTGGATTCAAAAACAACTTGGAGATAATTGAAAATGTAATAAAATGCACTATTTTTAAAGTATTTTAGAGATGAATTAATTAAAATTCATTTTTTATGTCTAGAAATTGCTAAAATCTTTGGGCTTCTTTGGTCTTAATCAGTTAAAAGCCAATCAATATTTAATAAAACAATAACAAATAATTGATTGAAAAGTATGTTGGACGAGGTTATGGAAATGTAAGGAATTTTTTGGGATAAGTTAGGGAAAAGTCATGGGAAATCTAAAGTTAAAAATCTGTACCAACCCTGTATCATATGTAATTTTTAGACACATTTATGCTTATGAAGAGAATTTTTAATATTTTGTTTTAAAGTTTGTATGGAAGAGGGTGCAGCAACTGTTAAAATGGGCCAATGAACTACTTAGGAACAAAGCAGGTTTGATTGACAGGTTACCAGGCCAGTAGATAAAGAGATACCTCTTTTTCTATTGGCCAGTGTTTTACTGTGCTCATCATGTCAACAGTTTAGATATTTTGTGATTCTTTTGCTGTTTGCCATAAGCACAAGTTACACGTCTATGCAGTTGTTTTGACCAAGTTGAATAAAAAACAATTTAATAAAAATTTTCCATGAAATCTTTAATGGTATCTTTAAAGCCAATATGACAGATTATTATTTATTATTTTCTAATTTTCACTTAGTTTGTTGTGATAGTCCTTGTGGTAAATATTAATTATAGTTTTACAGCAATTGAGTTGCAAATTATGAAGAAATTGACAAATAACAGTTGAAAACTACAGGAAGTTATCTGAAATCAAAAACAACTGGCATATTTCCCACTTCCCACTTGTAAAAATGCGCTGGAACGCCACTCGAACTGGTAAATACAACTTGTGAACTGGGACCTGGTAGAGGAAGTCCAACTTCACATACAGTCACCACAATAAATTAATCTGGGGGTTTAACTGACACAAAAACTTTGTAAACATTGATTACAGGTTATAGAACTTTACTTTTGTTTAGCCTAAAGGTTAGCATTAGCCATAATAGCCATAACTGGTTGATTTAGTTGGAACTCTCTGAACTGAGAAATGGTATTTTTCAACTGGGAAATATCCTAAGAGTGCGACATAAAAAGCCAGTAATAAAATAATAAAAATAAAAATATTACAAATTAAAGCGATGCTAAATGCCTAAAAAGTTCCATAGCCACTTTTCAAGCAGAGCTGTTAAACTGGACAATGCTGGAGGACTAAAAGTGAGAGTGAGTCCGTTAGTCTGAAGGCAGTAGGATTTTCTGCAGCATGTATTTGCGATCGCACACTTGACTGTGATCAGGGAAGTCCAGCTCAACTATAAAAACTAGCACTGTCATCAGTCAATTTGGAACTATTTTGACCTAAAGGTTACACATTTGTCGACTCAAAAAGTACTTAAGCTATCTGTAATACATAAACATTCGTAGGACGTTAAAAATCATTACAGAAGTTTCAAATGAGGACAAACACAATAAAATAGCTTAGAGGTATTACAGTATTTCAATATATAACTGTTCTTCTGTATCCCATTGCTAACAAACTCACCCCAAAGCACAGTAAAGTATTCTTCCCTGTAGCCAGTTTCACCTCTGTCCTAAAACCCCGTCATCCCCTCTCCTTCTTGGACCGGGCTCCTGTGGGACACTTCTGACAGACTTTATTTTTGTCTTGCAGCTTGGACCTCTCAGAACTGGCGAAGGCTGCCAAAAAGAAGCTTCAAGCGGTAAGAAAAACACTCGCACTATCCCAAGTTCAGCTCAGTAACATCAGAGGATTGACTTTATCAGACAATGTGTGTTCTAATGTTTATTAAATATTGGTAGAAGTACAGCTGAAGCAAATATTTTTTATTACACGTATTCTACATTTTAAACTAACTTGCTTTTAAATTGAACATATGAAACATAAGCTGTAATTGACCTGTAATTAGGGCTGCGCGATATGGCAAAAAATTATTATCACGGTTTCCTTGGAGACAGATCACAATTCTTGTAGACTATTGTCTTTTTCCTTTGTGGTAAATATCCATCTATTTTTTTCTGAAAGTTCCTACTTCACTGTGATTGGTTAAATCCAGCTGTCACTCACTTGGAGCAGAACAAAGACTGACCAGTGTTGCCAGATTTTTAGAGAAATACTTGACAAAGCCTTCGAAAAATATCTTAAGACAAGCGACCTCAGCCCATAAATAAAGTTCTTTAAATAATCAATTAAGTAGAGCATTCATTTTGGCATTTCTAACACTTAAAGTTTGCTATAATTCCCCGGGAACTTGACTTGAAGCTGCAACACAAAAGACACACGACCTTCAAAATACATAAGACTATTAATATATAAAGAAACAAACTGGCCAACCCTGAGGCTAAGAGAAGTAGTTTGGAAATATGTGTCTGTATTTTAACAAACAGATGCATTAAATAGAGAAATGGGAAATAACAATTTGACAATTTCACCAAAAAATCAGATTGTCACAACAGTGAGCTCACGATTCGATTTTATCACGATTTTGCCCAGACCTACCTGTAATTGCATATAAGCTGTTCTCAGATTTTAGCATTAGCAATGACAGACAAACACATCTTTTTATAACCACACCTTGGTCGTTTGGTGAAATATTCTCCTCATTTGTAAAATATTTAAAACGTTTTCAAAGAAAATCACCAACAAGTCGCTGTTCACTGCCTGATCTTGTTTGGTGGAGGGTCCGAAATGGTGCAAAAAATTCTCATTATTGCAGCACATTTTTGTAATATATAGACAATTTAATAATTTATTTCAGAGCAACACTTACTCAAAAAGTTCAACATTTATTAAAGTAAAATGTAAGACTTTTTTACGATTATTTAATGCCACTTCAGTCAAATTTAATGACAATGTGAGCAAAAAACCTCTTTGCTGTAGCATGAACATGTGTCTTTATGCAAAAATAAATAAACAAACCTTGGATCATTTGACTCTAATACTAATTGAATTAAATCTTTTGATAAGCTAATGCAACAGTCTCAAACTTTACTGATATCAGACAGGCAAGTTGCACATTTCTGTCAATATTTACCAGATTATGACAAATACAAGAAGAAAGAAAATTCAAGATGATTATTCTAGACATTTTATGCTTTATTTGTGGATTTCTAAGGTTTTAAGACATTAAAGGTGACACTTGTTATTCTCAAAAGTATGCTGGGGGCTGATTAAAACGGGTTGAGGGCTACAGTTTGCCCAGGTCTGACGTAGAGGATACATAATTTACTAATTCTAATAAAAACTTGAGTTACCCCTGAAGACATTGTCAAAATTATTTATCCTCTGTTTTGGCAGCTTAACAACCGTCTTTTTGAGGAGTTGGCCATGGACGTGTACGACGAGGTGGACCGCAGAGAAAACGACGCAGGTACGCTTTACTTCTCCCCTGGAAGGACAGAAAAAAGGAAAGAAAGGATATGAAGGGGGAAGAAACGGATAGCTCAATAACAGAGAAAGGGAAGGGATAGAGGGGAAAAGGGGATGAAGAAGAAAAGTGATGGGACATAGATAGGGGATAGGTTGCAGAGGAAGTGGAAGGATAGAGAAGGAAAAAGGAGGGGATACAGGGGGAAAGAAGGAAAGGGATAGAGAAAGGATAGAGGGGAGAGGAAGGATGTAGGGGAAAAAGAAAAGAAGGGAGGGGCACATAGATAGGAGATGGGTAGCAAAGGAAGTGGAGGGAAAGAGAAGGAAAAAAGGAAGAAATAGAAGGGGAAAGGGGAAGAAGGAAAGGAGAAATAGAAGGATAGGGAAAGGATAGAGGGGGAGAGCAAGGGGTGGTGGGGGAGTGAAAAATAAGAAAGGAAGAGGGGCACAAAGATAGGAGATTGGTAGCAGAAGAAATGGAAGGATAGAAAGGGAAAAAGGAGGAATAAAGGAGGAAAGGAGAAGAAGGAAAGGAAACTTCTCCCCTGAGCTGAGGAGTCACTTCCATAAAAGATCTCCGACTCCACGAGAGATACTAAAAAAGGCAGTGACGGTTTAGAGTTCAGAGAGAGGATGGAGGGAGGAGAGAGAGAGGGAGAGGGGGAGGAAGTGGCTAACTTTTGCTCTCTCCTCCTCAACTCTCTCTCGCTTTATTTGGGTCTTTTTTTCCAAGATTTGAAATTGAAAGAAGCAGCACAGGTAAGCTCTGCCTCAACTAACAACTGTGAAATTACAAGCTTACATTCACTCTACACATTTTGTAATTTTGCAATGAATGAACACTGTTGTCTAATTTTATCCTCCCACATTCTTCTTGTTTTTTTCCCACTTTGTAGTTTGGCTCACCACCCAAAACCACAGCACTTTGGTAACAGAACGTAGCGCGGTGCCATTTTTACCAGTCAACCCCGAATACTCCGCCACTCGCAACCAGGTAAGAAGCCTCCTAAAGAAACAACGCAGGTTTACACTTGTCGTAAATGCTTTTTGTTGCACAATTACAGCTAAAATACAACTCCACAAGGCTTGTTTTTATGGTGGTGTTGCTGTGAATAGAGCAGTAGTTGGGAGTTTATTTAAAGTGTGTGTCTGCGCTGCTTCTGTTTATCCCAAAGTCATGTCTTGCGTATGTTCTTTCCAGCTGTGTGAGCGGTTGCTGTTTGACATAGACTTAACAGGAAAAATGTACAGACTGGCTCATGTGGCTGAGTTTGCTCTGCTCTGATTGGACGGTTTGCTGTGGTCAACTGCTGCTGGCTATTTATAGTAGAGAAGACCTTTAACTCTTTAGCGGTGGTTACTTGTGAATGAAGTGGGGCAGTGTGTTGAAGGTTGAGTTTGTTGCTGCACTGGGTGTCTTGAAAAAAAAAGGAACACAGAAAAGTTTAGTTAGCTTTGAGTGAAAATGATTATATTTAAGAATTCTTGAACATTTTGCTTGTTTTCACTCAGTTTGGCTTTTACAATGAGGTCTATAAATGTCTTTTGGTCAACAAATCTGACATACTTAGAGGTAGTTCCACAACTGTTACCTATACCCACATAAATGACATAGACATTATAAATTTACAAATGATATTATCTTGTAATATTTTCATTTTGTTAAATGATTGTTTGAACTCCCAGGAAGCTGTCAGCTGTGAGTAAATTGTCTTAGCATTTGTGTGCTTTTTGATGACACATGTGTAGGGCTTGGCGATATAGAAAAGATTTTATGTCTCAATAATTTTTTGACGCATCTCGATAGCGATATTTGGACGATATTCTGCTTGAGGTTTAATTATCATATGAATAGGACATTTTGCCAAAAAATCACACACACAAAAGATACCATCTTAGGTGAAAAAGTGGAGTAAGTATAATGTTATTTGTAGAATTTCACTGCCTTAAAATGAAACTGTCATAGGAAAAAACTTAACTAAAAATAGAGGATAAAAAGACAACTACAAAATATAAACAAAATACACTGTTCTATTTGGCAAATCTTATTGTAAGATAAATAAAGATGAGGTCAATGTTAGATCAATGTTGATTAATTTCGTCACTTATTCTCCTTAAAACTGAAATTTTTCCAGTTGTAAGTGCAGTGTCTCCTCTTATTTTAGACACATTTTTGCATATGCTGAAACTAACATTCGCGATACTATGTAAAATTCAATATATTTCTCAGCTCTTCAAATGTTCAGATATTCTGTTATACAACTTGAATTACTTGCTGTAAATGTCAATTTGTATTAGTCTTTGTAATTTGCAACTTAACTGTTGTAAAACTATGATAACCATTTCAGAAATCAGAATTAGAAAGGATTTTATTGCCTTTGTCAGTGAACAAATAAAATTTACAAACTACAAACTTGCTACGATGCTAATGTACCACATACTGTACGTATAACACAGAAAACACAAATAAAGAACAAAAAAATATAAAGAATAAAAATTAAAAAAATTATCAGAAGGACTACCATACCAAAAAAGTAGAAATTAGAAAAATGAGATATGATGATGATCTAAGGTGATTTAAAGGTGCACTATGTAACTTGAACTAGAACTAGAAAGGTAAACCCAGACTTTGGGACATTCTGAATGGGGCTAAATACATTTTATGCCATAAAGTGAACATACTGTATACAGCTTCAGCAACCTCTTTTCTATAGAAACAAACATTCATTTTCACTCAAAGTGAAGACACAGATTTTTTTTTTAGTGTAACAGAAAATCTAAATGGCATGTCGTGTCCCCTTTCGTACCGGCAGACCCGATCCGTCCGGAAGTGTGATTAGATTAGAACATGCACACATTGAGAATAATAATGTACAAAGCGTGTTTTTAATGTAAACAGTCTTTATTCGTGAATTATTTCACTGTTTATGAACAAATAACGAAAAGTATTGTTTAAGAAATCGCCAACAATTTTATTTATTTTGAGGCACGTAAGGTCACATGTGATGATACGTTCAAGGGTTGAACGGAAAGCTCAAACTCTTGTATTACACTAGATAAACTGCTAAAAGTTGCTAACGATAGTGTTATGTGTTTAAAAAGAAGAATAAAAAATAGCCCTTCATTTACGTTTTATTTATAAAAAAAGGGAACTTCCAGACGGATCGGGTCTTCCGGGACGAAAAGGGTCGTGACATGGCAAAAACATGCTTTTGTGCAAGTCTATTTTTGGCCAAAAAGTTACACTGTGCACCTTTAATGTCTTTATTAACAGAGGTTGTTTGAACAATGAACAGAACAAGTCTGGTGAAGATTCTTAACCAAACACGCTGACTTCCTTGTGAATGAAATCGTGCTTTGTGTCGAAGTTCAAGTTTATGTTTTCCTTCACACTTCTGTGCTTATGTAATTGTAGGATTTATAGTTGACTAGTGTTTGAGTGTTTTGTTCCTCTGACTGGGTTTTTCCACTGACCACAGTCGCCTCAAAGGCACCAAACCGCTCCGAGTGTGGGCTCAGATGACTTCTGCATACGACAAAACTCTGCTTAAGAGCCTGTGCTACTTTGGCGAGGTAATATCGGAGTTGTGAGGATCTAAACTTGGCTCTCGCGTCTCTCTCTCTCTCTTTCTTTCTCTCTCTCTCTCTCGCTCACAGGGGAGACAGAAGCTGGCCCGGTTCAACGCTCGGGAGTTTGCTACGCTCATCATCGACATCCTGAGTGACGCAAAGAGGAGACAGCAGGGAAAAGGTCTCAGCAGCCCCACCGGTGAGCAGCACGGAAGAAGGGAGGGAGGAGGGAGGGATTAGGAGGGAGGGAAAAGAACAAATAGGAAGGAAACAATGTTAAGGTGGAAGAAACAGATAGCTCAATAGCAGAGGAAGGGAAGGGATAGAGGGAAAAGGGGGATGAAGAAGAAAAGTGATGGGGCATAGATAGGATATAGGTAGTGGAGGGATAGAGAAGGAAAAAGGAAGGAATATATAGGGAAAGAAGAAGAAAAGTAATGGGAAGGTATAGAACGATAGAGAAAGGGGGAGAGGAAGGATGGAGGGGAAAATGAAAAGAGGGGAAGGAGACATGCAGTAGTTAGGAGATAGGTAGCAAAGGAAGTGGAGGGAAAGAGAAGGAAAAAGGAAGGGATAGAGGGTGAAAGGTGAAGAAGGAAAGGAGTGATAAGGGATATGGATAGAAGGATAGAGAGAGGTTAGAGGGGGAGAGCAAGGGATGAAGGGGGGCATAGATAGGAGATAGGTAGCAGAGGAAGTGGAGGGATAGAAAAAGGAAAGGAAAGGAATAGAGGGGGAAAGGGAAAAAGAAAAGGAGTGATAGGACGGGATAGAAGGAGAAGAAAAGGACTGTAGAAGATAGCAAAAGATGGAGGATGAAAGGGAACAAAGAAAAAAAGAGGAAGGGATACATAAATAGGAGATAGGTACACTGCAAAAATCTAGACTTGCTTAAAGTAACTTGGATTCAGAATTTTAATCTGGATTTGAGTCGTTTTAACTGAATAGGATTTAATAACTTTTGTAATGTAGAATGTTTAACTTGTTTCAAGGCGTTTCTGACGGGTTATAAGAGAATTTGGCTTAAACAATGAACAAAAATTGGTCAATGGGAAAGTAATTTGGCTTGAAATAATGTGTTGAAATCAGTTCAAAACAGTTTGAAACAAGAAACATGATCTATGTCTCAATAATAAATAGAAGTTAAATTTGTCAAAATGCTTAAATTTAAGGTTCATATCCTAGAATCAAGCAATTTTAACTTATCTTGCAATTAACTTTTTGCAGTGTAGCAGAGAAAAAGAAGGGATAGTGTGGGAAAGAGGGATAGAGAGAAGAGAGATAGAAGAGGAAACGGGAAAAGCATAGATGGATGGAAGGGAAAAGGAAAGCATAGAGGAAGAGAGGGAGGCATAGAGGGAAAAAGGGAGAGATAATGGGTCAATGAGGAAAGGGAAAGAAGAAAAGAAGGAGAAGGAGTGATGGGAAGGAGGTAAGAAGTAGATGGATGTAGAAGTAGATGAGACATGTGGATAGAAGAGGAAAAGTGGAGATAAAAGAGAAAGAATAAAATGTGTTATTGGAAGAAGGGAGGAACTGGTAGATCATTTCTGTGTACCAAAAAGAGAAAGAGAAAGAATACACTTAGAGCCACATCATACATGGCATTAGAGTTTGGTTTTGTCGAGACCTTGATACAAATAAGAAACAGGGAAATCTCTTAAAATGCTAAATAAATGGTCTACTTGATTATTTTGTCATTATGTAGAAGATGAACACAACACATTAGAATTTTATAGTAGCTTATAGCATCTCATTTAACCTTGCACATTCAGCCTTAATGCATGACTCAGCAGCAAGTTAATTAACGTTAAACTCTACATATTTAATGAATTTTCTCTGCATCATATTACCAAGAAGACAGTTACAATGATATTCCTATTAAACTTTGAGCTCATTGGTATTCAGCTTGTGTCATAAGTGCTACATTTCTGATAATTGAAGACACTTTTTTTTCGGGTTGTCGTCTTTGAGAACATTTTTGGTTAACTAAAGCCTGTCGATTGTATGGTCGATTAAAAGGGAATGTGACATTAGCTCGCAAAAGTATTCAACATTTGCATTATCTAACCATGTTTGGATCTAAACAGCACAAATATTATATCCCATACAAACTAAAATATTAGTTTGTATTAGGGCCAGAGTTGGGTGTAAATTAGTTACACTGTTACTGTAATTAGATGACATTTTTGAGTAACTAGTAATGTAACTTACAGTGAAAATACTTAGTTAGTTCAAACAAAATACTCATAGATACATTTAAGTAAAAAAAAAATCTACAAACGTGACTTATTATGTGAGGTAAAACAGCTCAGAGACACAGATCAGCAGCTGGAACAAGGCCCAGAATCATTTCTATTGTTGACTTTACGTAATATGAGCCTATTTAAGAAACTCATCTGTTGTTTGCCTTTGTTTAAAAGCCAATAATTACATTTTAAATCCTATTTTTGATCGATGTTTGCAATAATACACAAAAAGTAATTCCATAAGTAATGTAACTAAGGTACTTTCTTGGGGCAGTAACTAAGTAGTGAAACTAAAATACTGTAATTTCTGCCCTATTGAGCGCACCTGAATATAAGCCGCACCCACAAGATTTAGTAAGATGATTAAGTACATATATAGGCTGCTCTTGTTAATACTGTAGCAAGTCTATGAGAATGTAGAACTTTGCTGCATTGCCTTATAAGCCGCATAGTTTAAAGCTCATGAAAAAAGTAGCGGCTTTAAAATCCAGAAATTACAGTACATTTTAAAAAATTTATGAGTAACTAATTACTTTTTCAGTATTTTCCCCCAACACTGATGAAAGTTCATGCAAAAACAAATAAAAATAAAAAAAAATTATTAATCTGAGAATGTACTAGAAAAACGTGTAAAAAGCTCATTAAACTCTGAAATATTTAGCTAATTAACTACCTTTTCATTTCTTCTTCTGTCCAATAAAAACTTGCAGATGTTAAATTAATTAATTGGTAACTACTAATAATTTGGTCAACGAAAACAACCATTAACCGATTAATTGACTAAAGGACTACAGCCCTAAACATTTTTCAAGTTACTTTCTTTTTACATAATCTTTCTTTAGTCATTGTATTTGTACTTTCATTGTTTAGCTCTGGATAATAGTCTGTCATCTTCTTCCTTTTTTTGACATTTGTTGTTTAATCCAAAAGCACAAAATACACACATTTTACAGTTTTTTGAGCTTTTCCCACTGCACATTTCACATACAGCTTCACACAATTGTTTTATCTACTTGATCTCAGTTGTTTGGTGACAGCTCGGGACGTCTCCTCCGCTGCCTTCAAACGGACAGTATTTTGCTCATCACAGTCTTTCTTTGTCAGACCCTCTGGACCTGGGCATCGACGACGACCAGCACGACTACGACAGCGTGGCCTCTGACGAAGACTCGGACAGTGAGCTGACAGCACAAAACAACAACAACACGCAACGCAGCAACAGGGCCAAGGTAGGAAACGCTTTTATATTACAGACTGTCTGATATCAGCTGCTAAATACATCTTTGAACCAATATTTGTCTCGCTCTTGTGTTCAATATTTGTCTTGCTTTTGTGGTCAATAGCCAATATTTGCTAATGTCAGTCATTATTTAGAAATCTGGCTCACTTAATTGTGGCTGTGTAACTTGACCTCACACATTGAGATTTTAAATGGCTAAATACGTTTATTAATGCAGTGATTTTCAACCAGTGTGCGGGGGAACACTACTTCCAGGTGTGCCTTGATTGGGCCAAGATTCAATTTTCAATCTATGAAATAAGAATAAACATTTTATTTGTATTATGTTTGTATGTCTGGAACAACTTTTGCAGCAAGAGTCAAAGTAAAGCTAAGAATAAAAGTACCAAAGTACCAAGAACTAGTCCCAACATTCCTTTAGCCCTTGTTTGGTCAGAAGAACTACCCTGTCTCCATGTTTGTGTTCACACAACAACAGTTTCTGAAAGTGGGTCTAATTGGCTTTAGCATTAGTATCTGTATAATCTGGAACTTTAAGTGGTGGTAACAAAAAATGTCTTTTTCAATTCTACAACAAAACTATGATCTACAAAACCTAAAAACTGAAATGAACAAAAAAACTAAATTCACTGTAATTCCAAGAAATATTTAGGCTACTATTTGCAAAATAAATAAAATACATGTTGGGAGTTACTGCTTTCAAATCTTTTTTCTTAAGGGTAAGGAAAGTTTATCTAAATGTGAGAATGTATAAAACATGTTTCCAAACAAAGTTATTGTTGTAAATGTGTTTGTGTCACCAAAAGGTTCCTGGTCTGACTGAAAGTACCTGCCCCAGAGCAGGAGCTAAAAAAGTCCCTAAGTGTGGCCCCAGTCCATAGTTCCTGCTCTTTGTTAACGTGCTCAAAATGGAGACAGGAACTAAAATAAGAAAAAAGTTTCTTCAGTTGGAATAGGCGAACTAGGCAACTTTTTGAGGATCAATACATTTTATGTCATAATGCAAAGATTTGCAGATAAAAGTGCTTTTCTATGAAAAATTCTATCCTCAGGCCAAATAATGGTCTATTTTGTGTTCATACAAGCTCTCTCTAAGTGGACACATATTTTTATTATACATTTAGTGTAACAAAGGCTTTTACAATACAATAGAGGGATTTTCGGTCGATGTCACTGTCTGCCCAACTGCGCATGTGTTATGCAGAAAGAACTGTTCTCCATCTGCTTACATGGGGAAACTTCTTCGAATTAAGCTAGCTGTTTCGATCAGGTCTGAACCGGTCTGTCTCCGGAAGCTTGAAACAGCATTTTTGTCAACGTTTTTTCACTCACCTGAATGTAACTTTTAAGGTCGTATGGTCAAATTTCATTCACAAATGTTGATTTAGCAGCATAACTTTTGTTTTCACACAGTCATAAACTCTTGTAGTTAGCTGACAACAATGCTCTTTTTTCACTTGTTTCCACTAATTAAAAAGTATTAATAGAGACACAAAAGTCCAGTGTAATTTACAAACAAGGCAATAAAGCGATATTTTTGGACTTTTGTGGTTAATGTTATGATTCTTTCAACATTCAAACTTTAGCACATTTCAGATGCATTGAGAAAATATTGCCTGAACATTGTTATAGAGATACTATATTGAAGTATATGTTTATTTCCCACTCGTTGACAGACATTGTACCTCTCCTCTTTTGCCTCGTCTTTCCCCTCCTTCAGACGGCCTGTCCCAGCATGCTTTGCAGGGAGTGGCCATATGAAGGGCTCCAGCATAGCTCCTCAGTGACATCAGCCACTATTCTGGGCCTGTGTTTGGAGGCCATTGTTCAGAGAGTGAGAGAGGAGGGAACAGTGGAAGGGAAGACGAGAGAAGACTGACAGAAAATAGAATCGACTAAAAAGCTGTGTGAAGTTATGATAGACAGTGTATTGTCTTTAACTTTTGAAAATAGGGATTAGTGATGTTAATCTTAATTCAGATTCAGACAACTTTATTTAATCTCTCCAGGGGCAATTCGTTTGAGCAGCATTAAACGATACGTAGTTCACTACTCAAGTAAAAGTACAGTTATTTGTGAAAAAAACGACAGATAAAAGTGAAAGTCCTGCTGAAACTGCTTTACCTGAGTAAAATTATAAAAGTAAATGTGTAAACGTACTTAAAAAAAAAGGTAGAATCATACTGCCAAAAGTTATTATCTAGTCTGGGTTCAAACTATTAGAATACTAGATATTTGTCAGCTTATTTCACTTGTTTTAATACATTTCTGACTGTTTTTGACTGTTGTCTTCCTTCATTAGCAAATAATTTGGCTTGAAAAAAGAAGAATTGTATTGAAACAAGCCAGAAACACCTCTAAGTTTCTCTGAGTTTTTTCACCTGAATGCAACATGTATGAGTCATAAAGACACATTTCATTCACAAGAAGTTGTTTTTGCTCGGCATAACTTTTGTTTTCGCACAATGACAAACTCTTGTCGTTTGCAGACTACAGCGCTGGTTAGTGTTGCTTCTACAGCTGCGCCTCTTTCTGCCAACCTGTTGCGTCTGCGTTATAATCCCAAATAATCCCTCTATAGAATTATAATAACTTAGAATAAATCTATAATACACAAAGTTAACCCAAAAATAAAGTGCCTTTTAGTCTGTCTGCCTTAAATGGTATATCAGCATTTGTTTATCATTCAGAAAGCTTTATCATTTATGAAACTAGTCACATGCAAGAACAGGGATAGACAATTATTTCTCCCTCGAGGGCCATTTTTGAATCCAGGTGACTGATTAAAAAATGCCCCTCAAATATAACCGCAATTATTGGTGTAAACTCTTATCATTATAAGCACATTGCTACATTCATTTCTTGTTATCTATTATGTTATTACACCAGTGCAGACATGTGCTCCTCAAGACAATTTAGAAATAAAAGTGGTATTATTAAAACATTCTGTGAAGAGTGCATCATGTTCCATTTTGCACTAGAGCAATGGTTGGCTATTAGTACATCATGGTGTCAGTAAATGTGGTTTAAGATAATTGTGATGATTTTTCTCTCAATAATCACTGGACTAAAACTGGACATCAATGAACATATTTCGTCCTGTAGCAAAGATTTATTTTAATTCTATTGCTTTAAAACAAGGGCGGGCAATTATTTTTCTTCGAGGGCCAAATTCGAATCCAGACTAGTGACAAAGGGCCAGACCATTATAAGTTATTATTATTGCAAGCATTTTTTAAAAATAAATTACAGACTTATTATTGTGTTCATTTACACTAAGAACACAAATGCCAACACATGCTCGAGAGCCAAGTCAATCAAATAAAAGACATATACACTATAAAAAATTTAATTCTATTTGTAAAAATGACTAGAAACCTGGATGTTAATCTTCATATTTTTCTAGTTAAGATGGTTTTACTTGACGGACGTAGATTACTTAACTCAAAGTGTTTCTGCCTTGTTCAATAAAGTTGGAAATTTGATTAAAGTTAACCTTTTAAGAGCCAAAATAGCAATTCTGCACTAAG
Source organism: Mugilogobius chulae (assembly GCA_038363315.1). NCBI lineage: Eukaryota > Metazoa > Chordata > Actinopteri > Gobiiformes > Gobiidae > Mugilogobius > Mugilogobius chulae. The sequence goes on along the minus strand of CM076415.1, from coordinate 15,488,475 downwards.
ACATTACAGACTCTTTTTTTTTTTTTGGAGAAAATTCAGAAGCTTAAAAATGATCAAACTCAATCTGTAGCCGTAATTTGGTAGCACTTTATAATGACTACACCTTGATTAGCCTTAATAAACTCTTAATAAAGCATGCATAATGAGTTAATTAATCATGAACAAATGCGAAATTAATGGACTAAAGTATTTACTAAGGCTTAGTAACAATTTAATTACTACAAGCCCAACCCCTGAACCCTGATTCCTAATCTTAGCTCCTTAAGTGAGCAGTAACTAAGCCTTAATAAACTTTTTCATCCATTAATTGATGATTTATTGATGGATTATTAACTGTTTATTCATGCTTTATTAAGGCTTTACTAAGACTAAATCTGGTGTAGTTATTATAAAGTGGTACCGATAATTTTATAAAACTATCAGTTTGGTTTCTCCAGAGGAAGGTTTTAATACTTTATATTTTCAAAAATGTATTTCAACTGAAAAAGTCTGGCGCCTAAAGGCTTATAAATTCTCGTAAATAGTCAGACATGTCTTGAAACAAGTGAAAAATCCTTCCAAATATTAGCAATTTTATTCAAATCTGGCTAAAATAACTCAAATTAAGACAACTATGCTAAACCAGTACTTTTAACTGAGACTAGATAAAAACATTTTGCAGTGTAAAGAGTATTAGTATCTGGCCCCTGGACCGCAGTTTGCCCAGGTCTGCTTTAAAATTACTCTATAACTTTCTGGGTGTGAAAATTTAGATGCATTACAAGGCTTTTGTTCAAGTCTATTTTTCTATTAGAAAAGTTACACGGTGTAGTCTTTAAGTTTGCGTTGATAAGACTTTGACAGTTTTAACAAAGATGTAGTCAAAGTTAATAGAAGACTATCTGCAGGCGACGTTTTCTGTAATAAATATGGGTGTAGTGTAGTTCTTGTAGTTTTATGAGTCTGGAGGGGCCGGCTGCTGGTTGTTAAGGTTGCGTTGGTTTGTGGGAGGAGCTTAGCCGCGCGCTCCGGGTCACAGGAAGTTTGTTTGGACTCTGAGGTTCACTCTGAGTGGATCCAGCATCAGTCAGCAGCACACTTCCTCTGCTCCTCTGTGTCTTTATGTAAACCACACGTGCAAAAACAAGATTAACGCTGAGTCATGGTTTTAGAGTAACTTTATCTTGAAAACAGATTTTAATTCATCAAGCCACGAGTGGGCAGCTTTCTGGACTTAAGAGAAAGTATTCTGTGGCATAACACCTCTCCTCATTCCCAGCTTTTTTATTATGCATGTTTATTTATAGTCTTTTTCATAAGCCCCGCCTCTTCGCAGTGACATTTCACTGTAATAACTTTGCATAAAAAGATTAAACGCAGTTATAACAAGCTTGAAATTAAGCAAAATGAGTATTTTGCAAAATATATATCCTTTAAGAAGTTTTATCGGTTTTGGTTTCTTCTGCTAATATTGTTTTTTGTGTCTTTTTGATAATACTATTGAAACTGTCAGCTAAAATTTTGTATCTGACTAGTGATAGAGGAGCACTTATCTTGTGTTTCCACTTCTGATACAATATCCATATTTTGGCTTTAAACATTAATCTTATACTCGATATAAATGTATGTATTTATTTATCCTCAAAACACAGTTGTTACCATGTATTTGTTACTTATTATGCAAGTAGTTACAGAAGCTCAGTACTGCAAATGTCTACTTTTTTATTTTCAGTTGTATCACAAGATTTTATAATACCATCGGGTAATAATGTAAAACAAATACAAATTATATTTATCTTTTTTAATTATCAGGTAATAACGTGATACTATCAGGTAATTACTTCATACTATCACATTTTTACCTGATCATTTTTAAACTTTTTAATTTAATATTTGTTTCACATTATTACCTGATAGTATCAAGTATAGTAATTCTTTCTTTTTATTTTGTGTCATGTTAGCATCAGTTAATTTCCTGATAGTATCTGGTAATTACTTGATACTATCAAGTTTTTACCTGATAATTAAAAAAACAATTTGTTTTGTTAATATTTGTATCACGTTATTACCTGATAAGTTTCCCCCCATTTTTTTTTTTGTATCATGTTATTGCCTGATACAACTGAAAAAACAAACAACCCCCCCCCCCCAAAAATAAAGTAGAGATTGGCAGTACTGAGCTTCCGTAAGTAATGATTGAACAACTTTGTGTCAATCAAATTTCAAACATGGATCAACATCAGCCAGTAAATACATCACTTTACTTACTTTCAATTAAAATCTCAATCAGGAAATCAGCTGAACTGTCACAGGACACTACTCGATCCATAAAAAAATATATATTAATCTGTGCCTATATCCTATCCCAGTATTGTATCGGTGCATTCTTAGTACTTATATCTGGTAAAACAATCCGATGTGTTGCAATCCGTAATGAGGCTTCCCTCTCTTATGTGTCTGTGCAGAGTATGGACTCGTCAGACTTTTCGGACGGGCCCATCACGTTGCAGGAGTATCTGGAGGTAAAGAAAGCCCTGGCCTCGTCTGAAGCCAAAGTGCAACAGCTCATGAAGGTCAACAACAACCTGAGCGAGGAGCTGCGCCGGCTGCAGAAGGAGGTAAGTCTGACACACGCCACCAAGGACAGGCACCGAAAGATCCTCTAGAAACACAGTGTAGGTTTTTATTTGTTAAAGTTTTCATCTGTTTTTTACTTCATGTGGCGTTAGTCATCCTCATTCAATCACTGTTTTATTTTCATTTCTCATTCATTGTTTTATATCCGGCTGTAATTCAGTTTAACGTTGCAGTGCAGATGTTTATACACAGACACGGTGACAAACTCAGATGATTTATGTCGATCCATTCATCTTATCTTTTAGCAAATGTTATTGTTTAGCCTGACCCTTCCCTTTTTGACTGTGCCCAGCCTGGACATGAACTCCTGAATGTTGTTCTCCCCTGTTTGTTCTGTTCAATGCACTCAGCAAAATGTAATATTAAAAATAGCTTTTGCTCCAGTTTTCACAATATAGTCAAGCATTGTTTTAGTTAATGCCTTAACACTTGCCCTGCTAACAACATAAACATGCTGCTAGACTCCAACTCCTACACCAAAGAATGATTTAAGAAAATAAAAAATGTAATAAAAACTATATAAAAAGGTGAAAGCTGGTCGTCAAAAGTGCTGTTCATATAATTGTTGTTGGGTGTAAAGTGTGAAGTTTTGATGCTTGTGTTTGACCTGAGTTGACCCCTCCCCTGTCCCTCCCTCACCCTTCGTCCTCACCCTTCGTCCTCACCTTCCTCTCCTGTAGATCACACGGATCCAGACAGAGAACAGTTCACTGCGGGGGGGCCAGCAGGTGGGGGATCTGTCGGGCAGGGGCCGGGCGGTCCCGGTGGAGGAGGGCACAGAGCGGGCAGTGGGGGGCGCTCTGGAGCAGGGGCAGCTCTCAGTGTGTTTGGTCCGAGCACAGACCATCAGGGGCTGTCCCTGCCCTCCTCTGGAGCTCCTCACTCGCACCACAGACGAGACAGACAGGCTGTGTCCATGTACGAGCCCGGGGCCGCTCCGGGGCCCACTGCCCACGGCCCCCCAGCCCTGGACTCCCTGTCAGCGCGCCTGCAGCCCCTCCACACACCCAGTGTAAGTTAGACCCCAGAGTCGTGCTCACGGCCTGCTTTACTCTGAGCAGCTCTGCAAACGAATGTTCTTCTCCTTCAAACCTCTGAGTCGCCATCTTTCTTTCTAAAGCTCCAGTTGTGCTTTATATTATTGTAAAAATAATAGTGATTAACTTAGTATGACCTGTGTCATCATAATAATGTGCACAGTGGACATGAGTACAATTTAGTTTTCTAAATTTCTTAATTAAAGAAGTGCTCAAATGGTGTTGCACAGCTGGAGCCCGAAAGAGAAAGAGGGCTGGTCTGTTGCCCGGCAACAGCTCTGATTTTCTTCGCGCTCTACCTTCGACCTACAACATTTACAGTGAATGTTTAAATACACTTCAGATTCAGATTATACAGAAGGGTTTGTCACTTGTGTAAATCCACAAACCTCAGAGCAGCTGTACATTCTTCGTCCACACATCAGCTCCACTTCACAACATGTTTTTTCCTCAAACTTTTACCTGTTTCTGTCTTCTTCACTGTCGTCCTTTGCTCTGCAGCTCCGCCGTGCATTCTCTGGATGTAAGCATCTGTCTGTCATTGTTTACATTTCATCTTTGTATCTAGAAGTTTGGCTCTGTCAATCACTTCTGCTTTGTTGGCTAACATTGAATCAACTATAGTGTTGATGTGAAAAGATGCAGTCTTAGCTAGTGTAGAACGCTGCTTGATTCAGTGCTGATAGAAGCTTTAATAGAGGCATGAGGTCTTGATGGCGTGTTTGAAAAGTGAACCTCTGTGGTCTAGCTGCTGATTCCAAGATGATTCTCCTTTTCTCTGCTCTTTCCTTCATGCTAATCTTTGCCCTGGTCCCTGCTTCACTTTCCCTTTGTGTGGTCCTCTGTTCACTGTTGCAGATGAGGAAGGGCAGCACAGGTGGACCAGTGTCTTACGGAGGCCAGCATCTGTCCAGCACTACAGAGATGGGTCGATACATGGTGAGTCCACAATAGTAGTTACGCTATAATAATAATTACGCTGTATTCATTGAGCTTGTTGTTTTGTCAGGTGCCTAAATCGGAGAAGCACGGCAGCGGTACAGACAGCGACTACGACAACACGCAAACCTACGACGTCTCGCTAAGGTTGGTTTCACGGACTTTATTTTCTCTCTAACACAAATGCCTCTGATTGATTGTGTCCTGTTTGTAGTATGGGCCGCAGCAGTGAAGAGGAGGGTCGCGGGGAGTCTGAGGAGGGAGGAGGGGAGCTGGGAGAGCCGGACCCCACGCTGCCCTGCACAGAAGACGTTATTCTGAAAACCGAACAGGTGACCAAAAACATCCAAGAGCTGCTGAGGGCGGCACAGGAGTTCAAACATGACAGGTGAGGAGGATATTTCTTTCACAGTTGTTTTGTAAGATGTTTAATTTGTGAAAAGCTGTGTTGTGTTCTAACCATATTTGATTTTTGCTCTTAGCTTTGTTCCATGTTCAGAAAAGATCCACTCTGCAGTCACAGAGATGGCCTCCCTTTTCCCTAAAGTAAGATTTACTTGCATTTTATAAAAAAATGTCAATAGATTTCTTTAATCTGATTTAGGAAATTGGAAAATACTTAATTTGCATAATTAATAATTGCATTACTCTTCCATATAGTAATCTATGGTCAATTCAGCATGTTGTAGAAAGAAAGAAAGAAAGAAATTTTACTGAACTTGAAAACCATTTCATAATTACAAAACATTTGTATTGTAGCCATGGAGCTTATCAGTTCAAAACTGTTGAACTGATAAGCTCCACCTCTTCATTGTAAGATGGACGTCAATTTTAAATGTATAGTTTTTATTGTTGTAGATTGGTTTTGTGACTATTTTGAACTTGCTTTATTATGAATCTGAATTTTCTGAATAATCTCAATTAAACACCGACATGTGGGCGAGAACAGAGCTTTTCTGAGTTATCAATCATCAGCTGCAGGACGATACAAGTTTACTCAAACATACAACAATCATTCTTAATAAAACTTTGAGTAAACTAATGATGAGAGAAGGCAGTTATAAGAAAGTAAAAAAGATTTTACACAATAGGTCTCCTTTAAATCCGCACATTTTTCAAATGGATTGTGTCAATTTTATGTCATTCTTTATTTGTTGAATCATGTATCAACACAGAGCATGTTTTGGACACTGTGTAGTTCAAAAATGACTATGCATAATTATTTGCTGATAATAATCAATTAAATGGCACCATAAAATTTTCTGAAGGTGAAAAACCAACTAATTTAATAGAAATAAAAAGTTAATGATGATTTAATGATGTTCCAAAATATGAAACATCAATAAAGTAAAGTAAAATAAAGTAACCACTTTTCGTAGGCCCTCCTCCAGGCAAATTAAGGTCTTGTCTTGTCTTGGACTCAAACACATTTGAACTTGGTCTTGAACTCGTTTTGTTTTGGACACTACGACCACTTTTCATTAGCACCACCTTCTGCTAAACTTGCACCAGGAGCAGTGACCTGTCCCAGGCACAGTTTGCAATAACATCATGTAGACACTGATAATTGTATAAATAAAATTAAAAAGATGATCTTACTTTGGGCTCGATGGACATTTGTCTTGCATTTCAAAGCATTTTTGCACAAAATAAAACTGACTGAATAAATGTATTTCAAATATTTTTTATTAACAATCCATCTACATTTAAAAGTGACAAAAACACACTGAAAGTTACACAATGCACGCAAGTCTGCGTATGGCCTCATGTTTTTATTATTTATTCAGTGCATCAAACAAATCTAAATGACATGCTTTTTATTCTTGGTCAAGTAAATTACACAGCACATCTTTAACTTGTTCCAGCCTAGTGTGTACAACCTCTCTTCATCTTTCATCTAATCTCCTTTCTCTCTCTCTGCCTCTGCAGCGCCCGGCTCTGGACGCGGTGCACTGCTCGCTGCGGCTGCTGGCCTCCAGTGCGTCGCGGTTACAGGTGGAGTGTCGTAAAGCCGCCCCCACGGACCCTGGGGCCCCCGCCGTGGACTACCAGCTCCTCACGCAGCAGGTCATCCAGTGCGCTTACGACATCGCCAAGGCAGCCAAGCAACTAGTCACCATCACCACACGAGAGAAAAAACAATAGAAACATGTCCAGGGAGCTGAAGGTAAATCAAAAGGATCGAAGGGCTTTTCCTGTGGATCATGAAAAGAGGATTTTTTTGGTGGTAGAGAGAGGGGAGGAGCCGAGATGATAAAGGATGCATGGAAGTTGAAAACGCAGAACCACTACAGAGCTATTTTACAAAAGAGACGGAGAAAGTCGACAGAAAGTATTTGATTTCGGGTTGGGATGACCGTTTCGACAACTGGAAACCATAAAACTGTGACGCACCAACACTTGACGCACACAGAACTGGAAACACTATTTATTTTCTGTCTTCCTGGATTTCGAAAGACGTTTTCTACAGTAAAAACGGTTAACAGTGCGACGTGAAGGCGACTGGTTTTGACAAACTCCCCTCTCTCTGCGCCTCTTCCACCGGGCCGCCCTCTTTTGTGCCACAAATCCGTCCCCCAAAACAGGATTTCTTCAGTTCTGAGAAGAGCCCTTGTTCGGAAAACGGTTAATGCTAGAATGTGAGCTCTGAAGGAACGATCTGCTGTGTGTGGTCAGTCAAAGTTATTTTTATATTTAAGACTAGGTTAAGGTTAGGAAACTTGGCTAAAGGCGCTGTACCCATTTTTAAGGTTTTGCTCACTTGCCTAGTACTTTCTGAGCCTCATATTTATTCACTATCATAAGTTTAGAAGCGCTTTTAACAACTTTCAGAAGCTAGAATGTCATAATGTGTCGTACTTCTTTTGTTTAAGACGAGACACTGCAGGTAAAACTCTATATGTCAATGTTTGAAATTAATGTTGCTCAAAACCTAAAAAAGGTATCCAAAATCCCCTTTATGAAAGCCTTCGAATCTACAGTAATATCAACAAAGTTAATTTTCTCCCCTTACTATGTGTAATTTTGGCAATTTTTTTCCTTTTTTCACTTTTTTTCCCCTTGTTTTTATGTGATTAAACTATAGCATCATTTTTACATTAATAGACATAAATATATTTTTTCTCTATTCACCTGCAGTGTCTCATATTAAGAATACAAACAAAATACTATATATTATTAGACACAGACTGGACACTGTGAACAGGATTTTCTCACAAAGAGATACGTCAATAATTTATCTATACCTGTGTGAAAATTATTCTAAAAGGTTGTTCAATAAAAATGGGTACAGGGCTTTTAACATATTAAGCAGCAATGCCATTTAAGAGCTATTATCTAATAGCCTTAAAAGTGGTTAAGGCAGGTTCTCACTCTTTTTCTACTTATGACTTACCGGTAGTTTGGTCGGATTCTTGAAGGCAATTGTAATAATAACAAATTGTAAATTATAGGGGTTTTTTTGGCAGTGAAGTTGTGATGAAAAATCAATAAATGCAACTTTAAAATTACAAGAAGTAGTGCTAAATTCCAAATTCTAAAAATTCAACCAATAATAAGTACAATTTACCAAATGTTAACATTGTTCAGACAAAATAAAGATGTTAAAAGACGATAATATAGACCCATTTACTGTTAGTAAACAAAGATGGCTGCACGCGCGAACTGGAGCCCTGAGTGGTGCCCAGTCTCAGGCTTTTCAAGCTGCGCAGGTGCATTTTCATAAAAAAATCTCTTTAAAAACTCAATTTAACGAACGACAAGCGACTCCAGAGCCATGTACAGTTAGCTACTGAATGTTAGCATGATGTTAGTAAGTGTCCCGATATTCAGTGGCCAGATATTTACTTATATTTGATGGAAAAAACTCACAAGAGAAAAGCTTTAAGCATACAAATCCCTTGATGAGTTTGACGACGTAATTTTCGGAAAAGCACAGGAGCTGAGTTACCGTGACATTGCTTAAGATTTTTGTGCAAGTTGTGTTAATTATTTATCAATTATCAGTGGAGAATTAGACTCACAGTAAACTGCACCTGTGTGGCATTATTTTGTGCTGATTTCTACAAAAGATTATTGTATAAAAGACTCCAAGGATATACTTACATGACTCTAAGGCGATGTATTTGTTTTGATAGTGATCCCTCATTTTTTCTATAGATTTTAGCGGCAAGCTAGTTAGCCCGAAAAAATTACGAGATATAAAATGTGTCAACTGGTGCAAACCCAAGGAACACATTAGGAATGGTCAGAGCTTCGTTTGAAGTCATTGTTAAGTTTTCTAACCGTTTAATATCGTTAGTACAGCTTACTCGTTTTGTATAGAAACTCATGGGGAAACTCTGCGGAGGGCTCCAGTGCGGCTCCGCCCCCAAAATGACGTAGGCTCTGAACGGGTCCATTTGTCAAAGTTTACCTATTGTTTAATTTATAGATTTTAACCTATGCTACGGTTGCTAAGTAACAGTTTGAGCGCTAAACAGTTATAAATATCACCAAACTAAGAAAAACTACCACTACAAACTACAAAGCTTACAATTTGAAGTAAAATCTTGAATATAATCATGTTAACTACATTTCATACACACTTTAGTTGTTCTTATTTTATAAAATAAATCATAACAGTTAAGGCCAGTTTAGCTGCAGAAGCTAACTCATCGTCACGGCAACCACCACACTTCCGTCCCTCCAGAGCTGACAATCTAGCCTTAACCTTTTGGAAAACCCTTTTTGCAGCTTCTCAATACAACTACCACGCCCTATTGCGCCCCTCACTGGTGAAACACAGCATGATCCGGCATGTTTTCATTTCTCTCTTTATTTGTTATTATTATTATTTTATTTTGTTACTTTTTTTTATACAATGCAGATTTTTTCGTGACAATGTCTGCGCTCCTGAGGACAAACTTTACTGACTTACGAAACACTTACACTGGAATAATTATTGTTTATCTTATGTTTTTGTATTGATATTTTATTGTCTGTTTGATTTAACTGTTAATTTCATCGTCTCGTTTAGCGGAAGAAGCAGGAGGAGACGACTTATACTGGGATTTTTTTTCATTTTCAGACTTCACCTGTGAAACGGTCCTATGTCTGTTAAGGCTGAATTACAATGAAGAGTTAAAGTTGCCAAATATAAAAGAGGCAAGTTTTGGGTCACACTAAGAAAAAAGCCCTGTTTACCTGACCTTATGACTTTATGTCTTTTTTAATATGATTTAGCTAAAAATCAAGTGGAATCATCTCACAAACACTTTTACTGTGCCAAGTAGTTGCAAACGAGCGTTATCGTTTGATATTTATTTCTCTTGTACTCAGAATTATTCAGCTGTATTGGGAAAATTGTGGTTGACAGCGGCAGGCAAATGTTACATAGGTGAATAGATATTATGTTTTTGATCCTTACATTATTCCGACTGACTAAAAATATGAGCATACTTGGAAAGTTGGAGAATTATAATGACTTTTATCACTGTGTGTCCACCAGATCCAGGGCTGTAGTCAACCAAAGCAATTCCTGGTTAATTAATGACAAGTCAAAAATTAAAATGTATAGAGGGATTTTTTGTTTATTAACACTGGCGATGCACACACACTACCTGCAGAAAGCGCTGCCACTCATAGACAGAAACAGTGGAAACAAGTCGAAAAAGCACCGTTGTCGGCTAGGTACAAGAGTTTATCACTGTGAGAAAACAAAAGTTATGATGCTAAATCAACATTTGTGAATCAAATTCGACCCTACAACTCTTTTAAAGTTACATTCAGGTGAAAAAACATTGAGAAAAACACTCAAACTTCAGGAGACAGATGTTTGTCAGACCGGTTCAGACCTGATGAAAACAGCTGCTGTTGTTTTATTCAAAGACGTTTTCTCAGCTAAGCAGACGGAGAAGAGCTCTTTCTGCATAACGCATGCGCAGTAGGGCAGAAAGTGGCGCCAACCAAAAATCCCTCTATATATAGGTTAGCATTTTTGGAAAAAAAAACAAGCTACCTGACAATAAATCAATAACGTGCATATGCAATCCAACTTTCCCTTCTAAACCAGTAAACCTTAGGGAAACACCGCCATGTATCTGAATCAAAGTACACATCAAAAAACAACAAATGCATTAGAGCTTAGGTTGAAACCAACAGAAAATGAATCATGACAGATTAGCTTCCAAACTATAAAGCACTTCAGAGACTCCTTGTCCGTGCCCACCTTCAAATGTGACCATCATGTTCTCTGAACTTATTCAAAGTAAAACAACTGTGGAGGTGTTTGCAGCAAATTCTATCATTGAAGGAAAGAATCAAATATCATCTCCACAAATGACAACAACAACAACAGCAACAACAGAGCTCAACAACTGTCAGTGTCTAGTTCAGCTAAGAAACAATCAAATAATTTCTCTAATCTCTAAGTCTATATCTTAAAATATCGTTGTTTTTTTCTTTTTATCTTTAGTTAACCTGGAAAATCACATTGAAAGCCTCTTTGTTTGAGGGAGTCCGGTCAAGAGGCAGCAAAAATTAGTTCAAACAACTGCTTTCAAAGTTCCTATTATACAGGTTATGAAATACATTTGCACATAAAAAGATTAATTAATGAACGCTGGTCTAAGAAACGTTTTTTTAGTCTGTTAACCACAATTTCTAAATCACTGTTGAATAATTTTGAGTACAAGTATAAATCGTTCATTGTAAAACGTGATTATTTACGTTGATAGACATTAAAACACAGGTTGTTTACACTAGTTTTATCGAATGCATTGTTTTAGCCTCGGCCTCATCGAGGTTAACGGTGTGTGTGAGAGCTTTGGGAACAAATAATTTACTTTTCAAACTCAGATGTTTCTTGTTTTGTGCCGACTGAGAGAACTTGATTGATTCAAATTGTACTGTTTATTGTAAATCATAAGCTTATTATATTTTCATTCTTAAGATATATTGTCTTCAAATTCAGTCACATTTGTTCAGAAAAAAATGCCTTTTGAATTACTTGCAATATAATTTAAATAATGACACTTGAAATAATAACTTTTTGCCCAAATTGCTTTAATGTCCAGCTGTTTTTTGCTGATGTGCCACTACAAACTGATGGTCAGATTGTATTGAATGAATTTGAATGTCTCGCACACTATTATCATGATTTCTTTCATTAAATTTTACCACTACAAATGTTAAAATAACTCTACAGATAGACGAGAGAGTGTGGGCCAAGTCAGAGAACCAGCTTCTTTGACTATTCTAAAAAGGCATATTTTTATGTCAGATTAAGCTATAAGGATTATACTTGGGAGATATTTATTTCTATTAGTCGAGCCAGGTAAAGTTCAAGTTCAATCATGACACCCTTTGTACTTAAAATATATTTAGGTTGTATTTGAAATTAACTAAACTATGACCCATAATGTAAAAATGTGCACATAAAAGTGGAGTATGTGTTGAAACTTTAATTTATTTGTCATTTGTAGGAAACTGTATTGAAAACTACAAACTGCAAAAAGGTTGAGTGCACAGCAAAGTGACAAAAACTTAAAATACATACGCTTACATTCAGATTATTAAAATATAATGACAGTTCAGTTAATGTTTGAAATTGCTTTAAAACAGCCAGTTTTACACAAGTTATTTAAACTTATTTTTGTACAATTGAAAATGAATTTATTGTCTTTGTCTGTGGCCTATGCAAAGATGCGGTTACATAGTTTCTCATTGACTTACTATTTTGTCCCTGTCATTCCCTTGTCAGAGTCACTTGCCGTTATTGAATCAATCATGCTAGTTGTTAGCTTGACTATACTTTAATTGTTTCAACTGTGATAAATGGTAAAAAATGTTATGTTAGTTGTAACCTTAGTTCAACAATCATTTGAGATCAAAAATGTTTGTTAAGAAGTTTAATAACGTTTATTTTTGTGAAAGTCACGTTAACTCTCGTACTTTCTACACATAAAAAAAACATTCAATTTAACACTAACGTTGGTGACCTTGAAGTTTTACTGCTCCGAGTTGTTTGCATAGGTCAAACTGTTAAATATAATGTTTTTAAAACATTAAAGGGGACGCATTGTGTGTGTTTTTTATACTTAAGAAAGAAACTAGAACATATGCAGATCAGTAATTTACCCTTTGTTCATTGTAAAACGCAAAGTTGATCTAAAACAACTTAAAAATAGGAACAGCTCTATTGACTTCCTGTTCAAAACTGCAGAACTGATAAGCCCCGCCTCTTCATTTTAAAATGTAGCTGTAAAAAGCAACTTTTAAAAACTATTTTTTATTAGATATGGTTGAACCACATAGGCTTCACTTTGAGTTTTAATCTTTTGAATTATATAAAGTAAATACCGACAAGTGGGAGGGGATAGGTGGTAGGTGAGAACGGAGATTTCTGAGCACTTGAGCTGCAGCTGAAGAACAAAACATTACTCCAACATGCATGAATCAATTCAAATATAACTTTGAGTAAACTAACGATGAAGGGAGGCCATTATAACAAGATTAAAAACTTAGAAAAGTGAATTTGACACAATAGGTCCCCTTTAAGCACATTATGTAACCTAAATCAAGCATTTTGAAAAAATGTTGTTTGTCCTTGTAGGTGTTGCCATAGTCAAACACTAATGTTTATGCGCCGGCGCACATCGACTTTTGACGTCAATTCGGCTCTGACTCCGATTGGGGAAAGACAGAGACACAACCAGACCAAGTAGAGTAGAGCCGAGTAGGAACCCAATTAGACTTTTTCAGATCATAAACAAGATTTTGAGACACAGTTTTTAGCCGTGGTATAAGCGCAGTAAACAAATTAGATCTGTGTGTTAAGCCGTTTTAACACTCCTTGCTGTTTACTGCTTTAATTTAGTTTTATTTTTAGTACATTGGGTGTTTCTATAAGCAAACCTGAAAATCATCTTGGCTCGACTTTTTCATCTCAAATAATAAAAAACGCACATCCCAGACTTACATGGACACATACTGGTGCCTCAAGTGTGAATGTTCAAAAAATATTTTATCACAACTTCAGCACATACTTTCCAGAGTTTAATAACAGTTTTTTTTGGGACACTCGATACATAACAAATGGACCAACCTTTCCACTAATAAAAGACGTTTAGAGCCAGTCGAAGCCGAGCCACTGGCAGTGCATTGTGGCCTGTTGTACTGGCTCGTTTCAACTCTTTGGGAGAGTTATCTTTTAACAGAAGATAATGTAAAAAGTAGAGAAAACAATGACTTACAAGGTCGAATCGTAATGTAAACTCATAAGCTGTACATTTGTAATAAAATAATAAAACAATTAATTGTCCTTTGTGTAACTGTCATTCTTTGCAGGAGATTTAAAGAGCCTATATCACACAATGTTTTGTTTTTATTTTGATGTTGTTTCTTCAACAAAAACACATTCAAAGTTGAGTTTGATTTGATTCACGCTTGTAATTACCAAAAACATTCTGAACTTAGGTTGAAGTTTTTTTCTCAGCCTGAAAACGGATCATTCTACCTCATGACATCATTAAGTGGTAATCTCTGTTTTTTAACTCCAAGCACTTTTACTATAACAATTTCAATAGGCTCTAAGCACATTACGTTAGTTGGCTTGTTTACAGAGGGATTTTTGGTTGATGTTACTTTCCACCCTACTGCGCATGCTTTATGCAGAGACGCTCTTCGTCTGGTTCGCTGGGGAAACTTTCTTTGAATAAAACAACGAAACAGGACGAGAGCAGCTGTTTCGATCAGGTATGAACTGGTCTGATAGACGTCTGTCTTCTGAAGCTTCATACAGCGTTTTTTTTTTTCTGTTTTTTTTCTCTCCCCTAAATGTAACTTTTAAGGGTCCTAAATCACAAATGTTGATTTAGGAGCAGAACTTTTTTTTTCTCATAGTGATAAAGTCTTGTAGTTAGCTGACAACGAAGCTTTTTTCGACTTGTTTTCACTGTTTGTGTCTATCAGCAGCGACTCTTTCTGCAGGTCGGATACGCACCTGTACCGTGGTAAATAATAGTTTAGGTTGAAGTTTTTTTTGGTTATACTGTCTCACTCCAGCTATGTTTTTAAAACTAAAAGAAAAGGAAATCGGCCATTGATATCGGCTGACAAAATTGTGAAGTATCGGCCAGATAAAAACCCACATCAGTCTAGAAAGTAGCAGCAAAAAAAGTTGATTATGTTCCACTTAAAGACACTTAAGTTTCCATCAGTGTTTATTTTGTTGCAATTATTCGTTTCCTGCAGCAAAAAAACATCTTCAACACTTTATATAATTACTTATAAACTTCAGAAACAAAGTGACATAACCACAATGGCCTTTTTCATAAACACTGACGTCGTAATATTTGTACAAAACTCTTTTGATCACATTCAGCTACTTCACATTCTGTACCGTTTAATAGTACTGACCACAGTGTTGCTTATAACAGCAACAAACAGTGTCTATATTTTACAAGTATAAAACATTATGACATTTAAAATGTTCATTATTGTTCGTAGATTCTTGTTTGAACAGCATAAAAATAAGATTTTGTCAATATAAAAAAAGATATGTACAATCTGTAAAGTCTTCAGGAGTGTGATAAAGTCAGTGTAGATTCAAACTGGACAGACTTATGCAGACTTAAGGATATTCTTCTGAGCTGGACAGACTTATAGATCTTCCTCTGAACTGGACAGACTTAAGGATATTCCTCTGAGCTGGACAGACTTAAGGATATTCTTCTGAGCTGGACAGACATTAGGATATTCTTCTGAGCTGGACAGACTTAAGGACATTCTTCCGAGCTGGACAGACTTAAGGATATTCCTCTGAACTGGACAGACTTAAGGATATTCTTCCGAGCTGGACAGACTTAAGGATATTCTTCTGAACTGGACAGACTTAAGAATATTCTTCTGAGCTGGACAGACTTAAGGATATTCTTCTGAGCTGGACAGACTTAAGAATATTCTTCCGAGCTGGACAGACTTAAGGATATTCTTCCGAGCTGGACAGACTTAAGGATATTCTTCTGAGCTGGAGGAGCTGGGCAGTAAAACCACCTCCTTTTTCCTGCCTCTCTTGCGCCTCCTTTTGGCCAATCGCAGCCTCCTGCGGATCACATCTAAAAGACACAACAGAAACAGGATAAGTAACTTTGCAATTTGTCAACTGCAAATGTAACAATTGATTTTCATTATTCAAAAACCTCATGGGATCTCACACAGTACATGCAACATTCTCTATCTGTGGTGGTAGTAACCCAAGTCAGACAGTAGAGGTCAGAGTAAGACAGTTGAGAAATGCTCATATTCTGATACTGGTTAAAAGTACTTTTCACATATTTTTTTTAAATTGTATTTATTTAATCTTTATTTAACCGGGAAAGTCCCAAGAGGCCAAGAGGTGTTGTTAACAACACAACCTAAGACACAAAACATAATTTAAAATGAACACTTATTTAAAGAACATAGGGCAGGAAGTCCTTCTTGGTTTAAACTGTGTGTGTATAGAAATGTGTTTTGTAAATGTGTTTTATACTGCTGTATTTACCAAGTTTCTCACAATAAAAATGTTTCTTTTTGTTTTAGGATTTCAGTAAAGTCTCAAAAAGTAAGCTGTTTTTTTTTATTTTTTATTTATTCACTGTTTTTATTCTTATGCAAACCAATTATGGTTAATCAATTGTAGATATTTAAGTGTTTGTTTAAAATGATCATGGGGTAATCCATTTTTAAGATGAAATGGCAATATTATTTACTTTGATACCTGGTGGTGGACACCAACTCTAATTTTGGTTTAGGTGTTTGCACGCGTCTGTCTTTATGAGGGCAATGCCAAAAGTCCTTTCAGTTCATGCTTGTTTTTCACTTGCAGTCTAATGTATTTGCTTTTTGTACACATTATGCATTTATGTAGAGCTGCAACTAACGATGGTAATCTGTTAGTTGAGCGATTATTCTTTTCATTAATCGATTAGTTGCTAAGTCACTTGAATCCAAGATTTTTGCCAAATTTGAGCTGAAATATTGTTTCTTGAGGACGTCCTGGATTTCCTGGATTTGAAGTATCAAAAATCTGATACAAATCAACACTAAAACTGGCATTGAAACTAGCTCCTCATTTGTACAAGTATTGATACTTAAAAAAAAACCACATAAACAGTGGCAAATTGAATATTTTCTGAGGAGTTTTAGAATAATCCTGAGCTTTATCAAAGCTAGGTTAAAACTAAAATGTTTAATGAAGAAAGTATTTGTGTTATGAGGTAAAAATGTCAGTCTATTGTTTACGAATTTGATGTTAAAAGAGAATTGTGGTATCATAATTAGTATCAAGAATCAAGTCTCTCCCTTAGTATTAAAACTGAGCTTGAAATTTAGTATCATAACAACACTAGGTTCAGACAAACTAGTTTTTACATCGAAAACCCTAAATTTTCATGTAATTTCTGTTCAATTTGAAGCTTTTCCACAGCTCATGGATGTGTTTTCCCACTCACCTGCCACACTGTCGTAGTCCTGCTGTGGATCGTGCCAGTACAAACTCGTCCCTCTCTTCCAGTGTTTGTAGAGTCTCGTGTGGAGGATGCAGAGGGTCAGAAGCCCGAGAAGAAACCCTAAAGCCCCTGCAGCCCACACCGCCTCATCCGTGCGGGGCGTTCTCATAAAAATCTGGCTCTTGTCTAATCCTTTACTGCACTCGCACACGTGGTTTGGTTTGCACTGACAGTCGCTGCTCTTGTGACCAACCGCCTGGGATTTCGTGGCAGAATCCAAACCATTTAATTCAGTTTGTTGATATTTTACATCGTCGTTCACATTTACGACTTCTCTTGCTTCTAAATCTATTACTTCATTGTCTTTTTGCTTAGCAGCTTTAGCCATGCCTTTGCTTTTATGCATAAAAACATCACTTCGAGCCGTGGGACTTCCTTCACTTGCACTTTTTCCATTTTGTTTGAATCCGTGGCATGTAATCGCGCCAAAGGAACATTATTGATTGTGGTCCTTGATGTATTTGGACTAAACTTTTTGGGAATGGGATTTTCTTTTAAGCTTGTAGACCGGGAGAGAGCATGCTTTGTGCTTCTTTCATTCACGATTTGAGAAGAAATCGTTTTTGGTAATGCGTTGCTTTGAAGCCGGTGGATGATGCTGCTGCTGTTGGTCTGGTCGCTTGAAACTTTTGGGAGATCCGCAGTTGAATTCAGAGCAGCCCTTTTCCTTCTCTTGTTGTGTTGACGGATGATTTCTCTTCTGAATCTTAAACGCAGCTGTGTCTCCTTCAGGTCTTCAAGCAGAGATGAGATGGTTTCCTCACAGCATCGCTTCACAGATCCCTGAGAGAAAAAAAAAGGTAAATACTTTGACCTAAATGTGTTATTTAATCATCTAACTTGTACCATTCCCAATTAGTTGTCCAGATTTGTACCTTTTCAAGCAACTTTCAATTGATTGGATTGATGGATTCATTAAATTGTCTGTAAAAATGTGTCACATTTTGAGAGTAATTTTTACAAATTTCCTTCTGCTGGAATATAAAATACTGCTTTTGGTGCCAGTCTTTTGAACTACTTAACTTAATTTAATTACATACGGTTAAGCCTATTTACTAAAAATCTATTAAACATGACACAGTTCTGCAGAATTTAATGGTACAATAACTTAAGGTCTGATTTGAATCGGTCTTCTTACAAGTAAATAATTAATTTACTTAGACAATATACAATAAGAAAATTATATTAATGAATATATGATACATTATGACAGATTTTAATCGGCTAGTTAACAGGTTAGTTTCCTTGTTGTCTCTGAACAGGTTGGTGGTACTAATGAACAGTGTTGAGAACTCATTACAAAAGTAACTAGTTACTGTAACTTTTCAGGAACTAAGTAGTGTAACTCATTAATTATAAAAATGTTGACTAGTTACAATCTGAGTAACTCAAGTTATAAATTAATTGCTTTTATATTCTGTTGAAAGCAACACTACAGAACCAAAACACCACTAAAAATACTGTCTGTTGGCTTAAAGGTGAGTAAAACATTATGAGGATTTAGTGTTGTGGCATCACATTTACATAAACTAATCAGTATCAAGTGTAAATGTAACAGGATTAGTGTTGTACAAGGTCTTAACAAATGTGTGATTAGCTCAAAGTAATCACCTTAACTTTAGGCTTCTTCTTTTTTAAAGTCTCTTTAGCACTTTTTCAGGTTTGATTAAAAAATATAAAACAATTTCTGACTGAAACATGGAATTTTACCATAATATCACGTCTAAAAGTCAATAATATTCTGTTCTATTTAAGTGATTATTTTAATAACTTCATTAGAAAAACTGAGGTCACTTGTTTCGGAATTTTTTCAAAGACTTGGTTGCTTATTTCTCTATGAAAATCTGGCAACACTGGTCAGCCTTTGACAGCTGGATTTAGACAGTGACAGCGAAGTAGGAACTTTCTGAAAAAGCAGGTAATTTTATTTACTTCAAAAGTTCTAAGAAAACATAATCGTGATCAAATCAAAATCATGATGGCTCTAAGAACATTTTTGCCACATCGCCCTGCTTTTGGTCACACATAAGTTCTTACCTTCTTTCCTTTGTTCCTGTCCTGGTTCTCTGATCTGGTCAGTAAAAGATTGTACTGGCTTTTATATCTCAGCTCTGCAGGTTTAGGTTGTTTTGAAGTCGTGGCGTTGAGCCAGTCACATATTTCTGAAGACGCTACAGTGGAAATCTCCAAAGTTCGACCCCAGGACACCAAGGCAATGGGCTGAAAAGAATACAAGAAGTAAGCCAATGTATAATTATTCGCATCTCTGTGATTCTAAATTAACACAACATGCACATTTATAACATATTTTCTTTTGTGTGTTATGATTTCTTACCCTGTTTCTGTCCAGGTTCTTGTGTGGTGTGAGAATGTAATCGCTGATACAAGACCGAGCCAGAGCCGACAGAAGCTGACGTTCGTGTGGAGGAGAACATGGATGGTAAAGCAGCACTGTAGCTCCGTGCTATAACACAAAAAAAAACATATCCTCCTGTTAACTGTGGCACACATAGTTTGTTCTGATTAAAGGAAAATATCTGATAATAACAAACACATAGATAACGCAAGGACTCTTCGACTGCGAAAGCTGCATTGTCTTTGTGAAAGAAGAGTTATTTGTATTTGGTAATTTAAAGGTGAGCATTTAGTTTTTTGTAGGGTGTCGTTTTGAATATCCCACAAACTTGCTTAAAACATTGTAACTGAATAAATAGATAACAGACAATTTAATATCATACTGTGGAACAATTCAAACAAAAGAGACAAGAAGAAGAGAGACACTTCATCAGAAAACATGACTAGCACATCTTTATTTTAAATTTTATAATTTTGACTTACATGCAAGTTGTTGATCCATCTCTGAGGAGGGCAGTAGAGGTACTCTCCACTTTCGACACTCACTGGTCTATAAGCACCACTAAAAAAAAAAAAATCATGTGTGAGGAAATTTAAATGTAACTCAATCTGCACTGTACACATACAATTACAATTGTATTCAGGACAAACCTGTTGGGAATGGCGTGGTTGTAGGTGATACGTTGGTTCATGCACGTCAATGTGGCAGGCTGCAAAAGAAAATGTGGTTAAATAATTTAAAGGGGCAAATGTTATGCATTATTTAGGTTGTTCTTGTCTTATAAACATGCTCTTGAGAACCATTATTTTGACATTTTATGCATGATAACTTAAAACAAAAGTGTAGTAAAGCAAGCATGACTCAGCAATTTAGTTACAGCTCCATCTATTGACTCCAAAGACAATTATAAAGGTTGAAAAGAATCATATGGCCATATGGTTATGCTGTGGAACAAGTCTGGATGGTTTATGAACATAAAAACAGTACAGAAGATACCATTTACTTTATTTAAGCTTTGCTATATACAGAGATTTAATTATATCATCACAGATTTTCTATAAGAGTGTTTTCTGAGTCTTAGTGAGGAAAGAATACACAGCTCACAGAAAAAACTCAAGCAGTGTTTTTAATTGAGAAACAATGTTAGAACACGATTACAGGGTTCGTACAGCCATGGAAAACTTAGAAAAGTCATGGGAATGATTAGAACTTTTCACACACAAAGAGTGGGGACGAACATTGACCCTTGCATACATTTTTTTCGGCATTTGTTGAAATGCAGGCAGCGTCTGTGCATAATAAAAACCTTTAAATGTGCCACAATGCAAATATCACTTTTTCTAAGTAAGTGAGCCTTGTTCGTTTCAGCCTGCTGCGTCTCTCCTCCTCTGGGATATAAACAATTTGGGATAATTTGCTTTGACACAGTCCCTTTCTTGTTTAGATAGGACATAGAAAAAGCACGAGTTTAAAAATTTCCTGTTTTTTGGTTAAATTGTCACTGAATCAAGTTTAAAACATTTTCTTTTGTTATGTATGTTTGGAAATCTGTGAAAGTAATATATTTAATTCTTAATAGGATAATGAAAAGAAATATTTAATTGAAGCGTATGTGTGATAAGTAATGGAAAATCATAAAATATAATCTGCACCAACCCTGTGATTAACAACTCTTTGTCTAATATTTGTTCTTAAATATATGATCATTTCTATTATTTTTGAGGCTTATTACTTAGTTACTACATGTTTAACACATATTATTACAAAACTCAGCTTTAAGTTATTTGCCTAGCTCTGCATTTTAGGGAACTCCCGTTTCATTCTGGGGTCAAAGTTGAGATACAATCCAATAAAGATAGCAGTTTCTAAAATGTGTGTTTACTCACCTCTGGATCATACACCGTGTCAACACTGTAAAGCCTCTGCAGATAAAAGAGAAAGAACAAATGAAAAGTTAGGTGTGCTTTGCCAAACAGGAGAGAGGGAGAAAGTATGATTCGAAAAGCTTTTAACACATATATGCCACAAGAACAGCTTTGAATGTTATTTGAAGTTGCATGAATCTCTTACATGAGTGACATCATTTTGAAGAAACCAGATCTTGCATGACTTAATAGATTGAATGTTGTATTTGTGGGTCTTATTCATCAGTACTCTATAATTAACTGAGGTGTGAGGATATTAAATTTCCACAAAACAGGACGGGATACAAGAGTGAGTCAACAAATAAAGAGCAAGACAAGATTTAGACACAATGTATAATAGTTTACAAATTTGGCCTCAAACTTTTTACATTTAATGTAAGTTCTTTTATGTTTTGCTGTCATTTTTTGCGATGTTTACGGAGCTACAACTTAAGTAAAATGTTTACATCTAAGCCAAATCTTGCAAGATCTTTTTCTACATGTGTGTACAATCTTGTGCTTTATGTATCTTACAAGATCTTGTAGCATCCTTTAATAATTATTAATAGTATCACAAACGTAATCATTTTAAATGTCTATCAAAAATAAACAATACATGCATACATTCAAATAAATTGATGACACAGTGAATCAACTATCAAGTACTAAATTAAAATAACTATGAAAATAAGTAAATAAATGAATAAATTGTGGCGCACTATTACGATCCGCCACAATAACTAAATAATAGGGATGGAAAATCAATCGAAAACTTAAAAAAATAGTCGAAGTTTGCAGCGATCGAATCGAAAGGCCAGAATCGTTCAGTTTTGCTCATACAGTCACTGACTTACACACTCACTCTGTAGTTGTATAAAAGACACAATAATACAATAAAAGTCACAATGTTTAAAGAAACAAACTTGTGCCAGACCTGACTAAATGTGCTTTATTGTGTTGCGTTAACAACTGATGGGTTAATGACTCTAAATATGGACACTAAATATGACTGTTTACTGTTCAAATGTTCATAAAAAATACAAGTACTAACTCACAAACAGCAGCTATGTTTTAAACATAATTTATTATGGTTTATTTAGGGTCTTAACTCTTAAGGTAAAAAAGAGTTAATATAGATAAACCAACAAAATCGAAAATCGTGACTGCAAAATCAAAAACTGAATCGAGTCGTGACTTGAGTGAATTGTCCTATCCCTACTAAATAAACAAATAAACAGCTACATTTGCAGCTAAGAAAGTGCGACATAAAAATATTGTAGAAAAGATTGATACGAGCTACTGATACCAGAAACTAATTAATAAAAACATAATAAAATATAGAAATAACCTCCCTTTCAGTTAAGCTAAGACAAGGAAAAAGACTAATACATCATATTCTACATCTATAACAACAAATACTCAACCAGAATAGTACAATGTAATATAAAATAAAGCATGTCCTGTTAGTCAGATTTACCTGAGACTGTAACCATAGAGATGCGGGACAGTCCCAGTGAGCTGCGTCTTTGGGGAGGTCTGTTTCCAGCAAAACCTGACAAACAACATTGGACACCACATCAGCACAAGGCAGGGCAGTAAACAAGCAGCAAAGAAACAGGACTTGACCACTTACTTTCCCATTATCGCAGCCTGGAAACAGAGACTGACCCAGACACCGACCTAACGTGACCCACAGCGCCGCGAGCACAGACACGCTCCCAGGCATAGTCCCGATGGCGTGACTCAGCATGATTCTGACACCAACGCGTTTCAGGTGTCACCAATATTAATGAAAATACAAAGGCTGATCATTTCTATACCAATAGTCTTCAGTCGCTCTTAAAAAAAAAAGTCAAAACGTGTCCGGAATCCAGCTTCAATGACTGACATCATGAGAGTTTTCTACCATTTCGTCAGATTTTCTTGTTTCTAATACAGAAAAATGAGTCAGCTTTGAAAGAGATACACCTCTAATTATTCACATCGCTCGTAACTTTGTTGTGCTGTAACTACAAAGCTAGCCAGGTAAACATAAACAGCAATTTCCTATTAGTTTCATTGATTTTTCAAAATAATAGCACAACAATGTTATTTAACAATGAACATGCAACGAGAAAGCAACCATACGTTAATAATATTTTCGGCTTGTAAGAAAAACTTTATCAAAATTAAAATGTCACATAAATTTAGCTTCTTTTCTTTTTCATTTAATTGTCATTTCAAAGTGCTTTTATTTTGAAAGAAATACACTTCCGCCTTTCAGAACAACCACACTACGGAAGCCGTGGTGGCAACGAATACGTATTTCGATTTTCTTATTTCGTCAATTTATCTTAAAACAACCTACAAAAACACTCTGCGCGCCACGATTATGTCGTATTTACCAAAGATACTTTTCAATGTATGTATAATAACATTTTTTTTTATTTATTACAGTTTTTTAAAAAGATTTTTCTTGTTTTGGCTTGCTTTGCAGGTAAAACTTGCTCTACCTGTTGTCACTCACCAACAAATGAATCTTTCTTTAACGATTATATTCAATTTCTTTTGATAGCAGGATGTGTCTAATGTAGTTCAATAGACTATTACTGCATCATTATTACTATTATTACTATTTTCAGAAGTGTTCAGGTAGATTTACAGGTTTCTTTCGATGTAACGTACACTGATGTCAAGTTTTACGTTGCAACATAATCTGAAAAACCACTTGTTGAAAATGAGTTCTGGTGGGTCAAAACTGTACAGGGAACTCTCTGTATTTCTTGTTACATGGCCACACCTCTCTGCTCTTCTCCACCCACTGCAGTCTTTGGACACACGCCTTAAAAAGCTCAGGTGGAGAGCGAAGTGGCGCAGTCTGGATCATGGAGGCCGCCACCCTCCCCACAGGTTTGTTATTTCTGTATTTTTCCATTTACCAATCTATGTGCAACTTTCTCAAGGGGACAGCCTTATATACTTGCCTTATTTTGTGTCTGTATACCCTCCTGAGACCCGAGGTTTTGTCTGGTGTGCATTTTATTTTTATTGTTGATATTTGGAGTTGTTAGGACCTACTAAGTATACTACCTAAACCAGGATTTTTGAACAGGAAGTAGTTTTTGCAAAAAAGCATGTCCTTGTATGAGGATAGTGGGTCTATCTTAACGTTAAGAAACATTATTTGCTCTTTGAGACCAGAAGGTTCTAATTAGTATAAATTCAAAATTTCAGCTCAATACAATCAGTAGTTCTCTCAAAAATAAATGTCCTCATATGAGGACAGTGGGTCATTATACAATGTGATATAGTCAGACTCCATTGGTCAAAAAATTATAAAACATTTTATTTGAAAATGTAAACATCAAAAATCATTCATAAAATGTTAACAGCTCTTTTTTTGGCAACCTTGAAACAACCTAACATGACAATTTCAAGGTTGGTAACCCTAAGCCTATGCAGCAATGAAACTGCAAAATTCTGTGTAAACCGTTTATTTCATTTATTTTAATTAATGAAAAGGGATTAAAAAGATGTAGAACAAATATTATTAGAGTTTTATTTTATGGTAACAGTCTAAAAACAGTAGAAATCATTTTTAACCTGAACCTGGTCTAAGTTTGGGCTAAATGGAGCGATCTCTATGCTCTCCACACCTATGATGTTTTTTTTTTATTTTTAGAGCTAGATGAGGATGAGCAAGGATACAGGGAGACAAAACCAGAACCCAGAAATACTAGATTTCATTGTAACGCACTCAACAAATTGAAACAAATACAGCTAAAGTAAAAAACAGAATGGCTTTTCCCACAGTTTGTTTGTTTGTGGATGTGTATGTGCGCGCAGGCCTCAAACACTGGTGAGACAGGGACAGTGTGCAGAAGCTGACTGACAGGTATGAGATGATGATACATCAGAAATACATTTGTGTATTTTGGTTACAGTCTATGATGAAAAACACTGGTCCTGTCTCACCATCATTCTCAACATGTTTACAGACACATTTCTGCTCTTGTGGATGATGTGGTTGACCTTCATTCTCAGAGTCACTACCTTGAGCTGCATCAGATGGAGAACAAGTGCTCATGACAATTGCAGACAGCTCTGAGGTAGAGGTTTTCTCAGCTGGGAAAGACTATGATAATGCTTTGAATCAAGTTACTCATCCATAATATCAGCATCTTGTGTAATAACTTCATCCTAAGCAGGATCATAGTCTTTCCCAGCTGAGAAGTCTTCTACCTCAGAGCTGTCTACAATTGTCATGAGCAATTGTTTCTCTTTTGACAATGAAAGACTTTCTATGATGATGACGTGAAAATAAAATAACATCAAAATCTATAATATCTCAGAGATGCGTGACTATGAAGGAGGCTAGCTAAATCAATTAAACTATGCTAATGTACTATTTTTTATTTTAATATAGTGTTTAGAACTGTCAACCACATAAATAAGCATAGAATAACTACTTACAACTGTAATATCATCTAAATATTCCAAAGTTTAGCTGACCATATAGTAGAATAAATAGCAGTACATAGTCCCAGTGTCCTCAAACGAGTGCTTCACTTTTACTGATGTCCCAGCCTGTTAGGACTACGAAAAAGTTTTAAACTTTAAACCCCATATGAAGCTAGAGACAGTATTTTACACAAATACATTGGTTTCATTTATAAAATTTTGATGGATTTTTTTCCTGGGTCATTTTTATTTGGAGAAATCTTACAGAAGAATTTTGCTGACTTTGCCACCATTTATTTTCTACTGACATTGGTGTAATTCTATGATATTGCCACAAGATGGAGTGGGCACTGTCCCTAAATGAGGCCAACAGGTAACAGATTCATAGGAATGAGTATCATTGTGCCATGAGGCATAAATGTAATGTCCTCATATGAGATCGCAGGGACTCAGGAGGATACTGTTCAATCTGTTGCTGCACTACGAATAAAGAGTGTTATGTGTTGCAAATGTATTATAAACAATTATTTTTGTTCCTTTTAGGCTATTAGTAGATTATTAAAGTTTTTTGTCAACTCAAATTCAATGCAGAGGTAATTGCAAACACGTAAGAACACACTTTTAATTTAACCAGAATATTTGTGATTTTTTTTGTGCATTATACTTCTGGATTATACTTATACTACTGGATTATACTTCAGCAGTTTTTTTGTTGCCGTAGTTATTATATTAGACAGGCAACCTCACAAATTGAGGAAGTTATTATCATGTGACTGTCACAATTATTACACGTTGTACAATGATTCATTCACTATTTTAGGTATTTTTATTGGCACATTAAAAGCAGGCAGAGATGAGAGTAAAACTATGACTTGTTCATGTACACTAATTGTGTTGGTTGTAGTATGTAAGATAGTAAAAGATGAAACATTGTGATAGAACTATAGTATATTAGTGGCTTGTTATCTCCTTAACCCATGCTAAAAGATAAACAGAGCAGATTACCTGTACACACCTAGGCATGTCATTGTTATGTCAGAAATATTGACACTACCACTGCAATTCTCGTTTTTCATTCATTT
Organism: Mugilogobius chulae; assembly: GCA_038363315.1. NCBI lineage: Eukaryota > Metazoa > Chordata > Actinopteri > Gobiiformes > Gobiidae > Mugilogobius > Mugilogobius chulae. Next base: position 15,461,571 of record CM076415.1, on the reverse strand, counting down.
AAATTGTCTAACAGATCTTCTTTCCTCAAGTGTCTGACGAGCTTTATGAATAAATATAACTTTAGAATGTCTTTACATATATTGTTGTCTTTTTTACATTTTAACCATCTAATCTTTTTTTTTTTTGTAAGTACCAGTATAACACTTTTTTCCCCCAGAGATCAGTCTATGGGGGCACAGCCAGTAACCAACATAAAATACGATGTATCCAACTGATTATTATTGTGTATATTTTTTTTATCATATACTTGAATTTGTTGTTTATAAAATAATTAGCTCAGTAATTGCATAGTAAAACTCAAGGATGTAGTGAAATACTATAACTTCTAATAACTGACTATTCTTGACATTTCTAATCAAAACCAGTAATGCTTTTTGCTAATCACTGTTACTTCTTTTTCAGGTGGAGGAGATGGTGTAGCGGAGCAGCCCCCGGCCCCTCTCAGCTCTGGGGGAGTGCAGCCCGTGACCGAAGGCGCTGGGACCGGAGACACGGTTAAAGATGAGTCATTGTGTCCCATAGCAACAGGAGATGGCGAGGTCAGCATACATTAAAACTAAATTAAAATTCTGGGAAGGTGTTAAACATTCAGTAATTGATCATCTCGTTTCATGTCTTTTGTGCAGTGGCTTCATTCAGCTGAAAGCACCGTGTCCTCATCTGACAGCGAGGATGAGGGCATAGGCAAGAAAGAGAAGGACAAGAAGAAGCTCAAGAAGAAGAGAAAGAAGGTATGCAATAGGTTGGTTTCACGTGACATCACAACATTCTACAGGCCAATGTTATTTCAATGAGGTGGAGGGCAGGTAAAAATAATATTGTTTAAATGCAGTTTATTTTTGCAATGCAAACCAGTAAAAAGAAATCTAGAAATCGCCACTTTTTAAATTAGCTAAATCATTTTTGAATTATTCCATGGCAAAGTCCAATGCTATTAATAGGAAAAAGTGCTTCTTGCCCTCCACCTGCCTTATAACTGACAAGAATTCTAGAATGTGAAACCCACCTATTAACGAACATAACCATTTACTAACTGCCTAACTACTGCTACAGCTGCAATTGTTTATGTACTTAACTTTTGTGGTAATCTGCTACTTTCAATTATTTATGTAATGTGTGAATTTTCTACAGACAATGTATCTGTCTACAGTATTTAGAGCACAAACATCACAACTAGGGCTGCAACAAGTTGAATGTTTAATCACAACTAATCAATTATTCCAGTTTTTGTTAACTCATTCAGTAAATTAATAATTGTTCTTTAATTATACATGCTATGCTATACTATAAACTAGAGATGCACCGATCCGATACTGGGATCGAATATCGGTGCAGATCCAGGAAATTTTGCTGGATCGAGTATCGGCTCCATGATATCGGTTCAGCCGATATTCTAGTTGTGTTTAATTGGACATAATGAGTCTGATTTATAGGCTGATGTTGAGCCAGAATGTCTCATAATGTTTGACATTTTATTCTTTCTCTCTCTTTCTTTCTTCTCTTTTTCTTTCTCTCTCTTCTCACTCTCCTCTCTCTTCTCTTTCTCTTTTCTTTCTCTCTAATTCTCTCATCTCTCTACTACTCTGTCTTCTCTTCTTTCTTTCTTGTTTTTCTTTCTCTCTCTCTTTCTCTCTCTCTTTCTCTCTCTCCTTTTGCTTTCCCTCTCTTTCTCTCTCTTCTCTTTTCTATTTCTCTGTCTTCTTTCTCTCTCTCTCTTTTTCTCTCTTTCTTCGCTCTCTTTCTCTCTCTTCTCGTGCTCTCTATCTTTCATCTCTTCTCTCTCTCCTCTCATTCTACCTCTCTTTCTCTCTTTCTTCTCTTCTCTCTTTCTCTCTCTTTTCTCTCTCTTCTCTTCTCTCTCTCCCTCTCCTCGCGCTCTCTCTCTTTCTTTCTTTCTTTTCTCTCTCTCTCTTTCTCTCTCTTCTTCTTAAGTTGTTCAGTTTTGACTGGCAGTATAAATAACACTATTATGATCAAAGGTCTTATGTTTTGAAAAGGAAAAAAGAGCTATTTCAGTCCTTACACAAGTATCGGTTGATATCGGGTATCGGCAGATGATTAATTCTAAAGTATCGGGATCGGTATCGGAACTGAAAAAGCTGGATCGGTGCATCCCTACTATAAACTCTTCATAGTTACTTCAAAATAACAGTAGACATATGTTAAAATGTCTTTTTGATGGAAAATAATTCACAAAAGTTAACATTTTGTGAATTAAGAATGTATTATCTTGAGTTTATGGTCAGAACAACTGATTACCAAAATAATTGTTAGTTGTAGCCATAATCACAACTCTCTTTAAGTGCTTCAGATAAATTAGATTACTTATTTCACTGTGTACTACTAAACATAATATTTAGAAGTCTGACTTTTAGCTTGACAATCTTCCTGAAAGTACCGGTATATTATTACTTTCTGGTTAAACATCAGTGTCATTGAAACTCGACCTGATTTGTCACTCTTTTAACACGACACATGCTCAGACACTAACACACAACAGATGAAGTTGCTATGATAAACATACAACGGACAAACCTACATTTTAGATCAAATTTGTTAGGTTTTGTTTGTTGAAATACAGAATAAAATCTTTTCTGATGCTGGTACTTACTCATGTGTGCTTAAAGTCTGTTAAAATTACATCTTTAAATAAAAACTAGGCAGAACTAAGCACTCACTTAGTTCACATTCTTTGCTCAGTTAAAGTGTGTTTGACAGGTTAGACTACATTTTTGGTAAAACTTAGTAAACATCATTATAATTAAGATTTCACTAAACATTTAGCTTGTTTTTACCCAATTTGGTTGTTTTGGTGAAGTTTATTATTGTCTTTTGTCCAGTAAATATGACACATGTGGAGGGGAATCTACAAATGTTACCTAGCAACCACATTGTAAATCTGGGCCAAAAGCAACCTAAAGAAGTGACAATATAAATGACTAAATATTACAACTTATAACACTTTAATTGTGTTAAATGATTGCTTAAGCTTCAGGAAAAGTGTGTCAAGTCTTTGCATTTTGTCGCTTTTTGACAACACAGGGAGGGATTTTGTATTAGAACTACAATTACTTCCTGCAATTTTCTACTTTTATTTGTCAATTTCTTCATTATTGCAACTTAACTTCTGTAAAACTATGATACATATTTACCACAAAAACTATCACACAAAATTAAGTCAAAATTAGAAAAATGTTAGAATCTGTCAAATGGACTTTATGCTTTCTGAGCTTCTGAATTGAGTTGATGTTTACACTACGATTCAGATTTAAATCTGAGAATGTTCCTCTTATAAATAGTTTGACACATGGTTAATATCGACACGTGTTTATTTTTGGTTGCAATTGTGGATTAAAAACACTTCTTACAAACAGCAAAGTGAATCCAATCAGAGCGCTGCATTGAAGAGAATGAAAAAAAACATTTGGCTTCTAAGAATGTAGAAATATGAAACAGTTTGAATAAGTTGAATTAAAAAGAGGCCAAGCAGTAGTGACTAAATGTGGCAAATAACCATACTGTAAATGCACAAATGTGTTACAAAAACCTTGATTTCTTAAATGCCTATTGCTTCTGTCACATGCAGCTCATATGATCATTGTGTTGAATCATGGAAGTTCCCCATTGTCAGACAAATAAATGTTGTCTTATCTTATCTTAATTCAACTGGACAACATCTGTTTAGCTGGTTAAAAGAAAAGGGTTTTGTTAGGAAAGACAAAATAATATCTTACATACAAGAAAAGGAAAATGTGTGTAAAGTTTAAAGACACAAAAGCTTCAGGCTGTGTCATTAAACTTGTCTTGCACTACATCAATATTTTAGCTCGGTACAAATTGCCTAAAGCATTTAACGTTTTTAAATATCTTTTGAAAATATGTAGAAAAGCAAGCAGGTCTATCTTTTATTTTTATTACAAATGACAAACAATATTGAGACCTAACTTATTTCCTGAATCGTTCATGCATCTTGTGTTCTGCTCCAATCAGAACTCAGGATCGATCAGGCCACAAAATAAACGTGTTTTGTCTGAGTTTGATTGAGACATTTCTAAACCGGGTGTGGATATGTTACAGTTGTTTGACCTGCCCCTCCCACGGTGGTATAGTTTTTTTTTAAGCCATGACTCACTTATTTAACATTCATTTTTCACTTTTATCACACGACAAAGTCTACAAGCAAACCCTGTGTAAATGTGTGCACAAGACATGACTTCCTTCTTTATGTTTCTCACTAGAGTTCAAGCTCATCTTCATCATCATCTTCATCCTCATCCTCCTCTTCTTCCTCCAGCAGCTCCTCAGACAGTGACTCTGACAGTGAGGTGAGTTCTGGGTTAAAATAAATTATTAATTAAATTGCAAATATGCCCAAACATTTTTCTCAATCAGAGAAAATGTACCAAATGTGTAATGTACCAAACATTTAAAACAACTCCGACTCTCAGTAAGATCTACAGCTTTACTTTATTTCTACGCGAAATTATTATTTTTCTTTTACCGATATTGTTTGCTTACAGTATTAGGCTTGTCGTGAAAATTGCTTTTGGTTTGTTGGATCATAAAAACTATATTTTTAAAATATGATTCTACAATCAAATCAAACACTACTTGACTATTTGTCTCCACAGTTTGAACATATTTGTGGGTCAATAGTTTCTCACATGAACCTTTTCTTTGCATTACTGTAATAGGAAACATTTCTTTGACTATCAAAAATTTATTCAATTTCACACTAAAATTAAGTACTCATTTGAAAAAAATGTTGATACTAAGAAATTGACCTTGACTTTGCTTCATCAGAGCCAGAGTAAGATCATATGTAACACAAAGGATCTACTATTATTTTTGCTTTAAAAAATTACAGCTTATGGTCCCAAAACTGTTTGGTTATTATATTGGTATAAAAAATGGTACAGAGTATTAACTTTGATATTAAAGTTCTTATAAGTTGCATCATGTGACATGACCGCTTTCTACAGGATTATAATACTTAATAATGCTGGATTAACCCCCCCAAAAAATTCACCAGCCTGAAAATGTGAAAAAAAAAAAAAAACTTTTACTTATTTCATGGCAAATTTCCATTATCTTAATTGGACCTTGTGAAATTATTACAATCTAATTAGGGATGCACCAATATTGATTATGATTCATGAAATTTAGCTGTATTGGGTATTGTCTAAGTTATAACAGGCTCAGACAATATAATTAATTGCCATTACTGACCAATGTTGATCCAGAACATCTCATAATGATTGAAATTGTATTCACTGTACAATAAATAACAGTTGCATACCACTATATGAACTTTTGAGAAAAAAAAGCTATTTTCGTGTTTACACTAGTATCGAGTAATATCAAATATCATCAAAAATGCATCAGAAAAGTATCAAAATCAATATTGAAACTGAAAACGCTGACTCAGTGCATCTCTAATTCTAATCTAGAAAGTGAAAACATCTTATTACAGCAAATGTTCTGGAATTACATTGAGAATTCTGTTTACTCAGGGTCTCGTTCTGCTTTTGAATTACTGTGGAATACAGTAGTTTAATATTATTGTTTATGAGGTTATTTTCAGAGCCAATATGCTGCACATCAAATTTTGTTTTTGTGAAGGCCTAACTGCTTTATTACTGCAAATGACACTGCTGTTTTTACTACTAATAACACAAATACAAATTGCTGGAGCAAAACTTCAAATATGTAACTACTACTATCTTCATGTAGTATTGTAAAGTAACCGGCTCTCATGTGTGATAACATGTCCCATACACACCTCTGATCCTGTGCTACTACAGTAAAGCACAGGGAGTGTCTGTAAGTTGTTTTTGCATTGTAGAAATAGTTCAAAACCCACAACGCCTTTTCACTAAATGTTCAAACCAATACTGCAACAAAAGTCTGCTCCTGCTTCTGCTGCATCTGGTATTCAAACTATATGGCATCCAGTCCACACAATCATTTAAATGTAACTTCTTTTGCACCTTTTCATTAGAATGTTTTTTTATTTTGCACCTTTGCCTGTTCTCAGAGCTTTGTTACAATGCAAGCTGTAACTTTCACACTGCAGGCACTTACAGATGTTGTGAAACAGACGCACACACAATGCTAATCGCTGTTAACCCCCAATGCCCAATGTTCAGTGGCCTCAATCACGTTTTTCAGGTAAAACAGGCAATGAAGCATGTTTTTGATGCTACATGTGTGTCAGAGTCTGATGTGTAACCTCCGCCCTCTGGTTTGACAGGACCAGCCCATGTGCACACATTCCTGAGCTACAGAGTTAAATCAGCTAGACTGAGAGTGGTTGACAAGTATTTTGACAAATGCTGTTTTTCATTTTTTGTTGGGCTTTCTCCTGAGCTCTGAATGTGATAAAGTAGTTATTTTTTGCTTCTTTTAAAGGTTTGAAAATAAAAGAAGCAGTAATATCTGGGTGGCACGATGGCACAGCAGTAAGCACTATGACCTCATAGGAAAAGGGTTAGAGTTAGGAAGTTTGCATGTTCTTCCCATGCCTACACATGTTTCCTCTGGGTTTTCTGGTTTCCCTTACTAATAAAAACATGTTCAGTCGCTTCTCCCTCACTCCAGGACTGCAGATGTAAATTAGCTGTAAAAGCTAGAATTTGGTACTTGGCATCTCTGCCATTATGCTTAGTATAATTGTTCATTGTTGCAATAAACCTTTATTTTAATCTCATATTGACTGACCGTGTAACATTTTGGACAAAAATAGACTTTCAAATTTTGCATATTTTTGTTTCACAAAATTAGTACAAAAGCTGTGCTCTTCTTTTGAGTGCACTTTTATGGCCACATATTTGTATCTTGCCTCCTCCTCCTCTCTTGTTTCTTTAGCTCTATTTTTCTTTTGCTCTAAAGTTATTAACTTTTTATTTATATAGAAGTGTGAAGTTGATTTTCTACCTCTAGAAAGTTACACAATGTTACTTTAAGTATTAAAAGATGTGCATCTCATTGGGTGACAACACTGTGGGCTTGGTCACTTGTTCCTCTCTGAGACTGGAGGATGTATTCACCACAGGCACAAGGCAGAGGGCCATAAATTGTTATCTCAGAGAGATAAATACCTATTTTTACCACATTTCTATCACTTACTCGATCAACAGGTCGAAACAATAATGTGTGCTGTTAGTAAATTGTTCAAGGTGAAGTCAAAAGCAGGTTTGAACACGTCTCTGCTTCTGTTACTCAGCTGTTCATGGAATGAGCCTAATGTGGATTTCATAACTGCACTTCTGGAGCCAATGGAATTCCTTCTTCAAATTGGGAAATTTATGCGATCCTCCTCCACCAGAATAATTAAAAAAAACTTTCATCAATAAATAAAAACTCTTTATCATCATCCTTAGCACAGGGCGAGTCAAGTTAGGACACGAGGACCAAATCACGAATTCCAAACAATACGCTTCGGCCCATTATGTACAAATTATATTAAAAAAAAATTTTTTTGTTAGTTTGTGCAATTAAATATGCGGATGTATAAGTTCATCAGCTTTTTTTGGTTGTAACTCAAGGAATGTGTGTCCTATCATTAACCAAAAATTGGCTGCTCATGAGAGGTAGAACACTTTTATTTATTTATTTTTTTAAGTCTGTAATTTCTCACTCTTGTTAATTTTTCAAACTCCTAGTTTGCCTATACTCAAAGCCTCCCTTGATTACAACAGTGTTATTTCATCATTAATTTGCTCAGAGTTGTATTTTGATTGTTAAACGCATTTTTGTTGATCAAAAAAGTCCTGTTTTCACCTACCACTCATCCTGTGATACAAATATTTCAAAAAGTAACATTCCTCATGATACATGTGGGGTATAAACTTTCACAAAGCTATTTTACAGATCTATTTATTACATCAACTTGTATTTTATGACTTTGTGTCTTGTTGCAGGATGACAAGAAGAAAAAGAAGAAGAAGAAGAAAGATGAGAAGGAAGATGAAGATGAATATATTTGGGAAACTGTCATAATAAACAAGGATGGTGAGGAGAAGTCTTTACGGATTTAAAATGCAAACAGGTTAACGGGAATGAAAATCTTACCACAAACCTTTGAATGTGATAACGACCCGCAACCTGTTTAAATCAGGCCCTGGCATGTTTTTGAGAAACAGAAATGCATGACAAAGTTTAAGAGACAATAACTTAGGCTACGACATAAAACTTGTAACATTTCAAGATTAAATTCACAATTTTATGAGAAGAAAGTCAAAGCCATAAAAAGACATTTTTCAGTTTTGCTAGATTAAAATTGTGATTTGGAACATGAACATAGCTATAAATATAAAAATCTATTGTGTGTTTTACGCAAACGTCTGACTCATACAAGTCCTGATAAAAATTTGTTTTTTTGAAAATAAAGTTGAAGCTTTCGAAAGTTATAATTTTACTGCTCTTCTATATTCTGTTGAAGAAATATGTTTGCGATATTGAGAATTTGTTATACCAATGGCCATCACCACTTTTCTGGGTTTGAATTTGGCCCTCGAGTCAAAATAATTGCCCACCCCTGTTCTATATTAATATATTCTTTAAATCCCTTTAAATAATTTATAGATAATTATAGATTATGTAATCGTATAGCCATTTTCTTTCACATAGAGACTTGGACTCCTCTTTATAATATGTTTGAGTGAAATGATTGTATATATTTTTCGTTCAGGCGAACAGATAATGCAGCCTCCCACAAAGGTAAGCCGAGTTTTATGTTTTTGTGTGGAAAATATGTATAATTTCTGTTAATCTGTGATTAAACTCTAAACTCAGATTTCTGGAGACAAAAATAAGAAAAAGAAGAAGAAGGACAAGAAGAAGAAAGACAAGAAGGACAAAAAGAAGAAGAAGAAAAAGAAGAAGGTATTTGTTTGTGTTTGTGTTTGTGTTAGCATTTCATAAACTAACTTTTTGTGTCTTCTTCAGGATTCTTCAAGCTCTTCCTCCTCGTCATCTGACAGTTCGTCCGACAGTGAAGACGACAAGAAGAAGAAGAAAAAGAAAAAAAAGAAGAAGGTATAATTGACTCAATTTTGGCAACTGACGCCTACTACGGAATGACTGTGTTTCTGCATTTATCTTTAACTTTCTGTTTACTTCTCTAACATAACGCCACATCAAACAACCTCCGTTTAAATGCGGTTGTGACTTAATTTGAATTAGTTGTGCTAAAAATACACTTAATACGTACACTTAATTTAGCAAAAAACGTATTAAAAGAAGTAAAAATTTTAGCTCCCTAGGCCTAACAACTTTCCCAAAGAGCAGGCTACACTCCCAAAAGTTGCCGTCTGTATCTATGTTTGTTGGCAGGTTTGCAGAAGTTTCATGGAAATAAATTTACCAAAATAATTTAAAAAGCAAACAAAACAGCAGTAGGGCAGCCCAATAAACTGCTGGGTTTGGTAAGAGGTTATGCACTGACATAATTTTGCTTAGCAACATTTAGAATGAGTGGCATTTCTTCATTGTATTTCTTTGTTGTCGTGGCAACGGCTTGGCTGCCACAAGTTTGTCTGCTAAAACAGTTGATGATTTAGGACTTTTTAATGGCAACAAACGGACTTAAAAACATCTTTTTAAAGAAGAAAAAGGTAATAAGTTCAACGGTGTGTGATTTCAATGCCTGATAAATGTGAGAGAAGCTAAAGTCTTGTTATTTATCTACTTTGCTACAACTGTTGACTTGATTTTCTCTTTTTACATGTCAGTTACAAAAGCCAGTGCTCAATAGACTTGATGTGGGTTGAATTTGTTATCAAACTGTAGTTTATTTTTCCTGTTTTACCTGTTTATTGAACTCTTACAAGAGAAAATGTCCTTTCTCCCCATTAACTCTAATGCAGCGTTGCCACTCAGCATGAACATTTAGAAGGCTGTGACGTCTCCTGCATAACCTCTATTATGTAGCATTTTAAATTTCTGTTGATAAAACCCAAACCAATCAACATTAGGCAAAATACAAACAAAATTCTACTTAATTATGATGTCGATCCTTAAAAAACCTTTTTCTCTACAAAGTTTGTGTTATTATGTTTGTGTCACCAAAATAAATGAACAGATGGAGATAAATAAATCAACTAAATCAGTAATAACAGACATTGGGCATGTTCAAGGTTTTAATGAGTTGTGTGAGCATTTATATTTTTACGTATTTTAGTAATTTTGCTTTTCGTAGGATGCTAGCTCCTCTTCCAGCTCCTCCGAGTCAAGTTCTTCCTCCGACAGCGACGACGACAAGAAAAAGAAGAAAAAAGACAAAAGAAGAAAAAGAAGAAAGACAAGAAGAAGAAAAAGGTAAATTTTATCTTTGAGTCGCACAAAACATTATCTTTCAGCCATTCAAACTGAAATAATAATCATGTTATCTTTCTATTATGCAGGATTCTAGCTCTTCGTCATCATCATCATCATCATCATCATCATCTGAAAGTGAAAAGGACAAGAAGAAGAAGAAGAAGAAGAAAAAGGACAAGAAGAAGAAGAAAAAGAAAGACAAGAAGGTATTTTAAAGTTATGTTCCATGGCACAAATGTAATTATCAGAACATGCAATGATCAGAATCTTTATGGCAGTTTTGCCTCTTTCTTAGAGTTTCTCACATGACTTTTTTTGTTATTAATATTTTAGTTACAATCTTTGATGTTTTGTGTTTCAGGATGAGAAGCAGAAAGAGCTCGGGGCTCCAAATGCAGAAGGTGAGTATTATTTTGCCGAAAAAAATGTAGTAACCAGTTGAACTACAGATCCCACAATACACTCAGGGTGTTTACATGAAATTGGCGACCGATTGTAGTCTAATTTCAGACGTAATGTAACCAGAGAATAAGTCTGCAGCTAAACAAATGCAACTGAGCATGCTCACAACCCCTGTCCACTGCACATTCCAACAATAAATTAAGATTTTTAGAACATTAAAGTGCCTTGCACAAAGTGGCACACACAATCTCACATCTAACTATAAGTTGAACACTGTTTTAAATGTTTAAAACAGTTATACATGTCCCAGAAAGATCAATGTGTAATTTTACAAACACTTATTAATAATAAACAATGTTTAGGTAAATCAACATATTGCAGTCTGAATCATGCAGCAGTGAATCTGACACAGCAGAACATGTCTCTGCTGGGTAATTGGTTTACTCTCTTGCATGTAAACAGGAGCAAAACTGGTCCAACTGGTAAAACCTCCAGTGTTAGGTGTAACTAAGTTACTGTAATTAGATTACATTTTGAGCAATTAGTAGTATAACTTAGTTATTGTGAAAATACTTTGACTTTAGTTACTAATAAAATCTTCTCGGTTACTTTTAAGTAAAAAAAATCTACAAAAGTGACTTGTGTGAGAGAAACCAGCTCAGAGACACAAACCAGCTGCTGGAAAAGGGCCCAGAATCCTTTTAATGTTGACTTTACTTAATATGAGCCTATTTAAGCAACTCATTTGTTGTTTGCCTTTGTTTAAATGCCAATTACTTTTTCCCCAACACCTTAAAAAATACTTTTAATGGTTATATTAAGTGTATTAAGAAGTCATAAATAATTATCATAATGAAGACAAGACTAATTAAATCCAATTTTTTTTTAGACGGTGAAACTCCAGGACCAAGTAATGAGACGGATGAACACATGTATCAAGTCGTCAACACGGTAAAAATCTCTCACACATTTCTTTTATAACATTAAATAACAAATGATCATCATGATGTCATCTCGTCACAGGTCTCTACAGTGCTCGATGCGAGAGACGAGTTTAAAGAAGGTTTGGTGGAAGGTTTGTAAAGCTTATTCTTTGGTGTGAAAGTGATTACATATTTGGTGGTAACAGTTTTTTGTGTCGCTGTGCAGATCGGGCGATGCCTTTCACTGCAGACGACGAAGACGAGAAGAATCTGAAGAAGAGGAAAAAGGTAAATAGGTTGCGTTCACATCACATCAAAACATTGCACTGGCCAGTAACGTTAAATTAAATGCAGAGCAGAAGAAGTAATGTCTTCAAGTCTTGAAGGAAACTAATCTAGATCTCTCAATAAATACCAGCAGATCTTAAAGGAACCGTATGTAAGATTTAGATGTCAGATTTCATAAACATGAATTATATGTGTCCAAAGATACAAGGTCAACAAGTCACTATTATTTTTACTGAAAGTCAATGTAATTCTCAGGTATTCTTAATTAAAAAAGCAATGGACATGATGTCCCTTTGTTGATGTTTACATTTATTATCCAATCAGAAAGGAGGTGTGTATGGACAGGGAAGTCTGGGCGTCCTTGCTCAGGCTGCTGCCCCCGCGACCCGACCCCGGATAAGCGGAAGAAGATGGATGGATGGATGGATCCAATCAGAAAGCAGAATGAGCCTCACATGACTCTCTCAGTTGGGTTGCCAGTTTGGTTTCTTAGAAGCTGAAGTTAATTTTGAATCGGTAATCAGTAGCTTCCTATCTTCAATGTATCGACCATTTCACAGCAACCCATGTTCATTTGTGATTGTTATACCTTTCTAAAACCACTAGTTGTGCATCTTACATACGGTTCCTTTAAGCATTTCCGAAATAATCAAGCCAATCTAACTTGACTTTTAATTCATACTTTTTTTTTTTTTTTTGCAAGCTTTTCATTTTGCATAATATAGACTATTTAGAATATTATTTTGATGTAGAACACAGCTAAGTCAATGAATCTGGCTCCCGGGCCACAGTTTGGTGGTTGGTTTTTGGTGACAATATAGCAATATGTTAGGTGAAATTCAAAACAAATCTAGGGACGGTGATTCCAGTATTGGTATTGACTGCTATACTAATATTTTAGCAACACTGGCTGATATGTGTTACCAATATTTTAAGTGTGAGGTGCCCCATTTTCAATTTAGTTTTACTCAAATACAAAATCTATTTTGAGGTAAAATAAAATCCTTCTCTTCAATAGTCACTTCTCTGTGATGTGTTAAATCCATTTATATAGGTCAGTGGTTAAGTCCAACAATCACTCAAAGCATGACAAAGGTTGGTCAATAGGATGAGAAAGAAATGTCTCTAATTGAACTGTATTAAACTGACAAAAGAGAATTTCTCAAAATAAAAAAGCAGATATTCACAGGCTTGAGCTCACGATTGTCCAGCCGTAGTTTAAATACAAATTCAACACCACCTTCACTGCAGCTGTGGAGTAATGTGTTGCCTTTACATTGTTGTTCTTTCCTCCAGGACTCTGGCTCTGGTTCAGACAGCGACGATGACAAGAAAAAGAAAAAGAAGAAGAAAAGAAGAAGGTAAATAAATGCATACTTTGGTTTTACTAAACACAAGTCCTTTATTAATATTTTGGTGTCCGTATTTTAATTCAAATTGGAGTCATTTTAACTGGGGTGATATACTGTAGATTTTTTGAGCCGATATTGACATTTCCTGATATTGATATTTGCATTATAACATTTTTTTCATAGCTCAAGAGCGCAGGCTGACTTTTCACTTCACAAATTTTTTTAATTTTTTTTTAATTGACCTTTATTTAACCAGGGAAGTCCCACTGAGATTCAGAATCTCTTTTGCAGGGGAGCCCTGGGGGAAGGGTCAGGGGAGGCATTAATGGACATGTTTTTTATAAAAATAATAAAAATAATATGTATTTATCCGGGTAATAAAATGTTCTGTCGAATTATTGCGTAATATTTTTATGTTAATTGTTTTTTTTTTATTAGTATTTTTACTCAAAATAACAAATGTGATGCTTTGAGGAAATATTATTAGTAAAAAAACTCCTCTAAAATATCAGTATGTTATAAATATAATATACTGATACTGATTTATCGCCCATCCCTATTAAATTATTTAGGTAACGTAGCATTTTTCCCATGTTTCAATGCATTTTTGACTTGTTCTAGGGGAATTTGGCCTTCTGTTCTCTTGGCAATAATTTAGTTCAAACTTCAAAGTAAAAAAAAATGTCTTCAAACAAAATCAAAACTTGATCAATAAATAGATCTTACGTTTGTCAGTATTTAAAATCTTAAAACCAAGCAATTTAACTTGTGTTACTTTACAGAGTACTTGACACATTTGTTTTTAATCTTGCTTGAAAAACACAGGACTCCTCCAGTTCTTCATCTTCATCATCCTCATCGTCAGACAGTGACGATGACAAGAAAAAGAAAAAGAAAAAGAAGAAGAAAGTAAAGAAGAAGAAGGTAATGTGATACAAATAAATGAAGTAAAAAAGACAAGATTACATTAAAAAACATACTAAATACTGCAGAGAAAGATACTCATGATAAATACTGAGCCTAAATAATTAGTTTAATTTATCAATAGGTTTTTTAATTTACAATTTGGAACTCTATATCTTCTCCCTGATGACATCATCTTTACTGGCCTATTCATCTTCTTCTGCCTCACCCATTTTTCTTGGAAGTGCACTTCCTGTTTAGTTGCGTTGTCCCTGTAGAATTCAGTCGCTGGGTGTTTTTTAGCTGTCATTATAGCTAACTGAGAGAGCCTCGCAAAACAGACATGTTAGATACCTTGGTTAGAAATCAAACTCGTTAGACACCTTAAAATACCTAAACAGGAAGTGCGCTGCCAAGAAAAGTGGGCTTGGCCAAATGAGGTGAATAGAATGTTGTGACATCATGCGAACGCAACCTATTAATCAAGAAATACTGATAAGATGTCTAAATAATTATTATTGACTTTCTCTTCTTAAAACCAGACATTATGCACATGAGACACTTTCTAATAAACTGTATATAATGTTATCAACGGTATTAAAGTTAATATACTAAGAGATAAACATTTATTTATTTATTTATTTACATTTTTATAGGACTCTAGCTCTTCCTCCTCCGACAGCGATGATGATGACAAGAAGAAGAAGAAAAAGAAAAAGGACAAGAAGAAGAAAAAGAAGAAGAAGAAGGAGGTTAGTTTTGCTTTATTGTCACAAAATACATGTAATTTGTTTACTTATTTGAATGGGATTAGACTATTTAAACAGGAAAATAATGTCTTGATTTTTTTTAAAATCCAGGATTCTAGCTCCTCTTCTTCATCCTCATCATCATCATCGTCTTCATCTTCATCATCATCATCATCTGACAGCGAAGATGACAAGAAGAAGAAGAAGAAAAAGGACAAGAAGAAGAAGAAAGACAAGAAGAAGGTAATTTGGTTTTGTTTGTGTGTGGATTCCTCTCAAGACCAAATCGTGATCAAAACAAAAGCTTTACCGTATTTGTTGTTGTGTATTTCAGGACGGAGAGAAGAAGAAGAAGCTCGAAGGTGAGTATCTTGATTATCTTCTAGTGTTACTTTGACATGATTTTACAAAGATACCTTCCACAATTACTACGAGCAATCATCCTCCTCCATCAGCTAGTAAATAAAACTACTAATACTACTTCTGAGCATTACCCACGTGTTTTTACAGTTCATACAGGATTATGATCATTACCTTATGGTCACATTTACCTTATAGGAAACACTCCCATAGATCATTAAATTGACCATTAAATTGAGTATTTTCAAGTATTTCAGTTTCTCGTTGCCATTCTCCAATTCCAGTCAGTGCCCCTAAGCTTCTGTGCCGGAACGAACACAAAACATGTCAAACACGAGGCCCGGGGGCCAGTTGTGGCCAGTTGTGACCTCCCACAACATTTTATGCAGCCCTCAAGGTCTTAGTTTAATCACACATTAGTGCCAGGAGTACTCTGGGTGTCTTGACCTAATGAAAAGGTTTGTCTGAAACTTAAAGAATAAGTAATTTTTCAGACGAATACAGATGTAATGCAGATTCAACCTGGACAGACTCAAACAGACAAAATAATATGATTAATGAAAATATTTATTTACACAGTTTTGGCGATTATTCCCCAGCAGAAAAACAAAGCATACAATCAATTATTGTCTGATAGAGTCAGAGAATTCCCCTGGAGCCTAGACACTGGTGGTGGTGAAGAGGGAAGATGACTTCTGAGGCGGTGATGGGAGGTGGAGGGTTGTGAGAATGTGATGAGGCGACAAACTGCTTGCATAAGCTGTCAGCAAACTGAGGAATTCCAGCTGCTCTTTTGAATTTAGCCCTGATGCTCCGATAGGCTGGAGGGAGCGAGGAGGAGATGAGAGCTGCAGGGTGATTGGCTAAGCTTCGCAGGGGTTGAGCCACGGGCCAGGATGTGATAGGGTACAGGATGACATCAGAGGAGATGATTGATGAGCTGAATATTCGCTCCTTAGCTCCATTTGTTACTTCAATAAATGTAGAAAAATCAAATACAGAGACTATTATTTGTAGTTTGTCAAAGATTAGTAAGGTTAAATTTTGTTACAACCTGCTCTGTGAGGACAACGACAATGCCAATGTGGCCCTTTGTCAAAATGAGTTCAACAGCCCTGACATACGAGGACAACATTATATAACCTTTTATTGTTTTTATTTATTTTTTTAAGTTATGAGCCCAACTTTTGTGAACACACAATATTTCGCTGTCGCTTCACTAAGCAGCTCAGAGCAGAGAAACCTCCTGGTCAATTTACATTAGATTTAAATTGTATGTTTTTTAAGGCTGTGGAAAGTACAGACTTCACAACATTTTTAACAATTTCTGGCAGCTTACAGTAAGTAATAAAATGAATATAGTCAAGCAAACAACAAGCACAATTAACTCAGATTTAGCAAATGGCTCATATTGGGGAATGACACTTCTCTTTGTAGCAGTCTTCATAACAGTAAAGACAATTTTGTATTTATAGCTGTTTATATACTGTACATCTTTAACATTAATAATCATAAATACTAAATATATAAAAATGAGTAAAAAGAGAAAGAATAACAGATCATTTTGAATGTTTCAGACGGTGAAACTCCAGGACCAAGCAATGAGACGGATGAACACATGTATCAAGTCGTCAACACGGTAAAAATCTCTCACACTTTTCTTTTCTAACCTTAGATAACAAAATTACAACAATGTCGTCTTGTCACAGGTCTCTACAGTGCTCGATGCAAGAGATGAGTTTAAAGAGGGTTTGGTGGAAGGTATGTAAACGTAAAGCTTATATATGTACTTGTTAGATATTTGGTTGTAACGTTTTTTGTGGCGCTGTGCAGATCGGGCGATGCCTTTCACTGCCATAGACGAGGGTAATCTCACAGACGATGAAGGAGAAGGAGGAAAAGCCCACAAAGATAAAAAGAAGAAACTGAAGAAGAAGAAAAAGGTACGTTTTTTTTGCACCAACTACATTTACAAAGAAAACAATGTACTTATATTGGCTTCACTTGTCCAATCCACAAACAACTAACAATGCTACCATCTACGAAAATCAACTATTTTCACTGAACTAAATCCAAAAACAGAACTAAGCCAGAACAAACCCAATATCATCAACAATCAGACCTGAAGCACAGCAGTAATGAGACTAGACCACGGTTCAAGACTGAACTTAGTCTACATTTGGATTAGAGTCAAACTTCATCTTGAACAAGCCTAGACCACTGAATCTGAACCAGGACCACATCAGGACTATAAGGTCTTAACCGTTTAAAATGCCTAACAAAATCAGTTAAAATTATGCATAGTACAGTTAACGTAGTGCAATAAGTATCACATATCAGGCAAAATGGTCCAGTCCATGGTTGATTTTTTCATGGTGGACCAAAACATACTGCTTAGTTGGCTGCTTTTGGCCCTCATGCCACTATGTGAATAGCCCTGCTTTAAACTGTTACGTAGTGTAAATTACATAGTATAAACACTTGTTTATGGATCCGGCCTATTTTACTTATAAAGTCTGACTAAAATCATGTCATCGTGTATCAAACGGTTTTCTGAACCTTTTAAAGAGGGATTTTTTTTTTTATCAACATGGGCGATGCGCGCACACCTCGCCTGTAGAAAGAGCCACCGCTCATAGACACAAACAATGGAAACAAGTCAAAAAAGCTCCGTTGTCAGCTAACTACAAGAGTTTATCACTGTGAGAAAACAGGTTCTGCTGCTAAGTCAACATTTCTGAATGAAATTCAATCCTTTGACCCTTAAAAGTTACATTCAGGTGAAAAAACTATGAGAAAAATGCTGTCTCAAGCTTCAGGAGACAGATGTCTGTCAGACAAACAATTGGCTGAACTCTTTGTGAAGGTGAAGCTCTGTACTTTCAGGTTCTGATTCTGATTCTAATCATAAGTGAAAACAAGCTCTGCATAAAAGAAAAACAAAGTTTAGTTTCTGCCTCAATTTTCTTTGGTAAACATGCAGAGTAGTATTTTGAGTATCTGTTGTGGATTTTTTGTATTTATGTAGAAAAATGCATTCCTTGAGAGTTGCCTAATCTCAAAAAGTATAATTTTTTAACAAAAGTACAATTATGCTTTATCGATAGTCCTGGGAGTCCAGGGTCCTAGTCATTGTCATTACTGGGAGTTTTTTTTTAAATTCAAGTTTATTTTTGGTTGAAAAGTTGCACAATACACCTTTAACTAAAATGTGTTAAAGCTGGGTAATGTAAACTGATCCTAATTCAGCCAGAATGGTTGATTAAACTACAAATAAAAGATACAAATAAGATTTTAGTTAATTTAATCAGACGGTGGAAGGATGAAGAATATAATATATAAAAAGGCAACTGAGTCTGAACAAAATTACACAATATGGGATTTTGTTGTTTCCTTCAGGACTCTGGCTCTGGCTCTGGCTCTGGTTCTGGTTCAGGTTCTGGTTCTGATTCGGAGAGCGAGGATGAGGATGACAAGAAGAAGAAGAAGAAGAAAAAGAAGAAGAAGAAGGTCAGTAAAATGCTTTCACAAACAGGCCATTCATTCATTTCCTCATTTAGTTGAATTTTTTATTTATTTGCTTTTGTTTGTGCGGCACAGGACTCCTCCAGCTCCTCTTCTTCATCTTCATCATCATCAGACAGCGATGATGAGAAGAAAAAGAAGAAGAAGAAAAAGAAAAAAGTGAAGAAGAAGGTAAAATACTTTTAAACATTTACTTCTTAACCTAACATGTATTGGTTTATTGGGATAAGGCGACTGTTACAATAACCATAATAGTCGGGGAGCCAAAGTCTGAAAAGTCCTTTAAATAAGGAGATACCCGTCACGGCCTGCCGTACTTTTTATTTGCCATTTTTTTGTTAGCTTTGACCCTAGGGGTCAATAATTAGAGGGTCTGCTCGGGCGGAAATATCGCGAAAAAAAATTATGGCTATTTTAGTGCAAACATCTTGAATTTTTTGATAAAAAATGTAGAAAAATGAAAACTATCCTGTATACCTTACTGGATTGGGTTAGCTGTCAATAAATACATTCCTCATGCACAAAACACATGTAGTAATACAATTCAGTGAAAAATAACTCTTAAAAAACATTTCTATATTATTTTTTATGGATTAAATGCCAAAAAATATGTGTTTTTTCCGCTTTTTTCTCGTATTTTCTTCTTTACTTTGTTGGCAATAAACTTTTTCTTCAATTTTTGACATTAACCAATACACCATTCTTTTCAGCAAACAGTAAACTCAATCCACTGAAAAAATTATGAAAATCCAGCCAAAATTAAAGGAACTGTGATGATTTGACTGCTAGTTGGCCTTCAACAGGTTCAGAATCCCAATGGAATCCTATGGGAAACTCTCACAATACAAAAGACTGACATCACGGCCTAAAAGTCTTTCTAATTTTAACATAACTATGTTTTTTTCAAAGGAAATATATCACACAAGAAATAAAATACAAAAAAATTATTTTATTATATACATATTATGTAAATTTAGAACTATTAACACAAAAACTGTTTAGAGTATGAATGTGCTTGTGAAGTGGGATGATTAGGTTGGTACATGGCAGATACTTCTCGAGGATTTCTCACCATCTGAAGATCCAGCAACAAGGTTGTTTACCAAATAAACTAAATAAATAATTAAATAATAATAATACATATTTGATCTACTTTACAGGAGCTTTCTCAGGCTCACATGCTTTTCTTGCAGTGGCAGTATTGGCTGAGTTCAGGGGGTTTAGACTCTTTCAGCATCATGATTAACATCAATCTGCCATTTACCTCCTAAAATCAGTGGCAGCTGGGTAGATTAGAAGAGTCATTTGTGTTGCTTGAGCTCGGAGAAGGTGTAATAAGAAGACAACTTCAGTAGGTGGAAGGACACATGTCTTCTTTGATGCTCACAAATAATTGGGCTCACAGTGCATCCAGTGTATTACCAACTTCACTTCTGTCATAGAGTGACACCAATCTAACATCAAGACTTTCCTCTGGATCACCAAACCTGCTCAGTGGCAGAAGATCTGTCAGGTGTTTAATAGCGGTTGTGTAGGCTCTTCTTTTGCCTCTTCTGTACAGACAGCTCTTTAAATCACATCTCGTAAGTACAGTTTATAGGCACTGAGGAGAACCTATGTAAGATCAACAGCTGCAACATCATACTTCTCTGCCAGAGCTTCTGTGATGAAATGAACTGGTAGGAAGATATCCATCCTCCAACCCACAACTCCTGCAGCCCATTCATGTGAGAGATGTAGTACAAGCACACAGGGGTGTAGCACCAAAGTCTGTCAGATGCGACTTTCAAGTCATAAAACAAGCATTCTCGCGGGATCTAAATGAATCTTTTTGTCTTTGGGCAATTCCAGACCACAGTGGACTGGAGCTGGTGTACAAGGCACTTCACAAGAAACTTGCACGTGTCCCAAACCAAACTCACCTCACAGTCACTGTACGGGAGGCGTTAGTCTGTTGAACCAAAATGCATCTAAGGTGGGGTAGCTGATTTTCTCACAGCAAACATAATTAAGGTTTTAAATCTGACTTCTTCCTCTCATAAATGCGTTGACACATGGTTAATATCCACGTGTATTTATTTTGGTTGCAATTATGGTCATTAATCGTCTTTTTACAAACAACAAAGTGAAACTGGAGAGGACCAGCCAAGCTCAGCCAATCAGAGAGCTGCTTTCAGCTCCTGGTGAGAACAAAAAGTTACTTATTATTCAATTTAGACACTACACAGTGGTCTCATTTTTTCACAGAGTGCTATTTATCATACACTTTTTAGTGGAAAACACAATGTTTACTAATTTACAACTAAAAAAGTTAGTTACTCCAAATTTAAGTCTAATATATGCTGTTTTTAATTAAAACCTTTTGGTCAGACAGTCTAAAGAATGGAAATTAGCCTTTGGCTTCAAATCAGTGTGTATATTTATGTCTGTTCAATACCACGCTCTGTCCTAATCACATACATACATACATACATACATGCATACATGCATACATAAATGCATACATACACAGATACAGGGTGCGATTTGTCCAAAAAACAGAGGGGTAATGAAAAATAATGTTTTTAATTAACACATTAAGTCATTCTGCACGTGCCCCACATTCACGTACATATTGTGCATTCACGCCATTTACACGTGCATATTGTGTATGCACACCATTTACACATGCATATTGTGCGTGCACACCATTTACACGTGCATATTGTGCATGCACGCCATTTGCACGTGCATATTGTGCATGAATGCCATTTACACAGGCAAATTGTGCATGAACGCCCTTTGCACATGCATACTGCCCACGCCACTACAGAAGCACATGTCCAACGTTCATTCTGTTTCTTTTCCACCCACAACAAAATTCTGGCGCACACTGGCGCCCTTTCCTCCCACAATTAACAGAATAAATCCAGTAGGCTACATAAAGGTTTGTCCTGTTCTCTCAGTGCAGCTCTTGCGGCACCAGGCTCTACAAGCAGGAGCAGTACAGTTTGTAACTATATACTGTATGTCTCTTGTCCCGTTGAGGTGCACAAACCTCAATATTCGCGTCTCTCTCATAATGTTTCTGACATTGATTTCTCGCGCTGCTTTTTGTGGATTAAAGAGAGATCTCACAGGGCAGAGACAGAGCAGCACATCGGCTTCGAGTCTAAATGACAGCGCTAAGAGAGAGAGAGAGTGATCGCTTATGTGAGAGGATCATTGCCTATGTTTTCTAATGAGATCTGTCCATTTAATCTATGCTTGTGCATGCATAAAATGGTGAAAGGTAAAGCCAGTAAGGGACTGTGTTATGGCGTTATTGACTGTTTTGAGAATAGAGTGTAAGCAAAGGCAGTGGATGAAGTGATCTTAGTCACTTCATCCAGCTACAAGAAACCTGTAAAATACACCAAAACTTTAAAAAAAATTCTGGTCGAAGACCCCAAGAACCCCCACCTTCACTTGTCTTTGATCCTGTATTTTAAAATATCTGCCACTGCTGAAGTAACTGTGACACCCTTGAATCGCACTGAAAAAAGAGGCTGGTAAATTTGCAAAGGACCACTTCAAATGTTCCCTGTAGATTTCAAAAGTCTATAAATGAATTCAAAAAATCATTAACTCTTGCACTGGGGCCCATCAGCAAAGTTTGTACCCTGGGCCCAGACTTTGGTGCTACGCCCCTGTGTGCATGTACTACATCTCTCACATGAATGGGCTGCAGGAGTTGTGGGTTGGAGGATGGATATCTTCCTACCTGTTCATTTCATCACACTCTGGCAGGGAAGTATGATGTTGCAGCTGCCGATCTTACGTTCATTCTCCTCTGTGCCTATGAACTGTACTTACGAGATGTGATTTAAAGAGCTCTCTGTACAGAAGAGGCAAAAGAAGAGCCTACACAACCGCTATGAAACACCTGACAGACCTTCTGCTACTGTGCAGGATTGTTGATCCAGAGGAAAGTCTTGATGTTAGAGAAGTGGTCATAACACCCTCGAGGAAATACTTGGTATCACTTCATGACAGAAGTGAAGTTGGTAATACACTGGATGCACTGTGACCCAATTATTTGTGAGCATCAAAGAAGACATGTGTCCTTCCACCTACTGAAGTTGTCTTCTTATTACACCTTCTCCGAGCTCTGCATCAGCTGGACATAAACAAGCAACACAAATGACTCTTCTAATCTACCCAGCTGCCACTGATTTTAGGAGGTAACTTGTAAATGGCAGATTGATGCTAATCATGATGCTGAAAGAGTCTAAACCCCCTGAACTCAGCCAATACTGCCACTGCAAGAAAAGCATGTGAGCCTGAGAAAGCTCCTGTGCAAGAGTCGATGTGAAGTGTGTCATTGTCTGTGACCGAGAACCCAACAGATGTTCAAGGACTGAACGTGCACTTGAAGACGTAGCCATGAAAGTAGATCAAATATGTATTATTATTATTTAATTATTTATTTAGTTTATTTGGTAAACAACCTTGTTGCTGGATCTTCAGATGGTGAGAAATCCTCGAGAAGTATCTGCCATGTACCAACCTAATCATCCACTTCACAAGCACATTCATACTCTAAACAGTTTTTGTGTTAATAGTTCTAAATTTACATAATATTTATATAATAAAATATTTTTTTTGTATTTTATTTCTTGTGTGATATATTTCCTTTGAAAAAAACATAGTTATGTTAAAATTAGAAAGACTTGTAGGCCGTGATGTCAGTCTTTTGTATTGTGAGAGTTTCCCATAGGATTCCATTGGGATTCTGAACCTGCTGTTGGCACACTAGCAGTCAAATCATCACAGTTCCTTTAATTTTGGCTGGATTTTCATAATTTTTTCAGTGGATTGAGTTTACTGTTTGCTGAAAAGAATGGTGTATTGGTTAATGTCAAAAATTGAAGAAAAGGTTTATTGCCAACAAAGTAAAGATGAAAATACGAGAAAAAAGCGGAAAAAACACATATTTTTTGGCATTTAATCCATAAAAAATAATATAGAAATGTTTTTTAAGAGTTATTTTTTCACTGAATTGTATTACTACATGTGTTTTGTGCATGAGGAATGTATTTATTGACAGCTAACCCAATCCAGTAAGGTATACAGGATAGTTTTCATTTTTCTACATTTTTTATCAAAAAATTCAAGATGTTTGCACTAAAATAGCCATAATTTTTTTTCGCGATATTTCCGCCCGAGCAGACCCTCTAATTATTGACCCCTAGGGTCAAAGCTAACAAAAAAATGGCAAATAAAAAGTACGGCAGGCCGTGACGGGTTCATCCTTTTTTCAGACGTTGGCTCCCCGACTATAAATACAATCTGATTTAAAAGATAAACACATGCCAAAGGATGCTTTATCACAAAATCGTGGCATTAATAAATACAAATGGAAAAATAGAGTAAACTATTTGTGATTTTTGCACTTTGTTTGCAAATATTCTAGCCTCCAGTCAACATGTTTCAACCTTTATTGGTAAAAATATCTAAACAGAAAAAATAGGTACTGACTAGTCGACTACTAAAATTTGTTGGAGCCGTCGCATAGCGCAAGAACTACATTACTCACCAGAAAGTTACCCAATGTCACTTTAACTATTAGTGTATTCATTTGTGTGATTTTATTGTCCAGGATTCCAGCAGCTCTGACAGCGACAGTGACGACGACAAGGTAAGATTCAACAAAAACTATGCTCAGTGACAAAAATTAGTCTTAAGCTGCACACTAGAGGAGTTCAGGATATTTTAGACCGAAAAAAGAACAGGCCAAAGACATGAGGACATTTACAACAATTATTTGTCTCATAGTCACATTATATAGTAGGAAGAACAGAGACTTGTAGAGCGCAGCAGAGAGCAGAGTGCGCGCGTCAAGTGATCTAGCGTAGACGTACAGGTTTTTTTTTTCTTGTGCACGGTTATAAAAGTGAAACAACAATGATGATGAAACTCCAGTGAATTAAAGCAGGTTTTTTCAAAGGTCAAAGGAGAGCAGAGGGTCATTACAAGTAAGGAACTGCTACACTGACGCTTTGTGAGCATAAAATTAAAACAGTGTTACATAGTTTAGTAAAGTTGGTGACTAGCTCGTCATTTAAAGGACAAATATTATGCATTTTTTGTGTTGTTCATGTCTACTAAACATGCTCACGAGCACCTCCATTTTGGAATATCATGCATCATTCAGAACCAATAAAGACAGCACTGTAAATCACAAGTGACCGTCATGTGTTTCCCCCATAAAAAATTCAATTTGAGCTCTACTACAGACTGCAAAGAAAATTACACAGGGAACACAAACAAATGTGTATCCTTTAAGGAGCAGATGTGTTGAAGATGACGTGCGTAATGCTCCTAAAAAAGAACATCGCATTTACGTGCACAAAGCGTTACATTTATTTACAGATAAAGAGGCAATGTTTTTTCTTTATTTTACATTTTAAGAGCCA
Organism: Mugilogobius chulae; assembly: GCA_038363315.1. Classification (NCBI taxonomy): domain Eukaryota; kingdom Metazoa; phylum Chordata; class Actinopteri; order Gobiiformes; family Gobiidae; genus Mugilogobius; species Mugilogobius chulae. The sequence goes on along the minus strand of CM076415.1, from coordinate 15,436,311 downwards.
CTGTCTCAAGGCAGATGCAGCAGATGCTGATGCTTAAGGTCCTCACACTTGTGCAGCATGTGAACCTCACCATGATGTGACCTGACAAATAATCACAGTGATGCACAGACATAACAAGAGAAATGACAAAAAATCTCCTACGAAAATCTTTACTCTGGCCACGCCTCCTCGAACTCGTAGAGGGGCACATTGGACTTAAAATTGTCCCAAAACTCCTATAGTGTGCAGAAGGCTTTACATGTGATGCATTTTTATTCCAACAGAAGAAGAAAAAGAAAGATAAGAAAAAGAAGAAGACAAAGGACAAGAAAAAGAAGAAGAAGAAGGTATGACATTATTTCAATAAAAACAGAAACTGTAATTTTAACGTACAAGAGCTGAAAATGCGTCTTTGTATGTTTGTGTGTGCAGGATTCTTCATCTTCTGATTCGTCCAGTGACTCTAGCGACGACGAGAAGAAGAAAAAGAAGAAGAAGAAAAAGGACAAGAAGAAAAAGAAAGATAAGAAAAAGGTAGAAGATTGGGTTAAAATTCATGTTTTTCTCAATACGTTCAGTTTAAGCTTTATTCTGTACATTTGTTGTCCTTGGTTACGTCATAGTATAGTTCATCTTTTAGAGCTGCATCTAACAATCATTTTTCTCCAGCGATTATTATTTTTGATGAACCAATCAGTTGTTTAGATCACAAAGTCACTGCTTGTAAGCATTTTATTCCAATTGTGCATTTATTGCAAACAAAAATGCCTCATTATAAGTTTGCACATGTTACACTGCAAAAACTATATATGTAGCCTTGCTTAAAATGACTTGAATTTTTACCTTTTATCTTTAGCTGCTTATGTAATGTAGAATATGTCACTGGTTTCAAGGCATTTCTAACTGCTTATAAGACAATTTGGCTTAAAAAATATTGATTTGCAAATGGCGTTAGTGCAATTTTATTAACCCAGTGGTAACTAATTAAGAAATAATGTCTTAAAATTAGTTCAAAGCAGATTAAGACACATTAATTATTACATTAAATAGAAATCATTTAGTCCAATGTTTGAAATTAGGGTTCAAATGCTAGAGTCAAGCAATTTTTTTCACCACATAGCCATCAGTTTATAATCATTTAAGATCACTGTTATGTTCAGAAAAGGGTTTAAAACTATTTGTTAAATTTGGCGTGAACTATCAGTGTATTTAAACCAAGTCCATTATATTTGCAGGATTCTTCTTCTTCTGATTCGTCCAGTGACTCAAGTGACGAGGAGAAGAAGAAAAAGAAGAAGAAGAAGAAGGACACGAAGAAGAAAAAGGATAAGAAAAAGGTAATTTATAATTTTTAAGTTAGTTTAAGTGTTAGTGAATCAGTTTGTGTGTGTCATCTTAACAGATTTTGCAAATTACTTACTGTCCACATCTTATTCTAGGATTCTTCTTCTGAATCTTCGTCCAGTGACTCTAGTGATGATGAGAAGAAGACAAAGAAGAAGAAAAAAGACAAGGGCAAGAAGAAAAGAAAGATAAGAAGAAGAAGAAGGTATGTGTGTGTTTGAAATCACACAATAGCTGATTATTAGTTCTGTTTTGGCAATAATATTAGGATTCTGTTCAAGACTGAAGTAGGCTCAAATAAAAATCACAGTGATAATTGTCCATTTTGTGGCCTTGCAAGTCTGTTCAATGTAAAAACACAGATTTTTAAATATTTATTTAGTGTAACAAAAAAAAAACATGCTTTTATTTAAGTTTATTTTTTTATTTCTATTCTTGAGAAACAGTTATACTTAGATCATCACAACTAAATAATGTGCCCTACTTTTTAAAATAAAATGTCCTGTTTTGTTTTATGTCCAGGATTCTTCTTCTGAATCTTCGTCCAGTGACTCTAGTGATGATGAGAAGAAGAAGAAGAAGAAGAAGAAAAAGAAGAAGAAGGGCAAGGACAAAAAGAAGAAGAAAGACAAGAAAAAGGTTTGTTAGAAATACAGCTGCATATTGTCTAATCAAGCATTTAAATTACCAAAAAAACCTGTAATTATTTCTACTGCACATTAAATTACAATTATATTTTTTGAGCTATTGTGTCCTTGTAATTCATCTTGAGGATCAACAAAGAGATAAAATTAGAATTGATTCCTACAAATACAGTGTTGTAATATTGATGTTTATTTGAATATTTGCCACCTTAAAATTATTGTTAACATTAATTAAATTTTCTGATTTGTTTTATGTTTTAGGATTCTTCTTCTGAATCTTCGTCCAGTGACTCTAGCGATGATGAAAGAAGAAAAAGAAGAAGAAGAAGGGCAAGGACAAGAAAAGAAGAAGAAGGATAAGAAAAAGGTATATTTGTCAGAAAATGTGTCAATTTCTTTATAAATTGCAGCTTAACTGTTGTAAAACTTTGATTGATAAATATTTACCACAAGGACTATTACACCAAAGTATGTCAACATTTGAAAAAATGTGATCATCTGGGCTTTAAATTAATCTGAAATACATATATCAAGTCTATTCGCTAATACATGTGTTTTCCCCTAGAGATTATTAATATTTGAATTGAATTTTGACCAATTTAGAGACTTTTATGTTTTTGTGTTATATTAATACAAATAGCCAGTGGTAATGAGTAACTCTTAGATTATCATAACAAAATTATTGATTAAAAGTTCTGTTTTGTTTTATATTTTAGGATTCTTCTTCTGAATCTTCATCATCGTCGTCCAGTGACTCAAGTGATGATGAGAAGAAGAAAAAGAAGAAGAAGAAGGGCAAGGACAAGAAGAAGAAGAAAGATAAGAAAAAGGTATGTTTATCAGATAATTAAGATCTTTGAAGCTGCATTACTAAATGTAATACTTGGAAATTAATGAATATTGTTTTCCTTTCTATAAAGCATTTTTTAAAAGTACTTAGTGACAAATTACACCATTGTGCACTGTCTGAATTTTACTTTTTATTGTTGAATTTCTAAGAAAGAGTTGTGTGTGTCACCAGGCCTGTCGATAGAATTTAGGAGGTCCAGGGCAAGGTATCCTCATATGGGCCCCCACAATATAAATTAATATGTAATAATAGGGAACAATTCTGGGCCCCTAAGACTCTGAGGCCTAGGACAAAAGACCCCTTCGACTCCCTTGTGTGTCATTGTATAAGTCTAGGATCAGAATATGATTTCTGTGTGATGGTAGTTCATTGTATTTCACTGTCTAAACCTGTGCCCAAACGTCCTGCAGGCGAATATAAGTGATGTACATGTCACGTTATGACAGTAAGAACTCTCATAAATATAAAAACCCACCCAACTTCTCCGGCTTTAAAGGTTAAACAGGTTAACCACATTTTTTCAGAAAAACCCAACGAACAGGATCATATTTAAGATTTCACGAAACATTTTGCTTGTTTTCAACCGACTTGTCTGTTTTGATGAGATTCATAATTAATTGTCTATTGTCTAGTAAATGTGACATATGTAGAGGTTATTCCACAACTGTTACCTAGCAATCATATTGTACTGTAAATAGTGACTGTTTAAATTCCAAGGAATCTGTCATTTTAGTGTAAAATTTATTTGTATTTTACACTTTGAGATTCTGCTTTAGAGCTCAAACACTTCCAGGATTTTTTGACGTTTATTTGTCATTTTCTTCATACTTTACAACTCAACAGCTGTATCATAAATATTATTTTAAGTTCAGCTGAAATATACAGTAAATATCAAGTTCATTCACTAAAACAAGTGTTTCCCCCTAGAGCAGGGGTGCCCAAACTTTTTTTCTTGGTGGGCCAAAATTTGCTGATTTTTTTCTTCGCGGGCCAAAATGTTTTGCATTGAAGAGTGCCAAGGGCCAACATAATTTGGATCGGCATTTAAAAAAATATTTTGAGAAGAGATGAAGATTAAAATATCTTTTATCAACACGTTTTAAGAGATTTGCAAATGAATTTTGTCATTTGACAGTCTTTTCAGCACAAAATTGAATCAAACAGTTTGTCCTAACAAACCTGAACAACCCTTCGCGGGCCAAATTGAACCATCTGGCGGGCCGAATTTGGCCCCCGGGCCCCACTTTGGGCACCCCTGCCCTAGAGATTATTAATATTTAAATGGTCAATTTTGAACAATTTAGAGACTTTTATATTATGTTTTTGTTAATACAAAGAGTCAAAAAGACTCCGGGGTAATGAGTAACTCTTAGATTATCAAAACAAAATTATTAATGAAATGTTCTGTTTTGTTTTATGTTTTAGGATTCTTCTTCTGAATCTTCATCATCTTCGTCCAGTGATTCTAGTGATGATGAGAAGAAAAAGAAAAAGAAGAAAAAGGGCAAAGACAAGAAGAAGAAGAAAGATAAGAAAAAGGTATGTTTGTCAGAAAGTAGCTGCATTACTCAATTTAACTCTTGGACATTAGTACACACTGTTCTCCTCTCCAGAAAGCATTTTGTAAAAGTACAAATTAGACCATTGTGTACTGTCTGAATCCTGCAGACTTATACTTTATACTGTATCTGCAATTAGATCTGCGTTAGTCTTACGTTACATCTACAGCCGGTCCGTCCATGGGAGTGGATCTCTCTTTCACTGTGGTTCTCCTCGAGCTTTCTCTTTTTCCCCTTCGTATTTTATTCAAGGGGGAAGGGGGGTACCTTGCCGAGAAGGAGGGTCTAAGGCAGACCTGGGCAAACTGCGGCCCTGCAACCAAATGTGACCCGCGACCTGTTTAAATCAGACCCTGGCGTGTTTATGAGGAACACAAATGCACAAAAACTCATAAACTTGAAGTTTTACAAGATTAAAATGGTAATTTGGATCATAAGACATAGTTGTATACATATAAAAATCTATTGTGTGTTTTTATGCAAACATTTGACTTGTCCTAGTCCAAGTCTCGAAAAAATTTGGATTTTAATCTAATAAAACTTCAAGTTTATTCTATAAAATTGTTTATTTAATTATATTAATATATATTTTGTAAAATCATATCTTTCTATCTATATTTTCATAAAACCTTTAGCTTAAAGGTGGGGTAGTTAACTTTTTTAGTTGTAAATTAGTAAACTTTGTGCTTTCCACTAAAAAGTATATAGTAAAAATGCAGCACTTTGTGAAAAATTAGACCACTGAGTACTGTCTGAATTGAATAATCAAGAATTTTTGTTCTAATCAGGAGCTAAATGCTGCGCTCTGATTGGCTGAGCTGTTGTGGTCCTCTCCAGATTCACTTTGTTGTTCTTAAATAAACTTTTATGAGCCATAATTACAACCAAAATGAATACATATTGACATTAACCATGTGTTGAAGGATTTATGAGCGGAAGTTGTCAGATTCCGCTCATCTCTGACAACTTCCGCTCACGTTTGTGTGTTTGTAGTGTAAAAATCAGCTACCCCACCTTTAATCTGGAAATATTTTAAGTTTATTATGCTAGAGCAAACCTTTTATTGGGACTGGCTTCTATTTTCTGTAGAAATGTGTTTGCAATAATGAGAATTTGTTATGCCAATTTTGGCAGTCCGGCCCTCCACCACTATTCTGGGTTTGAATCTGGCCTTTGAGTAAAAATATTTGCCCGCCCCTGGTCTAAGGACGGGATGCTCTGGACAATTATTAATGTGCTTGTTTACTTATAATCTGCTTTGACATGTTTGATCAATCACTGTATCTGAATGTTTGTTGTTTGCTTTTTATTTTCTATCATTCATGTTTGCTAAATTAACAATCTTGGTAAGTCCTCAGAGACGACAGTTGTTGTGATTATGGGCTATACAAAAATACATTGATTTGATTTAATTGAATGTTCTGTTTTGTTAATGTTTTAGGATTCTTCTTCTGAATCTTCATCATCTTCGTCCAGTGATTCTAGTGATAATGAGAAGAAGAAGAAGAAAAAGAAGAAGAAGGGCAAAGACAAGAAGAAGAAGAAAGATAAGAAAAAGGTTTGTTCCTATATGTTCTAAATATTGTACTTAATATACTGTAAGTCTGAGCACAAAACTTGATGTGTTAAACAGTTTGTGAGAGTGAAAACTAATTTTGGCTTGTTTAAGCACCTTACTTCCTTTCACTGTTATGTATTGCAGCTTTAAAGGCTCACTGTGTAACTTTTTATTCTTGACTGACTTGTAACTCCCCCAAACTGTGATAACTCTTTGTGATTTGTGTTTGTTTTAGGATTCTTCTTCTGATTCTTCATCATCTTCATCATCCAGTGACTCTAGTGATGATGAGAAGAAGAAGAAGAAAAAGAAGAAGAAGGGCAAGGACAAGAAGAAAAAGAAAGATAAGAAAAAGGTATGTTAGTTGCAAAGTCAAAATTTACAACTTTAAGACAACATATTGTTACAACACTTTCTCCTTTCACGGTTATGTACGGCAGCTTTAAGATCCACTGTGTAACTTTCCAATCTTAATATAAAGACTTGATTAAAAACTTAACTTCTTAGTTCAACAAGATCATGCAGATATTTTTCCTTATTCAAATCTCAATGAATGTGTTGAGTATAAATGTGACTTACTGTCTCTATTTATCGGTAATCAAAGCAGAAATAAGCTCTAAATTAACCTTTTCTGCATCCATTATGTGTACAACAGAGGTCACAAACTTGTGGCCAAATGGAACGCTTGATTTCTGATTATTATTTACAGTGGCCCATAGATAAAATGCACTTTACTATTAGAACTACAGGTCTCACAATACATTACAAAATGCACTGGAATGCAGCAAACTGTGTGTAATATGGCCAAAATGTTCCTGGGGAGGACTTTTATTACACTCTTTTAGTTACTGTTTTAATCACATAAGAGCCACTGCTTTGCTAAAGACCTAGAAAACTGAACAAATAAAATATTCAACATAAAATACTGAATTTGAGCAAATTGTAGTTTGTATTTTATTAGCTTGATAGAGCTTATTATTATAACATTTTATAGAACATGTCATCGGTGAGCCCTCAACCAACTCTGACTGAACATTTCAACCAGATTTTTTCTTTTGCTTTGAGTCATTTTTGGGACAATTTTAGTGTAAATTGTAATTTTGCAGCTTTCAGGTCAAAATCTTTACAAACTGACTGCTAAGCATCTCGGATTACAAGCCCCTGCTGCAGATATCTGTTTTGACTAGACATGGGACGATTTTAAAATTTACACTCACGATTATTGTGACCAAAATAATCGCAATTAACGATATTATCATGATAATTTACTAAACATAAAAGTGCACAGAGTTAAAATCACTGAAATATTTATTAGTGCGCAATATGTCTGTGTTTGAACAACTACTTATTGTATTTTTATTCTAAGTACAATTAATAATGATTCAAAGTGAACAAATGTTTACAATGTTGAGCAATAATCTACTAACTTTGTCTCAGAGTCATTAATTAACTTTAACACATGAACCTTTTCTTTGTTTAACCATAACACAGCTTTTACTGGGTTCACAGCAGTCAGATTTTAGATGCTACAATTGTGATTATCGTCATGTACGATTATCACGATTGTAAAAAGATGCCACGATTATTTAATTGCGGCCCTTAATAATCGTAATTAGCGATAATATCGTATATCGTCCCATCCCTAGTTCTGACCAATCACAACGCTCCTTATACCTCCACACTCCACCCCTGTCTCTCACTTTTAGTCTTTCCAGTTTGCCAGCTCTGTTTGACTGTAGTTTTGGGCAGATTTTATGACTTGTTTGACCAGTTTAGGGACTTTTATGATAATACAAAGAGTCTAGTTTACTAAATCAAGTATAATTTTGTCATATAAAGATTTTGAGTTAATGCAATTCTTTATTAAAATAATATGAAAACTAATTTCTGATTTGTTTTTGCTCCAGGATTCTTCTTCTGAATCTTCATCATCCAGCGAGGATGAGAAGAAGAAAAGAAGAAGAAAAGGACAAGAAGAAGAAGAAAAAGAAGGATAAGAAAAAGGTACTAACTAAAGGTTTTGTTCATGTGTACAGCTAGGTAATGTATTTAATTTTAGATAATCTCATGAACAGTGTTTTGATAAAGTTTATTGTTTATAGAGCGCTTCGGAAAGAACCAATTGAAAATGAAAACATGTCTATTGTGAACTTCCAAATAAGGGTAGAAGAATTTGCACTTTCACTCATTGGTGTGTTATAAACTAAAATTTAGATTTGGTTTTGAAAGCACATTGCCAGACCAACGTTAGCACCTTTCAGCAGGGTTGCCAGATTTTTAGAGTGCAAAAAGCGACCAAGTCTTTGAAAAAAACTCAAAAACAAGCAACAAGCACTTAAAATGCTCACTTAAATAAACATTTGTCACAACGTGTGTTAATAGTTTTATTAACGTATTTTCATTAGTATTTTATCATTAGGACTTTAAAACATGAAAATATGGTAAAAGTCCATATATTTTTGGTATATTTTTGTGAATCAAACTTGGAAACACGGCCAAAAATCGCTTTGTTAATAACGTCAAAGTGCCGCTTAGGAGCAAGCCCAAAAAACTCAACACACAACTGTCAAAATTCACAAGCAACTTTCCAAAAAGAAGCCCAAAGTTGCTATAAAAAAGCATACTTGGCAACTCTGACTTATAGACAAATAATCGATCAGTAGAGCTTGTCTCACTTTTTTAGTCGACTACAACCCTATTTGTCTGATCATAAAGCTTTAACTAACTTGTTTGAAGTCATGTTTGAACATTTTCCTGTTGGACTGACATAAAATCATCTGAATATTGTAATCGAAATATGCCAAGGATTATTGAGATAGCCCAAATCCTAGTCAGGTGACATCAAAACATTCTACAAGGACAGTAATATCGTTTGCAGATGGTTTATGTGCATGTTTTGCAAAGGCTTATTAATAATTATAGGATTGTATATATCTACATACAGTATGCTTGTAAATGTCTTAAACATGCCTATGAATAATTACTAGTGTCTATCAATGCTGTATAAAAGGCATTATTTAAAAGCCTCGCTAGCTATGTTGAGAAGAAGATTAAGATTATATTTTTTATAATTCTTTCCAGGATTCTTCCTCGTCTTCCTCATCTTCATCCTCTTCGAGTGATTCTAGTGATGACGACAAAAAGAAGGACAAGAAGAAGAGGAAGCACGAGCACAAGAAAAAGGTAAAATACTATAACTTGTTCTAACATAATATAATTACAAAAGGTTGTATGAGTAATTCCAATTCATTGAACAAATTTGGGTTTGTTTTTTAGGATTCTGACTCCTCTGGAAGTGACAAAGACAAGAAGAAGGTAACAGACATTTATTTTGAACAAAATTAAATGCGTTTTTGTTGAAGTATTGAAACCAAGAACTACACATTCTTGGTGCTAAATTACATAAACTCATTTACCTGTTTAGGACAAGGATTCTGGTTCTTCAAACGGCAGTGACAAGGAAAACAAGAAAGAAGAGACAAAAGACAAGGTCAGTGGATAAATATATTTAAAATCACCTTTAAAATCACCCTAACAGAGTTTTGGCTCTGGCAGCGACTCTGAGAAGAAAAGTGTACGTTTATTTTGTTTTTGGAATTGTAATGTATCACAGTTTAGCACTAATTTGAGTTTTGAGCTTTTCTGGGGGAATTTTGAGGTGTTCCCAGTCCAGTGACATTCCAGTCAAGGTGTCCTGGATCTTTGACGTCTCCTCCCAGTGAGACATGCTCAGAACACCTCCCACTGCGGCATCCAAAAGCTACCCGAAATAGATGCCCAAGATATTTCAGCTGGCTCCTCTCGACATGGAAGAGCAGCGGTTCTACTCTGAGTTCTTCCCGTGTGACTGAGCCCAATCTTTCAGGAAGCGCACAACCACTACAGAGGAAACTCATCTCACCGCTTGTATCTGCGATCTTGTCTTTTCTGTCATTGCCCAAAGCTCATTGCCAGAGGTGAGGGTTGGAACGTAGATTTACCTGTAAATCGAGAGTTTTGCCTTTCAACTCAGCCCTTCTTCACCACAGCGGTCCGATACAGTGATCCGATCACTGCAGTTGCTGCACATATCCGCCTGTCAATCTCACTCTCCACTTGGGGCTGAACTCTCCACCCATCTGGAGAGAGTAAAGCATGCTTTTCCGGTCAAGAACCATGGATTCGGATTTGGAGAAGCTGATTTTATCCCAACCGCTTCACAGTTGGCTCAAACCGTCCCAACGCTTATTGCAAGTCTTGGTTTGATGAAGCATCAAAACAACATCAAAATGAGATACTGTGATCACCAAACCAGACACCCCTTGGTCCCTGATGGCGTCTAGAAATTCTGTCCATTAAAACAATGGACAGAACTGGTGACAAGAGGCTTTGCAGAGTCCAACATGTACTGAAAACAGGTGTGACAAGCAATGTGAACACAGCTCCTGCTCTGGTCAGACAAGGACAGGACAGCCCTGAGCAAAGGACCCATGACCCCAAACTCCTAGCACTCCACACAGGACACCACGAGGGACGTAGTCGAACGCCTTCTTCAAAACCACAAAACACACATGGACCGGTTAGGCAAACTATTATGAACCCTTAAGCACTTGTTGCAGAACCTGGTTTAGTGTTCACACTCCATACAATATAAGAATCATACCAACGCAAACGTGTGCTTATTTTTTTTTAACTATTACATTGTAAGACTGTAGCTGCTTTGTCCTATTTTAAGAAAAAAATGCCATTTCTTATCATTTTGCCACTCCCTTTGTGTTGTCATCTGCATAACTTGTAAAAAATAATGTAAATACATGTCTTGTGATTGCAGGAGAGCTCAATGAGTGAAAAATCGGAAGGTCCCAAACTGGACTCCTCTTCCAGCGAGCTCTCCACCCTGAACAGCGGCGGCAGCAGCAGCAGCAGCCCAAAGCCTGTCCTCTCCACCTCCAGCATCTCCATCAGCCCTCTGCCCTCCAAACCTGTGGTCAAACTGGACCCTGCCAGCACCTCTGCTTCCACTTCCTCCACCTCCTCCACCTCCTCCTCCGCCGTGTCCAAACCCTCCAGCACCACTGCCACCTCCTCTGTGACCTACACCAGTAGCGTGCGACGCCCCGTTAGCCCTATGGAGTCACTGATGGGAAGCCCCCGCAGGACCACCAGCACCACCTCCACCACCACACACCTGACCAGCAGCGATTTACTCAGGAGATATTAGTTAAGAATATTAAGAGAGACCTACTGGGCTTTTACATGTATTTGGTGATAAACTGTTACATACATTTTGTTCATAAAAAATGACCTAAAATGGATTAAAAATATAAATGGGTTCATTGACTTCCTGCTTGTCACAGTTACATTTTACAATAAAATTTTGAACAGAGAGTCAATGGTTGTATTTCTAAACCATCTTAGATAGATATTGTGTTTTACATTGAACAAAAAGTGAATGAATGACTTACATCTGTTATGGTTTATTACTAAATACATAGAAAAAGCACAACATTTATCCATCAATTAAGAAAAAGTTATATATTGTTGCCCGTAATAATGTTAAAGTATAGCTTGCATTTACTGTTTGCAATGAAATGAAAAGACATTAAAATAAAAATAGCTTTAGCACGATGTCACTGAATAATTTGATAATTTGGCAAATGCACAAAAAGTACCAAACCCCATTAAAATATTGAAACTTAATGGTCAAAAGTCGATATAATTTAAAAAAGTTAATCTCAATTACATCTTAAGCACCCATTTAAAATATAGGTTGGGCTAAACAGATAAAGCCATAATTTTGTGTTGTGTGTGTTACTGAAAAGGTCGAAGAAAGCAACAAATACAAAGGGTGGAAAGTTCGTGAGACGTTTGTGCAGAATGAGAGAGTATTCACTGAGTTAGGGAGTTGTGTTGTGTTTGTGGAGTGTTAAAATCAACTAAAGAAATGCATAAATACTGTTTGATGTGTGGATGATTGGTCTGTGGTTGTCGCAAAGTGAATAAAGAATTACAAAACACTTTGTTGTCTGTCTTAACATAGATTTGGTAAAATATTGCCGAATAATCATAGCCTGTGTAGAATTTCAATGAATGGAAAAAACTGGAATTGATTTGTGCCTCTCATCCAAGCCACTTTATCAATTCTGAACTCCCCTAGTTGAAGTATTTATTAGGCTACATATTGTATACTACTACTACACAGAAGAAAACATAAAAATAAATCTATGCCTATTGCTGACCTTGTAATTTATATAAAATATTTATTGACTGGGCAATCACGTTTTCATAATAAAAATTGGGACACATCCTGAAGTGCTAACTAGGCCTAATAAGAAAGAATGCACTTGTCCGTTTCTGAGTGTACTTTCTGTGTTCTAAACAATTTCAAGCGCACTTTTAACTCTATTTTCGCTAAAGGATTGAGAGTATAAGCCATTTGTCTCTCTCATAAACGGGACAAAAATAAAACAAAACAAAAACATTCGCACTTTTTATTGTAATTCAGTTCTTATTGTGATGAAAATCAACAAAAACAATTAAATAGTCGGGTCCGGAGGGACGGATGTGAGCTGGTTGCCATGGTGATGCGTTTATTTCTGCTGTTAACCTAGCTTAGCTTTTCACCTTAACCTTTACCCGAGCCCTTTTATTCTAAACTTTCTTGTTAAACGAAGCTTAAACACCGTCCTTCGTGACTGACTAAACATTCTAACATTAACAATAGTATCATAAATCTATGCGCATTGACAGTAAAGCGTTAACATGTTTGCGTGCACTTCCTTATCCGGGGTGAAAGGGGCGTGGCCTGGCTGATCACGTGACACAGGTGTGGTTTGGACAGCTTTTCCATTTAAAATTCCTCCTGCGACATCTGCCCCGCTTCAGTCAGACACGACAAGCGAGCAAGATGGATCTATCAGAGGGTAAGATTGTTAGCGTGTTTTTAGTAATACATTTTATGATCTTGAAATGGGGTAAATGTTCTGTTTTGTGCAGCTTTGGTCGAAGAGCCAGCGGTGGGAAAGGAGGAAGGACACAAGGATGAATTTAGTTTTCCTTGGAGCAAAAAGAAGGATAAGGTAAAGGATATATTCATTTAAAATTATAGCTGAGCGAATTTGTCAGGGAGTGCATTTAACTGTCGATTAAAGTCTAGCTAAGTTTGGTTTCGTTAATATACTATCTTAGTGCGAGCTTTTAAGGCTTATTATTTTTAGTGGTCAGCTCACTTACTTAGCAATTATTTTTTCATTTAGTTGACAAAGCAAACTATTATTTCTATTGTAAACCGAACAATTTAAACACTCTTTGGCAACAAAAAGCTTTAAATCTGATTTAAGGCTTCTTGACAGAAAGTAAATTGAAAGTGTATTAGTTTAAGAAATCTGAAATGGTTGATTATTTTTTTGAAACTTTGATGATTGTTGCTTCTTATAGCTTGTCATAAAATGTATTTTATATGTGTTTTATAGTTTGTAATTGTCCAAACATCAATAATAGAATAACTATCAAAATACGATCATGATTAGAAGTGGGAAAATTATCAAATTACAAAATGTGTTATGCAATTTTTACAAACAAAACTAAAAAATGAATATTGAGTTTATTGTTTATAAAATAAATACATCCATAAATCAATTAAATTAAATTAAATTTATTTGCATTGCCCAAAATCACACCAGCAGGACCTCATATGAATGTTGATTTAGCAAACAAAATGGTCAGAAAATCAAAGAGTGAACGACAAATAGGCAGATGGACAATTGTCCCAAAGCATCCCCTGTCCTTAGACCCTCCTTCTCGGCAAAGAAAAACTCTGAAGTAGATCCTCTCCCATGGACAGACAGGCTAAAACAAGTATCTGATGCGATCAGAATTTTATGTCAGTGGAGCCTGAGATCAGCGGCAGAGGGAAACGATTTATCTAGCAGGACAAGGACGGCCAAGCCAAGAGAGAGAGGAGAGGGAAGGAATCCAAGTGAGAAAGGGACAAGGGACAACAAGTGAATAGTAAAGAACAGATTATGGATAACTTAAGGAAATATTCCTTACAGGGAAGTAGGAGAAGTAACGAAAACAGGCAAAATAAACAAACAAAACAGGCAGACACTCAAAATATACAATATGCAGTATATTGGATTGAAACAATACCGTCTGAATACTGTAATCAGGGGAGAAAAAAGTCATTTAGTCAGTATTGCTCAGGTCTGTTCATGATTATTGATTAACACTTTTCACTTTTTACACTCTTATAAAATTCAGTGTAATTTTAAGTTCTGCTGTTTTCAGGATGGAGACAAAAGCAAATCCGACCACAAAGACAAGAAGTCGGACAAGTCTGATAAGGACAAGTCTGATAAGCACAAGTCTGATAAGGACAAGTCTGACAAACATAAAGATAAATCAGACAAGCACAAAGATGGAGAAAAGAAAAAGAAGGACAAGAAGGAGAAGAAGGAGAAGAAAGAAGGAGACAAAAGCTCTTCATCATCTTCCTCTTCCAGCGACTCGGTACGTGAGCCGTAATATCACACATTTAGCAGACAGCATGGAGGATTAGTTGTTGTTGTTAAAGTAGTCCAAAAGAAAGGTTAGGGTTTTTTGATTATTTCAGTTATTCTCAAAGATTTTTAATTATTTTGTGAGTTTACATAGAAACAACAAGCTACTGGCAAGCACATAAGCATAAAAAGTGTTGGAATTACATAGTTTATTTTAGATGCAATCACAACTTTTGTATTTTCAGTTCAAAAGAAGGAATGAGTCGGAAGCAATCACGCATTTTTCTATTGTTTCTATCCTTCAAACATGATCCTCCTCTTTGGACTTCCATGCACCAAAAATTTAGTAAAAAAACAAATGACAGTTAAGTGTTTCTCCCATTAGAAATCGATTTAGAGCTTCAGCTGCAGACTGCAAAGGAAACAACACAGCTGAAAGAATGGAATCCATCTTGTCTGATATATTAATGCTACAGAAATGCTTAATACATGTTTAGATGTATTATAGACCTAAAAAGACATGTATCTATAACATCACAGATCAGGGACATTCAGAACATTTTTTTTCTGGGGCTCAAAGGGGAACAAAAACTCTCACAGATTAAACTTATGCTGTGTTTTTGTTCAGGAAGCTTATAAAACTTTCATAATATATGCCATTTAAACCTAGTATGACATAAGGCAAGTTTTTTTTAAGCTTTTTGCACAACTGGACACTTTGTTGTTGGAAAAAAAACACAACAGCACACCAGTCTACTAAAACATTATTAGAGAGACTGTTTAGAAGTAGCTCCAATAGGGCTGCACTAATATATTGTATACTGTACTTATATCATGATATTAATGTAGAAAAGTTAAAATTATAAGCCTCTTAGTTGTGAGGAAGTCCAGCAGGAATTGGGACTAATTCCCAATGTTGCCAGATTGTGCCTGAGATTTTTAACAATATTATTTTTTTAAGACATGAAAATATGCTATAGGAATAGATTTTTGTCATTAGTTGGTATTTTTGGTGGATGTACCTGAAAAATAGCCAAATTAGACCTTAAAGGAACGGTATGTAAGATTTTGATGTCAGATTTCATAAACATGACCTATATGTGTCCAAAGATACAAGGTCAACAAGTCCAAATATACTATTATTTGTACTGAAAGTCAATGTAATTCGGAGGTATTCTTAGTTAAAAAAGCATTAAACATGATGTCCCTTTGTTGATGTTTACATTTATTATCCAATCAGAAAGCAGAATGAGCCTCTCATGACACTCTCAGTTGGGTTGCCAGTTTAGTTTCTTAGAACCTGAAGTTAATTTTGAACCATGAGTCAGGAACATGTTTGAGTTTGAACTGATGTTGCACCAGGACACAGACACAACTGTCTGTGATAGGCTCATCCACTTGTTTCCAAACAGTTCTCATTAGGCTCCTCCCACAATGTGTTAAAAAGCAATATTTGGGAACAAACCACGACAAAGAGTCAGGTGTCTGAGAAAGTGACTTTCTGGCTATTACCCATAATTCATAGCCAATCTTGTTCCTGATTGGTCAGTAGCTTCTTCAATGTATGGGCCATTTCACAATCTGGCAACCCAAGTTAATTTGTGATTTTTATACCTTTTTAAAACCACTATTGTGCATCTTACATACGGTTCCTTTAACTATCAAAATTCACAAGCTACTTTCCCCAACACACAATTTTTGTCCAATTGCTTTAAAACCTTGCTTTGCAGAGGCTAAAACATGAATGAGAGTGGAAGCAACTGAAATACCCGAAAACACTTAATTTCAACATTTATAAACGTCAGCTTAAGTTATATGGTCAAATATATAATTTTTGCGCTAACTTGTTTATATCGTGATAAACATTTTAGGCCATATTGCTCTACTCTAGGCTCCAGTTGGATAAAAGAAATGTATTTTCCTGATTTGTGGTCTTTTTTTTTGTTGTTTTTCTGAGGCAGAGGTTCTCTATGTTGTTTTTAAGCCAGAAAGAGTGCTTCAATTTTGTAAAAAAAAAATTCAAATTGAGAATGTATCCGTCTGTATCCTACATATTGCGACAGTAATGAACACTGCTAGTCTTGTTTTATATATATATAGATATCTCCATAGAAACGAGTAAAAGGCACGGCCAGTTAAAAGTCATAGTACAGTATGTGAAGAGGCACGCCCGCTCATTGTAGTACAGGGCTGTTCAGCTTCATTTCCTCTAGGTTAGAGCTGAACAAAGATGTGGTCCTAAACTTGTTGTGGCCTTTATTTGACAGAAATGCAGTCATAGTACTAAGAAATTGTTACACCAATGATGTGGTCTGGCTCTTTGCCACTTGTCTGGATTTCAACATGGCCCTCAGGGAAAAATAATTGCCCTGCTCTTGGGCCACATTTTTCTTCCGGGTTGTAAGTGTAAACCGGGCCACCACTTTTAGCACTATTTATTGTTGCACAAAACATAAAAATTTGATTTAACGGGGTAAAATAACACCTGCTGCATTCAAATTTTGTGGAAAAACAAACTATAATAGACGTTATCAACATTACTCGACATTTCTATTTACTTTTTGAGCCAAAACTAAACCAGGTCTGAACCCAGAACTAAACCAGGTCTAAAGCAGAATTAGGATCAAGCCAGGGACAAACCAGATTTAAAGTAGCACTGGTATAGCCTAAAATTAAAACGGTAAACAATAGATGTATTTTCCAATGTTTGGATGGGTTTAACTGATTGAAGGGCCTAATTTAGCCCCCGGGCCTTATGTTGAATCACAATGGATGTTTTTAAATTCTCTCACTACATAGTGCATTTTTGAAGATCTGAAACTGTTGAGAGATAAAACATATTAGACTACACTGTTTATTACAGTTCTGTATTGCTAAATACTGAGAAAATGTGTCAGTTTACTTTGAAAATGATGACCAAACTATTGTACATAAGATGGCAGAAGTACATGCATTTTGTAAAGAATTATAGGTACAAATCTTGCAATGAAAAGGAAAAAGTATTCATTATAATGCAGCAATGGCCTGTCAGTTGGTTTATGTAAATCTGGTAAACCGACAACTAGTTTTAGTTAATGTTTATGTCCAGTTTCTCACGCTGTAGCAGCATGTACAGTAAATTAAATAGTAGTGAGGCGAGAGGCATACCCGTCACACCTGCATTGGACGTTTGACGATGATGTGTTCTTCTAAACTTGGTGTGGTTCATTAAAAACAAGATTTACCTGTTTGTTCAGTTTGGTCTGACACGCCTTGTCCTCTTCTCAGTACTCACTTTCCATTAATTGTTTATTATAACCACAAGTCTATATTAAGAGCAGAGTCACTTTTCAATTCCACCAGATCTAAATTTGGAAGATGTCTGGTCTAAATTTTAGCAAAGTGATTTTAGTTTAGGGCTGGGCGATATGGCAAAAAAAAAAGATATTATGATTTTCTTGGAACCAAATCATGGTCCATGTCTGTTTTTATTTATTTTTTTGCTTTTTAGGTAAAAACAAGTATCAGGTTTTTCAGAAAGTTCACTGTCAAAGGTTGTCTCGTTGCCAGATTTTGAGAGACAAACAAGCGATCAGCCTTTGAAAATAAATCCCAAAACAGGCAACCTCACCACTTCAATAAAAAAAAATGATTAAAAAAATAATCTGAACATTGTGTTGCCACTAAATGATAATGATTTCGGCATATTTTAAAAATTTTCCTAACATTAACATCAACTTTTAAGCAGGAAAATATGCTAAGAATCTATGTTTCAATTATAATGGATATATTTTTGTAACTCAAACTTGAAAAATGGGAAAATTCACCTCTTTTACTACTTGAATGTGCAGCACAAAAAAACCACAACCTTCAAAATTTATAAGAGACTTTGGAAAAAGATTATATTTTTATCACGATATTGCCCAGCCATATTTTAGTTACAAAAAAATATCCTAGCAGCAGTAATAAACCATTTCTATTACATAAAGTATAATACAGAAAACAGAATAATAAGGTTCACATCTTTATTGAAATACAAGTTTAGACTAAATACATAAGACATATTATTTTAGGAGTCAATCACAAGAAGAATCAACAAAAAAAAGTATGTTGACAAAATCTTTTTCAAATCCCTTACCTAAAAGTCGTTGGAGGAGTTGGACCAGTTTAAACAAATGTGTAGCTGCTGGTCACACCTGCAGATACTTGACACAAAGAACCAGGTTTAGATCAGGACCAGACCAGGACTCAGGTCAAACCGGTCTGCACCAGGACTGAGGTCAGACTCAGGACAAGTGCGAAAGCGGGAAGGACCAAATAAGCTCCTCAAACTTCCACCTACTCTTTTTGAGAACAATCTTCTGTTGTTAAATTCCTTTTCATGGATCTTTTTCTTTTATTATACAACTGTATACTAAAAGAAACAGTTTGTTATTGCTGATTATAATCAACAATAAATAACTGATTATTGCTCCAAAAAAAAAAAAAAAAAAAAAAAATCAACACAAGCAGGTTTCAAACAAAGATTTTCTTAGTCGAATGTCAGACCATCCCAGTTTCTTAGAATGTAGCGCACACCTGGAGGAGTGACCAGATTGAAAAAGCCTGGAGGTTATGCACTGACATTCTTGAAAAATGATTCTCGACGCTAATGCAAAAGTATAATAAGAACACACACCTAATAGTATTTCTTAGTGTTTTATTTATTTATGTATTTATTTATTTTTTGCTTAAATTTTCCTCCAGAGAGAGCTTGTTTGAAAGTAATGTAACAAAATAGCTTCTTTTAGCTTTTTTTTTTTTTTTTTTTTTTTAGCTAGGTCGTTTGCTAAAGGCATTTTTGTCACACAACAAATAATTCACCATCTTAACCCTTTAGGCGCCAGAGTTTTTATTGGAAATGCAACACAATACATTTAGAGACTTTAAATGTTGCCCTGGAGAATCCAAACTAATATTTCTTAATTTTAAAGAGTTGGTAAAGACTTGAAATACTGAAACTTATTAGAAACAGAGAGACAGACAGAGAGCCTACACATGTCTTGAAATCTGGGTTTTTAATCTTTCATTTTGGTATTTTTTTCTTTTCTCTGGTTTTACTTGATTCACCAAAATTATTTAACTTGTTTCAAGGTGTTGATTTAATAAATTTGTTCTGATTTCAAGCCAAAATATTTGCCATTGTTGCAAAACATTTTTACTCACAACTTTAGCAAATTTGATTCAAGCTAAAATCTTATGTAAACAGAATCAGAAATGTCTTAAAACAAGTGAAGTTTGCTATCAATTTTATTGTATTCTACTATGCCTAAAATGACTAAAACTATGAATATTTTGATTTAACCGAGATTATACAATGACTTTTTGCAGTGTGTAAGGACTGCAGAATTGCTACTTTGGCCCTTAAAGAGCTAAAAGGATGACCCGGTTAGCATATTTTTCCCAAATCCCTACACTTAACCTAATCCTAAACTAGTTGTGATTGTTTATGTTTACTATCAGACCGTAGCTGCTTTTTCATTCACTTTTACCACTCACTGCTGGTTAGTAATACTGTGAATCCATCTGCTTAACCTGTATATACTGTATATGCTGTCTGTTTTTTGTACCTTTGCTATGCTTTTTGTTGAATATAGGCTGTCATTATGCAAATGTAAAGGCTACAGGCAAATCAGGCTTTGAGTTTATGTGAAAGACAACACATAAAACTTCACCTCACATTTTCAACCCGTCCTGACCTGACTGCACCTCACGACTACATACCTTCACTTCTGCTCATCCCTCTTCTTTTCACAAAACTTCAATTTAGCCGTGTTTCTATAATAACACCACTTTTTTTCTGCCTTTTTTTGCAGGACTGAAGCGCCAACATCGACCCATCTTCTCATCTAATCTATGTAATCATCTCTACATTATTATGTTTCATTGTACGTTTAGAGCCACTGTTGTCATGGAAACGCTAAATCTGTATCAGTGCTGTGTAGATTGAGAGAAATAAAAATATAATGAGAATTGTAAAACCGGCCTTACAAGTCTTTTGTTATGATCTTTGGAGTTACTACCACAAGATGGCAGCAAATCACATTTAAAAGGTAAAGTAATTTGACTTTCTGTGTCTTAATATTTGTTGTAATTGTATTCAGTATAGGAATTTGCAATTGGATGATTTTTAGATACAATTGTGAATCTTATATTGAGTAGTTTGTTTACAATAAATAATGCTCTACAAAAGACAGCATTAAAAACATTAGTAAAGCTGATGCTGTAACTTGTCAATTAAAGGGTTTCAATGTCATATTTTGGCACTTTTGTGATTCACATTTGTCTGACAGTAAGTTGCGTTCACGTGACATCCCAACATTTTCCATTCTAATCCTATTTATCCAGATGTTTAGAGTTCAAATGAGTCAGTATTTTTGTTGAAATATGACAAAAAATGACTGTGACCAGTAGAAATCATGAGGTTAAAAATGCATAGAATTATTTTTTAGAATTTCTATGGCAACGTACAATAATATTATTAAGAAAAACGGTCTTTTCCTCACCATCTGGACATTATCATTCTACAAAGTGAACGCAACCTATTAAACCTTTAACACCGATACCATCTTTGTTAGATTGACTGAATATTGTTTTCAGAATAAGCAAAACAAAATTGAGGTACTAGTCTTTGTAAATATTGCCCAGCCCTGGTATTCTGGCAAACTTGAGAACAGGAACCAAAACTAAAAATCTACTAGAAATGCTTTGAGGATAATGGTAGATTTACAGTATACGTATTACTTTGTAAAAGTCAATAACATACAGGTACACTGTGTAACTTTATGACAAAAAAACTTGAATAAAACCATGTTTTAGTCATTTAGATGTCTTTGTCACACTAAATAAATAATATATATATATTTTTTCTTTGAGGTTGCTAACATGGTCTGTTGTTTGGTCCAGAGGAGTGTCTCCTTTTATATGTTTCCATAGAAAAGTTGTTCCTTTAGCTGTATTTTTGCCACATATAGCATAACACATTTCATTTTCTAATTCTACTGAAATTTTTTGTTGACTTTTCACCTACAGAGTGTACACTTTTAAATCAAGGGTTTTCAAACTTTTTTTTTTATCTAAATCATTTTATGTTTGGGATTCTATATCATATATATCTATATGAAATTGTAATATTGATGAATTGCGAAATAACCAAAGTGTAAAAAAATAAAGAATTTGGGACCCCTTATGCTTAGTTCAGGGACCCACTGGTTTAAACACTCGTAACCTACAGTGTGAGACCATTTACAAACTCTTATTAAAACTATGTTGATAACCACTGTCAAAATATTCAAAACTGAAGATTTTCTGAGTTGAATGATTGATAAAATGTATTTTAAATTTAATATTTGTATTTCAAAACTCAATTAATGTTTCAATTTGATACTACCCTTTACCTCCTGAACTAATAATGGATAAGTGAATGAAAAACTTAAACATGGTGAGGAACAACTCAAGTAAGAAGTTATAGATAAGTTTTAGTGTTGATTTGAATTAGGTACCTGGATCGGATATCGGCGCCGATCCAGGGCATTTTGCTGGATCGGGTATCGGCCCCATGATATCAGTTCAGCTGATATCATAGTTTTGGACATAATGAGACTATTTTACAGGGTGGTGTTGATCCATAACGTTTCACAATACTGGGCATTTTATTTAGATTAGGTTGTTAATTTGTGACTTGCATCAGTTAAATGACACAATATGGCCAAATGTATTAAGTTTTAATAAGAAAAAGAAGCAATTTCAGTCCTTTCACTGGTATCGGTTGATATCGAGTATCGGCAGATAGTTAAAGCCAAATATCGGGATCGATATCGGAACTGAAAAAGCTGGATCGGTGCATCCCTAATTTGAATTATAACTTCTTTGCACCAGGTGATCTTATTGCTCTAACTTTTAATTGCACAATTTGGGAAAAATATTTAACTGTGATTTGCAATTTATATTTGAAAATTTTAATTTAAAAATTTAAATGTGTTGTTTCAAACATGTCCAGGAGAACAGAGAAAACACTGAAATTAGCCTGGTTTTACTCATGTAGTATTATTTTGATGTAACTTTTAATCAAACACATAACTTGCCTCGGAAAATATACCTGAGACATTCCAATGATATTTACAGTAAAACAATGGTCAGAATCGTACCTCTACATTTAATATTAAACAAGACTGTGAGGTGCAGATTTACAGGGTTTTCTGAGGATTTAGTCTGGTGAATGTTTGATGCAAGGCAGCAGAAGAAAAATGGAGCAGTTTCAGGAAGAATCAATAATAAATCAAAAGGACATCTTTCCTGAGCCTCTGCAGAAATCCAATCCATCACATTCATCACGGTCAGAAAAAAATTACACCTGTGACGGCTGCATGATGACCAGAGGACGGACCAAGACACTGGTTTGCAAGTCTACAGTGAGTCTCAAGTATTTAGCCTCAAATTCAAGTCCAAGTCAAGTCCAAGTCAAAGACAAGCAAGTCCAAGTCAAGTCTTAAGTCAAAGACAAGCAAGTCCAAGTCAAGTCTTAAGTCAAAGAGAAGCAAGTCCAAGTCAAGTCTTAAGTCAAAGAGAGACAAGTCCAAGTCACAGACAAGCAAGTCCAAGTCAAGTTTCAAGTCAAAGAGAAGCAAGTCCAAGTCCAAGTCAAGTCAAAGAGAGACAAGTCCAAGGCAAAGACAAGCAAGTCCAAGTCAAGTTTCAAGTCAAAGAGAAGCAAGTCCAAGTCAAGTCTCAAGTCAAAGAGAGACAAGTCCAAGCCAAGTCTCAAGTCAAAGAGAAGCAAGTCCAAGTCAAGTCCCAAGTCTTCTACTCATAGTTTTAAGTCTTTTCAAATTGCAAAATAAATTTCATAATTCTGCAAATTAATTATTTTCATCCCATTTAAAATAAACCTCTGGTCACCAAAAAGAAGTGAGGAGGGACAGTTTCTAAATGTAAAATTACACACTTTATTTTGTTAAAAACATGCAACAAGTCGTCTTAAGTCACAGAGCTCCAAGCCCAAATCAAGTCCCCAAGTCACTGACCTCTAAGTTGAGTCCATTTAATCAAGTTATCAAACTAGTGACTCAAGTCTGACTCAAGTCCAAGTCACCTCCAAAGATGCCCAAGCCAAAACCAGTTTTATTCTCGACATTTGCAAAGTAAGTATGAAAAAGAGTTATATTTCGCTTGATTTATTTGAATTTCTTGATTAAAGATTTGTCAGTTTGTTTCTGATTTTAAATGAATAACCCATTTAGAACATGCTTGCAATTTTTTTCAACTAGTAAGAAACAGTAGATATTTTATGCCAAAGTTCCACTGGCAAATTATATTTTAGGACAGTAAAGTAAACTAAAAACAAAATGAATTACCTTTTTCAAAAAATGATTAACTTGCTACCCTATTTAAGATAACTTTACATGATGTCTCTAAAGTCTAAACAAAACAAAACAATTACTCAATTAGCAGGATTTACGTTGCAGCGATACCACAGCTGGGGGAGAGTAGACGGTGGCATGTGATCTCAAAAATGGGATGTTTTTGGTGATATCCGGTCCAAAGCGTTGACAGGATTAGACAGCTGATGATAGGTGAGCCCATGAGTTTTTGTCTTTGACCTAAATTGTTTCATGAGTGACAAACTGTGTTCAAAATGTCACAATTGTCAGGAAGCAAAATGTCTGACGAACTGGAGTTTGGGGCTCTTCCTTATTGGCCTAATGTGCCATTTTATTATTATTACTGAGAAGAAATATCTCTCACTTTATAGTATTATTTGAATAGTTACACATACAACTCTGCTACAATGCCAAAAGTAATTATTATGCTGCTTTCACAACTTCTTCACTAAATGGTAAATATAAGTTTCTGATTGTAAGTTTCATATGAACACAGCACCAAGTAATTTAAACAAGTCGGAGAAATGTGAATGTTGTAAATTGTACAAAAAAACTTTGGTTGTGGAAATAGACGCTCAATTGGTTAAATGCTAAAAAAGCATCTTACTACAAATATGTCAGATTTCAGTACGTATATTTCATATTAAATGAACAGTAAGCTCTGAAAACTACAGTGTCTGCTTTAATATATGGAGTCACAAACATACTATGAGAGAATCTCTTTTAATTGTTTAGTCCGATTTTGTTATTGTTCTATTCATTTGGATTTTGTTTCCTTCTATAATCTTCACATACAGCCTGTTAGTTTGATTTCTACATTCCACACATAATTAGTGTTACTATTAGTGTTTTTGCAGTGACATTTCCAACACATTATAATGTTGCTAGATTGAGCAGATGATACAGGAGAATATACTGTACATCTCCATGGTTAATACAGGTGAAACATATCTTAGATGACTCTTTCTTACATCTGGACAAATCAGGAAATCACCCATGTGCATTGTCTAAAGCTCACAGTTGAGAAATCTCTGGAGAATCAGTTCATACAGAAGTGTTAAGGGAATGCCAAAGTGTGAAGTGATAAGTTTTAAAAAATTGTCAGACTTTTGTATTGACAGACAACCACATCTTTTTATAAACACACTTTGGTTCTTTGGTGAAATATTCTTCTCATTTGTAAAGTATTTTGCTGTATGTTTGCAGAGAAAACCACCACTGCCTGTTAAGTCTTTTTTCATTTTAGACTGAGATAGTGAAAGCTCATAGAAATAAACTAAACAGGAAATGAACATGCCAACATTTTTGAATATAAATAAGCCAACTGACTTCAGTGCACAGAGCCAATTAACGTTCCTTTTTGTTCAGCAATTTTCTTTGGCCAAAGTCTATTTGCTTTATTTTACAAGAGTGATGGAGCAACTTGGTATCATAAGCAATTACATTTAGAGGATCAACATCTCACAAGCAAAACTGACATGCTTTCCAGTGCCATTTCTAGCCCTGGGAAAAGTAGTACCATTTGCTTAAAAGTAAATTTGTGTCATTTATTGTGAGGAGAGTTTGTGGTTCATTAAAGGCTGTGATTGATTGTCTGCCCTAAACTGTCACCTACTTACCCTCTAATGTAACCTTTTCAATTCTCCTCAACTCTGTCACTGCGCAGACGGAGAACACAGCCTCTGAGCCACCTGCAAAGACGTGTGAGATCTAATTTTGAAAGATTAACAAAATGTGTGAAGATGAACTGAAAGTGTAGGTGTGCTGGAAACCTGAAGGATTCACCTATAGAGCTCCTTCTGCTGCAGTGACGCTCTGCGCTGACATTTACATTACAAATTGTCCAATGACTCAGTTCTATTATGAGCCTAATATGACAGCAGGACTATTCACAGCAGCTCAAACAGAGGATTACAAGAGAATGAGTGTGTTTATTATGGCAAGAAATCAGTCATTTTGTTCAATCTTGTACGTGACTAATTTTATTATTATGAGGAATATGAATGCAAGACAAAATTCTGACTTCTTTTGTTCTTCTCTTCTTAAGCCCCTGTGAGGTTCATGTTGTGACACTAGGGGGCGCACGTGCCTCTCTGTCCCTGCAGCGCGAGGATGGCGTCATTGGTCTCTCAGCAACAGCCTGAGCTCCAGTCTGCTCCGGAGACTGTGAAGCTGAACAGACACGCGCCAGTGGGACCGGAAGTGCTGCGGATTACAAGGACAATAAAGAGTATGAGAAAAAAGGCACGTTCTCATAATCAGGAAAGAAAAACAGGATAAAAATGAGGAACGACAATGGAAAATATACAAACTTAGAAAGAGTTTGAATGAAATTGTGTTAAGATTTAAGTATTAGGTAAAAATGTGACTTTCTTGGATTTGGTAATAGCACAAGTTTTGTGGTGGCATCTTTTTCTAGCCTTAGTAATTTTGTTTTACAGTAAATAAAACTACATTTTTGTACTTATATATACTATTGGCAAATCATATTTTCAGACAGTGTGAAAACATAGATGGTCAATTGCTTTTAATAAAGATATATGGTGCTATTGCTGATCCCCAGAGACATGTCATAGTCAGGTCCAGGTGAACTCTGGAGACACACCACAGTCAGGTCCAGGTGGAGACACGTCACAGTCAGGTCCAGGTGGAGACACGTCACAGTCAGGTCCAGGTGG
Organism: Mugilogobius chulae; assembly: GCA_038363315.1. NCBI lineage: Eukaryota > Metazoa > Chordata > Actinopteri > Gobiiformes > Gobiidae > Mugilogobius > Mugilogobius chulae. The sequence continues at coordinate 15,409,821 of CM076415.1, read as the reverse complement.
AGACACGTCACAGTCAGGTCCAGCCTGGGCCCTAAAACCTCCTGAACAATTGTCCCAAAAAGCAATATACTGTATATTGTATTTTGAAAATCTGTAAATATTAGGCATTTTACTGTGTATAAAGTGATGCTAGGCCTAAATAAATCTTTTGTGACTCAATTTAGCATCTTCCAAATGTAATTATTTTAATTTTTTACTATATGGCCACTTCTATGTGACCCAGATCGGCCCTCTGTTTTGTCTGTGTTTCAACATGCAGCCCTTGACAAAAAAAAAGTTTGGACACCACTATCCTCCAGACCCGACTATCTAGCACTAACCCTTCAATAGGGGTGTTCCCGTTATGTACTGAAATGTTTTTGGCTGCAGTTTGGTAATCTTGGGGGCTTTTTAGGCACTATTTTGTTTTAAAGTGTAGCTAAACATTGCTTTTTCAGGTTCTTAAACTGTGTAAATGTTTAGCATAGGGTGACCAGACCAGTCGTCTCTATTTACCTAGGACAGTCCATATTGTAACCCCCTGTCTTAGCAAATGTATCCAAATCCATTGCTTTGTACCAATTTTACACAAAACATGTCCCAGTTGTCCTGATTCTTGACCACTCTGACACTTCCCAGCAGTGAAGAGAGGAATATATTGCTAAGTTTCAGAGAATATATGAGTGAAGGAGCCCTGATTTGACTAAATGCATAAGAATGTACTTATTTACTCGTTATTTTCACAATTATGTGTCCCAGTTTGTAATTTTAAGTGTGTACATTTATGGCAAACTGAGCTAATTGGTGAGTTTCAGGTCAAAACAGCCACAAATCCCGTTGCAAAGACACATTTCTAGACCATGTGACATCAGTGTGTATTGGCCACTCAAAATTGAGCACTAATTACAAACACCTGCTGTCAACCAATCACACAACTGCTCTCCACTCTCAGCTCCTCCTTTTACAGTTTGCCTTGTTTGAAATATGTTTGTGCGAGATGTTTTGGGGGTGAGCTTCTCTTTAATTTCGAAAATATGGTCACTCTACTGCTCTAAACTGCTGTCAAAGCGTCTTTTATTGTGAAGCGCGCGTACCCGGAAGTCCCTCATCCTCTCACACTTGCCTGTTTACGCTCGTGGCTCTGCTCTCGCTCGGCTCCAGCAGCAGCAGCAGCAGACCCGGGAGAAAGCATGGAGCTCAGCAAGACCCGCAGGAGACACTCATCACCTCCGAGCACACTGTGGACCGGCCGCGCGCACTGACCACACACAAGGACAACCCTCTCCAACCCAACAGGTGGACTCAGCGAGATTTTCCCCAGCGAGAGTGTGACTGTACTTGAAGTGAGCAGCGAGCGAAAGAAGCGGCGGCAGTGACCAGACAGCGAGAGCGAGACTGTGGATGATTATACAAGTTGTTTTTTAATCATTTCCCGCGCGTATTTTGGAGATGTTGCTGGAATGACTTGCTTCGATTGGCCGTTTGGTGTGATATCTCCTCGTTTGCGTAAAAGACAGTCACTTTTTCTTGGGCTGAAGTGAACTAAGGTCGACTCCAGAAAGAAAGAGGCGAGAAGAGTAGGTGAGGACGCACGGGACGCACAGTCTGTGTCAGGAGGAAAAATGGTGAAGTTTCACAACTCGGATCTATGGATAGCCTGGATGGTGCTTCTCTGCTTAGCGGGTGAGTTTGGCTCCAACTATTGTTTACAACTTTGCAAACTCGCAAGCTGTTGAATCACGTGGGAATAAGTCACCTTTATAGAGATACAAGTTTGATTTATTGTGAAGAAATGGGTCACAATTGATCGATTATTGTTCATTGCTTTGAACATGACATGCAAATACATTTATTACATGTATTTATAGTTTTAAATTTAAGTCTAACACGTTGCTTTTTCTCAAGTTTGTGAGCATGCCTTGTGATATCAAACTTTCACTTGTCACTTTTATATGGATTGAACCAAAAGACTTAAGTTTGCTTCCAAAATAGTCACTTTACTTTGGTCTTAACTAAAAATATTTCATGTTTTCTCTTCAAAGACTGCCACTTTAGTTGTTACGTGACCTGAGTTATCACCATTATCGATTAACAGACACTTGACATTCCTACTAGAACAATACTGCATTTTGACAATAGCAGATGCGATGGGAATTAAACTGTGCCAAGCTACAGGCGCGTGCCACTGCCATTTGATCCATCTTCTTAATACAGTATGTTTGGATCACGTTGACAAATCCCTTCGCGTGCATTCTCGTACAAAAAGCTCAACTTGAGAATGATTTTTTTTGGACGGTACAGTCTTCGTGTCACACCTCTTCCGAAGACGTACACCGCGCGCACAGCTGTTTACGTGAGAAAAGCTACGTTTCTGAATGATTTAGCCACAAAAAACACGCGCGCCTGGTTGCATTGGTTCGCTTTTTACGCTGAGTTGCTGGTTGGTGGGAGTGTTTGGAAATAGAAATGGAGCAGACGGTAGAGGGCTGCGCTGGTAATCCGCCCGATTAACGAAAGGCGAGGCATGGAGAGCAGACAGTAGCAGCAGCAGCAGGTGGACGTACACGGAGCAGGGAAAACTAAGCGATAGATACTTTTCTATAATATCCCAGCGGGAATTAAGAGACTCGTGGGTCGTGCGTCATGTTGCGTGCATTGTTTGGAGACGCTTATATAGGTTTGCTTGTCCTTATCTTGCTTTTGAGAGCAGCAGTTGTGATTATGTCTCTAGTAATCCTCCTATATCCTCTAAAGAACAAGTAGTAGCCAGTGTGACTTGAGCGACTTCAGTGAGTTGGCCGTGCGTAATGGAGTTTAGTACACAACAACACACGTCCTGTTCCTCTTAATCATAGCTATACACTTTCTATTATACAACCTACAATGTCAGAAATAAATGACAACCATAGTGTTAAAAATAGCATACCAATACGTACAAAAATATCCAAAAAAACACTAAAAAAGTTGATTTATTTTGAAGTGCTCTGGAAACTGTTTACTTGTGCATGAAATGATAGAGACATTTATTAAGTGGTGTGTTTATTACAAATTCATAATGCATCCATCAACTTCACGTTCAGACTATATAAAGCCTGCTTAATCCAGACCAAGACCTTTCAGAGACCACAAAGACAAGTCAAGTCTAAGACCACTGAGAGTCAAGACAGAGGCCCAAACAAGACCATCTTTGTCATTTTTTACATTTATCAGTGTCTACATGATCTTATTATGCAGTACAAACACTGTGTCTGGGGCAGGTCACTGCACCAGAGCAAGTCATGAACTTCTGGAGCAAGTTTAGCAGAACGTGGTGGTAATGAACTGTGGTCTCGATGTCAAACCCTGAGTCCAAGACAAGACTGAGTAAAAGCGTCCTCAAGACCAAGACAAAACCGAGCCCAAGACCTTAAAAAGTGGTCTTTTTTCCATGCTTCCACCTTGAGATCACTTACTTATCCTTTAGTTAAGTCTATATTGTACTTTTTGCACTATTAAGCACACCAACTACTTGAAAAAGAAAAAAAAAAGTACGTATAAAGACCTCACTTGTTTATAGTAAGTCAGTGGGCATCCGTATTGTCCTGGGTTTGACTCTGTTTCTATGTGGCGTTTGCATGTTCTCCTCGTGTCCACCTAAGACTATTATCTGTAGAAGCTAGAATCTGGTTCAGTCTTCTCTGCCATTGTGCTCAATGTGATTGTACATCATCCTTAATAAACATTACCTTACTGTTTCATATAGGGTTCAAAACCTCCGTATATGCATGAAATTTTGATTTATTAAATTCTATAAGTATCAAATAAACAGTACTGTGATGACAAATAAAGCATGCTTTTTTTATGGAAATGTTTGTTAGTAAACTTATCTATTTTCTGAAGCCATGATCAACAACTATACTGCTGTGGCATTAGTTTAAAGGTGCACTATGTACCTCTGGCAGAAATTTCTGCCTAACTCTATCGTGATGATAAAGCTTTGCTTGAATATTCTCTAGCATTAAATATGCATGATGGTTGTTTGCATGATTGAAAAATATCTTGGAAAAACTCTATAAATGGCTCTCTATAAATCTAACTTAGGTTGGTCTTGTAGTGAGATAGGCTTGTTTCTATGTCTAATACCAAATTGTGTAACATTTTACAGACAAAGCGATATAATCCACATTGAGAAAAGCTGATTTGTACAAGCCCGCCACCAATAAATGTGCACTGCAAGATCTACAATTTACAGGCAACCTTTTCATAGTACACATTATTTACAAACTATGAATCTACAATCATCATTTAGGCCTTTATAATCACTTGTGCATTGGCTAGCAGCATCTATTTGACTCTATTACAACATAACAGCAGAGCAACAGTCCCCGCGAGCATCAGCAGTGTCAGGACCTGAGCGTTTCCCCTTTAGAGACGCACAGAGACGCGCTAGTGACACATCCATTTGGACACCGGCCTCGTCCTGATTGAATTAAGTCGGTGATTGTCCAGGTGCTGCGCTCGGCTAGTCACATTTAGCTCTGTGAAAGTGAAAGAGGATCCGGACAGCCAAAGACGCGATCCCGGCTCATCCTGGAACGTCCCATTTAGTGGCTGCAAATGAAAACAGTAAATTGTGGTCTCCTGTACAGTTAGAGTCAAAAAGAGTCACCGTAAAGAGGAGGAGTGGTGTGCGTGTTCGGAAATGAGACTAGAGCCTTTGTCTGTCTCACAACGGGGAAATGTCAGTGTCGAAATGCACAGTAGAACAGCAAATATACAGCTCTCAGATGCAATTAAAAGGTAAATAATTAGTTTAAATTAGAAGGTATATTTCCTCATTCATCCAGTGACCAATAGTGATAGAACTTTTGTCAAAGGTTTTTCAAAGTTCTGAGATTGGAATCAGATTGAAATTGACTGTTGTATGAAAGTCATAACATCTCAGTCTTTGAAAAAACACCCAGTTTATAATGCTTAAAGTTATTTAAAGTTGTTCCGCACATTTTTTTTTGACAATAAAATAACTTTATTTATTCCAGCACACAGAAAGTTTGTCCTGACTAATGTCCTGTTCACCAAAATCTGTTTGTCTGTGATGTGGTTAGCATTGTGGCTAACTAAAGGTAGGACCTTTAAGCAAATTTAACTTTTAGCCATGATAGAATGTTGTTACCTCATCAAAAACAAATGTTGGTGGACTCTTGCTCTCTCCATCTGCAAAGTTCAAAATGCTTGATTCCACTTTCAGCAAGTAACAGTAACAGATATTTTAGCCTTAATTGAACTGATTTATAGAGTGATTTTCGGCCGACGTCACTTTTCGTCCTACTGCGAATGCTTTATGCAGAAAGAGCCGCTCTCCGTCTGCTTAGTTGGAGAAACTTCTTTGAATTAAACAACAAAACAGGATGAGAGCAGCTGTTTCGATCAGGAATGAACTGGTCTGACTTTTTTTTTTCTTCACTAGAGATTACAAAAAGTCTCCAATATTTTGTTGCAACAAGCAATCAAGCAGTTTAATCCAGGCTAAAACATTAGCTGTACACAACTGGTTCTGTGCACGGAACATCATTTGGCTTGTTTTTGTTTAAAATAACTAACTTCTGTACATACAAGCATTTCCTGTTAGCATTACCATTTAGAAATAAACACGTCTCTTTTTAAACACACTAGTGTCCTCTGGTGAATTATTATTCTGATTTGTAAAGTCTTTAACGTGTTTTCTGTAACTTTCACCTCAACTCCTTGTCACTGTCTGGTCTTCTGAGTATTTAATGAACTGAACAGGAAATGCTTGTTTGTACAGAAGCTTGTCATTTTGAGCATAAACAAGCCAACTGAAGTTCCGTGCACAGAGACAAATTCAATGCTAAAATTATTCAAATGATTCTAGTGAAAATGTGGAGTTTCAAAACACAGTGGAGCACTTCCTGTATTACCACTAAATGACATCACAAAGTAAAACAACACACCACCTACTTAATGTAAAATATTTGTGTTAGGCTTGTGTAAATTAAACAAAAAGCTATGTTTATGCAGCTATGTTTTGATGAGAAAAGTACATTAGAATGTGGAAGAAATGTACATAATATTGTTAAAATATAATATCGTATGGAGAAGCACGTATTTATGGGACTGTGATTTTTATCCCTACTTTGAGAATACTGTAGCTTAGAAGTGAAACAAGCAGCACATATTTAACTTTAAACTCTAGATCAGTGCACCAAAAACACTTTCCCTGATTCATCTTGCTCAGCTGTTGGCTCAGATAGACTTGTTCACACACAGACTTGTTCCTCGGGACACTTTCTCCTGTCTCTGTCCTGGAGCCGCTGCCTCTGTTGCTATAAATAACTGGAATCTGAACAAACATTATCGATTGCGGTTGCTTGTTTTGGCTGCTCTTCCACTTTAAACTTGTCTGGCTCATTGTCACCACATTGACCTGATCATTTTGTTAAGTTAAAACAGTCATCGCATGCTATAGCAGTTATTGATTTTTTGATGTTTTGTGGTATTTGGATGTGCTGAGTTACCTTATAGCGACCAATTGTAAATTAGATTCTCAATTACAATGTGGTTTTCCTGGCTTTTCTTTAAAACATTTGAAAGCCTTTTGTGGTTGTAGTTCATCAGATTTAGGCCTTCATATGTTACTAATAGTTCTGTTCATGTGACACAACATTATACAAGCCAATAGTTTTAGATCCAGATTGAGATGCAGCTAAAATGAAGATTGTTTAAATGCAGTTTTTTGTTATAACACTAGTCATCTGCAGAACCTCATTCATGACAGGTTCAAACTATTTTGTTCCTAGGGGGAGTTTCTTATGCAGATTTTTAGCATTTACAAAGTTTTGTCTTAACTGAAAATGTTCTTCTGTAAAAACAAATCCTAAGAACTTTCAGGAGCACTCGAAAGAACAAAAATTCAGCTGTTTTAGAATATTACTGCGTCTATATATGAAGAAGAAATTTGTATTCTTACATGGTTGTAGAATAGATTATGCATTTTCTTTCAATTATTTTATTTAAGAATAATATAGAAAACAACAAGAGTGATCTGTATTTCAACTTAGAACTTGAATCTGCTTGAATCGGTGTTATTAATATGTACAGTTGACAACACATCATATTTGTGGGCTTGGTCTACTGTGGGGGAAAGACATGGGCAGATTTTTACTTCATTTAAGACATTTTCTGTCAAATAAAGAGTATTTTTAACACATCTAATTAAAGTCGAGTCAGAACAGAGTTTAAATGGAGGTTGTTGATGTGAAGATATCTCAGAAAAGTAAACAGAAAGTTCGCTAGCGTTTGCATTTAACTCAAAGCTACTGTTAGCATTGACCAAAAGTTTGGACACACTTTCTTATTCAAAGAGTTTTCTTTATTTTCATGACTATGAACATTGTAGATTCACACTCAAGGCATCCAAACCATGAATGACCAGGAAGGAGAGCGATTCGTGCTGCACCAGATGAGCTGGCCTCCACAGTCACCAGACCTGAACCCAATGGAGATGGTTTGGGGTGAGCTGGACCGCAGTGTGAAGGCAAAAGGGCCAACAAGTGCTAAATATCTCGTGGAACTCCTTCCAGACTGTTGGAAAAGCATCTGAGGTGACGACCTCTTGAAGCTCATCAAGAGAATACCAAGAGTGTGCAAAACAGTAATCAAAGCAAAAGGTGGCTTTTTTGAAGAACCTAGAATAGAACATATTTTCAGTTGTTTCACACTTTTTGGCTATGTACTCGACTTCCACATGTAGTTTGGATGCCTTCAGTGTAAATCTACAATGTTCATAATAAAAAAATAGTCTTTGAATGAGAAAGTGTGTCCAAACTTTGGTTTGTGCTGTATATTTACATAGTTGGACTGTTGGATCACTTCATTCATCTTCATGTCTTCGTATCTGTATATTTGACACAATATATTTCTTTAGGTCCACATTTGCTGTTGTAGTTGTTGAGCGATGAGTGATGAAGCTGTTCTGATGCACTGTCCATGTTATGTTTCCCCCATGAAGGCCTTAGTGGGCGTGGCCTCTGATGATTTACTGTGTAATACTGGTTGGAAACATGTAAAGCTGCTGGGACAAGCTGTGTAGGAGTTAGTATTAAAATTTCCATTAAAAAACACTCCAAGCCCTTTTAAACTAAACAAATAAACACAGAAAACTACTGTAAGTCAGAGAATATACAGTACATCCTATGAGCGAGTTGGACAGGTGTCATTTTGAGACAAGTTCACGTCGGTTCTCCCGGTGTCGTCCTGTTCCCGGCCATCAAACTCTGCATAAATATTTCATGGTTTCAATCCCGCTCATCAAAGTCAGGCGGCCTTGAAGGAGCACACGGAGCTTCTGGAAGTAAAATGTGAAGCTTTCGTCTATGCAAATGCAGTTATAGCGGTTCAGAAGAATTCCCAGTGCGTTTTGACCGATTGAAAGACAACGGCAAAATCAATTCAGTAAATTAATTTGCAGAAGGAGGTGACCGGCTTTGAACTTTTTGTTTGTTTGTTGGAATAATAAGAGCTTATGCAACGGCTGGAACTAGCACTCGCTCAAATGTTCATTGTTGTTTTGAGTTATTTTGCTGTTTGAGGGTTTCCACTTGTTTGTCTCCATGACGACGGTCTCAGGTCTGAGCGATATGATGCAGGGTTGCAGCGAGTTTATCAATTAAATGCAACTAATCAAACATTACAATAGCAACTAATTGATTATTGCAATTGTCAACTCATTTAGCATTTGAATTATCACTAACGGGTATTTATACAGGCTTCAAAACATGCTATGACTTGAGAAAAAAACCCTCAAATAGTCTAATTTTAGATAACCAAAATAACTGTTGCAGCACTAAGTCAAATAATTGCTCCATTGGTCACTAGGTTGAATTTTGTATAAAAGCATTATAGGTCAATGCAATTCAATGTAATTTTTCTGCAGGATTAATCTTTTCAAAAATATCTTGTGATACGTATTGTTTTTGAGGGAAATGTATTGAGATATGTATCGTATCACGACCATTGTATCAGGATACGTTTTGTATCAGGCTTTTGGCAATACCCAGCCCTAAGTATTAATTTTATGAAATAACAACATACTGTCTTTAGTTCAGCAGTTTAACTTACATTGATTGCACATAATCCTTCGTCATTTTTGTTTGTCAGATTTTATGAAAATATCACTTTGACTTAACTTGATGCAGGCAGCTGTTTCATTTCACTTTGTGGAAACCGTCTGACATCTTACATGGGAGTTTGTTCGCTTCACACGAGGAGGGGACTTTTTGGTCGTTGTGTCGTTCAGGAAGTAGACCATGAACATGTGTGTCAGTAATTGTTGCTGTTTCTATGTGATAAACTAGCAAATTAAAGTTTACAATATAATTTTCTAAGTTAATATTTGACACAAGGTTAAAGGAGAAGAATGTTTACAGTCTGCTGTTTCAATTCGGGTGGGTTCTGGCCAAACTACTTGTGCTCACTGATTGGACGACTGCACTTCCTGCTTTTTGGGAACCGTCTGCAGTTCTGCGATACCTGAACAAGTAGCTGGGGTGAAATGAAATTGAGTGGAGGCACTAGCCTGGTTACCAATATAATCATTAACTGTAACTCTACTATGATTTCTTCTTAAATTGTAACTTTTCTGTTGTAAAACTATAAATATTTACCCCAAAGACAATCACATCAAACTATGTTAGTGAAAAAATGAGAAAAAATAAAAAACATGTATTGTCAGTCAATGTGGTTTTGTATACCATAATAATGATTGATCCATTACTCTTTGTCAATAGGATGATCTTTTTGTGATTTACATTATACCATTTCTCTCTCCTGCTGCTTTTATCCACTTAACACCCATAGTTGCCGGAGCATGACTCTTCTGTGTTTCGCTGTCGTGGCTTAATTTCCGTGGGTCCAATTTGAAAAGCCTGGTTCCACATGAGTTCACTAAAGGCCAGCATTGGATTGGTTTGCACAATTACTGCCGCTGAAATGAGCTGTTCATGTTAAAGATTGTTTTATAACTAATACGTAATCATCCGCACCATGTTTTAAGAAGCATTTATTTCACTCAAGAAAGCCACTTTAATCACCATAGAGACCTAATTAAAAGTTCAAGCGTGTGATGGATACAGATATGCACAGACTGGTCTTTAGAAATCAGGACAAAAGCTATTATTATATGGCAGTGTGGGCAATATCTAACAGAACTGTACACTGCAAAATATGAGATCTACTTCTTGTTTCAAATGACTCAAAACTTTCTTCTTACTTTGAGCCATTTTTTTTAACCTATAGCTTAAGAAAATTACAACAATGGCAAATTTCTCTTATTCCCTTAGAACTAACTTTCCATGAAACCAGTGAAAGATTCCACATTAAATAAGCAATTTAGTTCAAATCAAATTCACATAGATAAAAAAAAAAAAATCCCAATACAAGTCTTATTAAGCGAGTAGGGATGTCAAAAAAAGAGGCAGGGGCAGCGGAAAGTTTTTGAACAAGGAGTGTACGTAATGAATATACCATTGATACGTCATTGATACGTCATTAAAAATACTATTATTTTTATAAATACATAAAAAATACATTAAAATGAAAAAAAAAATCTACTATATCATTTCTTTAAAAGTTGGTACAGTGGTATTGAAATTAGAAATACGTTTTTTTTAAAGTATGGAATTGAGTTTGAAGTTTTAGTATTGAACTGAAATTACTTAATTTTGCTTTTAATATGGTCACGATTTGTATTCTTTTTTTCTTGCGATGACATTGCAACTTGAATGATCACAATTATTGACTAACTTGATCATTTTGACTTCCCGAAATATGACTATTTTCAATTTGTCTTGCATACGTATATTTCCATATTTTGCCACAGAAACTTCCAAACCCCGCTTCCCACTTCTCTAAATCCTAAATCAGACACAAACGCTCCTCGAATGATCCGACTTGTGTATTTCCGCTCATAAGTACATCACATTTTCTCTCTTTTTTTCCCGCTCGTCGCTAAAAAGGAGCAGCTTGCAGCAGGAGCGTTGGCCAGATGGAACCTTCCACCTCGATTATTTTTGACACTAAAAATAACCTCTCAAAAAATTAAAAGACCGCTGGGACCCTCCTCAAAGTGTGTGTGTGTGAGTGACAAGACTTCATAGGAGCCAGCCTCAGATGATGATGTCGACCCGGGACTGTGTGAATGAATAAGTGATGGGTGGATATTTGGAGGAGGGGAAGGAAAAGAGCAGGAGGAGAAGAGATTCCATGGTCTCTTAAGCACACATTAGAGGCTGAGGAGAGGTGCAAACATCTGCGTCTGCTGGACTAGGATCAGCGCTGGAAGTGAGTCTAGAGAGAGAGAGAGAGGGACACATCTGGGTTAGAGACTGAGCAAAGAGGTCGATACATGGAGAGTGATGTGGTCAAAAAATAAATATAAACAGATGACTTGACTTCTTTTGAGAACATGTACAAAGCCAATTGAGTCCATTCCATTTAATACAAAAGCATATATTAATTCCTTTCATTTCTGCTCCAAACCATGTGCTTTCACTAAAGATTGGTCTTGAATAAAGACGATCATTGACTATTTGAAATGACTGGATCTCAAGTCAGTTAAAGAGAAACTAAATGCAGAATCAACTTCTTTTCACTGTCAAACTGTGTGAATGGAGTCAAAATTGAATTCATTCATTCATTCATTCATTCATTCATTTTCTACCGCTTAATCCCGTTAGGGGTCGCGGGTGACTGGAGCCTATCCCAGTGACTTTGGGCCTTAGGCGGGGAACACCCTGGACAGTGGCCAACTTGCCGCAGGGTTAGACAGACAACCATTCACTCTCTCATTCACTCACTAAGGGAAATTTACAGTGATGCCCAATTAACCTAAACATGCATGTTTTTGGAGGTGGGAGGAAACCGGAGTGCCCGGAGAAAACCCACGGTGACACGGGGAGAACATGCAAACTCCACCCAGAGAGATCGTGAGATGTTAGTATGGTCCGACCCGGGAGTCGAACCCACGATCTCCTTATTGGGAAGCCAGAGCTCTAACCACTTGGCTACCGTGCACCCCTAAATTGAATTATATACTGTTTTTTTTTTTTGGACATTTTTGTGCAAACTTGCTCATTTTGCAGTTATGTGTGCAAAAACTGCGACTGTGCTGCCACACATGGCAAACGCTGTCAGTGCATTTTCAGTACACGCCGACGTCACATCGAGTTGACACGATAAATGAGCCGCCCAGGTAGGATGTATAAACTCCTCCTTCTGACACCGCTGCTAAGGCTAGAAAGCAGTCCTCATTTGGCTCAGCTAGATAAACGTGTGGTGCGAAGGTGCGCAAGTTTGATCCTCATTTTGTGGTCTCATCTTTCTCATTTTCAATTTTAAAAAATACTCACTTGTTCACATCATAAACTCATGTGTTTATGTAGGATAAAGCAAAGGCTTCATACATATGTCTGCAAAATTAATATATATTATATTATATATTAATAATAGATTCTTAATGTGCAAGTAAGAAACTAGACTAGTGCACAGCCTCAGAGCTGTGAACTTCTCCGCACATCAGAATCGCTCCCACACAAAACTCACATCACTCACAAGCTCGCCGTTCATATTTGGTGCTGCCAATCCGGGCATCTCCTACTTTTGTGAGCCTGTTCAGTTGTGGGCGGAGTGTCTCAGACTACAAGTTAGGCACATTTCAAAAACAATTAAATGCAGAGCCTTGCATTTTACATATATATTTAATTATATCAATATGTTTTGATAGATAAATGAACAGGGTTCCTTCTGGGTCTTAAAAAGTCTAAAAACATCTTAAATTTGGTGATGTGGGTCTTAAAAGCGTTTGGACTTAGTCTTACATTTTCAACATATTTCCTGATCTATTGTACACTGCTGCAGCTTTTCCTGCCAAACAATTCTCAATAATAATCTCAATAATGGCACAACTGATGTGTTTCTTTACTGGTATTTGGTTGAAGGAATGATCGGTTGCTGTTTAATTTACCTTTTTTTTTTTTTAATTGTAGCCAATCTAAAAAATATATCTTAAGAAAATCTGGCATGTGTTGTGAGCTTCAAAAGGTTTTAGATGGTCTTAAATTTGACCTCTTGATGACTCCAGAAACCCTAAATGAAATACAGTGTAAAGTTAAAAAAAAACAAATTATGATGCAGGATTATATGCATCATTCACATTGTACAACCAATCACTCGTCATCAGTTCTGAGACGACTCACTGAAAGTCTGAAAAATGTGGAACGTCGTGGCGAACATTTGAAGCTGATTGGCTGAAGCTCCAGTGCACCACAAGTCTGAGTTCAGTCCAAATACAAACTCCTTGGATTATCTGATGCTTCTCATTTAACCGGACATCAGCACCTGAGGCCGGCTTCAGTGTCTGAATACTAAAAATGTTTGTGTTTTGATGTTTTTAATCTGTAAACACGCTCAGAGATTTGTGTAAAGTGGTAAATATCCACAAACTTATCAGTAAACACGAGCCAGTGGCCTTAAAGTGATGTAAAGTGTTACCGCGGTGAAGCTCACTGTGACAGATTAGAAGAGAGAGAGAGAGAGGGGGGGGGGGGAAGAAAGAGAGAGTAGCGAGAGAGGGAGCGAGAAAAGGAAGAGAGAGAGATGGGGAGAGGGAGAGAAAGAGGGAAGAGAGAGAGGGAAGAGAGAGAGAGAAAGGGGAGGGGGAGAAAGAGAGATGGTGAAAGGAAAGAGAGAGAGGGAGAGAAGGAGAGAGGGAGAGAGAAAAGAAGGAGAGAGAGGGGGAGAGAGAAAAGGAAGAGAGGGGGAGAGAGGGGGGACAAGGAAGAGAGAGAAAAGGGAGAGATAGAGAGACGGAGTAAAGGCAGGGAGAGAGGGGAAGGGAGAGGGGGAAAGGAAAAGAGTGGCAATAAGATGGGGGGAAAAAAGGGGAGAGAGAAGTAAAAAGTGGGGGAAAGAGAAAGTAAAGAGAGGTAGAAAGGAATGAGAGAAAAAAGGGAGAGAGAGAGAAGGAAGAGAGAAAGGGAAGAGAAAGAGGGTTAAAAGAGGGGAGAAAAGGAACGGAGGAACGGAGAGAAGGAATGAGATGGGGAGAAAGAGGGAGAGAGAGAAGTAAAGATTGGGAAAGAGAAAGGAAAGAAAGAGGAAAGAGGGAAAAAGAAAGAGATGGGGAAAGAGAGAGAAAGAGGGGGGTAGAGGGTGCAAGAGAGAGGAGATTGAGAGAGTAAGTGAGCGAGGGAGAGAAAAAGATGGAGAAAGAGAGTGAGACAGGAACAAAGAGAGAAAAGGAGAAAGAGGGAAGTGAAGGGAGAGAGAGAGGGACAAAGAGAAAGCTGAAGAAAGAGAGAGAGAGGGGAGAAGGAGAGAGAGAGGGGAAGAGAGAGTGATAGGGAGAGAGAGGGGAAAGAGAGAAAGAAGGAGAGGCCTTGAGCTTATCCATATTTAAAGCAGATGTCTCCGTCGCGTTGCTTCACTTGAACATCCTCTTCTCCAAATGAGCAGTTTTGCTTGGCTGGCTCTTCGGGTTTGACGGCGCTGAGACAGGACTCTCACAACACATCACAAAACACTTTTAGATCCGAATAAAGCTCATCTGAAGCCACATTTTAACTGTTGTCATTGTGTCGCTGCTGCTTCTAAGTCATAGCCATAATTTGTTACTCTATCCATGCATTTGAGAACATTTTAAAGTCTACAAATTCTGATCTTTCATTGCCAAAACTCCCTTTAATCAATCTTAATCACAGCAGCAGAGAGCGTGACGGCAGTTTAGTCACAAGAAGTCGGGGGGTTTCCAAGTCTTTTTGTTCGAGATTATGTTGTTTTACTGTTTCTGTTTGACCTTTAATTAACCAGGAAGTTTCACAAATATTACGCCTGGAGCTAAAACTAATTGGTGACATTTTCTTCATGCCGTAAAATCGACTAAATTGATTGTAGCAGTGGGAGAAGGAATTGTTGGTGTACTGTTAACTGTTACATCTCAGACTTTGTGTGAGAAGAAAACATTATTTATCATGATTATTAACACTTTGACCTAATCCTAATTCACATCATCTGATCGATTACTTTGTTTTCAATATGTGACAAGCTTAATGAATAGATTTTCCAGGACTGATATGTGTTTACACAGCCTGGTACATGTCGTATTGCAATAAGCAAGTAGAAAAAACTATTTATTTCGCTTAGGACACTTCTCTGGGGCTGTGTTTGAATGTGCGCCCTAATCAACACAGTCTAAACATATATATTGTATGTCAAAAACGTACAATAAGCACGTTTTCCCTCCTTTTTTACGCCATAATGTTATGAAAAGCCAAAACCTAAAATAACCACAAATTTTGGTTGACATTTTCTTTGGGTTTAACAGGTAAGATTATGCTTTAAGTTACTATAATGGGTAAGTTTAGGCCTGGGGTTTGGGGTAGGTTAAGATTTACCTATTAAACCAAAAGAAAATGTCGCCATGTTGCTTCAACCAAAATTTGTGAAAAATTACGTTTTGGCTTTTTCCCCCTTCATTGAACACCAAGTGATAGAAAGCTACATTCAATATCTACAATATTTACAGAATTACATTTTTTGTAACATTGACGTATAAAGGTGTGAAAACGCACTTATTGTATGTTTTTAAAATTTCATTTTTTATATTGTCCACTATATAGAAGGATTGCACTCTACCGTGCATGCTCTATGCAGAAAGAATCACTGTATATCTGGTTGGCTGGGAACACTTCTTTGATTAAAACTGCTAAGACCTGTTTCAATCAGGTCTGAAACAGTCTGACAGACGTTAAGCTCCTGAAGCTTGAGACAATGTTTTTCTTGCCATTTTTTCACTCATCTCAATGTAACGTTGAAGGGTCGTAGAGACGATATTCAGTCACAAATGTGGATTTAGCAGCATAACTTTGTTTTCACAAAGTGATAAACTCTTGTAGTTAGCTGACAACGGTGCTGGCTCAACTTGTTTCCACGGCTTGTGTCCATGAGCAGCGGTTAATTCTGCAGGTCGGGTGCTCGAGCATCGCCTTGTTGATAAACAAATAATCCCTAGTGGTCACGCCATTTTGTAGTGGTGTCTGAATGTCCAGTTGTTCAAAAACTAGTGCACTCAGTTGACTACATCCCTAGTTCGCTGCAGCTAATGGGGTTTCTAATAATAATAATATTAATCATAATAAAAATTAACAAATGTGTTAACCCTTGCAATAAGTTAGCCACTGTCCAGGGAGTTCCCCATCCTAAGACTAAAAGTCCCTGGGATAGCCTCCAGTCACTCGCGACCCCTTGTCTGTTTCCATGTGTTAACCTGTGATGGGTTGGCCACTATCCAGGGAGTTCCCTCGTCTATGCCCCAAAGTCATTTAAAAAATATGCTCAAGTTTTCTTTTCTCAAACTTTTCACTTATAACATCCCCCAGCTCACATGAATCTATACAAAGATATACTGTATACATGTTCTCTGCAGCAGATCAGACCAAAGCCATTCATTGTGTTCGCCTTTGTGACGTACAGCCACACTCCATCTCTGCCTCTCCTCCGGTCGTTAATGTTGATCTCTGGTGTTACAAAGAAGAGTCGGCCTGTTTATCATTGTAATCCTTCAACGAACATCGGATCAATGACTGAAGGAAAAAAACGCTGCCTTCACACTTCCATCCCCAAAGGCCTGCTGCTTCGTCTGCTTCTCTTTACCTGGGATTTCATAACTCTCCCACCACAAATAAATTACATCAGATCCCAGAGGAAGAAGGTTTCCCTGGAATGCAGTGACCTCATCTACAACATCAGCCAATCAGAGCACGGCGCGGCGAGAACAGTAGGCCGGCTTTTAGAGGTTCATTAGACTGATTTAAACTCCCCCGGCGATCTCACAGTGAGGAGGACGCAGAAGGCAAATGTCCCCAGAGGATTGACAATACAGGCCCCGAGGATGAGTCTGTGAGAAACTAATTGGTCAGACGCAAAACGAGCAATTAGGTGCGAAAACGCGGCGTTGATACATTTATGGCAGTGATTAAGTGGCTGCGTGTAAATAATTATGAAGTTTTGATCTTAAACTTGTATGAAAACAAATGATCGGTGGATTTAACGTAGATGTATGGCGTGCATGTTTGCAGATACAGAGGAAATGCTTGGTGGATGTTTTTGTAAGTTTAAGATTTAGCTTGTTTGGCAAGTTTAATAGTGCTGTTGTGTGTAAGTGTGCAGGCCTGCAGCTAATTATTTAAATGTGTAGCTTATCAATTTTGTTAGTTAGAGTCAAAATACTGGTGGATATGAGATTTTTGTTTTGGAATATGAAGTGAAATATTTTTGGAATGTTGCCATTTTGAAATAATTAGTTTTGTGTCATAGAACTGCTTTAGTTTGTAATGCAGTTTGTGTGTTAAGTAAATGGATATTTAAGTACTAAAGCATTTATTTCAGTAATTGAGCAACTGCAATAATAATATAGTACAATACAACTGACTAATATATTTTTCATGTTTTCGTTTGATATAAAGTAAAAAAATTCCATTAGATATAATGAAGCGAGAGCCAAAACTAGATATTTTTATTTACAAACCTTTACAATGAATTACAATATTTGCATATACTTTGAACTAGTGTAGTCAAGACCGCACTAATTAAGACCAAGCACTTTCCAAGACCATAGCGTCAAGAGACCAAGACAAGTCCAAGACCAGTGAGACTGATTTTTTTTTAAGTTGAGACAGAGACGACCACTTTTGTAATTTTAACAATTATCAGTCTGCATGATCTTCTTGTGAAGTGTTTATTGCAAACTATGTCTGGAACAGGTCACAGCACTGAGGTA
The DNA here is from genome assembly GCA_038363315.1 of Mugilogobius chulae. Lineage (NCBI taxonomy): Eukaryota > Metazoa > Chordata > Actinopteri > Gobiiformes > Gobiidae > Mugilogobius > Mugilogobius chulae. The sequence goes on along the minus strand of CM076415.1, from coordinate 15,392,012 downwards.
ATGAACTCCAGGTCCAAGACAAGAACGAGTCCAACTGTGCTGGAGTCCGAGACAAGACCAAGACCTTAAAAAGTGGTCTCGAGACCGGTCCTAAGACTGTAAGAATGTTTGTTTCTGGTGCAAGTGTCAAAAGAGGACCATGATTCTGAAAGATAAAGTCAGAAGGTTTTTAAAGAGTATTGCATGGGCAAAGTGCACAAAGAAGCTACAGACTCCACGGAAAGGAAAGGATAGGATGAGAGCCCTGAATTGTGACCTGTTACGTATTTTATAGGTGTGCGTCTGTACGTATGTGTGTTAGTGTAAAATAGGAAGATCTTCTGGTCAGCATAGTGTTGTCTTTGTGAGATTCAGGCAAGGGCTGTGCACAGCATCTTCGAGCTTGACTGAAAGCAACAATGTGCTCTATGTTTGTTTAATTTACTGTTATCACCCGTTCCTGACATTATTATTTGTACATCCAGACACAAGTAGACTACAATAAGACACATTGTTAGATATGGATACTTTACAAGACCAAGACCAGTCACAATGATCATCAGTTGTCTTTCACAAACAATTTTCATTATGAAGGTACTTTTCTAAACAGTTACGATTGCGATATTCTAAATTTGAAATTTTCTACATGAATACTGTGATATGATATTGCCCAGCCCTAGTTAAATCCATCTGTCAAAAGCTGACCAGAGAGAAACAAGCAAACTCAGCCCTTCAATAAAAAGTAGAAAAAAAAAAAAATAATTAATTAGAACATTGTGTGTTGCAGCAAAAGTGTTAGGGATTTTGCCATATCATGTGTTTTTCTTACATTAATAATAACTTTAGACATGAAAACTAAAAATCCATGTTTCAGATGTATAAATCGATATGTTTTAATAAATCAAACCTACTAAGTTGCTAAGATTCATTCCTTTTATGATTTACAAGCACAGTCCAACAGGAACTTAAAAAAGAAGCCCAACGTCGCTATAAAGACTTGGATTTGGCAACTCTGAGATAGGTTGGAAAAATGCATCTATATTTGAACAGAGAGAAGCATCAAATTGAGAAAAAGGAAATCACGATATGATGATTTAATCAAAAAGAAGATAAACTCACAATTCGATTTTTATCACAATATTGCCCAGCCCTTACTGAAACTTTGAATTGTCCACCTTTTCTACACCAACTCAAAGTTCACTAACCTCTTTGCTACCACAAAGTTTCCACACACAGTCCACAACGAGCTTAAAAACTTTGTCAAACACTGTTGAAATCCCTCCTCTAGTTGCTGCTGGTATTGGTTTGCCTGGAGTCCAGATTGAGATTGAGCTGGGATCGGTTTTGTTCTCGACACTAGTCCCGGAGCTGAGTCTATATATAGGCATCTCCCAGTTTCCCCCTGGGTCTGTGACCATGCTGCACTAATTTGAAATTGATTGTTAATTGATCCACAGAGCGACTAAATGATCTCCCTGCTCCTGATAAAGCTTTAGTTTACACCGTCACATAGAGAAAGAAAGAGATGGCCCGGCCTGGCTTCCATGCGCCGGGTTATCTCGACCGAAAACCTTCTCTAAATATACACAGGATAATGCGATTTTTCTGAAGGAATATAATTTAGTAAATTGCTGGACACAATGAGCTGCTTTTTCTCTTCGGTAATGGCTACCTCGCTTCTCTCTGCTTCCCGACCGAGAGGCAGAAATTACTGTTGCTTTTAGTTTTTAAAAGCTTCGGCTGTCAGAGGCTCTGGAGATGACGTAATTATGCTGGATTTCAACAGTCTGGGGTTTTTAGTGCGGTGCCAAATGACAGTTTTAAAAAGTTAGAATCAGAAAGAAGGAAGGCAGAAAGATTAACCTTAAACTTGATCTCAAACTGAAAGATTATATAAGGACATGATGCGAAAGGATAGACAAAAAAACATACTGTACTCAACAATATTATGATAACAGTAGGTCTGCAACAAATTAATCAACTAATTGCAATTAATCATTAACTAATTTAGTAACTAACTCATTTTAACTGGTATATGCAGCTTTCCAAACACGCCTGAGCTGAAAAAAAAAGTTTTATAACTGATTGGCGGACAAAGACATAAAAAATGTGTGAATCTAAAATATGTCAGTGTTACTAGTGTTATGTGAATAAATGTGACCAAAACTTCTGAAAATTCTACAATTTGCAAATAAAACTATTTATTTGTGTGATTATTTCAAGTACTAAGGCAGTTTTCTCTATTTTCAAATAAGAAAATCCTATTCTTCTTTAATATTATGTTTTTTTTTAATTGTTCAATTGGCGAATCAGGTACGAACTCATGATTTAATTACATTTTAGGCCTTTTTTCCCTGTGTTTGATGGAAAGCGCGTTTTTTCTGTAAATAAACACTTAGAAAACAACACAATGCTTTGTCTGCATCAAAATTTGTAAAAATCTTGTAGTTGTGACTTTTGCATTCTAAGCAACTAATCCAATAATCAAAAGAACAATCGATCAACTATCGATTACCAAAAGGATTCTTAGTTGCAGCTCTAGGTAACAATGCTAGTTGCGCCACGTGCCACATTCTTCTTTTCATATAACACGCTGTTTCAAATTGCGTGGTATTGACACGCACATCGGTGAGAACAGGCTGGACTGATGACCATAGGCCAAGACAACAAGAGCTGAGCTGGCAGTGTTTATCTAGCACAGGGAGAAATTAAATTTTCTCCCACATTTACAGTCTGCTATCTGAAGGTTGGCTCTGGCAACACATCACTCTGCTCCTGTTCACTGATTGGACGACCGTACTTCCTGCTTTTTGGGAGCCATTTGCAGTCCAGTGATACTAGACTGGAATGAAGTGAAATCGAGTTGAGGCACTAGGTGGTGCTAGCCTGGCTAATTTCTTGTTACATAAAATATTATCATATTAACAGAACTGTTTTTTACACTGCAAATCTGACAACTTCTTCTCATAAAATGGTTCGACACATATTGACATGAAATCAAAAGGGTTGCAATTATGGTCAATAAACTTCTTTTTACAAGTGAATTTGGAGGCAACCACCCAAGCACAGCCAATCAGAAAGCTGCATTTGGCTCCTGATTAGAACTACAATTCTTTATTATGCAATTCAGACAGTACTCAGTGGCCCCATTTTTTCACAAAGTACTGCATTGTTATTTTTAGTGGAAAACACAAATGTTACTAATTTATAATTAAAAAGTCAGTTACCCCAACTTTAAGAGCTACATTTTGCCTCTGGGCCACAGTTTGGACATGCGTAGTTCAGGTGTATATCTGAGGCAACTACAACTTCAACTTGTCTTACTCAGGGGGACCACAGCTGGAATATTTAAACTATTTATTCAAGTTGGGTTTGTGTTTATCTCCAAGTGATACAACCCTTCAGCATTTAAAAAGATGAAAATACAAACAAATATAGCATTTATTGTCCCTGTTTATTGGTCTTGTCTAAAGTAAAATCAGTAGTTTCATACAAAAATCAGTAGTTTCATACATATTTTTCTTTCAACATATCACAGATTTCCTTGTTTTTACCCCATAACAGATGTTCTGAGGCGAGGCCGCAGAAAGCAGCCCAAAACAGGAGGATAAATGTGAATGTAGTGAAAAGAGGACGGATTCTCCTGCATTAAATATGGGCAGGGCTTTCACAGTTATAGGTAATTCATAACATCACTGTTGGCTAAAACACAGCGGTTTTATTTGTGCTTCCTTCAACGCCTCGACTCAAAACGTATTAACTTCAACATCACAGAGGCGCAGAAAAGAGCCGACCAAGCAAAGATTTTACTTCGAGACTGTGCCAGAGGTGTCGTGTGTTTTCCACAGGGTTTCTACTGCTCCATTATTTACTCACATGGCAGTCTAGAGCCAAATACTAAAGCGATATTTGCAGTACATATACCAGTGTCAAAACTATCATCAAAACTGCAGCTTTAGCTAAAACTATCATCAAAACTGCAGCTTTAGCTAAAACTATTTCATAAAGAATACATTTTATACACTATAGGCTTACTCTCTTTTTCAGGATTTATGCTTTTTTCCCAATAGAATTTATGCACAGACATGGCTTTGTTTGAAAATGCTCCTCAACTTTCTGACTGAGTGGCATAAGTATGACAACAAATGATACAATGTGTTTCTCTGTGTTGGGCAGAACATTTATATAATGTTAGGTTGCAACAAGTTAATCGATTAGTTGCAAATAATTATTGAATTAATCATCAACTAATTTAGTAATTGAATAATTGTCGACTGATCTTTATAGGTTACCAAACAAACGTGAGCTGAAAAAAAAAAGTTTTATGACTTCAATTGGGCAGCAATGACATAGAAAATCTGTCACTGTCACTAAAAACACATTCTTAAATAAGTTAATGTTACTAGTAAACACAAATTTGATCTTAAAGAAATCTACAAATTAAATTTGCTGTTAGAATAATAGATGGACTTTTGTTTATCAACACAGGCGATACGTGCGCACCCGTCATGCAGAAAGAGCTGCCGCTCATTGACCAAGCTGGAGGAACAACTCAAGCCAGGACTGTTGTCAGCTAACTACTAGAGCTTATCACTTTGCAAAAACAAAAGTTATGGTGCTAATTCAACATTTGTGAATGAAATTCGACCCTACTACCCTTAAAAGTTACAATCAGTGAGTAAATAAACTGCGAGAAAAACACTGTATCAAGTTTCCAGAGACCGACGTCTGTCAGACCGGTTCATAACTGATTGAAACAGCTAGCTCTTGTCCCGTTTTGTTTTACTCAACAAAAGTTTCTCCAGTTAATCAGATGGAGAGCGGCTCTTCCTGCATGGAGCATGCACAGTAGGGCAGAAAGTGACGTTGATCGAAAATCTCTCTGTAAGACTTTGATTGTTTCCTTGGTAATTTTTGAATGTTTTTGGTTTATGATTTTAAGCTCATCCTCAACCTGTCTCCATGGAAACAAATAGGAATTGCAAAACTTAAATAAGTCTATGAACTGTTAAACTAATGCTAAAACATGTTTGTGCAAGTTTATATCTCAAAGTTAGTGTTTTTTTATGTAGAATAAGAGAATTTTCAGTCGTTTGTGGAGAAATTTTTAGTACTTCAAACATTGCTGCCTTTGTCATTTGCTAATTGAGTCCATTTAGACTGAAATTTTGATTCAACAGCAATTCATTTTGTAGCAGATTCTCAGTAAATGTTCATTACCTTTTGAAAGCGTTTCATGTAGGACAAAGTCTTCCTGTTCAGTTCACTCTCCAGAGGCCTGTGTCCTGCTTGTGCAAACTTTTAAGGTCACCCCAAAAATTATCCCCAAACTATCCCTGTTTTTCCTCTCCTGTCTTGTTCTGAGTTTTAGATTTTTCCAAAAGTTCTGAGGCTGTTTTTGTGGATTATTCTGTTTCTATTGAATTCTATATTCTACTATCCAAATAATGTAAGTGATATTAAATTTGTAATGATGCACAAAGTCATTGAATTTCCAGGGAAAGTGTCTACTGCTGCTGTGGCTCTGCTCTGGACCAATGAGCTCGTCAAGTCTGATGCATGCAAGAAGATTTAGACAGAAAGGAGGAGAGAGAGAGAGAGAGAGAGGAGGGAGAGAGAGAAGGGGAGAGAGAGAGGAGGAGTGTGGAGGGGGCAGAGAGGAGGAGAGAGAGGGAGAAAGAAGGAGAGAGAGAAGGAGAGAGAAGGAGAGAATGAGAGAGAGGAGGAGGAAGGAGGAGACACAAGGGGATAAAGATATAGAAATAAAGACACACAAGGGGGAGAGGGAGAGACAGGGAGAAAGAGGGAGAAGACACAAGGCAAAGAGAGAGGGAGAGAGGGGACACACGGGGAGAGAGAGAAGACACAAGGGAAAGAGAGAGAGGGCGAGAGAAGACACATGGGGGGGGAAGAGAGAAGTCACAAGGGAAAGAGGGAGAGAGAAGGCACAAGGGGAGAGAGGGAGAGAGAGACAGAGAGAGCGAGAAGACCCAAGGGAAAGAGAGAGGGAGAGAGAAGACACATGGGGAGAGAGAGAAGACACATGGAGAGAAGAGACAAGGGAAAGATAGAGCGAGGGAGAGAGAGAGAAGAGGAAGGAGGAGACACAAGGGATAAAGACACACAAGGGGGAGAGAGGGAGAGAGACAGAGAGAGCGAGAAGACACAAGGGAAAGAGAGAGAGGGAGAGAGAAGACACATAGGGAGAGAGAGAAGACACAAGGGAAAGAGAGCTAGAGAGAAGACAGAAGGGGGAGAAGAGAAAGATGACACAAAGGGGAGAACTAGAAGACCCAAAGGGGAGAGCTAGAGAGAGAGAGAGAGGGAGAGGACACACAAGAGAGCAAGAGAAGACACAAGAGAGAGGGAGAGAGAGAAGACACAAGAGAGAGAGAAGACACGAGAGAGGGAGAGAGAGAGAAGACACAAGAGAGAGAAGACACAAGAGAGAGAGAGAGAAGACACATGAGAGATAGAAAGAGAAGACACGAGAGAGAGAGAGAGAAGACAGAAGAGAGAGAGAAAGAGAGAAGACACAAGAGAGAGAGAAGACACAAGAGAGAGAGAGAAGATAGAAGAGAGAGAGAGAGAAGACACAAGAGAGAGAGAGAGAAGACACAAGAGAGAGAGAGAGAGAGAGAGAGAGAGAGAGAGAAGACACAAGAGGGAGAGAGAGAGAGAGATTAAACAAAAAAAAAAATTGAAAATTTACATTTAAATTACTCAAAAACAGAAATACAATAAGTGTATCCCCAAACTTTGTTACATTCTTTTGATCTTATCTTCTCTAAACAAAGTAAGTTTCAATAACAAGTTTCTATCAGGCTATTTTGCTTGTAAAAGGTGATGCAGGCTTGTGGTCAGTTAATTTGCAAATACCCTAATGACTACTCCTGTCTACAAGCTAAAAGATAGTAAATCATAAATAAAACATAAATCTAAACAACTAAATCACTCCAGTCAACTATTTAATTAGAAAGTAACGCAGAAGGAGGTGAAAACAGAACATTAGAGCGATCCTGAGTGTTCCCATCTGGTGAGAAGAGACACAGGTGCACACTTTCCTCACAGGCAGCCGGAGACGGTGTAAAAATATATTACGCTGTGGAGTTTAGCGAGTATGGATCCATTTGAGAGGAATGCCACTGACGTTGTTCCGTGTTGTTGAATGCACATGCCAGCACAGAAGCCACGTTATGAACCGGCCTGGATGTGACTTTAGTGTTGAACATGTCATGCACACAGACAGCTGGAACACGGAGACATGCTCAGTGTTTTAGTTTGTTGAAATATGAAAGTAGATTTTTATGATTTGACGTGCTATATATGTTAAAGTGAAGCTAAACACAACATTGTTTGACTTCTAAGCTGATTCATATGGTGTCTAAATAGCTTTACCTTCAATTACGAGTCATTTTTTGTCAGTTTTAGTGCAGACTGAATCTACTGTATCTACTAGCTGTGTTTGTGGGTAGACTTTAGAGGGCTGCACAATTAATCTAAACCACAATTTTAATAGACACAACTAACAAAATGCAGTTTGCAATTTTTGCTGTACAATAATTCCCTTTACAAACGGCAACATTTTCAGTAATTTTGTGCATAAAAAGAGCAATTCTGTATTTAGATCTGTAGAAACATGTAACAAAACACATTAATTTTTAACAGAGTGTAAGTTTATAGCCCCAATTTACTTAAATAATCAATTTCTGGATGCGTTTAGAATATGAAAGACGCCTAACATTTAAAGAGTTAGCGATATGTTGATAAAATTAATTCTTGGAGCCAGATAATGATTTTATTTTTGTAGATTGCATATTTTCATAATAGTCTTTGGGTTGAATAAACTAGTCAGCTTTTTCAAAAGTTGATCACTGAATGGCTAAATCCAGGATCTAGGGCCCATGTTTCAGCAAATTGCAAAGAGTGGGTCTGGTCACCGCACCCATGTCTGCTTTCAGATCAACTCCACAACGTACCGGGCAATCAGATTAGTTTATTTGCGTGACGCACCTGAAACAAAGGAGCTGATTGGTCGTTTGCCATTTAGACTAAAAACTAGCTTCACTCACCTCACAACTACATGTACACCCTCACATATTAAAATACTATACATTTAACTTCATTAGAACACATTATGATAACATATAGGCTGGTTAGAGATGGGCCAGATGAGAGAGCACCATCAAAGGAGACGTCTGCAACTGGAGCAGAGTCACACGTAGCCAGCCCAGAGCCCAGAGAAGTCGTGTTGTTGTCACATCCACAACATCAGATTTCTTATGAAAAAGCCGAAGACTCTTTTAATCCTTTTACAGTGATAAAATCCAAACATCCAAACCTTGCAGCGTTCTGTCAGTTCTGTCCAAACTTTTCCTCAAACATCCATCTTCTCGACCTTCCGTTGCTACGACAATGAGGTTGTTTCACTTCTGGTTCACAGACTTTTAATCTTGATTATTCTTTGGTGTTTTAGTCGTAAAAAAAACCCCCAAAGATTTAATTTCAAAATGATCTGTAAAGAATAGTAATATTAGTTTTATTCAAATCTGAAGGTAAAAAAAGCTGAATTTTCAGTCTTACAATTTTCTTGGAACGCTGCCTTTTTTGCCACTATTATCTCACTGCTTTTGGGCTTTAAAAGTTAAGTTTTGGTTCGTTTTCAGTGTCAAAAAGTGGAGTTTGACAGGAGACAGGACGAGGCAGAGGGAGAAACTCACATAGGGTAAATGGACTGGACTTAAACCTGGGTCACTCAAATATGGAAGCTGCCCTAAAAATGTCAAACGTTTCTTTAAAGTTTAATGTCTTGAGTTCACTAAATTACATTTCTGAGTTCAGAGTCTGTTTCCATGATGGGTTTGCAAATGTCATGCAGTAAGAATATCTCTCAGGCGGTCTGCGTTTTATTTGTTATGTTGGTTATTTCAGCTTACAGTACAGAAATTGTGGGGTTTTGGTTACACTTTTCCAAGTTTAAAAGCAGTTTAGGGATGAAATGAAAAGTCTATTCCCATAAGTAACATAACTCAAGATATAGTCCACAAAAACTAGAAGACAGAGAAATGTTGACTTATTTTTCATTGCACACAATTTATTTCTGCTCTTGTGAAAGCAACCAGCATTAGCCTCCTTTTTTGCTTCATCCAAATTTAAAAATGTGGAATATGACAGAAGCTAACAATGGTTTTGATAATATATTATTTTGTCAATTATTTCCAATAAATCGATAAGCTGCAGTCCACTGCTGTCCGTGTTAGACCAAAGCCACGCAGATTTATGTGGATACCCATGAGAATGCTCGTATTATTACTTAAAAGTTGCATCAGACTGCTGTGACCTCCGACAAAAATATATATTTTTAATTAGATCATTTATTTGAATGGGGCAATATGTATTAATGAATGGCTAAACCATAAATACACCAGATATAGCTTAAAGCTAATTTTCACCTCTAGTCCCATAAGTGAACCTACGGATTCTTTACGCACATTCCTGTGACTCGGGGACCAAAGTCTCTGTACAAGGGTGCACTTTCTAAGTCTTGCAAGAGTCTCACGAGTTTGCACCGAACTTGCACTCAGTTTACAAGTCTGAAGTTACAAAAATGAGTAAGTTTAGGTCTGGGGCTTGGAGTTGGTTAAGATTAGGATCAGGATTTTTTAATATTTATAAATACTAACACATATTTACATCCATTATGAGCTGGGGAAGCATTATGCATTTATATTTGTGTGGTATGCATACTGTGAGAATTAATTCAGACATTTTATCTTGTTTAGTATTTGCAGTGAAACTATGTTTTTCCATTAAAATGATATGTTTTGTGTCCTTTTGAAGTAATTATTTGCTAATGTCTGATTTCTAAGATTTCTTCTCCCAACACTTGACAGGCTTTGGAGTCTTGTGTACAGTTAATTAATAATGCAAAAAACATAAAGCAAAGTGCTAATATCATTATTTTCACTACGTTTGCACTATGCCATTCATGATCAGCCACATTTCTCCTCAACATGTCTCCTTGGATGCTCTAGTTTTCTTGTCACCCTTTGGCCTCAGTCCTGAATCAATGACTTAATCTGACCTCAAACACTATGAAGCCCCTATAAGAGCTTTGTGTGTGCAGTGTGGCCCTCTCTGTTGACTTGTCTCTAATACAGGGCAATGATATCAGTGTGCACCATATGTTCCACAGTGCCCCTTTACCTCTTAATCCTGCCCATAGTGTCTTCTGTCTTCTTTAACTGTCGACTGAGACAGGATCATCACCGTGTACAGCTCAAAAGAGATGCCACAAGATCAAATGTTGGTGTTATTGCAAGACTAGAGATTATTTATGATTACTAACGATTACAACAACCAAACAACAAAATCTTGAACTTTCTTTCAATCTCATGATCTGCAACAGGCCTATTCAACTTCAGGCCCAGGAGCCGATTTGACCCTCCAAACACTAAATTTGGCCACCTAACATCAGAAAGAATTATTTTGGTCTAATTTAATGGTTTCGTTTTGTGTTAGTGCTAGTTCAGACCTTATTTGTTGGTTCAGACATTGGTTCTGGCTTAATTTTGTCCAGAGGCGGTGGCATGCACTAATTTTGTTTCAGGTTTTGTGTAATAAGGGCCTGATTTATCAAGCCAGGTGCTAAATTGCGGGTGCAAAAGTAAAAGAAATCAAGTGTTATTTATGAGCATTTTACACAAGCTTTAATATTGGAAGATGCTCATACTACATATTAAACAAAACAGATATGAACCACCTCAATTTCTTCATCTTTAGAGTGTGTGTGAGAACAAAATGTTATCTCTGTCAAGGTTTTGTTACCCCCTAACCTGTATTGCACATTAGCAAATGCTTGATAAATCTGGTGTTAGAGAGGTAACTTTGGATAAACGTTTTATACAATGCTAAAGCAGATTGATGTTGAAGACCTTGTTTTATGGCACTAGCCCAGAGACCAAGACTTCCCCCAAAAATCAAGCCCCATAGTCCTGGTCTACAATATAATTTCTCCTCAAGTTTGTGACACGTTTTGTGGAATCAAACTTTCTGAATCAAAAATATCTTAATGTGACTATAACATGCATAAGTTTAATATTCACCTTATTCTGTCTCGTCCACTTTCCTTGGCAGCTCACTTCCTCTTTAGCTCTGTTAAAGTAGATAATAACGACTAAATTCTTCAAGCTAAATGGAGCTAAGAAGGAAGTACACAGCCAAGGTGAATAGATTGTATTTAAATGCCTAAATTTCCTTTGAATTTGAAAGCTTAAATACATAACTCTCACAAAAACACGTTAGGTAAAAAATAATAATAAAAAAAACATTAGGTACGTTTATGTGATATAAAATATGTGTGCAAAATATCTGCTTTTTTTTTAATAAACTTGGCTGATATCAAAACTGGAATTGCTATAGGCCTATAATTGTCCATGCCTACTTTCGAAAGAACGACAAATACTTAATTTTACTTCTGAATGTTGCACAATTCAGGAGGAAAATTAAATAATTTTGTACATATATTATGCCTTGAATAATCACGATCATTGATTAACCTAATAATCATGACATTATGCTCAATATTTAAATCCACTCAGTCTGTTTTGCCACATTATCAAATCCAAAAGTCTTACGCTGTTTAGCTCATAAAGCAGATAGTATTATTGCCCAACACGCTGTGAACATGTGTCCTATTTGTCCACACAAAGCCGTCTAAGTAGATTTTGGATTTTGTTTGAAGCCTTTAATGAGCATTTATATTCACCAAAAAACACACAGAGAGTGCACGCGATGAAAGAGGAGAGAAAAGAGAGACAGAAATAGGGAAAGCTAACTGTTTAACCACTGTGATTTGCTGTAATTCTTGCTGTTTTTTTAATTTATTTTTTACTCCAGAGGGCAACACCCATGAGCATAATTGTCCCAATCGTAATAAACCACTAATACAATAAAAAGCTGTTCATTTAATATTTAATAAACCTGCCAACATAATGAATTCCTGCCTGTGAAAAAAGTAATAAGGAAGTGAATGCAACCTATTGACGTCAACTAAAACATTTCAATACATGTTTTAGCACATTTCTGTTGGATGGATAAAATATTGTCCGAATATCGTCATCGAGATCGCCCAAAAAATATCGAGAAATTCATTTTTGTCAATAATGCACAGCCCTACTTATGTAGAAATATTGAAAAAAGCAAACAAAGCGGCCAATAAACTGCTGGATCTTTAGTGTCAGACAATGCCTAAATAACTATATTTTCAGTGTTTCGCCATTTAAAATCTCTGTTGGTTTGGTCCAAAATGTGACACACAGAAATTTCACAGAAAACTCATCCAGACACAAAGAGAATCAAGCACACAAAATGTCCAGAGACACAAGTCCAGAACTTTCTTTTTACAGTTTGAAGATTGTTCATGTTTATCTACAGTATATATCCTCTTGTAATATACAGTTTAATCAGTCAATCTGCACTTGCTCCATGTTCCTCACACGAATCGTCCCGTTTTAATCACACCATCGCCATGCCGACCCGCACTTCCTGTCGACAACAATCACAGAGGAAATTAGTAAGCAGCAGAGCATTCCCGACCCAGGCCTGCTCATATCTCCGACCACAACCCAATCACAACGATAGCCCTGTGGAGAGGCTTATCCAGCACCGTTCTGAGTCGACTCCAGAGAGGTGTGAACGTGTTCCTCTGCTCAGACGCCAATCAGGTCAAAGATCATTTTTACTTTAGTGGAGTTCAGAAGTTTGAACAGATTATTCTCCAGTTTAAAATGTTGGTTAAGTCAGTGCCAGATAAGAACACAGTTAATACTTTTTCAAACATTTTGCAAATTTTATCCCAATTTAGTTAGTTTTTTAGAATCATGTTTTATTTTTTTTTTGTCAAAGTGCAAATTCACATAATATAGATAATATAGGGTCCCCAACCTTTTTTCTTATAAGGACAGGTAAAGTCATAATTTTCTTTTTCCAGGAACTGGTCGAGGTTGGTTAATGCCAATAACAACAACATAAAATGCGTCTAACCAATTATTGTTTATATTTTAGCTCATTTTGCTTGAGTTTTCTGTTTATTGTGAGTTAAGTGGCGCTATATTTTTATAGTAAAGCACAAGGATGTAATGACAGACTATAAAATAAAAATAAAATATATTTTAAAAATTCTTCTGGGGTCCGGTAGATGGCCCACGGCTCGGTTTTGGGTCCAGGACCAGTGTTTGAAGGATCCTGGTATAGGGTATATGCAATAATACACATACCACTTCAGGATTTGTGCAATAATGCATATGGACATGTGCAAAAGAATTTGTGCAATTGATATAATTTTATAAACAAAAATAGAATTTGGAAATTCGGACACAGCACTGATTATAAATCATGATATTACCATAGTCGCCTAGTAACCATGTTATCAACTGGGCCAAAACGATTCAATTTAAACAGATTTTTCATTTAATTTGACAAATAAATATAAACCATGACAAGGTTATTTTTTATAAAATTATGTTTACCTGCGTATTTGTTTCTTGTGAAAAATTGTAAAACTATCACATATATTTACAACTGTTATTAATCTTCATTAACATCAGAAAAAAAAAAAAAAAAATGTCATATGCAATTTGAGTAAAGCCATTTGTAGTTTTCATTGCAGAGATAGATTTTTGTATGCAAATAAGACAAAAAAATTACCCCAAAAACATAGTATGACTTTGTTGGATAAAGTCATTTTAACCCCGGTCAGAAAGCACAGTGGAAGGCAGCGGTTGCCTGGAAACAAAGTGACCTGATGGAAACTCATTTAGCAGATAAAAATAATATCAGCTTCTGGTTGAAAAGGTAATACTTTCACTGAAGAAAAAAAACAAGACAAATGTACTGTTCTGTGCTTTCAATAACATTAGATACCATTATAAAGCACGAACAAAAACTAAAGCCCAACCGAACAAAACTAAAGCCTGTGACGTCGTCGTGTGGTTATATTTGTTTACTGAAGTGACAAGGCTGCAGCACTGACAATATTTGCTGGTTTTATGTCCAATCTGAGTCTGGATTGACCCGTTACACCGAAGGCAAAAGGCCTCACCAATTCATTACCAGAGCTGATCAAGTCAAGCCAAATCTATCCATAATCTATCCATAATCTATAAGCCCGCACGGTCCCATTGACACAAGTAAGCCGCCTCTAAACCCTCTTTCAGCAGATCATTCAGGACTTACATTGTTCCATTAACTCAAAGCACCACTTAACATACAAACACACTGACCTCTAATCAAATATACTTATGCACCCAAGGCATAGTAAGCATAGTAAATACAATAATAAACAGAGAAAATTATTGTACACTGGCAAAAATTGATATCTTGACAATGTTTTGGCATATCTCAATTACTATATTTAGACGATATACTGTATTATGTCAATCCAAAAGGAACATGTTTAAATACGTCTTTAAACAAATTAGTTAAAGTTAATAATAATGACCGGACAAAAGGACATTCTTAATCGACTTCTGATAAATTAGCTGACCAAAAGGGTGCCAAATTTTATGATTGGTTATGATCTGACCAATAATACAACCTTGAGCTGCTTTATGTTTGTTAAGCAATAGTTTAAACTCCCAGTCTCAGTTGTGTGTAAATTGGTTTTGCATTTTGGCGCTTTTTAATGACACACGTGGAGATATTCTGTTAAATTTTATTTATTTCTTGTAATTTTTAGCTTTTATTTGCCAATTTCTTTATAAACAGCACCTTAACTGCTGCAAAACTATGATTAACAAGCACTTTCTCATCAAAAAACTAGCATTGCATAGGTAGCATAAGGGCTTTAACCTTTTATTCTGTGTTTTTTTTACCCCATAAACTGTCTCTAATTTAAGCTGTATCTGTTTGATGCATAAACAAATGGATCACTGGATTTTTGTGAAGTGAGAAGTTGTAGTTTTGCTGATAGAGAGTGACTAGTTATAACTGACAACACACAGATTGTAAACAAAAAGGAATAATTAATAGTAGAGTTTTACTTATATGAACAAATAGTGATTAGTTATTTCATTTCTCATTGTTCAATTCGTGCAACGCCTTTAATATACAACATAAATCCATAAATTATCTTCTGTTTGCTTCATACAATAGTCTGTTTTTGCATCACTTAGCGTCTCTCCCTGTTGGACAATCGTTACGCAGCAGGACTTTTGCTAATGAAGATTCACCAATGTTTGTTTATGAAGTTGGAAATGTGGCTTGGTCCTGCTGTTTCCACAAATAGCTTTACTGTGAATAATATTCCTTTATTTATACCCCCATAAACGCACGTACACACTTTCACTCACACAACAGCAATGTCAAACAACCCAATTAGCCACCATCCAGTCAATTGGGGTAATTAAGCGTAGACTATTAGGCTGTTGTCTCCATCAGAACTGTAATTACGCCAAAAGACACAATGATATGCGATTACTGTTCACTCTGGGAGCCTGCACAGTAAATACACAAGTGATTTTGAGTGCGTATTCGAGTCTAAACCAAACAATATTGATTTTAAAATTAGGGCTTGGCAATCTCAGTCTTAATTCATCTCCGTGACAATCTGCTTTTTTGATGAAATCGTCACATCATGATTTGCCATTTCTCTATTTAAAGCATCTGTTTTTCTTCCTACTTCTATTATTGACCTCAAAGTTGCCAAGTCTGCTTCTTTATAGCAAGTCTGGGCTTCTTTTTTCAAAGTATCTTATGAATTTTGAAGGCTGTGGATTTCTAGACTGCACTTTCAAGTCTTAAAATAGGGGAATTTTCAATCTTGATTTGCACAAATATATTAATTTTTAGCATATTTTCATGTCTAAATTTTGTTTTAATGTTATAAATTGTTAGGAACTTGTTTTGTAGAGCAGAGGTGTGGACTTGCAAGTCATGTCTTGGACTTGAGTCAGACTTTTAAGTCACTATTTTGATGACTTGACTTGATGAAATAAACTAAGCCTTGGAACTTGACCTGGACTTGAAGGTCAAATACTTGAGACTCAACTTGCACTTGAAGGTCAAAGACTTGAGACTCGACATGCACTTGAAGGTTAAAGATTTGATACTGGACTTGGACTTGAAGATAAGACTTGAGACTCAATTTGCACTTGAAGGTCAAAGACTTGATACTGGACTTGGACTTGAAGGTCAAAGACTTAATTTAATTTAATTGACCTTTATTTAACCAGGAAAGT